>JAXDDW010000058.1:65000-665000 GCA_034670385.1 Hoplostethus mediterraneus
CGCTAATTAGCTTAGCTTCGGATGCCACACTTTTACACAGGAAGCTGATGTTGTATGTTCTGTGTTTGTGTGTGTGCGGCTCGTATGTTTGCGAGACACAGAGGTCACGTTGCTGTTGGAGGCCAGTGCCACTCCGCCAAAACCCAAGAAAGTGTTGGAAGAAGGAAGTCAGGTACCTGTCAGCTCCACCAGTCACTTACCCAAATCTTTGGACCCTTGACTCTCGCTGGCCAGCTCGCCCATTCTGACCAGAGCATCAAAGTAGCCCTTGGCAGCAAACGTCACATCTGGGAGACAAGAAGGAACAGAATACAGTGTATGAGAGTTAACCAGTTAACAGTATGAATTCAGTGCATGTTGTGTTAAAGTGTTTCATGGTGGATTTGCTGAAGTGTCCTTGAGCAAAACGCTGAATCCATACCAGCTCCGGGGGCTCTGTACTGTCGCTGACCCTGCACTCTAACCTCCCTGTGGAGGGGTGGGGGTGTGGGTGTGGGGTGGGGGGGGGATCAATGAAGGTATCATATCACCACAACTGTAATTGCCCCGAGACTTTAATTGACTGATCAAAACAGCTTACTCATACGGCCTGACGTAGCGGGGAGTTCAACGGTCACACAACTAACCTAAGGGGATCACATGAACGCACACATGCACGCACACGCTTGACCTTTGCTTTAGATCTTCAGCATACACAAAACAACTCTGGGAGGTCAATCCAGATCAATAGCCACACATCTGCTCCCCTCCCAATGATTCAATAAAACCCCAAGAGTACTCCAAGTTGCCCCGATCAATATCCACCTTCAGCCCTGTAAATCCCTCTGCAGCTACGCTGGCTAACAAAAAGGTCACACAGAGCGGAGCAAACTTCCGACGTTGCCCGCCTGATTGCCATGCAGCCTGCCGGCCTGCCGATCAATCCATGTCCAGTCAATAGCGG
The DNA here is from genome assembly GCA_034670385.1 of Hoplostethus mediterraneus. NCBI lineage: Eukaryota > Metazoa > Chordata > Actinopteri > Trachichthyiformes > Trachichthyidae > Hoplostethus > Hoplostethus mediterraneus. The sequence continues at coordinate 65,944 of JAXDDW010000058.1, forward strand.
CGGCTGCCTTTGGAGGTCCAGGTGACAGATGGGGCCCTGTGCCTACAGACAGCTGCCAGGTGAGACGCTCATTTACAACAATAGCCTGGCGGGGCCAAACTCACAAACTCATTCCAGCAGGCAGATGTAGCCCAGAGGAAGAGCGAGTCTCTCCGGCTGCTAGCCTCAGAGCTCTGCTCAAGGCTGTGGGACATATGCTAATGCTAATCCCAATTACAGCTGAGTCAACGGCAGCAGGCGACGTGTGTTTCCTCCTTCCTCCTTCCTCCTCCTGCTGGAGAACACCTGAGAGCTGAGAGCAGAGCCTCCTGCAGCATCGCTTTCGATTTCTCTCCGTTATGGCGAGCGTGCCTCCTGCCTGCCTCGATGCGGGACGAGGAAAGGAGTGTGTATGTTTGTTTGTGTGTATGCATGTGTGCACCCGTATGTGTGTGTGTGTGTGTGTGTGTGTGTGTGTGTTAGGGGGTAGGTGTATGGGGATCGGAGGGACCTACAAGATATTTTCTAATGTATCCCCATACTACACAGGCACTCTCTTACTGCTGATAGTGTACTGTGTGTACTGTGTGAATGAGTATGTGTGTGCAGTCGGAGGGCGGATGAGCAGATAAGCTGGATCTATATGGGTACTTTACCTCTCTCTAATGAAATGTGTGGTGAGGGGCTGACAGAGACAGACTGAGAGGATTACCAGATCTCTGATCTCAGAGCAGACAGGCTACCGGTAGAGCGGCCCATTTCAGGGCTACTGATCCATCACTCATCCTCTGCTATAGAGGAGAGAAGGAAGAACTGCACCTCACTTAATCAGGACAAGGATCATTCCCTTTACCTTTGCCCCCCTCGTGCTCTCGGGAGGGGCTTGCGTGACAAGCTCCAGGTTGTGTTTCGTAAGCAGCTTGAGCCACTCCATTGTATTCATCTGTGGCTTGTACACTTATCCAAGTGTTGTTGAGATTTAGCGACTAAACGCGGTGTTAAAAACTGGAACTCCCCCATAGCCAGATCTAGCAGGCCTACCCACAAAGCCTCGTTGGTGTTTCTAGTGTTGAATCGTTTCGGCGATCGCACCATATGGGCAAACTTGTGCCCTGCCCCCCCAAAATCTGAGCCTCTTAGTCCCCTTGGGTTGACCAATCCTGCAGAGTGGGCCTTTAATGGCTCAGCGAGTCCCCACCAGACTGTCCCCTACCTACACTGAGCCCAGGATTAGTTAGTCTGCGGGTCAGGGGGGATAGAAACACTGGCTCAGAGTGTGGGGGTCTGGTCTGGAGGACTCGGTGAGGGCAGTTTCAAGGGAAAAGTTTCATGGAAGTTGTTATTAGGTCAGGGGGAAAAGGGAAATTGCTATACGGGTCTATGCTCTGACAAGAGAAGCCTGCAATGCATACTTGCTTCCCTTTGTTTATTTGATTTATTACACTGGTGATCTATCGCTTGATCAAAGAGACACAGGGGCACTATCTTCACATCGGCTTTGTGTTGCTCTGAGCACACCTCTTCTATACAGGCCGAGCCAGAGGCTGTGCACCAGATGATAAGACCAGCCCACATGGCTGGGGGGATGAAGGGGAGATATATATATTGTCCTTTTTTCAGTGAGACAGTAAAGGGAGAGGTAGGTAGATGGATATGTACAGAGAGAGAGAGAGAGTGTGAGAGCGGTGGCTTGGCCGTCTGCCTGAATCTGCAGCGAAACAAGGACGAAGGAGAGAAATAAATGAGAGAAAAAGGAGAACTCACTGGCGAGGGCCTTCTCGTAGCTCTTCCCCATGGCAACAAAGTTCCGCAAGCAAGGGTTGAACTGCTCCATGATAGTCTGCAACAGAAAAGAGATGGGAGGCGGTCATTTCAGGTGTCAGAAGAGCTCAAGGGCAGAGAAGAAAATGCACTTTTGCCATCACGAGAACACAAAAGGGCTTTAGGTGCAGCGCTATTCACGCACACACACGCACACGCACACACACACACACACACACACACACACACACACACACGATCTCTCCCTCGCACACACAGTAAACTGTCATCAACGCAATCAAAAAGGACACAACAGCAGCACTCAGTGGATGTCTCGAATGTTATAGCAGATCAATAATGACACAACTCCTCCGCCCACGTCCCGTCCTATTATTCCGAGAGCGATAGCCGCGGTGGGAGGAGGCAGGAGAGGAACGCCGTTGATTACGACGACGGCGGAGGAGTGGGAGAGGCACTCACCGGCTGACAACCGAGCGACTGTGAAATTCTAATAGACGGCGTGTTGTTGTTGTTACCGCTACCGCGTTACACCGTGGACGCCGGCGCTCATTGTGCTTGAGAGAGACAATACTTCGACAAAACACTTTTACATTAATGTCAAAACACTGGACAAAAGGTAACCGTATCATGTCGAGGCTGCGGAGATACTGTACTACACCGCCGGCAGAGCCAGTTTAACCGCTGAGAGAGAGAGAGAGAGAGAGAGTGCGTGATGCCTGACAACTCCCATCACCATCTTTTCCTCTTTCCTTCTCCTCCTTCATCCTGTCCTCCTCCTCCTCCTCCTCCTCCTCCTCCAGGGCTTCCTCCAATTAGCCGGTCCCCAGTCAGCTAGTCAGGAACAGCCAGGGGGACAGAGAGGCAACCACAACACCGCTGCAGCAGCAGTCCCTATACACAAAACCATCAATACTGCAGGAGAACACTTTATAATACACCCTTTGTCAGTATCCACACTTGTGGTGGAATAATATTGCACAATCTACCTGAAACCAGCCTAACAGCATCCCTCTCATCGTCTGTCAGACTTCAGCATCGCCTTTTCCTTCATCTCGCCGTCTTGCCTTTTGTTTTTAATGAGAGCCGAGACGGGGATGGAGAGAGTGTGTGTGCGTGTGTGTGTGTACATGTTTGCCTTGTTGGAGTGTACCCATAGGTGTGAATCTCGTCAGGAGTTGTAGTTCAAGTGGCTCAAGTGCAGCACAGCCCAGCCAGAAATACCAATGAGTCAGACACTTGTGCTGATCATACACTGACACTTTCATTACCAACAAAAAAGCGTTTGAGTATGCTTCCTCACGACGGCGCATGCATCGGAAAAGTGAGTATAGCACACAGTGTGGGAAGCAGGGAACTTTATATGGTCTTTAAACTGGTTTACTGGTTGATCATCGTGCTTCAAACCCAGTGAAAACATTCATTATCATGACTATGCCTGACAGTCTGTGCATTGTTTCCCTATGAACCAATACAAATTGCAGACTTTGTTGCTTTTTTTTTTGTGAAGCACTCTCCACACTGTGAGAGTATTCTTTTAACGTGTCTTTAAAATGTGGCCTTGATATTATTTTGTAGTTGAAAATGGAGGCGACCAAGAAGAGTAAGTAAAAAGAGAGGTCAGGTGTTTTTCCAGGGCCCTGCGGCTGGGCCTGGCTGAAATCAGAGGTCACCTTGCTCCCTTCCCTACCCCCAATGGTTTCCTCTTCTGCTAACTTCTTCCTCTTCTGTTAACTGGGTCTAGCCCTCCAGCGAAATGGACTCACACCAGCTCAATGGTGCACTGGCTCAGCAGCCCCGCAGATCAGCAGGAACAAAGCCCGCGATTCTGGGGACAAAACTTCCTTTGCAAACACTACAAAGGTCCTTGGGGAAAAAAAAAAAAATGTTCAAAAGAAATTTCAAACAGCATATTCAGGTATTCTCGACATAAGAGAGAGTCCTTGTATTCACATCTGATTCCCCTTCAAAAAAGGCAACATGGATACAAAAAAAAACAAAACCTCCTCCAAGAGATGGGGTCTTTGATGGCCGGATAAGCCACATAAACTGGTCCAGTTGTGACTTTTCAGGCCCCTTTATTTACCATCTGACTAGTCAAATATACTAGAAGGAGGTTGGCATGATTGGGGGAGAATCCAGATTGAAGTACACACACACACACACACACACACACACACGCCACTCTCTGTCACTGGGAAGATAAAAGACTTCTATATCCCAGAGGAAATGTGCAAAGGAAATGTTTATTCCAACATCTCTCTTCTTCTCTCAGTCTGCCTCTGATGTAAAACGCATTTCATTGAGGAGGATCAGGACACAGGCACGTGTGTAGACACACATTACACACACACACACACACACACGCACACACACCTACACTCATGCATGTGCGTACACTCATACACACACACACACACCTACACTCATGCAAGACTTCATATGGAACAGTGGTGGTGTTTGTAAGTGGTGGGAGGATTACATAACCAAGCAAAGCCCAGTGCTGCACTAAGCACTACTATGGCACACTCTCCCACTGAAGAGGCCATGGGTAACTGACACGCAGGCCTGGACGCCCTGTTTGTGCACACACTCGCACATGCACATGCACGTGTACGTGTACGTGGACACGCACGCACGCACGCACACTGCTTAACCTACTGCCACCGAATAGACAAATGTACAGAAAATGTATCCAGTTATGGAACAATTGGTACATAAACGATCAGATGATTAGCTGTTTGATAGTACTACTACATAATATAACAATCACAGTGCATTCAACAGAACCTGCAGTGAAGGGGAAAAGGGGGGGAAAAAGAGCGAGGTTGTTTTTTGGTCTGCATCTCTTCACATTGTTGCTAAATTTGCCATCCCAGTTCTCTTGTACTACATTCGTTACCCTAATTGTGGCAGCTAATTGGAAAATGGGGCCGAGAGGCACTTGAAGTTATGTGGCATGGAGGGAGAGAGAGAGAGGCAGAGAAAGAGGGAGAGGGAGAGAGATCTTTTTTTCCTTCTCTGCCATAGCAGACAAAATGGAGTAGAAACACTGTGAGGGCAAAGAACTAATAACAAAAGACAGAAAGAAAAAACCCAACTAGCACTGGGTCGCGGCCAAAGTGATATCTCTTCCTCGACAGCGACAGAGAACTTGTCCATTTTGTGATCACCTAAATGAATTTATTATCAGCACACAGAGCCAAAATTAAAGGAGATAGTCAATGGAGGGTGGAAAAATGAATCAAATCAGTCTGATACCAATTTGCGCTGCGAGGTGAGAGAGGAAGGAAGGACGTGGAGGACTAGGGAACAGAAGCAGACAGAATAAAGATAAGGGAAAACATTATTAAGAGGATTAAAATGATTTCTCCCTGCGCCCAAACCCAAATTAATTTCTCCTCAACGTGGAGGTAGCAAATGAAACCAGGGTAGTCTACTGGAGATAGACTGTCATGGATCATGCATGCGCACGCACACACACAGTAATGACATGCAAAGAGGGCAATTTCAGCACAGTAACACCAGCTGATTAGGGCCAGGGGGAATCACGCACAATCAGAAGTGAGGATGCTATCATCTGTTCCTTCTCTACCTCCTCCCTCCTCCTCCTCCTCCCTCCTTCTTCCTCCTTCTACATGGCAATCAGCCCCCGGGCCTGAAAGCACCCAGGATCACTTGAGCGCTCGAGCCACCAATTATTTGGTGAGGACTGTGAGGACGTGTCATGTGTTGGCTGGGAGCACAAGGAGCACGGCGTAATGATGTAATCAGGGAGGAATGTATAGGATGTATTGATGGGACTAATGACGACCGTAGGGTTAGTCCTTTCTTTCTCAATCACACTGAGCAGCGCTGTAGGTTTCTGGAAGGTCTACATCAGCTGCAGTCTGGCAGAACGTTTTTTTATGTCAACGGCATTATCCTGCCAAGAGGAATTCTTTAAGCTGCAGTAGATATCTCCCCTCCAGCGGACTCCATTTATTCATGAGGGCAAAGACCTACATCGGCACCTATTGTACAAGTTTTACCACCCCGCATCTACCATGCATTTACTACTGTTGATATTTTTTGATATATTTTTTTCTTTTCTTGCTGCAAGCACAGAGAGAGTGGGACTTCTCTGTAAGACAACAGCAATGCGTATGAGAGGGAGCGCTCCATACAACTGATCACTGATTTCATTCAAACAGAAACAGAAACAGAAACAGGTTTATTGCCAAATATGTTTACACATGCGAGGAATTTGTCTTGGTGATTGGTGGATAACAATAAACAAAGAAGAATAAGAACAAAACCAGAATAAAAGCAAGCACTGTAGAGGCAAAGGTCAGAAATTCACGCTAAAATATATGAAAAGATATAAGATATAAGAAATAAGAAAATAATAATAATAATAGAATAAAAAGAATATTGTGCCATATACACGTGCGAGGGTATGTGCAAATTTGTGCGTTAATGTATAATATAATATAACGGATCAAACTCAGAGATAGCCACATGCCCATGTTTGGTTGTCTTTCATTTCCTTTCGGTCTTTCATCAGATGGCTTCAAATAAACCCCTGCACACTGTGCTCTTGCATTGTTAGTGATTTTTCTTCTCTTTTTTAATTTTCACTGGTGATGCAAGAAGACACCGTGTGGGAGTTTATTTGAAATTTTGTGCAAGGCTTTGACCTCATTCTCTCCCGCTGGTACCTGCACAAAGATAAGAATAGGTGTGCAAAAGGACTCGTCTCACGTCAGATGGGAACAAATTTCATGTATAGGGGGCTGAAGTCGACACCATCCCCACCCGGCTCTGCTTCACTCCTGTCTATTCCAGTACATTGCAGATTACTTGACATGAGGAAACTACAAACCTGTACACTTCCCATTCTGAAATATGTCATGTGTGTATGTTACCAAAGTCATATTTATTCTTTTGCCTGATTTTGGTGGAATTCAAATCGACCACACTACACTATCCAGCATCCGTTTGATACCAACCAGACTTCCTAGTTTGCAATGTTCCAAATACGTAGCGGGGAACATGTCAGTGTATTAAGGACCTTTGTCTGATTCAGGTCTCTGCCATGTATTTTGATGGTATTTTGATGCGAGTACACAGCGGTGCAGGATGTACAGTACAAGGAAAGAAATCACTGCAGAGAGAACGTACAGGAAGGGATCCCAGCCAACTTCTTACTGCAATACAGCTAAAAGAGGGGTCAGCTTGAGTGAGAGCATTTTCAAAAGTGAAGATTCAAGCATCCAGACGGACATCCAGAGAGACAAACAAACATAAGACACACACACAAACTTTAACACGCTCAATTCAGAGCACGAGGTCCAGGTATATGCCAAGAAGCCTTCGTAACGCTATGGTATGCACTGAATTCGCTCTCGGAGAAAGCAGAGGTGAACATCAAATCATCAAATCACCTTCTTCTTCAAGCTCGATGGTGAGCACAGAGAAGTGTGAGGTGCGTCAGTCGTTTTGGAATCGTACTTCAGCCATTAGGTATTACGTCAAACGTTCTACTGAGAAAGACCACAGACCTTCTTCTCACAGCTTCTCAAGGTACCCAGCATATCATGTTTGCTAACATGATCCCCAGCAAGCCAAACTGCCACTTTCAGCACTTTCCTCTTATGTTACACAGAATTATGTTACCCATGTCACTAAAAGATGATGAGATGTATACATGTGTTAGGGTAATGTTACCCTAGCAGGGCTTTCAGTGAAAGCCTGATGTGCTATACCATGGACTCAGCCAACACTTTTCACAGAGAAATGTTTTGTCTCCCGTTCTGTGACCTGAATAAATAACTCCATGGGGTAGCATGTGTCTGGTGTGTCAGAGAAACCGGCTAGCATAACTCGGTCTCTGATGAAGTGCTAGCCTAACTTATCAGTGGCAGGGGTCCAATTATGGCCCTGTGACCCAGCGGATTCCTCAGGAGAACCAAGCCAAGAACATTTGCGCACCACCCAGTGTTTGCGTGTGTGTGTGTGTGTGTGTATGGTTGGTTGGGGAAGGTGGGAGGGGGGAAAGAGAGAGGCCGACAGACATGCCTTCATTCAAGGTTTTGCATTTGCCAATGAGGTGTAAAGGGGCACATGCTTAGCAGATTCAATCACGACTTGGCTAGACAGGAGACTCAGTCCTCCACTAGTGGCTCAGGTGGAGGAGGGAGAACCAGGTCACGTCTCAACCAAGTCTCTCTCTGCCTCTCTGTCTCTCTTACAGCCAGCAGACTCACAAATAATTGTTCACCAGAGAGAGCCACTATTTACTCATAGATCTGTGTTTACATTGCTGTCATCTGCAGCCACTGTAACCCCCGCCCCCCCCCTCCCCAGCCCTTCACCGACCACTCGGCTAACCCAACACGGGCCCTGGTTACCATAGAAACCGAGAGCCAGATTGGTTTGGAGTTCCACGTTAGTCATTTGTTTGCTAGCTATGGCTCTCTGACCAGCTGAACACCATTGTTTATTGAGGGGGAAAAAAAGGGAGATCTATCACTCCGGGGGATCTGAGATTTCCCCCAAAACGTTGTGCTAACTCCAGCGTCTAATCAAGCGCATTGAGCTATGGAGGTGTTCTGCAGGTCACGCTCGTTTCTCCAAAGATCAAGCCGTGCTACGTGCTACTTGGTCGTGATCTCCCTCGTAAATCCACAATCCAAAAATGCAGCTTTTTTTCGACAAACAAAGAATGCAAATGTAAATTGCAAATACATTTAAAAGCTCAGTCAACTCGAAAGCGAGAACATTATTGAAACCGACCTTATGAAATGAACACAACGCCTAAACTGCGATCAACGTGACACCACGGGCGGCCCTATTCCCCAATTTTGTCTGATACATTTCAGTGAGTCAGAGAATGGCTCCGGGAGCAAAAAAAAAATGTCCATACTGCAGTATTTCTCTGATGCGTGTGCACGTACATACACACACACGTACGTACACACACACACACACACACACACACACAATGTAAAGGTGATGGAACACCAGTCAATTCTTTTCAATTATTTCAGAGGCTTTGCACATTAGCTAGCTTGGCAGGCTTGAGGGCTGCGTGACGCCACAAATCATTTCTCCTACTTCAGATCGTTCACCCGTAGCCCAACACGAACTCAGGGAGGAGAACCCTTTCTAAAGAATACAAGAACGGAAGAGAGACAACGGGGCTAGTTGGGGCGTTCGGGCCTATAGCGAGACAACATGACAGTAAAGTGCAACAAACGGCGTGTCTATTGTGTTAGAGTCACTTTCTATCCCACTGGCACGGTTTAGGCAAAGTTCAAAAGGAACATTTAAGCCATGTGGGTGTGTGTGTGTTCCTAGTTTCCTATTTGAGGAACAATAGCATGACGGGTCTGAGAGGATCACTGTGCAGCGTGGCCAATGCTACCGAAACTAGCAGCAGCTGCCACAGAACAATAATACTACCCACAGGCATGTTAACTGTAGCCCATCAATATAAGGCCATCGTCCACTTCTTTCTCTCTCTCTCTCTCTCCCCCCCTCTCTCTCTCTCTCTCTCTCTCTCTGCCTCTCTCTAATTACAGCTTAAGCCTCTCCACAGTAATTAGGGACTATTTCAACAAGGATGTGGAATTTCTCCTTCTCTTTCTCCTGTTCTCCTCCCCCACAAGAAAGAAAAGCATCTTAATGGTTTGTGTAAATCAAAGAACAGCCATATCCATAGTGTTTTAACAGAAGAGCATTGAATTCATATAATGGACAATATTCATGTTGACAAGGTGACACCAAATCAACCTTTTTCCTGAGGCTTCCTCCCAGCCGGTGGGGAAAAGCGGTATAGCCTTGGATTTAGCGCTGAGCTTCTCTGATCTCTCTCCTTGAAAAAACAGTGATGAGTTAAAGAAAAGAGAAATGTCTCTAAACCATCCACCCCCGGACGTGCAGAGAAGGTGGGTGTGTGGAGCAGTAGTCCTCTCTCTGCATCGCAGTCAAAGGCTCAGGGAAAGAATCTGCAGTTCCACAGGCAATGGATGTTATGATGTCTCCTGCAGTGCATAATGCAATCTTTTCAAGGCCCCTGGCACCACTGGGCATAAAGTTGTAAGAAATACTTTATTTTGGAGGCAGGTGTTCAGGAGCCGAAGTCATTTTAAACTCCATTAAACGGAATGTAAGGCAAGTGGTGCCTGTTGTGATAAATTGCCACAGAAGAGCAATATGGTGACGGATGGTATCTTTATTTGCTGGCCGGCGCTGGCTGCTCTTAACGCAAGACCACAAGAAAACGTGGGACTGTATATACTTTGTCAGTAACAGCTTTCAGTGAGACAGGGCCGGTTTACATTGCAGCCTTTATGGGGCTTTTACAGAGCGTTTTTCATCAATTACTACAGAACTAACCTCTTCCTTCGTCTCTTGCCGAAACACAAACACACACATGCATACTTGCATGAAACAATGCAACCTCTCTCTCCATCCCTCTCGCTCTCTCCTTCTCACACTCCCCCTCTCCATCCCCCCAGACTGCATGTCTCTCCGCACAATATGACTGAAACACACGAGAGTAATGACATGTTGTTGCTAAGAAACCACCTGTTCAGATCTCCCACGTGAGCGCGTGGTCTAAGTGTAGTCCTCTTATCACTGGCAGAATATAATTCATTTGAATGGAGTGAATGTCACAACCACATTTCAACTGAAAGAACAAGCAACGGTATAGAAAGATGTCTAGATTTTAACATCAGGATTGTACCCGTGTAGGCTACTGGAGCACAGTGTTGTCAGAATTATGACACTGTGAAGATCTTAAGAAACATGCTGTTATGTCTTCTTCATAACAGCAATTTAAGGTGCGCTGGTTTGGACAGTGTTGACAGTATGGGAGTGGTGCTGCATGGGAACAGGAGCGCTGTCCTGAGGGCTGGTACAGATGGGGCACACCCTTCTACTCCCTTACCTGGCAGGGTGTGTTCAAAACTAGTAACGCATGCGTCAGGTAGAGAACACTCAACACTCCTGCGTGACGGAGACTATGAACAAACGCAACAAATGATTCCTTTGTCTGTGTTATATACTCTTGCAGACAAAAAAGTTTTTGGTGTGAATCATGGAAATGTTTGAACGGTTGCTTTTTGACAATCTAAACATCCAGCCCTTTTTCTCCCTCACCCTCCATCCTCCACTCGTCCTATTCCATTGACAAATCTGTTTGTTCACCATTTGTCAACAGCTTCAGCTACAGAAGAGCTACCCCCCCCCCACCCCCGCCAGGTCAGCCCTGAGACGTCATCCGTCGGCATGTTAAGAGGCTTGACCTGAGGCGCTACGTCCCTCAGACACCCTGCAGAGGCCAGCCGGCTGAAGTCCCTGCCCGGCCACACGGCCAGCTGGTGGAGATCACTGTAGCACTTTGAGACAGATACACAAGCACCGAGCGTGTCAGTCTTCCCGGATATCGGTCCCGCCCCGTCGGCGTGCGCGTCTCCGTGTCGGGAACCGTCTACGTTAATGAGCAGAGCCGAGGCAAGCCAGCGAGGCTCACGCTGGGTTTACAAGGTCGACTCCCCCCCGTTGATAAAGGCCAAGTCATCCCCAAAACACTAAGGAGCGCCCTTGGCCTTTACCAAATGAACAATGCTCACAATGTGATTCCTACTCCGGTGTCACACCCTCACTCTGTCTACAATCCCTGCCCTGTTGAGCACACACAACACACACACACAAACACACACACACACACACACACACAAGCAGGCTCGTATGAGTCACAGCAGTGCAGTTGCCCCCCTTTCCTCCCCTGTGATTACTCAGCATCTATCCAACTATCCTGCTGTCTCCAATAACTGTGCAGCCTTCCACATCTCCCTCTCTTCCCACAGGAGAACATAGATACATACAGAGACACTGACACAACCACTGTCTACTGACATGGCACAAGGGGGATTCAAAGGTATATCGAGTTGCATTGAGGACAGATGTTTTGGTTCTCATTTTCTGACTGTAATATGACACCATACCTGTGAGGTTTAAGTGTCACCTTTACAATGTTCAGCTATACTGGATGGACAGTTTAGGGACCACAGTATAGACTGCCCCCGCCCTGCTTTTCACGGTATGTTATATTTGGACAGTTTAAGGTTATATTCAAAGAATGACACAGCCATGTCATCATATGTAGTCAAGACCCTTAATGTCCAATAATCTCTACATTTCTGCAACTCCTAAACATCACAAGAACCTCGCTATATTGATTTAAATTGCTCTTTTATGTGTTCTTTTCCTGTTCACCTAAGTGTGAGAACTCAGCTGTCGACCGAGCTGTTTCCCAACGAAGCAGTGTAAAGGTAGACAGTTGATTAAACGACAATCAGCAAACAATAAATCAAGCTCAAATTATTCTCCTGCTCCCCTGAACCTCACGGCATGAATAGTGTAAAAGGCTTGTGGGGAAAATACTAGCGAGCACCGACTGCTGAAGCCATTCAGGCTTACCTTGAAGCTCTGTAGCAGGAACATGATGAATCCAAGCTGGTTTGACAACACAGATACTTGTTTACTTCAATTCATTCGGCCGGCCTTGGACTCCATACTGCCGCAGTCATTTAGATTCGTACAGTCCAAAGAAAAAATGAAAGGAAGAAAGCCTGATAGAGCCTGGATGTGTTTATATCCAGGTGCTTTAGAGGTCGCTGCACGTATAAAAACAGCCACCTACGAACAACAACCTATATAAAGAATACAATTTTGATCTACTCAAATGTTTGTGGCCCCTGAAATGCTGAAATGTGGAGATTATGTGCAACGAGGGCAGTCGTTCTACTGTTCATTCGATACGACAATTCCCTCAAATTAAAGCTGACAGTCTGCACTTACACATCAGACATTGTGTCATTTTGGATCCAATGTAATAGTATAGGGAGTCAAATCATCAAACATGTCGCTGTCCAAATATTTAGGGAGGATCTCTGTCCATCCCACAATTACAATCCCATGCCTTTCCAATCCAAGTGTAGTTTCGAGTGTACAGGCGATACCTACATCATCCTCATACATTGTGACGGCCACTTACCACCGACACATCTATATATGGTGGGAACAAACTGAATCCACCTCTTCAACTACAACTTGCACAATATACTAAATAAATAAACTACTACCCTGCAGGGTTGGTGGAGGAAGCATGGGCAGTGCCAAACAAGCCAGCGACTAGAAATACTCTGGCCTAGCTGCTTTTGCTAGTAGGTCAGATCCTTGGTGTGGCACTGGGGCGCTGTCTCTCCACTCCACCACCCATCAGTGAGCCAGGCTGTCAGGGGTCTGACGGGGGTTCCTCGACCCCAGAGACACACGCCCGCCGCTGGGCTCACACTTGGATGAGCAGGCCATCTCTGAAAGGTTCAGGATGCTAATGTGTCTGCGTGGCGTCACCCGCGGTAGCAGGTAGAACGCAGACCCGATTGGACGAGACCCGGCCAGCATCACACACACTGTGACGCCGGTACGTTGTAGGGCAATTCAGCACAGACACATTAAAGCTAATGAAAGGTTCCCTCCCCTTGTTGGCTCTAAAAGAGGCACCAGTCAGGCAGTCCTCTGACAAGTCTCTGCTCATCTGACCTCCTTTCTGATAGATGCCTATTCCCTGTAGAAAACTGAGCAGCTCCCCTCTCCCTATTCTTGGGCTCTGGCCTTCTTTTAGGGGAATTAGCACTGGCTTAGGATACAGGGGCAGTGGAAGATGTAGTGGGGACACAGTTAAGAATATTTATTTAAGACTATAAAAAGGACCCACCCCCCCCAAAATCACGATGCAGACATAGGTGTGGCACCCTCATGACATGAGGTTTTGTTAGCATTCCCTCAGTATCAACAGGTGCTTTCCCTCCCTGCAACATGGCAACAGTGATACAAAGCACGAGCTCCAAGGTAACACAGTAAGATCCAAGAAATTACACAGTAATCCTTTCAGGGCCAAGGATAATCATGCCTTTCCTCTTTGTTATGAGAACCTCTGATTTTTTTTTTTCCTCCAATGTTGAGGTCAGAATGCTGCAAGTGCATGCAAATGCTGAGGTGCTGGACAGAAATCATGTTTGTCCCTGTTGAGTCTACCTAGTATGTGTCCTGTTCCAATAGTCAAGACTTTGTGAATCCTGGTTAAACAGAGATAGAGACTTGTAAATGAGTAGAAAGTTTAAGTTGTTTTTTTTTGCAGAACAGGTTTAGATGTTGAAATCCCTATAGGGCAAATGCTTTCAGTACCTGTTGCAACACAGAAGCCTAACCTTCCCTGTCGACCTAGCACTGACTACTGGAATGTCTCCAGCAAGAAACGTGGTGAAATCTACTGGAAATTAAAAGGCTTAATAAACACAGCATAGAGACACACTGAAAACTGAATGGTTAATATGTACGTTAAAGAAATATTTTGAAAGCAGAATGGTTAATCAGTAATCTAAAGTGTGCGTGAGTGTGTGAGAGAGAGAGAAAGAGAGAGAAAGAGAGAGAGTCTTTCATTCTACAAGGACTGAGGCAATTTTGGCTGACAAACAAAATAATGCAATTGATTACCAAAGCTGGTGGCACGCAGAAAGGTATTGTGTGGGAAAAAACCCAAAGACATTGTTCAGAGCATTTTGAACGATTAGTAACTAATCAAACAGTCAATAGTCTACCGAGCCTACTGCGCCTCTCCCTAAAAAGATTGTCGCAAAAAATCGTGAGGCTGAATGCGCTTTAGACCGAGGAGTGTGAGAGCACAATCTGCTCAATTATGGCATTACGGTGTCTGTTTGATCATTTGAAATCGATATTATCAAATGCTACCCGAGGCACAAAACTTTATTCATTAGTTGAGCACTACCTTGTAGACGTTCTCCGTTATGCGGTGAACCTCGTCGGTGCGAGACATCTTGAGATCTTCAGCCAGGACCATAAACGGTATTTTCCTTCAGAAAAGGTATCCACGTAAAAGGGGGGATGGGTAAATAAACGAGTTTAATCAAACAGCAGGCGAGGTAACACGGCTATGAGAGAGCAAAACGATGCGGCGCTCCCGAAACCCCACTCCAACTAAACACACCTTTCCTCTCCACCGCTGACAGGCGGTTGTTATGCTGCCTTCAAATGCCCCTCGTTCGCTCCGGCTTCCATTTGGAGTCTGCGATCCACCTGAGTTGCATGGTTTTGGAATCTGAGAGGATATCGGATACAAACATGGAGGAAACATGCAAACTCCACACAGAAAGCACAAGGGTTGACAGTGTAAACCACTGAGCCACTGTGCCGCCGGCTATATATTAGCCAAAGGTTTATATATTTCATTGTATATATTATTGTGTGACAACTAAAATGTTATCAAAGAGTGGTAATAGAGACAACAGTGCTACTTATTTACATATATTCATATAGAATAGAAACAATGACATATGATGATAAAATACATCACATTTACCATCAATTGTTAACATGGTTTCCATGCTCTACGCCCCCTACACGTCACATCCCAGCAACTCGGGTATCATAGAAAATTGCCATTTTCCCATATGGTTCATGTGCGCTCAAATCGTGTGTCTGATATTTCCCACAGTATCAGCAGCATTAGAATGCAGCAGTATCTTGTCAAATCGCACTGAGATTTGGTGCGCCACCCTCCCAGATCTCTGTGCCAAATAAACTCGGTTATTGCTATAATAATAAGAAGGAAATGTATTATTTTACAAAGAGCAACAAACTCATTCTCATATATTCTTCTTACCCTAGTCACTTCAATATGCCTACAATATTTATTTAGGGGCTTTTAGTGTGTCTCAATTGTGAGTTTACAGCAACCTTGTTGTACTTTAATCTCCTGTTAGTATTGTTGTAGGGTTTTCTGTGGTATATGTCTTACTATCAAGCATCTTAAAGTATACTGGCCCTGTATATAACGGAGAAGCCTAATTTCAGCTTGTTAACCGAATTGGTACCATGCCTATGAACAGTGCATCTGCTGCAAAATGTGTACTTCATTACCAGTTAAGGGTCAGCAGTACAGTCGGCATGTCGTTGCAATATCTGAAGAAACCACTAATGAATTGCATTTTGAACACATTTCTGTCAATGTAAAATAAAGGATAGTCATATTTAATAGGTCAACTTTAATAACCATAACGAAAAATGACTGTCACATGACCTTATCGTATCCAGCTTTATGGTATTTTTGTTATTTCCTATAATAGTCCTATGGGGGACTTGCACTAGGACCCTATTTAGCCTGCTGAAAATATTATAGAAGTAGGCATGGAAAGATTACAAGGATACCTATAGATCTATGACAGGAGAAGTCATGCTTACTATGGCTATTTGTTGTAAATACTATTTACTTTGTGACGCCAACAATTTAAATCCAACATTAGGCCATGGGCTCATTGTCATGTTTTTTTAGACCAACCTCCTCCAAGAGAGCCTGACCAGAGTTTAGTCAGTCAGCCATGCATCCAGCAGTGAGGCCCAAGAAGCAGCTGAAGGATGAAGGCTTGAGGTTGCTGCCCACTGTCCACCTCTGCTACATATGTGCAGTGGTCACTATGCTGTTTCTCTCCTTCTTTCTCTTCATTAGAGCACATATGTATATAATTATGTTCACAATTGCATCACGTGAGGTTGTAAGCACGAGTCACACTCCGACTGTTTTCAGTAATACCATAGGCGATGTTTTTTCTGACAGCGGTTAATTGGGGTTAGCTCCATTGTACGTGCTAATTAGAGTCAAAGTGCCCATTTGGTGTAGGATGGTAAACACTGTATTGGCTTTCTAGCCTGGGCAAAACGTCTCCCACATCATGTCAACATGAGCTTTCTACTTTCTGTCAGTAAACACACACTACACTGAGTGGATGTTAATGAAGACCCCGGTTTTATAGTTAAGTCAAAAAGTTGTCAAGTAGCACCCCCTGTTGGTCAATGGATTTTACACAAACTGAAACTGAGAAGAAAATATCCTGTTCAGGAAAACAAAGATCTAAAAACATGGCATCATTAACCACTTTCAGAGTGTAATCACAACAGAGATTACAAACTTCTTACAAAATTACAATATAAAAGGACAAAAGTAAATGGGGTTCAGACAAGAAGTAAAGAAAAGAAGAAGAAAGCACATTGTTAGCCACACTTGACTTTAATATGTAAAACATCTAAAAATTAGTCTCGTCATTCTGTTATGCCGTAATCAGTACAGTTACTATGTGACATTTCTGTGCCAGCTCAAGTCAGAAACAGGACGAAATAGTTCACTTTGTTTTATGTTGCATTTATGTTCATCCTTCCTTTAAAAAAAATGTGCACAGCGGAGAGGAGCAGCAAACGCAAGTACGGACACAGTGGTAATCTTCTGAAATGTGTAAAGGTGTACCAATGTCTGTGCAGCCTCTTGCACCCACCAACAAAAGTTTCCTCCTTCAATGAAATACTTTAAGTAAGAGAATGTCCACTGGTAAAAACAGAGTGTGCCTTCTCCATGTAGTGTGAGTCTGTTATGCTGCCAACATCTCTCTGTCTGGCTTGTTCCTTGCTTGTTTACTCTCTAGAAAACAGAAAAGTCAAAATGAAGCAGACAGTCAGTTTGAGGTCAAGTATACGCATCTAGAAAAGTGTATGTGAAGATGTGAAACGAACAGATGAACAGCGTAGTACCTTGCTCAGCTTCAGCTGCCTCCGGGACCTCTGGTATTGGCTCAGTGGGGACCTCTGGAAGTGCTACGTCTTCTCCCTGTTGCAGTAGAGGCAACAGGGGTTACACAAATTCTACACCACAGATCTGATGTGCCAATTTTACCAACACATGATGCTGTGCTGTGTTTCCACCAATCCTTTGCAACCCATTCAAGAGAGTCAATATGAAAAACTAGATGTGTGTGGGGTCAGGGATGATTGGGGGAGTGGGATGTGGTCATAAAGTCATAGATTCAAATCCATGGACTGGCTGGGAAAAACTCACTGAAGTACCATTGAGCAAGGCTCCAATTCAGAATTGCCTAATTTAAAAGTCATTCATTCAAGTGGGCACCTCTTATTTTGTAGCACATCCAAGATATTGTAGGGGAAACAGGGTTTTCACTGAGTTTATCATCATCAGATTCTGTCTTTATTGAGGTTTGGGTAGCCTTAGTAAATATAAGTATATTAAATAAGTAAATACAATTATGTACAATGGCATTCAGTTGTGCAAATAAGTTTCATTTATATATATGGATCTTACCCAGAGTGAGATTCAGTGTCTGTGTTGAAGTAGTTTGATAGGCTAGGGATTGTGTGTCATTTGGAATAATAACAATAATAACATAAAATGAAGTAGAATTTGCTTCGGTTTGAATGATTATAAATCAGCCAAATTCATTCAAGTATTGTGGTTTTCTTCAAAAGGCTTCTAGGTTTGCTAGAATTATGCCTCCTTCTCTTGAGAAATACATATTTTGCATCTAAAAATAAGTCTGAGCTCAGAATACCAACATGCAGAGTTTTAATATAAAATCCCCACAACAAAGAACTGGCTCAACTCTGAATTACAGCCTTAACCCCAACTGCTCCAGTGGAAGTGCTCAGTGGCCAACAGTAGAAGCGTGTGGTTGTACTGGGGTCAATGTGTGTGAATGTATGAATGTGAAGCAGGATGTTGCTGGAAAAGAGCACACATGCTCAGAAAACATTCTCTGGATAAATGCATGTTACAGAATTGCAGACGGACACCGACCTGAGTGATAGCTTCCAGCTCTGCTAGAACAGCATCCTCATCCTCCTGTGTTAAGGACCCAGCTAGCATCTCATCTATTTGCTGCAGGCACAAAATGATTGTACATTAGTTGGTAGTGCACAGCTTTTTTTTTTTTTTGCTGTGATTGACAAGCATGAACATTTCATTTTGTGTGCTTGATAAGTAATATTCCTGAAAACCTGAGTATTGAAAAATGTATCTGTGCTGCTTAATTCAATTTAATTCACTTGTGATGAATAAAGTATCCATGTCCATTTTCATGTTTATGAAAGTTCTAATTTAATCCATCAGCACCCTCTCAACAACTTTTGTAATGTAGGGAAATTAATAAATAAACATACTTTCAGCATAATTTCATCTCCAATAACATCTCCAAATATCAGCGTGCTGGTACTCAGTTCTTGGTATTGGGGACCATTAGCAATATAACAATACAAGGACTTTTTTCACAAGGACTACTGACTGATAGTGGTTAACAATTAGGTGATAATAATAGGATAATAACAGGAAATTTACCCTTTGATACTCAATACCTTCCTGGGTCTCATCCATGATTCTCTCCACATCCTCTATAGACATGACCTGATACAAACAAGACAATTATGCCCATATTAGGGAAAATGTGTTTTGGATGAAAAGTGCTTTTCACATATTTTTTTCTGGCTGGGTTGTGAGGTGAGAGAATTTCCTGAGCGAGATCTAAACACTGTATCCAAGGATGTGCTGCAGTCGCACTGCTGTAGTCAAGGATTTGCTTCTTAATCCTTTAATCTTCAAACAATGTGCACCGGCTATGCTAACACAAAACACAAGCTTTCTGTGCTGTTCAAGTGGAAGGTTTCAGTGGAAGGTTTGAGAGTGTACAGGGAAACACAGTTTTTGAAGTATGGACTGTCACAAATCAAAAGCTTAAGGGTGTATTATCACAAGAGGCATATATAAATGTAAGAAGGGAGACCAAACACATATAATACATTACCTCATGCATACTCTTCAGACAGTCATTGCCGACCTTGAGCCCCTCAACAACTTTCATCTCAATTTGGACGAACTCAATGTCTTGAACCTATTGAGAAATGTTAGCTAAATGTTAGTTAAAAATAAAAAAAAGCAAATTCACATACATGTAAAAATGACAAACACAATCAAATATCATAGTTGCAAGGAGCATTTGTGTTCCTGGCTTTTGCTTTCACCAGGACCAGGGTTTTTTTTGTCAACTGGAAGTCTTGTGATTGCGTAAAAACACAAGTATATATATGTATATGAAAATTAAAATTAAAAAAATCATGTTGCTGAATTACAGTACTCCAATGCACCTATCTTTTGGTAGTAATTCTTAAATATTGATGGAATCAAATCCAACAAGACCTTACCATGCGCTCTAGGTTTGAAATCTGATTTTCCGTCTTGTCTAGTAGCTGATCCTGATACCGTTTCTTCTTGAGAAGCAGCAGTGCCTTCCTGCAGTAACAAATAAAAATGGCAAAACCAAGCAAAGGGTTATTGTGATATTCTAGGGTAGTCCTAGAATGGCTGATATTACATACAGGACATTCAACATGCATATACAGATCATCCTGTTCATCCTGTGGAGGCTTGGTGTGGCTTTATGGTAATATCCTCCTTATGGCTGTCCTAACTATGTAGTATAGTAATGGTGTTACATCTAGTGTTTCAGATCTGAATTGAAAAGGGAACATCAAGTTAATGTATGGATGGCAGTAGTTTTTGATCTGTATGCTGTATAGGTCTACAGTGCTTACTCTTTTTTCCCATCCTTCAGCAACTGTTTGGCCAGAAGCCTCTCCTTCTCCAGCTGTAGAGTGATTCTCTTCTGGTACTGCTTCAGCTTATCTCGCTGCTGTTTCAGTTGCTAGAAATACACAGAAAGCAAAAGGCCAGGCCTCCTCTTTTACAGCATCAATAACATATAAGCTAGGCGTCATAGCTCAAATCAATAATGTTACACAGTGCTACTGGTGTTATTTAGCAAAATGTTATGTGATGAAAAATTGGTTTAGTTATATTGAAAGCTATTAGCTTATCTTAAATTATTGGGTCTGAACTGATTAATAAACAACACAAATAGGAATATATGTGCCTAGGCTGATGCTAGGAAGAATAACTGTCTGACCCTAGCTAGCTCTTGGCTAAAGGATAACCTGCTGCTACAACTCTCATCAGAACAGTTAACTTCATTACCAAACAAATAAGTCCTTACTGACGACGAATTACAATAAAATGTAACTATATCGGCAAACTTTAATACATGCTACCTACTGGCAGTAACATAGTACATACATCTAATCCTAGCTTACTATTCATGTACAATTGTGTACTAATCTGCTACAGAAATCAGCTCACCAGAATAGCTTTGTCTTGTTCCGTTATTCGAGAAGGACGACTCTTTCTCCCAAAAACGTTTCCCATTATTTAGCCACATCCCCGCCACATCCTCCTGTATTAATAAATACGATATTTATTCTCGCCAAGCATTTTGCGATAACATTTAACAGTCTGAAATGCTAGCTGGCTAGCAGGCTAGCAAGTAACACCATAACCACACCTCTTCCGTGTTTACTACGGCATAGGAGACAGGACAATGTTTCTAATCGTATGCAGCGGCTGCAAAGAAGTTAAACCTCCTATGCTTATACATGTGTCTCTATTTATACTATCCCTCTTTTCATGGCTGCTGTAGAGCACTCATGATGTAATCCGTTGCATTCCACACAATATGTACTAACATTATCTTTTTGATTATTAGAGTATGTTGTGATGTGTTGTAAGCAATAAGTCATCAATAATAGTGAAGATTTTCATGTAAAGAATTAAGTAAACAGCCCAAATACATTAATAGGTCTAGTCTATCATAGTAACAATAATTAATCAGTAAAACATTACAGTGAAGCAGAATGACAAGCTAAACACAATTGATTAACTTATGCACATTACACATCAATTTATTCTGATATTTCATCAAACAGCAGATTGATTCCTCCAACATAAAAGAGAATGACACATAAGAATATAGACACTGGTTATCCCAATAGTTGGTACAGACTTTCTATTTCTACATATTCAGTTCACATTTTACCAGTTGCAGGACAGGTCGTACTAGTGGCACTGGGTTTTATAAATTATTCAATATTTTAGGATGGTATGTTAGTATAAATGGCAAATAGCTATTAGAAAAGTAATAGCATTTGTATTTTGATGTTCTTCCTGTGATTGTGTCACAACTCTGTGCTAATACTTGGATGTGATTCAAAATTCATTGAGTGCTTATTTTATCCAGGGAATGTTAAACATGCAAATGTAGTATACAACTGTAGTGAAGGCAATATACCCCTCAGCTATGGCTATTATTTGACTCAGCCGTGATAAGCAGGTCATACAAGTTAGTATTAGAACAGGGAGGAATAGATACCTCACAATAACAGTTACATAACTGCAAACAGAAAAATAAACATGCATCCTTCTTCTGCACAAAGGTAAAGTCATCACAGATTATTGTTGTTTTTAAGAGGTACAAATATGGCTAAATGAAAGTGTCATGATAAAAGGCCTCTGGGCAGTAGTGGTATACAAACATTTAATTTGCTGTAGCCTATACCCGCCATCAAACTGGTGACCTTATTCATGATCACATTATAACCATGCAGGCCACAACATCACAGGAAAATGCAAAAACCATCTTTTTGATCAGCAATCACTTCAGTCTCTTGATCTGGTTCAGAATGAATGTTTATATTTGAGCGAGATCATTTGCATACATAAGGACAGCAACAAGAGTCTTGAGTATCATCAACCTGCATAAACCCTCTCCGTCCAAGAATGTACGCGGGGCTTTGAAAGCACCGCATTGGCGTGTTATTGAGGTGATTGCTTTCCTGCTTTCATGTCTCAGATTGGGACAGCGGGGCTGCAGCATCCGTAAACAGGATTATGCCATGAAGACAGCCTCCTCAGTAAGAATTCAAAGTCCCAGACAGTGCCTCCCTGAGTAGGAATCAGTTGGGAGCAGGCTACACCTGAAAGTCAGTCCCAAAGTGTCTGATCTGGGCATCAGTCATAGAAAGGTAGGTGGTCCTCATACTGGGTGAATACTGCAGGGAAAAATAGGTTATAGTTTAGTAACAGTTTAGCACAATCACACATAGATGAGCAGTTGACAATATCAAGCATCAGAGTGAAATATTGAAAAGGTATTGTTCTGGTTTAAATTGGGGGAGGGGGGGTGGCATTGGTTTTGATTATGAGCTGGTCTTTGATTAGAAACAGGTGGAATCGGGATGGTGACTCAGTGTGACGGTACAGTAAGGAGAGTTGAAGCGCAGGCGGAGAGCAGACAGAGGTCAGAGGTAGTAAGGATAAGAGTTGGGGGATCACGGCTCCAGACAGTCAAAGATCACACAGCTTGAGGTGCAGAGCTTTTAGCGGATCATTGGGCTTTGTGTTATGGGACCAAACATTCTGATCAGCAAGCTTCATTGCAGAGGTAAGAGCACAGTGTGTTAACGTTACTTTCAAGGAGTGGAATGAAAATTAAATCATACAAATTAAGGTTTTAGTTATACAACAGAAAACTTACTGTTTCTAAATGGCTGTGAGTAAAAGAATGAAAATAAAAAAAATTATTAGTGATTAGTTGCAAAATATTGGTGAATATTCTACGGTTATGCAACTGCTTAAATGAATGCAGAAATAAGTGCTAGGGTGCAAATATACATTTTTGGCATTATGGTGCTGTAATGCATTAAAAAAAGAAACATTGTTGTCTCAGTATATCTAAACAAATAAGACAAAAACAAACCCTTCAGATTTTTAATCTCAGAAAATACAGTACAGGGATATAGATTTGTATTTTGCTCGTAAGTTTCAGATTTCAGCTGTCAATGTAGACCAAGACATATTTTTTGTTTTGAGTTGTTGTCCCTGTTGTTTTAATTTAAACAAGGATGCACATTTTTGTTTCATTGTACATCGGTGTGAATCGGTGCTAACCGACTGGGGTTTGATCCGGTGTTGAGGATCAGACCAGAGGAGCTCACCCCTAAAGCGACAGCCTTCTTAACTGGAATAACCAGGTTAATTTTCATTTTAGCTCTTTCTTAGCAGCTTTGGAGACACACGTACCATCCTTACTGACTCTTACAGGAAAATGCTTACAGACTCTACCATTAAAACTAGAGACCTGATGTGAGGCCTTTACATGGATTAAATCCTTAGCCTGTAAGAGGCAGAATAATAATCTAAGGCTACGGCGAAAATAATTGGAGTGTATGCTCAGGGTTTAGCAGTGAGAGCTTCTGCACACAGAGATGGCACTGGATGAGACTGAATGCACTTTAGCCACTGGCCAGTAGAGAGCAGTCTTCCATCATAAGCAATGCAACATAACTGGTGACTCCCTTCGCTGGCTGTTGAGAGTATTGAGAGGCGGTGTGCAGCGTATAAGCAGTGATATGTTGATGGTACTGCTGTGCACGTTTCCTGTTTGTGTTGTAGCAGTGCTAGGGGGACACTAGGGACACTCGGGCCTCATAGGGCCAAACGCACCGAGGGAGGTGGGGATCCTCTCCCTATCAGTGGCACATTCTCATAGCGAGGGTTCCCTGCGAACAGCATGGACTGATTCCTGTGAGAGAGAGAGGAAAAGAAAGATTTGCAGGGATTTAACTTGCTTGATTAAACCAGCTTGATTAAACCCACACACACACGCACGCACACACACACACACACACTAATACTAACAAAGGCTCTTACATGTATTCAGAGGAAGGGACGTTGGAGGCAGATTGTGGAGGTGGATGCAGGCTGCTCTGGCTGCCCAGGCTGCTGGTATAGCTGCAGAAGCTGTGGATGTTGGACCTTCCGGGGTTATAGGATATGTGCCGCGCTTGGGGGTTGAACGGGTCTTCCTCATCTATGTCGTCATAGTCTCTTTCCCTGGAGTGAAGACGAACACACAGATAAAGACACAAACAGAACGGGTGCAGGAGTACATCATGGGATAAGGTGGGTGGGGTTTCGCATTTTGCTCACCTGCTGCTGAGCAGTGTCCAGGCACGGGGGACGGCACACAGCATGGCAGAGAGCGCACAGGCAGCCAGCAGGGAGAACAGGCAGAGGTAGAGGAGCCCTTCCACCCCATCATAGCACACGCCCATCAGAGCATCCAGGTAGTCCTAGAAGGGCACGGACACATTTGTACATTTACACACACACATGCGTACATGTAAACACAAGGCATGCATGTATACAGACATATGGGGCATGAGCACACACAAGTGCACTGATACGCACACGCACACACACACACACACACACACACACGACAGTGGGTTTGGGCTATGCTACAAAGCAGTCCCATTAAAAGGTCACTGGTCTGAATCTGACCGTACCTTATGTAGCCCATGGCAATCTAGCAAGGCTGTTAGCCGGTGCAGATTGAATTCAGTGGAGTTCAACAGTCGCTGGATCCCCAAAAGGTCTCTCTGTGTAACAAGGTGCAAAAGAGGAGTGAATGACACACACCTTTGCACAGTGTGGAGTAATGGTCTGTCAGCCAGCCACTCACCTCAGCAGTGGGAAAGATAGGCACCGAGAACTGGAGCAAGCCCTGGATCTGGATTTGCATGGTGGTAAGGGACCGCTGGTAGATTGTCAGAGACTGTGAGACACACACACACACACACACACACACACCACAGACACAAAGAGTGGATCATATTAAGAAGAGCATTGTTTGAGAGCTGCATGTCTACAAGTAATGCGGTGTTAAGTAAGGCTTTGTAACGCTCTTAACAGAAGACAGGCTGAGATCATCCCTCCACCCCCCTCGCCAACAGTCTAGCTCACCATTCACTACTCCTCCTGCTCATTCCCACTCCCGAGTGCAACCCCAAGCATAAACAAAAGAACAATACTGACATCAACTAGGCCATCAGAGAAATAAAAATCCCTCAAGCATCATATTAAGTCCTAAATGGATAAGGCTAGGATATCCATGTGGGTTGTAATAATTATTGATCATGGATTTAGCCTTCATCAATTTGCTCAGTAGATGCTACACAAATATCAAGTCTTTTAAATACATTGGTGGACAAAATAAAGGAAACGAGTAATGATATACTGTTCACAGACATTGTGGACAGAAGGCCACAATTCCACGAATCCATCCAGATGCAGGAAAAGAGGTGAAAGATGAAGCTAACGTTGTAGTTTTTGTGGAGATTGTGTTTGTTTTTCAATTCTGTGGTCATTTTTGAGGCTGTAGTTTTGTGGTATTTAGCAACCATCCTGTTAAGTGTACATCGATCCCTGATGGTGAGCTTCAAATTGCGACCACTGTTCCTCTTTGCTGAAGCAGTTTGTTGTTTGACATGTCGCCGAGTTTGGAGACCAATGCACCTGCAATTCAGGCACCGACTATTTGTGTCTTGAGAACATATTATCTTGCTCGTGTTGCTTTGAAAAATAAAAGTGGCAATTGTCAGACAATGTCAACAAATACTACTAATGAGCATTCAACATTATATGGCCTGGATTTGTAACTGATTTAGTTATTTCAGAGGTTGCTGGGGTATTTTTTTCAGCTGATGTGTTTCTGTGATTTCGTCGACCTACTGTATGCTCCTGCAAAAATGAAAAACAAATAAATAAATGAAAATTGTTGTGAGTGAGAATACCCTCAGGCAGGGTTTATGCACAGGGTAAGACACGGCTCATTATTGATGACCCACATATGAAGAAGGGATATTCTTTGATCAAAGTTTATTTGGGTTATCTCTTTTAAGTAATTCAATTAATGTTGCAGGTTCATTCTGCTGAACTGACGATTAGGGCCCGAAAACAATCTGGCTGCTATCTAATGAGGAAAAAACTACTTTTTAAAACAGCAAGATATTTTCCAGTGTGAGAATCAGTGTTAGAGTGAGAGTAGACAACTGAGATGTTTTGTCAATACCTGTTGGAAGGGGCTGGGTAGATTTGGACTGCAGAATAGATAGTAGTGTGCAACATCTGAAGGAAGAAAGAGAGAGAGAGAGAGGCAGAGAGAGAGAGATTATCATTATTTTTAACATCCTGTGACAGGGAATTCATGTTAGCTGTGCAATTTTGTCTGTAGAGATAAATTACCTGCACTGAGGAAATCCTTGGTTTGGTTTACAATAACTTTGTCTGGAGACACACAGAAGTCACTGATGCCCTGTAGGAAAACAAAGGGAAGCTGCAATATGTGAAGCATGAAGGATCTAAAGAGAGATTTTCTAGTGCAGTGTTTCATCAAACCAGGAGCTCCAATTCTTATGCTGCTGTTGTGTCAAACTGATTTTTCCACTGGCCATTTGTTGACAATCAACACAATACCACAAAATGTATTTGTTTTACAACATCTTCAATAACACAAACAAGTGTTTTGCAGTTTGAAAAAGTCATGTCTTGCAAAACAAGATTAGCCTTCAGCTATGGAGAAAGGGAAACACACACACATACTCACACACACACAAAAATGTGTGGTATACAGTAATAGACTTCATGCCTTGTTGACCATGTAGAGTCGTGCTTTGCTGGCCATGCCTGAAATCTATTGGGTGTATTTCATACAGCCAATCCATCCATGGAGGGCTGCTGATGTGCATGCATAAACAATTGCAGGGCCAAGATCAAGCAGAGTGGCCACGTCCCTTACACTCTGCCTGTTCCTCAGAACAAAAAATACTACTACTAGACACAGGGATGTCCATGGGATGATGGGATATCCATACATTATTCACAGCTGGGGAAAATAACAGGGTCAGACATCACAGCCTCCTGCCTTTCAAACCTAACATAGTCTGAGTCCGATGCACATCATCCTCAACCAAAGAGCATCTCTTTGACTTTTGACAGTTACATTTATTTCTCCTGTCTCACATTCAGAATGTCACCATATTCCTAAACCACAGCATGCATCATTCCCCTACTGCCATCACATGATATACAGTCAACATACAGTCATGATGGAAAGTTTTTAAAGCTCTTGTGCAATTATGGAAATTTTGAGTTTTTATCATGTAAATCATATTAATGAAAATTAGCCCTTTCTTAACTGAAATAAAAGATATTTACCACTTTCATATATTTTCTTTTAGAGGAAAACAAAAATAGTTTAAAGGGTGTTAGTGAACCTCCTCTTGCATCAGTTAAATAAAGTAGGTCAGTAGAATCAGGTGGGTAAATAATTGGGTATGAAGTTAACCAATCAAATGTCAGATCTTTGGGGCTTGTGAGCTTGTGTGTTACATATATGAACTTTATTAAAGGGATAAACCCCTTGAGATGTCGCATCTCGTTTTCGAGGGGGTCCCTAGAACATAGGTGCATCAACTGTACAACAGAAAAATACAAATTACTCCCATAAATACAGGAGAGAAACCTGGTCAGTTTGGTGTTACCCAGGCAGGTAACCATGCTGTGATCTAAGGAGACCTCAGAGGACCCCAGGAAGTGAATAGTATGAGTCAGTCCACTGTGAGACAAATCATATACAAATGGAGAGAATTTAACATGACAGAGCCTAGAGTTGTACATAAGAGACAACCCTCAAACCTCACATATTTATTTGTGGATGTCCTTTATTTGGGATATCTTCAAGATTTGAGGTTTAGACTAGGATTGTATTAGGTTATTCTTTTATAATCTTTGAAATAATGACCCCTCTGTATGGTTCACAAACTTTCACGCATGACTTAATATATGTGCAGTGGCGCGTCAAGCCCTGCTGAGATGCTACCATTCATCTCTAATTGTACTAAGTATGGAAATCTTTTAATATATCGCATCTCATAAAACATTTATGAATTGAACTGAATGAAGTTTGCATGCTTGTTGTGCACCCTGCCCCACATTCATATGCTGAAACGTGGAAGTCAGTGTTCTTTGAAAATCCACTTCTATGTGGAGGATTGACCTATGACCCCGTATGTCATTGTCTAAGAGCGTCATTACATGCATGGGGTCTGGGGTCAAAGTTACATCAGCCCACTGGTGACATAATAGTTTGACAATGGTGTCGAATAGAGAGCGCCTCAAAAGCTATACAGAAGTATCCAGGATAGGCTGGTCAATGAGCTCAAAGGTCTTAATGCTAGGGTCATGTTGTGTTGTGATGAGCTGCACTAAGCCATTCCAGACAGACAGATCATAGGTAATCTGGCTGTCACAGAGCTATGGTCCTGTCATTCAAACCAGTCCTGGAGATCTTAAGCCAGAATAAATGTGTAATCATCTAGGCTGAGGCTTTGGGACTCAGACCATTGAGTTTATCATTATGGGGTAGCTTTGCATTCACGCAGTACCACAAAAAGCAGACATCCAAATTTCACACTCTTGTAGTTAATTTCAGGTTAAGCCGTTCAGCTGTCGTTTGCCTCTCTCCATCCTCTCTTCCCCCTGCATCCCTTTAAACAGCTGTCCAGATGCCAAATCCTGCGGGATTTTGGCACAGACACCATCCGGCTCTGCAGGAGGCATGGAGATAATATAGTGACAGGAAGGATGTAGGGATGGAAGGAAGTTGGTAGAGAAAGGGGGTAATCTTTGTACCTCCATTAAACTCATTAAGCACAGATGTAAGTGTACACATACAGTGAGAAGAGGGAACAATCTGTCAGATGTAGGGAGGATTGAGAGAGAAATAAAGCTGGATAACAGCAAGGGGAAAGAAGAAGAAAGAGAGGGAGGCAGATTGGACAGTTTGCCATAGCAATTAAAGCTAGAACCAGCTTTGTTTACAACGATGGGGCCAAAGGCTGAGTAACCTAAAAGGCTGGGGGCTGGTAATCAGTTTTACTAGATGGCTGATCATAGGAGAACGCACACTGTAAACACACCAGAGACGCTTGACACAGACACTTTTTAACAAGGAAAGATGTCTAAGAAGTCTCTAAACAACCTCAGGGAGTAATTGCATGGGGGAGGGAAGTTAAATTCAAGAACTGACCATCACCACCACAGTGAGCAATAGACACCAGACACCAGACATCTAGATCAGTCACACCCTTCTCTAATAATATGGCTAATAATAACACTTTTCAACACAGAGGAGTGATTTAGTCTTGCACAGGCTGTGTTTCGCAACAGATGATAAATATATTTTAGTGTCAGTATTTGAAGAGTGTGTATGCAGGTATCAATAGAGTTTGAAGAAGACGTGTGTTTTCTCACCACAGCTGTAGCAGTGCCCACTCCCAGTGAGGCCCAACTCAGGATCAGAGACAGCACTACAAACGCCATGATCCTGGAGGAAAAAACAGTCAAGGGGAGGGAGAGGAAGACATAGACAAAGACACAGAGAAGGAAATCAATGAGTCTGCCTTTGTTCCAGTGATCTGCGGTCCTTTTTTATTCAGTTGATTTTATTTATATTTTCCTAAATTTGCTTGGAAATTGTTCTGCTTCAGCCTAAAGACGGAGACAGATGCACACATTGTACCGGTGCACGGTTAGGTTAGAAGATTTATGATAGAGCGATGGAGAGATAAATGAACTTATGACTCATTGCTGAATCAAAATAGTTCCATTCCTATCAGAGATGAGTTTGGTTCTGAAGCAAATTACTAGTTCAATGGGGGCGGCTTATGGATAAACATCACAACACCTACACACTACTGCCCATACTCTCTTAGAGAAAGCGCTGAGAGTTGAAGAGAGATAAAAAAAAATTTTTTTTTAAAAAGAATGGCTCCCTGGTGGATGCAAAAAGGCTGCAGAGGGCTTTGGTTCTCAACTCACTCATTGGGCTGTCTTGAAAGCACCAATAAAGTAGCCTGAAAGCACTTAATAATTAGTTGAGGGAGCTTGCTCATCCTGCCCAGGCGATCAATAGGCATTAGTGAGAAAGGGATGTGAGGAGGAGAGATCCTGAGCATCATCTGCTAACACTGACGCGCAGGGATGGGAAAATCTAGACTGTGGCTTCACTAGTTGGACATCAATGTTGGTTTAAAACACTGGTTGCAATTTATTCCACCAAATGGGCTACTATTTCTATGTGTTGGAATCGAAAAGTCTGGTCTGTTAGTTTGGTTTGTTTGTCCATGAATAACAATCTCTTTTCTGTGCTAGTGATAATGCTATGGTTGGTGCTGGTTAATGAAGCATGGTATATGGTGCCAGAGAGGCTGACTAGCAGTTTGTGATCCCTGGCCAGGCCGAAACAACTGAGATGAAAAAAACAAACACAAACACACACACACACACACACACACACACACACACACACACACACACACACACACACACACACACACACACACACACACACACACACACACACACACACACACACACACACACACACACACACACACACACACACACACACACACACACACACACACACACACACACACACACACACACACACACACACACACACACACAGACACAGAGTACCTACGTGATGAGCATCCATCGAGAATGCTTGGCCATCCCCAAGCAGATGACCAAGCATATGACCAGATCCAGGATCAGCAACAGCAGATAGGTCAGCCATCTACAAGGCAGGAGAATGAAGCTCAACAATCTAAAACAACCATTTTCACTTACAGACAGCATGCTGTAAGCACATGCAGGCGGTGATAGGCTGGCCTCAGGGAGTGTTGGGCCAACACACGTCAGGGAAGGAATGTGTGAGACCCATGTCTGCTGTACATTACCATTATGTCTCCTAGTTAGAGCCCATATACTTCAAGTCATTTCCAGCCTGTCAGCGGAATAGTTCAATAGGATCCATACACATTAATTTTTCATGATCTTAAAGTGTCCTCTGCAGGAATGGCCACACTCAGCCTGGACTTGAAATGTGTGTGTGTACGTGTGTGGGCTGTCTTTTGACCTGCCAAACACATGGGAGTGCTTACATGACTCATTCTCAACTCCACTAGCCCCTATGGCATTGTAAACCTTATAGCTGTGACCAAATAGCATTGACACAAACCGGCCATTTCATTAGAAAATACTGTATATTGTGGTATATTTGTAGTACTGCAGTATATTTGTCAAGCAAAGACGCTGCAGATTAGGATTCACTCGTGCTATGTGCGTCGTCTCGGAGTGCCCCGACTCACTTACGGTATCTCATTTGTAACTGTACACCATGAGAATATACTGTAGAATGGCCATTACTCTGTCTGGAGAGGAGTGAGCAGGAATGGGGAGAGCTAATAAGAGAGACTGCAATGCGATTTGTCTGCATAAAACACAAGCAAAAGCATTCCGGTGAATGCCGAGACATGGAGGAATTGAGAGACACAAAAAAACAGATTAGAAAAAAAAAAAATTATAATAAAAAAAAAAGAGTTGCAGCATATTTTCCCCCCTTTTCCAATAGCATGTAACACTAGCTGTTCATCAATACAGTCCGGCCACAGGCAGTTCCTAGTCCAATGACTGGTTGCATGAAATCCAATCATCACACAGGAGATTGGTGTCAGGTTGCACACAGTGGTCCAGAAGAAGCCCTGGTCTCACGTTAGGAAGAACACACCATGTGGAGCCATGCGGTAGAGGGCATGGGTATGAAATCAATTATAGGAGTAAGTCAGTCAGACAACTCTACCGATGCTGGCACCACTGATGATGCTACAATACGTATGGGAAACATTATGGCAATGTCAATAATAATAAAGTAACCTACCCTAGTGAAGGTTGTTGTTTTTCTGGTGGTATTATGGGTGCATGCATCTATCTTTGTGGTTGAGGTTCCATCTCCATCAAAGTTTAGTAAAGTTTTATATTGATTAAGATCAGGTCAATGAATGATGCATTTCTAGCGTCTCCTCCTCCTCTCCTCGTCCAGCGGTTTGAAGATATCGCCGTAAGCCATATGCCAACACCTTCTCAATAACCAGATAACCCATAGTGAGTGTTTATGCTAGAATCTTGGAAAGGGTTTCGACACAGAACTTTCCACTAACACTCATAAAGATGGAGGACCCAGATGATCAACTGGGGAAAGCATGCTAGAGGCGCCAAGTCACGCATGGTGTCTGAGTTAACTTGTTAATCACCCTGACGTTGGAATTACATTCACATGCCTAATTGAGACACGGATTCCAAGTTAATAGGCATCATCCATTAGGCACAGGAATCATATGACCGTGTGCTGTAGCAAGTAGTGGCAACAACTAGTGTAACAAGATCAAAAACCTCTAAGCACTGTGAATGCAGTGCTATTCCATCTGAAATATCGGCATGTAGGAATCTTGACTGATGCGAAGATATATCAAAGTTGAGTTATTGAGTTATTACATTTCTTGTTGAGAGTTGTTTGTTTACTGATTATTATTATTATTATTATTATATATATTACATTATTTTAAATATAATTCAAATATAAACTTGATTTAATTGAATGCAGTCCAGTCTTAATTGGCTTCAAGTCTGACTTGATAATTAAATGTTGCCATTAAATCAGAACCATCCAGTTTCCTCATTGTAAACAGATAGAACCTTATAGAACCAAACCCAGATCGACCTTACTGAATTACAAGGTCCCTGATTATTATTATTATGATATTTTGGATTCAGAGTATCATTGTGATGCAGGTCTTGTTGAGCTATTAAGATAGATTTCATTACATAACAGTTTTGCCAGCTGGGATATCAAATCTTTGATGTTCAATATCTCAGAACTGCAGTCTACCCAGAGAGAACCTTAGAATTCCAAGCTCATGAAATGCCAGAGACCTCAAATAGGATAGAAACCGCCGAGTCACTGAGATTTCGGTCCACTAAATCCTTCGCCGTGTGATTGTAATGCACTTTTACGCAAAGGACTTCTCTCTCGCCACATTCCCACACTCATACACACTAACACACAGCTTCAGCTCACACACGGGTCGCTTGTCGCTTTTAAGGGATCATCAAAGGAAACGGGGCTACCAGGCCACACACAGGGTGACGAGAAATCATTTAAAATGTAGAGTTTAACAGATGCCCTGCATGCAACCTGGTTTGCTCTTGGATCCCCGAGGTGTGCTGTCTTTTGAACAATTATTTGCTTGACAACACAGCCAGCATCCCTCCCATCTCACCCCAGGTAACAGGTGCCCTTTCCACCCTGTCAGCAGCTGCATCTGACAGCTTTCTGTCCCCTGCCGCATGGCACAGTTCTTACTGGCAATGGCAGATGGACCAAATAATATCTATATCTGTATGCACACACAATTACGGACAGATTCCATTGTGTTGCTTCCCAAACATTATCGGTGAAATCGACTGTTGGCATGTGATGCGGACATGGCCAGAACAAGTTTCATTGCAATGAGCACAGAAATTGGAGAGTGCCTTGTCGGTGATTTGAGTAGAAAGCCGCTGCCAGTGAGAACTCATGATGTAAAACTTTTGATGGTTTCTTATAATGCATATAGCCTAAATCATTGTGAAATATATTTCATCATGTTTTCATCCCCATTAACATCTAATATAAGGGCATGTCGCCACTTTAATCTTCTTAAGCAATTGTCCTAAAAACTAAAAGAAGGGCACGCCAAGGGTTTGAGCAAACCCACGCACAAGCAAAGGCACACCCAAAACCTCAGTGTAAGCATAGAATAGAGAGACTAAACATGTTTGAGTGCCTTGTAAGACAGTTATGGCGAAGCAAAAATCACACTTACAGTACAGAATAACAGGTTAAACTGCACATGTGAAACTCTATGGCACAATAGAAGACAAACAACAACAGGAAAATAACAAATTCTAGTAATTTACTGCATTTTCACAGTTTAGAGCAGCAGAAATCGCAGGCAGGAATTGGAGGCTTCTCATAAATAAGCTACCCATCATAAATTAATATTGTTTTAATCATTACGACTAGTTTGTTGTGTTTTAATTGGTTTTGGTAGTTCATTTTCTTTCCCCCTTTATTGATTTGACTTTTTGGTCTCGTAATACCTGCTCACGGTGCTCTGTTGAGAAGAATATTGTTCTCAGTGGGAGAACCCTGTCAAAATAATTGTGGCAAGCAATAAAATGCAGAGCAGTGGTCTGTAGGTAAGGAGATAATTTATGGTCTAATAGCCACTCTGCATAACACTATGTGAGAGAGCAATAAACATTAGAGCACAAACTGCACAGTGGGCAATAAGCTCAATATCAGCTTTCATTTATTTAGCAATCAGTAAACATAGCTTTGTCTGTGTTCCTCAGAGGAGATTAATGAAAACCCACCTGGTCCGTGTCTGGACTTGATCACATGTAGCATTTGATCTACACACAGATAGACTAAAATAATGTCAATCACCCTAGGAAGTAAGCTTAGGCTCTGCCCACCTGTAATACTCAACCACTGCTGTCTGGTCAGCAATGGCTGCCAGGTCAACCTTGGCTTTGCTGATGTCCGGCAGAGCGGTCAGCTGGTGGATGATGTTGGTGGCCATCTGCTGCATGAAGTGTAGAGCCTGGATGTAGTCGGTCCTCGTGGCAAAGATTTCATCAAGCCGCTCCAGGTGACGTTTTAGACCAATTTCCATACTGCCTAGGGAACCCGCAACCTAAAGGGGACGGGGAGGAAAAGGAAAATGGATAGTTGGAAGGAGGAGAAGAGAAAAGGAGAAGTGAAGAAAATTGAATTGGGAGAGAGGTAGGTGAAGAAGAGAGAAATGGGGTCAGGAGGGAACAGGGATGTAAATAAATTTGAAAAAACAGACATACATGAAAAGGAGGTTTACGATGTTGAGAAACGTAAAAAAGAAGCAAAGGAGGAGCCCCCTGAGGAAAGATTAATGTTTCTCCCCGACTGTGTGTTTTATTCTGATAAACAATGTTGGGAGTGGAATACTGATGACAACACCGGGGAGACGTGCTATCAGAGAAGTCTGTGATGATGAGACCAGAGTACGAGGAGTAGAGTAAATACACTTTACTTTTCTGTGCGAATAACATCAAAGTCACGCAGCGAATGCCTTCTCTCTCACAGCACCTGACAAGCATCAATAGCACTTGAGACGGGTCAATTTTAGCCTGATGCTGACTGGAAAAAACAAAACAAAAAAACAACCCAGTTGAGTTTCCAGAGGATTGTTACATTAAGAATCACAAGCACAGCATAGTCTATTTGTTTTTATTGTTTTATTTTGTGTCAAAAGTGTTTCAGTCGTGTTTCAAAATAGAGAAATCAATAGGTTGAGCAGGTTTGTGATTTTTCTAATAAGAAAATGTGAATTTATTTGTGTGTGTTTGGGTCCTGTGCATCTATACAGTATCTCAAATTGACAAACTAATGATCAGGTCTTATAGGTGAGGTTGTGCTGAAAAAAAGGATACCAAGCATTGTGGGGAACCTTTTTTTTAAGTGGTATATAAAGGCAAAATGAAAAGCATAGAAAAAACGTCCATTTTCACTGGTAAAAAAGGGGCACTAAGCCCTCTAAAACCAACTAGTACACAACACCTACACAACTGCTACACAAGTCTGTGGAAGATTGCCTGTAATTGACACAACAGAGACACGTAAGGTAGCTAATTCGAGCAGAGATCCAACAGAAATGTCTACGGAAGCGCTTAATTTTGCAGAACAAGACCTTTTTTTGGCATGTAGCACCATTCTCCAGCGTCGAGCAGTTGGAAATGCGAGTAGGTGGGAGGAGGAGACGGGGAGTGTCTTGAAATTCCAACGGGAGTATGGGCAGGAAAGCAAACTCTCAGAACCTGGCAAAGTAATCGTTGAGGGTTTGGTACTGATTAACAGCCCTATCAACCCTCTGTAGATATATTATGGCCATTTTGTGCTACGGGGCAGTAAAAATCTCACTTCTTGCACCTTTAATATATCATTTACAGTTTTATATATGCTTGGATTCCAAGTTAGTTTAACTGAGTGATTTACAATATCATATAAGTGTTAATATATTGATAGCGGAGTATTGCATCTGTCATAGCCTGATGCATGCATGCTTAAATGTGTGAGGCGTTCAGTGTTTGTCCGTTTGAGTAAGATATCCCAAAGCAGTGGTTTATGATTGATGTTCTTAAAATAAAAAGGACAGAGAAAGTCTATATCAAGTCTAAATTAATCCACTAAATGTTGACATGACCACCTCAGCTTTGCTAAAGATACAGAAATAACCAGCAACAGTACATCATACCATATCAGTGGGTAAAAAGCTCCACTAGTTCCAAACAGATATTTCATTCTATTATCTAATTTACACAGCAAGATAAAAAGCAGATCCTTCTCTATCTTTCTTCTATCTTTGCTCCATTACACCACCCATGACCTACTGGACAGGTATTCTGTGTATAGGCCCCTGTTCACTTTAAGAGAACCAAGTGAGCGAGATTGCTCATGTAGAGGTCATGGGAACTCACCACAGCGGAGCTGAAAGCATATCTCAATCTCCTTGACCCTCTAACCTTTCAAACTCACACCATTAACTTCAACCGGGTATATGCTTTCTTTGGTCTGTGAGTGAGACCCCCCGAGAGTAACTATGTGCTGAGACAGTACAAGGCCCATCCTCCACTCCAGCGCTCCCCGGGGAAGAGGATGTGATTGCCAGTAAACTGCTGTTACTTCCCCCTGCCTGGACGCTCATCATCTTTCAGCCAGCCACGCCGCCCTGAATCTTATCTACT
This sequence comes from Hoplostethus mediterraneus, assembly GCA_034670385.1. NCBI lineage: Eukaryota > Metazoa > Chordata > Actinopteri > Trachichthyiformes > Trachichthyidae > Hoplostethus > Hoplostethus mediterraneus. The sequence goes on from JAXDDW010000058.1 coordinate 103,067, forward strand.
CCTCAGGTCCGCCTGACTGTGAGAAATGGAATCCATCAGCTAGCTGCTGCCGGTGATACACATTTCCCTAATCTGGACCATCCCGTCTTCCTTTAAAACTGATTAAAGCTCACTTTTACTGAAAGCAGGTCAGAAGAGGGCTTCCCCATATAAGACACGACCGTCAAACGAGACCGACTAGCTTGACGCTCCGAATGCCAGTTTACATGCGATCGAGACACCTTCAGTGATCTCTCACACAATCTGAGGTTTATCAACTGTAAGAGTAAAGCAATATCTACAATCAGCAGTTAAAAGGCAAACAGATTCATACTGTAGTAAGTATATGACAAACACAAACTCCTTTTTTTGTAATAAAAGGTTCTTTAACAAGAGACTTCTTCTTCTGGGTGATTTTTCCCACCACAATACAAAGAGAAATACGACACTCAGGGGAGACATTCAGGAGAACCCATAAATATGACGCAGAAAGTATCAATCGGTTCGATCGGTGTAGGAGCTGCAGATGACAAGTGGGATTTATGAGTTGAGCACTAAACACTGCTCTGTTATAACTATCACAAGCTCTCAGTTTCAAAAGAGGAAGATGATACTGGATTAGGAGGTGAGGAAACTCAGACAGTGTAATTGCCACGTTTCCTCATTCATTATTTCCAGGCAGCAATGATGAGTTCTTCATATCATAGTTAGTGGTATGCTGGAAATGAGACGGGAAGTGACAACGCCTTGCCGAGTCTTACGAAGCCATCCTCGACTAGTGCTATTCTCAACCGACAGACCCAGCAACTCCTGCGCCTGTTTGTTTAACCGGACAAATCTCATTTCAACCCATTATGCCAAATATAGAAAAGGTGATGACCTGAAGACGTTGAATTAAAGCAAACTGTTAGAAGAGATTGAAATAATTACTGGATACAAATAAAGTGGAATGCAGATGAAAACGGCAAGGAAAGGATTTGGTAAAACAATAAAGCCCCGTGGAGGAATCACTGATCACAATCTCAAGCCTAAAAATAACCAGAAATCAGCTTTAGCTTTAGAATAGGAAGGACAGGAGGTCAACTCATCAGCTCCATAAGTACATTACCTCAAGCTGTTTCTTTGCAACTGAGAAAGCCTTTGTTTCTCCGGGGAACAGCTGGGTTTCCCACTAGCTATTGTAGTATGCAACATGCAATAGGATCAAATCAATACCAAGGCACCATAGAAAGCGAACAATGGAGAATGTGAAAGTTGATTCCTCGAGTACAAAGACCATGTTGCACTTCAAATACTAGGTTTCTACTTGGAGAAGGTGTACAAAATCACCCACCATGGCCTATCAATCGTGCAATGCAATAGATAGTATGTGTGTGTGTGTGTGTGTGTGTGTGTGTGTGTGTGTGTGTGTGTGTGTGTGTGTGTGTGTGTGTGTGTGTGTATGTGGGCTACAAATGGATTCAATCTAAATCTGTTCAGTGCACTTATCTTTTTATGGGACATTATATTAATATGTGTTGAGATTTGCACTGCCTTGAAATTTGGTGGCAGTGGAACATGGAACACACACACACAGACTGAGAAAGAGAGACGAGAGAGAGAGAGAGGCTTAACATCCATTAATGCAATGCAGATAGGAGTTAATCCCCTTCTTCCTCATTGTGAGTATTGCTTCCTCCTGGGCCTTGTTTTGACTTCCTTGCTCTCCTCTATCTCTCTCCTATTTCTGTATCCCCCCCCCCCCCCCCCTCTAAGTCAGACTTCCCTGGATGCAGGTCAAGACTTGCAGAAGACGAATCTCGATTTACAAACCCAGAGGCACCAGTCACCATGATCCCTTCAGTGGGAAATAAAGTGGATATATTTTGCTGCTTTGAGACAGATGCACACCCCATTAAAAGAGCCCCCCTCTATCTCTCTCTCTCTTTCTCTCTCTCTGGTGTTTACCAGCTGTAAATCAAAGTAAAGCCGTAGATATGGTGCTAATGTTCCCAAGGACAAGGAGACAGTGGGCATTGAACAAGATCATGGACCCTGTTTATGTGTCATCATGGACAAAAGGGCTTTTGCCACCTTGAGGAGCTCTGATAGGAGGAGCTGTGATATTTGGCTTTTACTTAGTGCTATTATTATTATTATTACTATTATTATTATTATTATTATTATATAAAATGTTAACATTATAGGCAGCAGTGGCCTCAGTTGATTCAAGTTGAAAATTAGGAAAGCAGCAACTTTTGTCACGCTGCGGTAAAATGTGATGCTGCTGTAAGGAACAGTGACAGTAGAGTAGGGCTTGGCATGTGTTTCTCACCAGATTGTTGATGCCACCCAATGTGTGATTGGCACTGTAGAGCGAGTAGGTCAGCTGGTACACCCCATCATTGGTCTCACTGTTTCCATAGAAACCCACTCCCACAGAGGAACTGCGAAGAGAGGAGATGAAGATGAAAAACACATAATTCTCTGTTACATCATATCGCTTTTTGACCATGGACCGCATGAGGCTATTGCACAACAACTGAGACAGCTGTGTTATTGATCATCTCCCCATGGGGACACACCAAAGCTTGAGGGAAAGGAATGCGCACATCAGGAGAGGTTTTTAAATATTTTTCTTCTGTTCCTCCTCTTGAGCCTTCATTAGTATACATTAACTCTAAAGCAGGCCACTGGCAACTGCAACAATTGCAGCAAAGTGAGGATGAAGTTAAAGTTAAACTAAAGTTAAACCAAAAATATGTGTGCATTCATTCTTAGTATATCGGTTCTGCTACTCTACTTTCTCCACCCATCTACTCATCCTGCCTGCCGGGCTGGGATGGAGCTGACAGTGTGATAGCTCTTATTTCTATAGCTCTCTCAGATCCCTCCATCTGTCCATCCGTCCATCTGTTTTGCGTACTCTTGTCTTGTTTGAGTTAGAACATACCATCTTTTCTTTAGAGTATTACGTTTAAAATTTGTATCCCACTCACGGCTGAAAGCACATCAGATTTTCTATTCGCGGGGGACAGCTGACAAGTTCTCCCACTTCTCTGGCATATACAGCATCCCGCCTTCCAGTCTGGGACCGTCCCCAACGTCCCCAACTGTAATAGGAACAATTAGTATACTACCCTCCAGTGTCAGTTTCTCCCTTCTGCTACAGCATCCGCCTGCACTGACATGAGTAATGATACAATTTCATCCGATTTGATAGCAGTGAGGTCATTCTGCGCAGAGCTCACAGGTTACTAACACTGTGGGCAGCATTTAAGGGCGGTTTCCATGGCCTGGGAAGGGGGCTCATCAATCAGTTTGCATAGGAGGAGAGCAAAGTGGGATCGTTGTTACCTGGATACCGCGCAAGACGTCAAACCCTACATGAAGTTTCGGTTTATTCTCACTAGGAGTCAGATGGCGAATTTTAACACCCCCTGTTCAACAAGCCACAAGCTAAATATAGGCTAACCTCAACAATACACAGGCAGGCAGATGGACACTACAGGCAGGCCGGTATTGTATCACTCTCTGTAGTGAGAGAGTGGGGGGGAAGTTAAGACGTGGGAGGTGAGGGATTGGAGGGTGGTGTGGTTGTTTTGGCGGATACATCCTGTCGGTGTGTGTGTGTGTGTGTGTGTGTGGTTTTGTTGTGTGTCAGCCAGCACCCTGTCACCGTAACCATGTAAGAATGATGGATACCATGGCCTGTATCTCTCCCATTATGCCAGAGCCCCCAGGCTATGATGAGGGGCTCTGTTGACATACAGTATATACACCAGTCCATCTCTCTGTGGATGGAGAGCATCACATACTGTACCATTACCCCCACAACCCAAACAGCATGGATACAATCATAAATGGACAAATACGACTTATCACGGCTGTTTGAAATAATGCAGCAGTGCTCTAAATGAATCTCTCTCTGATCTCTATCTGCGGTGGCGTGGTCCTCAAAAAAAGCGCTGATGCCACCGCACAGCCTCCACACTGAGCCCTTCATTAACTCCGTGGCCAACCTAATGACACATTAATGACATTAATGATCCACTAAACAACACAGGACATCAGGGGCTAGTTTCTGCGTTTAGCCTCGGGGGAAGCATTAGCATCTGCGCGGCTCGGGGAGGAGGCTGGCTGCGGCTCGTGCTTCCCAACAGCAGCTAGATGTGTCAAAACAAATCCACAGTAAACAATATGACTAGAGTACGTGTGCTCTGGGGTGTTTAGCGGGACTGCGCTCAGTCTTTCGGAGTGACTCTTTGATCAGCGCAGACCCGAAGAAAACAACCTGCGTGGCAAACCTGACAGTGGTGCCACAGTGTTCCAATCAGCTAGCGCACTGAACAAATAGCAACACTGGAAGAACAAGTAATAAAAAGATAAATACTTTAATTATGTGGAGGCCCATGTAATTCAGCTCTAATGGCTTTCATCAGGGTTAACGGTGGCTGCCACAGAGAAGAAGGGTTCCTACAATATTGGATATGTTTTTTTCGCTGTAATTTACCCCATTCAGTCTCTTGAGGAAAGGTTTTTCATTTTCGGCCAGGAATAATACTGCAGAGTGGCACAGCAGTTCTGAATGACCTATTTCTATTTCAATTCCCCACAATGCAATTGTGGTGTAATTATGTTTGAAAATCACACAGTCAAAGATGGAAAATGTTATTTGGGTAATCATGAATTCAGTGTAAGAGAGTAAGTAATAAGTAATCAAATCATTTTTAAAAGAGCGTGAAAGGACATTTCTTCTAATCTAATAAACATCCTGTGACCCAGCAGGATACAATAGAGGACAAAATTATATTATTTGTTCATGGCCATGTCATACAAAAGGATTGAGCTAGGTCAGAAATGACTGTCCAGAATGGTCTGGATCTGTGTTGCACACTCCCATTCACACCTACGGGCTGTGGGAGGAAACCAGAGCACAGAGAAGAAACCCACGTGAACACAGACGGAACATGCAAAGTCCACGCAGAAAGGACCGAGGCCGGGGCGTCCTGGTGGCTCAGCGGTCTATACCACATAACCGTGAGGTCCTGGGTTTGAATCCGGCCCGGGACCTGTGTCACATTTCATCCCTCCTCTCTCACCTGATCTTTCCTGTCTCTCTCTACTGGCAAAAATGCCCAAGAAAAATAATCTTTAAAAAAGAAAAAGAAAGGACCGAGGCCGGGAATCAAACTCAGGCGACAGTGCCGACCACTGAGCGACCGCGCCGCCACGTGGTTTGTTTGTTTAACTAAAAAGATGAACCTCCATTGACACAAGCTTCTGCAGTGAGATGGAGAGCTGTGTGGGAAGGGAAGTGTTAACGGTGCTCCTTGGCTAAGCAGCATCATGCCCAGGCACTTAACACGACAACAGGCCTTGTGTGCTATAGCAGGGCTTGGAATGTTAACAGAAAGCTAACTCGGTAACGGCCCAGCACTTAGATGACTGTCACAAGATTAAGCGGATCTGTACTCAAATTCAATCAAGCCCTTTGGAGGAATAATTTGTTCTCCTTTATTTGTATTCTACAGAAACTAAATGTTGTTGGTGACACCCCACCCTAGCTCTCTTAGCTATAGCCTACGATTCTCAGCTTGCACCGTTGCATGTATGGTCTCTCTCTATAAATATCAGATGAATGCCATGAAGGAATCCGACTCAAATCAGTTCTACTCTACTCAACAGCAGATGGAGCCAAATGATTATACTCATAATTAAGTTTGCTTTGATCATCATTGCCTTTGACATTTTCACAGTTTGTTAACCATCTGAACCCCAAGCCCCAGATTTTTGCTTCGTTCACCTTATTACTCACTGTGGGCTGATTTCTCCCGATGGAATCAGCACAAGCATGTCTACAAGACGTATAACACTCAACAATGTCTTTCATGCAGTACCAAACAGCTATAATGCCATAAAACATAAAGAAAAAAAACAGAAACTGAATTTCTTTGAAAATCTATTTTACAAAAAAGAAAAACAACAGATAAGATAGGAAAGATTGGGAGAGAGAGGGGGATTGGGAGAGAGAGGAGGGCTGACATGTGACAAAGGTCCTGGGCCAGATTTTAACCCAGGACGAAAAGGAAGATTAAATTAAATGTAATGAAATGAATGAATGAAAAGTCAGGGCTTCAATTCAGTCACATGTAGCCTCCCTCTTCTTAAAAGCCTGGATTGAAATTAAGTTTTCTCTGGTCTGCCCTGAATCAGATGGGCAGCCTCATCCACAACAAAGATCTAAAAGAGGACTTTCTATTCTATTTTCTCTATCACCTGCAGAGTCACCGGTCAGGTTCATCACATGTGCAATGGATACATGGACGATGATTAAAGCTTTGCGTCTGGGTGTACAGCGACGACAGCTGACCGAAACAGAACGGAATCATTTTACCTTTCAGACTCACCATATGATGAGACCTGTGATGACGGCAGCCCAGGTGACACAGCAGACATCGGGCCTCTTGGTCTCCTCGTCCAAGTCCCTGCGGCAGCAATACAGGCAGGTCTGGTATACTGCCAGTACCAGCAGGCTAAGGCCCAGACCCACTGCCCCAACACATGCTAGGATTATCAGAGACTGAGGGAGGGAAGGAATGAGGAGAGAGAAAAGATGATAGAAAGGGAAAAGAGTGGGAAGACAGAGATGCCGATACGTTAAAAAGGTAAAATACTGTAACATGGGAACAGACTAAAAGGTACTCTAAAAGGTATTGGGAGAATATATCTTGGGGCTGACGTGTGTGGTCGTCAGGGGTTACGCTGGGTGACCGCACCACCCAAAAGGTTGAGAACCCGAGTGAGAACAACCCACCAGTATCAGGCCACACTCACGATACATCTGTGATGGGAGGTGCCAACGTGATAACCCCAGAGACAAACCCACTCACACACACCTTGTAGCACTTAGATAAGGTGGCAAGTGAAGGGTGCTGTCTGTCTGGTGGTCCTGTAGATTTATGACAGTGTAACCTGATGTCCTCTGTAGTCACCATTTGTGGGTCAGTACATCATTCTTTCTGACATCTGAATTGGGCTTGTGTATCAATGCTCACCCTGGATTATGGCACAAGGGATTGCAATATAAAACCCTGCGTATTGGAAACCCACTGAGCAATTTTATGTTGAGTAGCCGTTTAAAAGACATTTAAATGGTTTATAGCATCTAGGCCACATAGGGTTTAACAAGAGAAAGCTTAGTAGACATCTATGAAAATCTCTGGGGAATATTTTTGATATTTACAGCTTTTTATGTGCTGTTTAAATATGTAATAATGAATTTACTGTTTGGTTTAAAACTGGGCAAAACACAGCCAAAAAGATCCTGGGCGATATGAGAGCTACAGGCAATTTTGAAAAGACGCCTGGTTCTCGGTGGGAAAAGTGTAAAGGTTAGCGCTTGTCTAGCTGATCCATCAATCATCACTATCACTGCTGATGCCTACAGCTGAGGGGATAGAAGGGCAAAGGGTGTATGTGTGGCTGGGTGGGGGGGGGGGGGGGGGGGGTTGGGGGTTGGGGGTGGGTATGACTCAACATAGAGTCGGTGGGCTTGGATCAATGAGAGCCCACTTGTTTGACTGCCATAGCAACACTCTTGACTGGGGTTAAGCGGAAAACAGAACTGATGTGAGGCTATGGGAGGGGAGCATCATGTGACAAAACGGCTTCCATACAGTCTTGTGATTCCTTAGCTTACAAAACATTCAAAGCCTGCAGGATGGGAAGAAAGAACGATTGATGTGGAGAAAGAAGCGTGGAGAAAGTATATCAGGGCTATATTAGTATGTTGGAATGTAGAGTTCTCAACCCTAGATTACTGACAGCAGGGCCGTATTCGAGTGGATCTCATGCCAAGTTTGTTTTAATGAGTCTGGGACTCAAGCTGAGACTCTTGCTCTAAAGAGTGGGTTAAAGTGCTAAAGAACCCCTGTTGTTTATTATTATTATCATGTGCAATTGGTGAATTCAAAATGTGGAGCTATGGCACTTTGAAGACAATACAAACAACAGCCTGAGCTTTGATTTCACTTGCAGATAGTTTGCACTTAACTTTTAAAACAGTTCATGAAGTCTGCCTGACTGAGTTTTGGATTGACCACAAAGTCTGTGACTAATCATTCAGTTTGGACTACAGTGACAATGTGACTGAATTCAAATGAAATGCTTTTGCTCACTCTAACAAAGTCCTTTATTGTGAAAGGGCCACATTGGACCCTTTGTTGCACTTAGTGAGACTAACCAAGTTAGGTTAGCATACAAATGTAATATTACCTATAAGAACAAAATAGTTAACCAGATCATATGTGCCGTTTTTACAGAGGAAGTATCTTCAGAAATGAAAACTTCAAATTAGAAACTATATCGTAACCCAAGGTAGATTGGTAGTATTCAATCAATATCATGGAATGAAGAAAAAAGGGTTAGTATTGAATGTGGAGCCATGCTTGCCACACGAGTAGAAACATGTCAGACCCACAAATGAACTCACATACACATAGTTAATGGTATAATACTGAAGTGACCTTCCTGTGGCAGCTTTGCTACAATGTGATTTATAACTGTCATTGAGGGAAACGGTACAGGGGGCATACTGAAAGAGAATGCATCACAACATACCGGTCTCATAACATTGAAAAAAGATATAGTCATCACCCTCAAATTGTGGGCAATTCCACACAGGCATTTACATTAACTTCACATCAGCAAGTTACTGTAGGTACCAAGATTCGCGTTTCAAAATGGGCAGTTCCAGTATTTTTAAACCTGGGCTCTATTTGTACAAATGTGTCATTTATACCACAAAATAGATACAAAACGTTTTGGAATTGCTCCGGTAGATCGCCTCAGTCGGCAGACGCGAAACGGGCTGCTATGCTGCAACATAATCATCAGGGGCAAGTGCGCCGATGAAAGTACGTCCTCTAAAAGTGCTTGTTTTTGCCACTGACAAGCTCAGATTGTTATTGGAAGTGTCTGACAACACTACGGAAAGGATCCCTACAGAGATACACCTTTGTTTAACCAGAAACAGAAGTCTCACTCAAGGAGAAGTCTCCCTCTGAAATCTGAAAGATGACCAATAACAATCTGAGCCTGTCAGTGGCAAAAACAAGCACTTTTAGTGGACGTACTTTGATCGGCGCACTTGCCCCTGCAGATTACATTGCAGCCACAGCAGCCCATTTCGTGACTGCCGACTGAGGCGATCTACCGGAGCAATTCCAAAACTTTTTGTACCTATTTTGCGGTATAAATGACGAATTTGTACAAATAGAGCCCAGGTTTAAAAATAGCAGAATTCCCCTTTAAATGGAACTACATAATAAAAGATGAATTACAACAGCGGGGGCAGTCTACAGTACACCCGGTGATGTAACATTTTAATGTACCTCAAGAGAAATAGGTCAGTACAGAAACTGTGCCAATTGTGCTGCCCTTCCTTAAGTGGCACAACCTGAATCTGATGATAGGCTAATCATTGGTTTTGAGGGCATTGTTGATGAGCCAAGAGTGTCCGTCTGAAGAGCCCTGGTCAGAATCACTGTCACTACAGCTCAGTTCAGGCTCTCCACAGTGTACCTCCCCCAGTTTCACCCACTGCTCCTCTAATTTTCCACTCCATTATTTCATAATTAGACATGCAGGCAGCTCAATTTCCACTGACTGCCATGCCATAACAAGACAATGGAGGGAGAGAGAGAGAGAGAGAGAGAGAGAGAGAGAGAGAGAGAGAGAGAGAGAGAGAGAGAGAGAGAGAGAGAGAGAGAATGAGTACAGTATCTCAGCTCATTGACTGGAAGTTCATTCATCTTTTATCTTCCCATGAGGATGATTTCAGAAACTAAGGAGATTCTTTGGAAAGCTAGGTCCAAGTATGGAGGCCTGTCTAATGTATTTTTGCAAATAGGAAGACTTTCCTTCCGTAGCTCCGCTGCACTTTCCTCAGAAGACAACAACAGATCTGATTGACAAAAGAAGAACATGTGTTATTCTCAGGCTTGAGAGGCTGAGTCAGCCCTATAGAGTTTCAAGAGGCTCTGTGACTCCAGCATGCCACTCCTCACTCCTGACTGAGTGGCTTTCAGCTGAGCCAATGTGACACTGGGGTTAAATGACCCGAATGGACCTTAATACATGGAGAGAGAGATGCAGTGAAGGACACAAATCAGCGCTGGATAGCCCCCTGTAATGCCCCCACAAATGACCTGGGGCAAATGGAGCACACAGTGTCGCCTGTGCACAGACACATACGTATAAACACTGTTCATATTCCTTGGTGGGGGGGGACATCAAATAACTAGGGCACAGTCTTGTTAATTTGGCACATGTTATATTAATCAGTGAATATTTTCTCCAACTGGAGATCTGACTCCTGTCAGATTACGGTGATCTGATATCATGTGACTTTGTGTATTGTCATGGCGTGAAGATATACTCAGCTTTTCATGAGAAAAAAACATAACCTAAGTCAAGTCCATATAATTTATGGGCAATACTGTATTGTAGATGGGCAATTTTTGGCAACACTTGCGACCAACAGTGTTTTTGCATCATCCTTTGGTTCCTTCTAGTACACTATGTTACGCATAATGATTTTATAGCAGTTGGAATTTGCTCAGGGCAATTATGGCATCTATGTTGCCTCAAAATGGATAATGGTGATGAGGGAGTATGTTGTTCATGCTAATATGATGAGCAGCTATTGAGAAAATAAGTTTACACTCACAACAATCTCAGCTAGTATTCTGCATATGCTGAATTGGGCTAAAAGCCTCTGGATGATCACCAAGAGGCTTGGACAGAAAGTTAGAAGGATGGCGAGGAGTAAGGCTTGAGAAAAACAGAGAACTGGTGGATGTGTGTGTGTGTGTGTGTGTGTGTGTGTGTGTGTGTGTGTGTGTGTGTGTGGCTCTTGTTACTGCCATTCTCTACCATACCTAAAACATTCAAGTTAATACAGGTCATGTGTCATCATGTGAGCACGTATGTGCCCTTTCTCCCTGACACTTGGACTAACAGTCACAGCCAGCTTGAGGGAGACTGTAGCATCAGATAGAGTCAAAATAAACAGCAGCTTTTACACCACTTTGTATCAGTCTGGTTTCTCTCAGTTAATATTACACTGAGTTTTTTGTTGTTGTTTATCTTTACATTTAAATAAAACATACACCATTGCTTTCGAACGTCAATGATCCACAAAGCATATCTCTGAGGCTCTCTGATCAGATTCACAGTAACTACGTGCGCTTTTACGCACGAGTACCCAGTTACCAACCTGCTGATAGCTTGCCTCCTCCGGACTGAAGGTGTTGTCGACCGACTGGAAAGAGAAATTGAGGTGAGGGAAATTGTGCAGCCAGTATGTCCACCACGGAGCAATATAATCAAGCCTTGCAGTGGCCATTCCTGCTTGAAAAGTCAGTCGACCGGACCACTGAAAGCTCGCTCACACGCTTCCCCTCGAGACCTTGACACTCTTTAAATATTCCCAGGTTTTTCGAAGAAAAAACAAACAAACAAAAAACTTTGCCAGTGGTTGCAAGGAACACAGGACATTAGAGTGGAAGTACTTCCTTCGGCATATTGCCAACAAAACAAGGCATAATATTAATATTTTGGTTTCCTCTTTCCATAGTTTTGCGTAAATTGTTGATTGAGCTGCTCACAGTGCGCAACCTGCACTATAACCCGGCTACGTCTTCTACTATCCAAGACACGGGATCGAGTGACGATATCAACCTGCCTCCATTTAGCAAGAGTAGGCGTGACAGCCCACTTTTCAGTCAATAACTCAGTGTGAGTGCCAGGCCCACGGCACGGCGTTAATGTATAGAAACAACAATGACCTTCTACGCTGGAAAAGGATGAGAACAATGTTCACAAAATATCATGAATCTTTGGTGGCCTGACATGTGCACACTGAACCAGCACCAAATGAATATGTAATGCAACTGACCACAGTTTTCTTGTCTCTGATATGGGGACATCTTCATCACTCATAGCCTAATATTATGGATCTCAATGGCCCAAACCCTCTTCTTCACATATATAACTTTTCCACGTGGAGCAAACTCAAAATCTTGAGAACACAATGTTAAAAATTGATAGACATAAACAGGATAAGCCATCCTTGAAGTGTCTGACCCTGCAGATGAAATTCAGCTATTGAATTTGGCTTAGCGAGCCCTGGGGGCATTCAGTGCACTGCTTGTGACTTGTGCTGTTTATGTCTGACCTCTTGTGGACAATGAGGTGCACTGAGGTGAACAGTAATGAGGTGCTCTAGCAACTGCTTGTATGCTGTTGACTGCTGCTGTTGTTGTTTATTGTGGTGGTGAAGAAGATGATGATGATGACAATAAGAAAGATGCAGTTACATCCGTGTCAGAATCACCTAATTTTCCAAGTGCAAATGAATGTACAGGAATTTGTTTTGGTGACATTGTTGCAGAAACATATTGACAACTCATATGGTAGTAAGTGCATATTATACTAGCTCACATGGCACAGGGATGATTAGACCTCACATATAGTGCAAGGGCAGAGTACAGGACATGCAATAGACAGTGAACTACACAGAAACAACAAGTATGCAGCAGGTTGCAGCAATAGAGGTTCCAGCAGTGCAGTGGAACAATATACCATGAAATAGAGTTACTGAGAAATTACATAGAATTGGTTCTGTGCTTTGTAGAGCATGGACATAGTTCCTACGGCTAGCATAGTGCAGAGGCTGATATGTAGTGCAATATTCTGCAAACAGCATTGGTAAAATTGGATGGACTAGGCAGTCACAGTTATGGGGTTTACCATCCATTTCCATAGACTGTGCAGGTGTAGGAGGGTAGGGTCACAGCTCTTGGGGTGGCAAGTAGTCCTGGTCTTAATGGGCTGGTTTCCTGTCTCAGGGGAGGGTTTTTTGAACATGTGGTTGCCTGGGTGTGCAGGGTCAACCGCAGCCCTTCCTGCCCTCGTCTTGTTCAGATATTTTGGATGTCAGCTGACAGCCAATTTACTGGGAAAATAATATTGATAAAATATTGATGAACTAAAACTCTTCATATTATAAATAGATATAAATATAATAGTAAATACTAGAAATTTGAATTCCAGACTGAACTAAATGTTTGAATTAGTCTGCAATATGCTACACTGGGTTTTTGGCGAAGTTCCAGAAAAATTACAGAAAAGTCAACATGCCATATGCCAATGAAGTCTTACTTCTAATCTGGTGCTGAATTATTTTATTTTTGCAATGAATAATAATTTCCATACCACATTAATTCTATTTTACAGTATCTGCTCACTGTTTCTGTAAGCTAGTTATTACTTCCAGATTTTTAAAAGTGACTTAGATAGATAGATACTTTATTGATCCCCAGGGGGGAAATTCATAACAGTATAAAAGAATGCACAAAATAAGCAAGGTACAAAATAGAAAATACAAAAAACAAAGGCCTTTAAAAATAAATATGGTACATGTATACAGAGTTAAGGAATCGTAATGGGTGAATGAATGTGAAAGGTGAATGAAGTGGCGATGAATAAAAAAATAAGAGACTTGGCTATTTCACTGCTGAGGATTGACTGTGACATTTCAGGTTACCTCTATTGTATTTTGCATGTATAGCACAGTATGCTATGAAAGTCCCCAGTGATCACTGAAATTAATGCACCAGTCATAAAGTCATAAAGCATGTCAGCCTGCCAGATGATGTCGTTTAGTCATCCTGGCTCAAAACCACATTTCCTGTCATGTCTGTCACGTCTATTCATAAAATGTGACACAATCCCCTTTCCTGGAACTAGCGGTTTTAAAATGAGATTGATCGGATTCCTTTAGAACAGCTTAAAAATATTGGGATCAGATCTATGAATGAGTTCCAATGGCAGATACGTACGAAGATGAAAATATGTCAGATTATTGTCAGTTGTCAGTCACACATTTATGTTGATAACTCCCCTTGTGTCATTTAAAAGTCGGCTGCATTTTGCCCTGAGGAAGAGTTGTTTTATCTGTGTGGAGCTGAAGGTAGCGCGCTTGCAACTTAACCATCTTGATATCGTGTGGCTACCGCTGTAATCATTTGGATGCTTTGATGCACCTCCTTGGCCAGAGTACCTAGAGTGTGCTCTGAGTCTGAATTCTCCGAGCGGGCGACACTTTGAATGTATGAATAGGAATTCTGGCTGTGCTCTGAATTTACAAACAGTTTGGTTTGGTTGCAGAAAACTGGTGCTTGGAGTGCCAATCACTCCCAATGTTTGGACCAGGGGACCACTGTGAAAAAAGAAATGACATCAATAAGTGCACCTGCGTCTGCTTCTCTTCAATTCAGACTGCATGTATCAAGCTTACCCAGCTGCTGTTCATTCTTTCTTGTTATCTCAGTGTAGACTAAGCATGTCACACCCACAAATCACATTGATGCCGGTGTGATCCTGTACCCCCCAAGGCAACTGTGTTCAGTGAGGCCACAATGCCCCTCCAGTACCCAGCCAGTCATTTTTAAATAAATAACGTGTATGCCATCAGTCAAATTCCTGTTGTGATTCTTCCTGATTAATCTCAAGTAACTGATGGTGGAGGTCAGTTGTGTAGCTCAGTGGGTACATCATTGCACTAACACTGCCAGAATAAGTGGTTTGGTTCCCACTGGGCCCATCAATGCTATAAATATGTGTTGATGGTGTTTAAGAGTAGTGGAAGCATCCACCAAATAGCAGATGCTGTGCTACTCAAACTGCAGCTTTCATACAACACCCCCATGTACAAACAAGGACCTTTAACCATTAGGTGGCAGCCCAGCACTTTTTTGTCACTGAGAACCTCCATACGTTCTCTCTCTTTCCACTGGTGTCTTCAGTTTAGTGTTTCTGTTACAGTATCACTGTGTCAGTGTGTGAATAAGAATATCTCTCATCGCAAGGGCTCCTCTGCGCTTAATACTGCCCATGAAGTGAGATCTAACGTTAATGAACTGTGCCTTATAGATCACACCCAGTGCCCTCTGGGGCCGTGCTTCAGAAAGAGTCTCTGCGGTCAGCCAATTGGCTATTGATGTAACGGGAATAACATATCAAAGAGGGCTTTGAAGTCAAGTAACTTAGACTGCTCAGTAAAACCAAAAGTGGGAATGAAGACATTTTGTGAGTGACAAGCCTTCAAGGTCATCAGACTTCGAAACTCTATTGTAATGTCATACAGAACATGGGAGCCTATTGAATTTCAAATCTTGGACCGGGCCTTCCCTTAGGAGCAGGTGGCACTCCAACCCCTCTGTGAGCAGCCTCATTTCACCTGGAACTGACGCCACTGGCTGGAGAATAGTGTCACACCTATGGTTTGAAATACAGAGTAGTCCTATTGGACTTTCCAATAACCCCTTTTTGGACACCAAACGTGTATAATAAGAAATGTATGAGATGCCTTGACACTCCCAGACACAACTTTTGGTTGTGTGCAATAGTTTGCAGAACCTATTTTCTTGAAATATTGTACTCTCCATGCTCCTTGTAGGAAAGTAATATAGTTATTACTCCTTCCTCATCATATGCTCAAGTATCCTCAACGAGCGCCGGATTTATCTCCTGATTGACTGTCTCCATAACAATCATAGGGATGATTGGTTCATTTAAAAGTGTTTTGAAGAGCCTCATGTCATATCTCCTAGTCCCTTTACCACTGGGTTCCAAGTAACAGCAGTTACTGTTCAGTGGAATGTGGAAATGTGTTGTATTGGACTTTTCCTCCTTCATGGTTATTGCTTTTTTGGATTTGTGACTGAAATCCCCTTGCTCTATTTTGAGTGATTTATACATATGAATGAAGATTTATGCCTCAGAGCTCTATGTGTCGGTATTATCCAATCAAACTGGGCTGCTCAGTGGCTCCTGAGATTGCATTAAAGTGTAATATCAATACAGCAATCCCTGGGATATTGCCACTTTAAAATACTGAGGGTCCCTTCAATTCAATAGCCTTATAGTATGATCAAGGGAGTTTGTCTGTTTAGGTAGTGTTTCAT
Organism: Hoplostethus mediterraneus; assembly: GCA_034670385.1. Lineage (NCBI taxonomy): Eukaryota > Metazoa > Chordata > Actinopteri > Trachichthyiformes > Trachichthyidae > Hoplostethus > Hoplostethus mediterraneus. The sequence continues at coordinate 119,059 of JAXDDW010000058.1, forward strand.
TGGGTATACCTGGTAGAAATTGCTTTGGTAAATGAATGGAAACTTGCCTACCATGTTTAATTCATTTTTATCAATGATGTGAGATGTCAGTGTAGCACAGGTGACCTGAAAAATAAATAAATCCTCTGCCTGCACTGTAAATAAGAGAGTCTCTGGAAACTGCTACATTGTGAAAGTATTGGTTTATTTTAATGTTGCTGTTAGTTTCTTTAGACTTCATATACACATATTACATATTGTTCCAATGATGATTTTTTGTTTACATGGACAGCTATTTCTAACTGCTAGAGACCAGACAACCATGGCTCAGCAAGCAATACTTTCTGGAGCGTCTCCATGGATGCTGTAAACACTTCTTAACTGGAAAATGTATCCACGCTGTCAGAAAATAACCCTGGGTTATTCTCACAGCTTGTTAATGTTCACAAACTTAGATCAAACTGTTCAAAACCATAGGAACAGCACAGGTAAATTCTTGTTCAGCCTGCAAATGCTGGGGGCCTGAATTTAGTTTACCGTGCAGAGCATACAGCGTGGACCCTCCAGGATCTCCTCCTCCACTGACTTATCCATGTTACCATGGCTATTGTAATCTGGTGGTTTCTCAACCATGTGTGCTTAGGCATTGAAAATGAGAAACCCAGGACTTAAAGACAGCAGCTATACTTGGATGTCATGATTATACTATTATTTCATCTAGCACCAGTGCTGGTAGGGGTATTTCAGGCAATAATGATTTTTGAGAGGAGAAAAAAAAACGAAACTGACATTGGCACGTTTTTTCTATTTTTTTTTTTATTCCCCTCCAGGAAAATGGCTTTCTTAGCCTGCAATTTATCCAATTACCGAATTACAGAAGTGCAAAGTCTACCATATGATACAACCTAAGTCTATTTTTCAGCCTTTGGACCAAATCCAATCATTCCAAATGGCCGCTGATGGTAATATTTGCAACAACATTGTATTGATCTACTGGGTCCACAGAGGGGAAAACAAACAAAGCACACTGAGAGAAGGAAAAGTATTATTGCACACTCCTTAGTTTGTTTATCTGGCTTTTGTGAAGATATAATAGCGGGGCATTGAGATAAAGTACAGCCTTAGGTTTTATTGGCTGATAGTGAAGAAAAAGTCTCATCTGATGCCTAGAGTTCCTTTATTCAAACTTGGAAAAGGGTAAAGGCAACACATAGCGACTATCAGCGTCAATGATGAGGCCTCCACGAAAGAAAGAACTGAGTCAACATCATGCAAGGCCAGCAAGGAGAGGGTCACCACAGATAATATTTTCTTTCTGTTAATGGCACCAGCTTCAGCCTCAACTGTTTCATAATAGCACATTTATAAGAATTGGGGGAAAATTGAGATGACATCCACTGGTTGGCAACTTTTCTAACGGAGGCTTTTGAATAACTAAGAGTGCTCATGCGTTTACTTGAATGCAGAACTAGACAAGCGAACAAATGAGAGTATTTCAGTGGCACACAGGTAATGCATTCCAAACAGCTGACAGCCATTACACATAATGGCCCAGCTACTCAATAAGGACGAGGTCTCCGATTCATTCTCATGTTAAGTACCTTGTCTGAGTGAGAGATAAGGACACATTAAAGACCGGGCTGTGAAACATATGACAAATGATACCAGAGACCCACCCTGGAGAATGCATGGGGGAGTTGGAGTTGGTGGAGTGGGGGGCAGATAAGTGAAATAAAGGGGGGGTGGGATGAATCTTTGAATCAGTACCACAAGTTGGGACTGCGGGACTAATGTATGCAATAGTAGCTATGTACTCTCAAAACTGCTGATATCCCTCAGTGGCTTTAATTACTGAATTCTAAGTAGTTTTTGTCCATGTTTAAAATGCAATGGATTGTATAATTTGAATCGCTAGGAATGCAAATCAATGGGGTGTAAAGACAGTGGGTAATTAGACAGATAGGCTTCCTGGTGGAATAATGTCCAATTGTCTGTAGGAAGTGAAGGGAATATGCAGCCACACACAGGGAAATGAGACACCACACCAGGCAAAGCACAGCACTTTGTGTGGCATTTGGCGAAAGGTGTAATCTTAATCTTGCCCACACATACAGTATCTTGAAGTCAAGTCAAGATATAAAAATCATCTTTTGTCTCGATGTGTGACTCTGTGAGAAAACGTTTGTGAACATTTTTGAATTCAGTCCTAAAAATAGATAGACACAATGTGATTTAACAAATAACTTTATTGAAAAAAAAAAAAAAATTTGTATTATTGAAAAAATTGTCTTTATTGAACAAACGTTAGCAGCTTAGATTGGAAAAAGTATGTGAGCCGTAATATTTAGTAGCTGGTGGAACCTCCTTTAACAGCAGTAACCTCAACCAAACGTTTCCTGTAGTTGCTGATCAGACCTGCTCAATGGTCAGGAGGTATTTTCGATTTCTTCTTTGTTAATATTTTTGGGATGTCTTGCATGAACGGCTTGCTTCAGGTCACGCCACAACATTTCAATAGAGGTAAGGGTCAGGACTTGACCCTTATGAATTCTCCTCAGTTTATTCCATTCTGTTGTAGATTTGCTTTTGTGTTTGGGATTATTATCATGCTGCATGACCCAACCTCTGTTAAGCTTTGGATCACAGACCGTTATCCTGATATTCTCCTGTAGGCAGCAGAGCAGCCTCAAAGCATGATGCTCCCTCAACCAATTGTCAGGAGGTTTTGGTATCCAGTGTTTTTTCTCCTCCAAGCATAGCGTTGTGCCCTTTTGCCAAAAAGTGATATTGTTGTCTCATCTGTCCACAGCTTCCAGTAGCTTTGTGGAACATCCAGGTCTTTGTCAAACTTGAGACGGGCAGCAAGATTTTTTGTGAAGAGCATTGGTTTCCTCGTCATGGACTCGTGGACACAGATGTTAGAAACTTCAAGAGATGCCTGCAGATCTAGAGGTTCACTTTTTCCAGCTTAGGCTGTTAATGATTAAACAATATGATCAATAAAAACATTTAATTGTTCGGTGTTATCAAACTGTGCTTATCTATTATATGATATGCTTATTTTATGACTTAGATTAAGATCACCCATAGGAAAGCAAAATCCAAGAAGATATCTCACATTTATATCTTTTATGTCTCCTAGACATTAATGAGCTCTTTTTAACACTAAGATGAGAATAAAGGCATTTTTTGCTATTTCTGAAATTCAACTCAAGACAAACAACCACATATAAGCTCATGTTACATCACTGATCAAAACAAGAGATCTCCAAATTATATGAAAGTGTCATTTCACTCTCCTGAATGTGTTCCCATGCATGAGACCATGAGATTAGAGAAAGACCTCAATGGAAACTCAGTATGATGCTTTCTGACTCCTACAGTTTGGATTTGTCTTCTCACACATGCTACATTCTCCTATTGAAGTCATGGGGGCAGCAGCCATAGAGTAGGAGTTTATTACCATTATATATGTCACATGTTCTTCAAATTTATCTCATATAGTCTCAAGAATTTATTCTCTCTTTTGTCTCACGCTTGCTCCTAAGGGGGTTTTAGGAGAAAAATTTCACATGGAGGTGATCACAAAATGATACAAAATTTAGATCTTCTTAAGAGATGAAGAAAAGACGACTGAGCAAAAGATTTTCCCTCTGGGCTTAGTTTAGGAAATACAGAAATGCAGGTCATTCAAAAAGGGTTCACAAACATTTTTGCAACTGTAACTCCATTATCCTAGATTTTGAAACTTTCTTCAAGCACAAGGTCATGGAATCCAGAGAGCCGTATCCTACACAGCATATTTTATATTCTGCGGCTTTTGAGCGTACTGCAATTGTTGTACTTTTTATTAGGCAGTGGAGAAGCCGTGGAGTGGGAGAGATTGATTTAGTGTGCTTCAGCAACATGGGCTGCTTTTGTGTCTGGAGTTGCAATTTAGATTTAGAAGACAGAGGGCCTGCAATCAGGGAGAGGTGGTAATCAATTTGTCTAGTGAACGTGTGTGTGTGTGTGTGTGTGTGTGTGTGTGTGTGTGTGTGTGTGTGTGTGTTAGGCTTGGCCCACAGCCATGGGGAAAGGCTCCACGGCCAGTGGCAACTCAGCAAAGCTTGTAATGATAACCATCCTACTTCCCCCAGTGACACATAGATACTGTCCACACTGTTCATCACATGGTTTCATTTTCATCACATGGAAACATATTTATTTTTTTCACCTTTTTCTACCTTCCTGACATTAAGGCAACCATTCTACCTCTTTCGATTCACTTTGGTCATACAGTGTTTCTGCACAGACAAGCCAATTCAGGACAATAAGTAGCTCTCACTTCCTAACAGGGTAATTCCAATTTTCTAGGAAATCTAAACAAATTAGCAATTTGTACACTGACAACAATATCAGGGCAGCCTGTTTAGCCACTTGTGGTTGTGTAATGCATTCTCTTTGCCGCTGAATAATGAGAGGGTTTGTGCAGTGTGTTGGTCTGAATATTCGCCCTTGTACAACGCGGAGGGGGCTTATCAGGAAGTTTCACTAAGTACTTTATTACAGCTTGAGGACAGTTGGGCCAGCTGGGTCTTCATTAGTTTTAAACAACACGACTGTTTTTTGGCTGGCGCCACCAGTGCAGAACATGTTTTCATTGAGCGCCATGATCCTCTGAATGAGAGGGGGAAGATAGATGAGCATACACTCAAGAGTTAGTTTTCACCTTGAACACACCATCACTCTTCTTGACTAATCCTGGGGTCTGGGCCATGCATAGGGGGGGGATATCAAAGCTCTCCATACTCGGCTGCCTGACACACATAGAGGCACGTGGTGCGTCTGGCACACATCTAAAAGATCAATCACTAAAATATATCCTACACGCCCAAACAAACACTCTTCGTCTTCTCACAGTATCGCACTGAGCCATGTTGCTGCGGTACGGCGGTTCCTCAGAGGAGATTATGATTGTATCCATGGCAAAATCGACATAATAAAGATACGCACGGACCAATGGGGTGTTCTGCTCTGTCAAGGCCTCGATTGCTAAGAAACAGTTTAAGAAGATGTTGACGAGGTAATGATTTCGTCCCTGCCTCTCCCGTGTCTCCGAGGAATGTAAAAGTGTGCGCTTTTGTAATGACTACAAAGCACAGCGAGAGGCTAGATGGACAGGGCTGCTGGAAGTTTCTGGAAGGTGTCCTGCGGGGTATACTGCTGAGACCCGGTGTGCTGGCAGCCCCACGGTACCTGTCACCACGCTGAGTGAAAAGAGAGATGGCACGGCGAGCCCCGGTCCGCTATTAATGCATGGAACTGTCTGGAAGATGAGTTGTGTTGTTTGTCAGAGCACAGTTCCTCCATCTTTACATCATTACCCAGCTGTGTACTGAAGGCACAGCTGGGTAATGAATGCCTGGCGATGCTTCCTAGGGAAGTAAGGATACAATATGCATGCAGCAGCGAGAGATCAGGAAAATACTTTTAGCCGTGGCGGTCTGACATCGGCGGCGTATATTTCTATCAGAGTTCAACGTCACCACCGAGGCTCAGTCACCCTCTGAAATGAGATGCCGCTATGCAGATAAGTCACTGTATATGTCCAAGGGTGTATAATGCAGTGGATATAATGTGGGTCCCCGAAGCCAAGGCTCTCTCTCTCTCTCTCATTACAGCAGATGTGTGCAATAGACAGGGATGGGACAGGACAGGAGTGACACACCGGGGCTGTGGAATAGGAGGCTGCCTGCAGATTGACTGGGACGGTGGAGGTAGCCTATTGTATGGGAGGATGAGATGGGAGGAACTGATTTTCATTTAATGGCCCCTGTGTGTGTGATGTGGACTCGTACCAGCCCATCTAAAAACATTGACCGCCAGCACACTGAAAATAAAATGATCTCGTACGCCCCACCTTCAGCTTGAAAGCTTAATGAGATCTGGCTCCTGCTGACATGAAGGGTGCGATTCGGCTCGCGGGTTCTGGAGTTGGCGATGCTTCCTAGGGAAGTAAGGATACAATATGCATGCAGCAGCGAGAGATCAGGAAAATACTTTTAGCCGTGGCAGTCTGACATCGGCGGCGTATATTTCTATCAGAGTTCAACGTCACTACCGAGGCTCAGTCACCCTCTGAAATGAGATGCCGCTTTGAGGTGGAGGAGAGGTGTGGGGGCGGGATCTCAGAAGACTGACTGACAGACAGAGGGAGGGAGGGAGGCTGGGGTTATCTTGGCTTGGGGCACTCTCCCTCCTGACTCGCAGAGGGGTCATTCAACATGATGTGGAGCACCCGTCAGACGATAACTAATGAGATTATAAATACACAGAGATGTAAAAGTGAATGTACGCGCTATTCTCGGCGATGCGTGCACTTTGTTCTCTCCTTGCACAAATCATTGATCATTGGCGTGTCTTTTGCTCGCGGCGCTAAAGCACCGGTGGACTGATGAAGCCGATGACTTTGAGTGTTGAATGATGAATCCGACCAAACGAGCAGAATGGTCCTTTAACGAGATTACCTTCCCCGGACTCTGGAGTCAAAAGTGATCTCGCTGAGTCTCTTCCTTTATTCACAGAAAACACCAGCGCTGCCTCCATACAGCTGATGCATTATTGCAAGAATCAATCACAGCCCTTAACCCACATTTTATTCCCTCAATTTGTTACACCAGTCCTTCATACCAGCCCTCTGTCTGTCTTGTTCTGTTTCTCTCTCTTACTCCCACCTTCCTCTCTCTCTCTCTCTCTCTCAGGCAGGTCAACATAGTCCATGCGATAATCCCATAGGTGCACAGTGCAGTTTGCTCCAAAGTTAGGTTGGGAGGCCAGACCCGTCACTTAAAGGAGACCCTTCCCATCCCATATGTGTCTCTTCTCTGCTTGGCACTAAGGATTGCAGGATGTCAGGCGGAGGCACCTACTGTCATAGCAGAATGACAACGTCCTCGCACCTACCGGGTTCCTTTGAAGCCGATGCCTCAGGGCCTGCCCTGGGGTTGTTGAGGCAGGTTGGAGCCTGCCATAGGTGGAAGAGTCCTGCAGTACTCATTTTGATTAATGGACCTCTCTCTGCCCCTGAGTGAACAATTATCAGAGGGTTGGCACACTCGTTCATCACTGTAACTGAGCAGCAGGTCTCTTCCACAGTCGAAAGTCATACCTGCAGGGCTAGGGGTCTACATCCACCTCCTCCTCCTCCTCCCCATCGACCAGGTTGCTGCCCCACATATGACTAGGAGGGTCTGTCTGGAGAAGGTCAGAGAGGCGGAGGGTTCGGTTGGAGGGGGGTGGAGACCGAGCAGAGTACGAGTAGATCAGATTTCCCCGGGGTAATTGTGCGGCTGCTGTCTGGGCTTTCCTGCTCTAATCCTCTTGATCAAATTCAAGCCCGCATGTTATTGTGAGATCAGTTTCCTAATCAATCCTGTAGCACCAGGCCTGGAATTCGCTTAGCCTCTGCAACATGACTGGTATGTTGTGGACAAGCATTGTCAGGGGATGCGTCCAGCATGCTAACAGCCCTATAGAGACTCAAAGACAAAAGCAACAGTATCTCCACGGACTGCCATACGCACGGCACACAAATGCCTTTTCCTTACAGGTTGCGTGTCAGAGGTATAAACTCTTGCACGCTCAAATCCAGTTATTATTGACATGTTTGTTCAGATGTACAATGACCGTATTGATTTTTTTTCTGAGCCTAAGAATCCCTGAGAAGCTCCAGCAGCTAAAGCTCAGTGATTGAGATGAATATAAGTTCATCATTGGACCCAGAGAGAGGATTTATCAAACATATCACACATGGACTCATAGCGCCACATTGATATTAGTGTATTAGAATATTAGTAGACCATGTGCCTGCAATCACAGTCCCCGTGACACTCGGTCGATAAGTCATTTGCAAGAGCAACACATAGCGGTCAAGCCTGTTTAAAAGTAAAGCGTGATCAATTCAACTGGGCAGTCCTAGTTGGTCTTAAACACCCAGAGGAAAAATCTTTTGCTCAGTGTCGTCTCTTTCTTTATCTCCTGAGAAATAGAGGAGTTCTCAATATTGTCTCCACCTCCATCTGAAATGATTCTCCTAAAAAAAAACCCTTAGGAGCAAGGAGGAGACAACAGATTCATTTTACGACATGCGACAAAGATCCCCGGCTGGTTTTTGAACCCAGGATATTGCAGTTATGGTGGGTTTGCACCTTAGACCACTGAGACACAAGGATTCCTGAGACTTTGAGATAAATATGAAGTGACACATATAATGGTAATAAGCTCCGACTGTATGACTGTTGGCCCCGTGGCTGCAATAGGAAAATGCAACAGTATTGAGTTTTCTTTGAGATCGTTCTCTAATCTCATGGTTTCACTTCAAGAAACACTACCCTGACCCTTCCTCTTAGCACTTGCTTATATGCTTCACTTATTTCTTTAAATAAAAAGCAGCTAGCTAACTTATTGCACTTTTACTTTGCACTTGTTCTGCTGTTAGGAAGGAAATGCACTTACGATTTCTGGTGACTAGTAGTTCTCTACCTGTGTTGAGGTAGGTAATAAGTGCTTTTATCCAAAGCACTTATCGTCGCTTTGGATAAAAGTGTCTGCTAAATGACTGTAATGTCATGTCATGTCATGTTATGTAATGTTATGTAATGTAATGTATACTCAGGAGAGTTAAATGACACTTAGTTCAGATCATTTGGAGATCTCCTGTTTTGACCAGAGTGAGATCAACATGAGCTGATATGTGGTTGTTTTTTCCGGAGTTTCTTGTACACAAACAAGACCCCCACCCCCCCGGCACACACACACACACACACACACACACACACACACACACACACACACACACACACACACACACACACACACACACACACACACAAATAACTGACCTTACTATTGTTAGTGGCCATTGGTGTGACTGACAGTGGGCTCCTCTGAGGTTTTATTAGTATCCAGTGAACCTAAACAATGTATTCCTCTTGGTGGGCTCACACTTTCCCAGACATGGTCTCTCGCTATGCTAATTTGGTCTCGCTGTGCTTGCAGAGGGACGAAGATCTGTTTTGTTTTTTTACACCACTGGAAATAAGCTGCCTGTCTCATCGCCGTGCCCAGTGCTGTTGCCTCCGTGCTCTTTTACACCTGTAATCCCAAATCCCCTCACTTCCTGGTATAAATATGCAATTAACCCCTTTGTTGTTTCTCCCAAGGACCAACAATTTACCTGCAATTTACCTGAATCTATTAGTCAATTACCAGTTTGTGTTCAGGCTGACCCCACCGGCTAATGGCTTTGGAGGGAGGCCAGAATTTGATTTCCCTTAAACACTGTCTAATGGGCTGTCAGCCTATACGTTCTGAATGCAAACCAACTGAACACAACCTAGCTATTAGTGCCTTCTATTCATTGATTTCTCTCTTTACTTCTAGCTAATGTTTTCCCCTCTTTTTTTTATGCATGCTGGTGAATCTGTTAAATCTGCCGTATTGCAGGCTGCAGCCGCAGAGGTTTTGGAAAGCATTTCATGTGTAAAGATTTTCTTTGACTGGTCTGTTATCATATCGCGCTGTGTAATGCATGAAAGATGAGCAACGTCTGTTTATATGTATGTATGAGTGTGCCTCTGCTTGTCCACCTGAGAGGAGGGTAAGGAGGACTGGCTTGTTTTCCTTTGTACTGGTCTATATACTTCCACATCTTGAATTCCGAGTGGCCAAAGAAAGATTAGATAGGCGCCTTTCATACCGTGTTAGCATTTAAAGGATTATCATCATTTTTGGCAAAAGAAATTGCGGGTCAATGTATTATTTGTATTTCAGTAGTATATGTATTTGATGCTAGAAGGAAACAGTTTAGGATAAGTATAAGTAATTTACTGAAGAGGGTGATTGCCACACAGTGTGTTTCTCAACGTGAGTAAAAGCTATCATAAGATATCTGCTCAAATCATTATTGCTGCTGTGCACTGGAAATACTGAAATCTGTGTGCTGCCGCCTTGTCCGCCCCCCATCTCACTCCCTGCATCTTTTGGCATTCCCTCGCCCTCCTTTTACCATCTCTGTCTTCTCCATCTCTAGCGCACATCGTTATATCACTCCAATTTTCGCACGGTGAGATGGAAATTGAGTGTGGGGGGTGAGGGGGGGGGGGTTTGTAGGATAAGATGGAGGTCTCTGAAAGTGGACAGAAATAAAATCCAATTTCAACAAACCTCATTGCCCCCCACCTCTCCCAACCTCAGCCCTCCTAGCTGTCCCTTGTCATCTTCAGCAAGGCTCACCTGCACATCTGCAGAATCTCAAAAAAATGTCACGCAGCAGGAGGGCAAAAAGAGATGTACCGCGCACCGGCCCACCACAACTCTTTTACAACTGCGATTGGACACATACCATTGCCCTTTTTTCCCCCTTTTTTTTACGCCAGCACTTGCTTCCTGTCACATGAAATGGAATGCACCAGGAGAAGCTCTGCTCCAAAGACCCGTTCATGTTCAGAGTTATTAGACCTTCAAACGAGCGGCTGATTTTAGGAGGCAACCGAGGAAGCTGATTCAGGCGGCTTTGTGGACCGAGCTCTGCGGCGGCCAGAGGGTTTGATCTGACGGTCTTGGACAGATTAGGAGCAAGCTCCTCGTCAGTTGAAATCACCGTCCATCCCAAGTGTTGTGCGGCCACAATCCTAATGACAGAGCAATGCTTTCCCCACAGTGGCAATAGGCCGCTGTCAGCCATGGCAGGACTCATTCTGTTGTTCTGTGGGGAAAGACACCTTACACCTCACATGGCCATGTTTAACTAAGCTGACAGCTCTGTGAGAGTGTTGACAGGTGAACCAAGAACCAATTTTGGTTGAAAATACGCTGTGTGAACATAGTAGCTGCAGCACAACAAAATGAAAAAGGGACTGAAGGGTCGAATTGTTTGATTTTCGTGTGGTTTTAGATCAGACGTGATCTTAAAATGACTATGAGGATCCACCGATGGTAGTTCATTGTTGAATCCAGTTAAAATTAACTCTACCAATTCTGCCTCTCATGTTGAGTTTTTTTTGTACCAGAACCTCTCAAAATGTGAAATGTAAGATGATCGTCAGATATATCTGGCCGGCGAAGTCAGAAGGAGCTACCTGCTTATTTTTGGACGGTGAGCAATAAGGACCCTCTGGAGCTCTAATCTAGTTGACTGACAGCAGCACACAGTACCTTTCTCCACACCTAACCAGAAGATATTCAGTAAAAGCAACACAATTCACAAGCAGAGAACAGAAACAGGGGGTGAGGTGAGAGAAATGCACTCACAAGGAGATGACTGAGGAAGAGGATGAAAGACAGCAAAGGTGTGGGGGGGGAAATCCTCACAAAAGTTTCAATTTTGTTCTTCCTCTTGGAAGTTTCTGGGATGGAACCTCAGTCATTTGGGGCCTTGCCCTGGTTTTCTATCACAGTTAACATGGTGTGTTATCCTAGCTGTGAACACATTCTAAAAGATATGGCCTCGTGAGACAATTTCTTTAAAGATATAGCACGTTGTTGATTCATAGTCCACACTGTACAAGGAAAACATTGCCGTTTGCGTTTCACCACACGCTGTTCCTGGATTAACAAATACAGAAAAACAAATGATACATTCAAAGGGGACAGAATATTACACCCTAGTTGATCTTTATTGATTTCTATGCACCATTTGTGAACAAAATAATATTTCTATCCACACTAGAACTCCTACTGGACTTCTGATATCAACTGCAATTCTTTCCTCCCCAGCTATTTCAAACACAATAAATATATGATGTGACCACTCTCTTGTCTCTTAGACACACTCAACAAAAGAGTGAGTGAGTGAGTGAGTACAAGCATAGATCGTGGCGTTCTCCTCACAAGAGCATTGGAGCTGTAACTCTGATATAGACACGCAAATTTTAGGAAAGTGAAGGTCAGTTCAAGGACTAAACTACGCCACACAGCTAAATATGAGCAGGATAAACATTTGAGTTGAACGGGAGCAAGAGAAAACAGGAGCAGAGATGGGAAAGCGTCGGGTGTGGTGTCGTCTCACCGTTGTTCATCTGTCCTTCTAAGACCTTGTGCTAAGCTTACTTTAATGCTGGGACCATAGATCACACCATCATCATCATGCACATGAACTAACACTTTGGAGGAGAATAACAACAAGGTTTGATTCAATGGAGCCAAATAGCAGTAGATGTCCTCAGGCGACCTAATCTCATAGAGATATGAGTCTACTCTATTATGCAACTGGCTGATGTTGTTTGCCTCAGTATGCATAAAGATTATACACCCTTACTGGGAAAGGATATCAGATAACCATACTTCAGAAATGACATACAATGTGCATAGTAATCCATGCATCTGTTTCTCACACACACACACACACACACACACACACACACACACAGACACACACTTTCCAGGCTTGAGTTTAATCCTCCAAATGTGAAAAATGCAGAACTTCGGTTGAGTTTCTGTTCCTCTCTGTCGTGATCCTGAGTCACAAGAAATAAATTCATCCACGTAGCATTGAGGGTGGTGCAGCATGGCGCCGGTAAGGTATTTGGTAGTCACAGGGCGAGTCTTAGGTGGGGTGCAGAGTCCCTGCAGTCATATGGGTGTGGCCCCAGAGAAGGGAATGCCTGTTGTTGTTGTTGTGTTGTTCCCAGAGCTGGGTGACAGCCGGAATACCAGGAACTCATTCTAGGAGTCATTGTTCTGAAAATAAGAAAGGAAAAATAATGAATAGCACTTACGATACCACCGGCAGCCCGGCAGCCCCTTAAACTTGTGAAACTTTGAACTTACACATCCACATGCGTATGCACATGCCACACGCCGCACAGACATTAGCAATTTGGAGAGCACGACCGCACTCCCCGCTCATCAGACAGTTCCTGGTCTGCAGACAGCACCTCTTACATCCGTTGTCAGAGTCTCGGCGCTTCTCATCTCCCTCCACATCACTCCCACTGACACAGCAGCCCATGGCTCTGCCCCACAGTCACTATGAAAGGAAGCTGTCAGTCTTTCTGTTCAATGCATACTACTCAGTCGGTGCTCTATAAAAAAAAACAAATCTTTGACTGACCTTTGATATTTCTAGGTTATGTTGTGTCACCTTACTCACTGTTGGTACCTGATAATGTTTACCTCAGTATAACATGTCCATAATAATTATAAGCATGGCATAATGAATGCATGTTCCTGTCCTTGCACTTGAACAACCTAATTACTCACTTGGTTTTGTTCCAGGTAAACAAATCCAGGAAACCAGAACATGATATTTTTCCTTTACCTTTCTCTCTGGTTGAAGTTGAAGATTTATTCTCCTCTTCCTTGAACTCCAACAGAAGTTCTTGCGAGAAATATTAATGTGTCCGTCTTCCTTTCCTTCACTTATTCCCTAAGCAGGTCTGGAAAATGTGCACACATATGTACAGACTTTCTAGCCCCTATACTGTTCTCTCGCCACAGGTTCGCACGCTGTACAGAGTGAACTAGCACTTCCCTGATCATCCGAGACACCAAACAGGTTTTTCTACATTGGTCTGTGAGGGCAGACCAGTAATACTAGACATGCCAACACAGCGGGGGAAAAAAAACCTTGCTTCTGCAAATGAGACAAAGACTTAAATTGGCAAGGTGATAGAGAAGACTTCAAATCCAGTTGGTGGAAACCTGGATCTACCACTGGCAGGTCAAATCAGGATCGCTAAAGAGGCCTAGCGTTGCCATGCCAGAGCCTTTACGTCATCGGGCAGCTAGGGGTTGGTTATTGTAGATAGATAAATACAGTATGAGAACTCTGTTATTGTCAACATGTCTTGGGATGAAAGGGCTTAAATAGAAGGTCTGTACCACTGAAATGCATTTGGACTATCACTGAAATGCACTTGGATGCAGACAATACAAAAGACTGGATCTATTCCAAGCTTGGCAAGAGTTTTAGAGGTCAATATGGATTAAATAGCACAAATGACAAATCTTCTCATTTAGTTACACGTGATCCCAAAAGAAAATGCTTGAAACGCAATAAACACATCAAACACTTGTTTAAATCTGAATTCATCTAGTAGTACCCAGTTGAATTCATGTGTGGAACCAAAAAAAAAGTACTAACTAGCTAACATTTGATTTACCTGGTGGAGCTGCCCATTAAAACGTCCAAAATCAACTAAATCCATGCATTTGTTGGGTACAGTCTCATGTCTGTCAGATCCACGTTCTCTAGGCCTGCTGTTCCACATCCAGCAAACCCTCTAAAACAAGTCATAATACACAGATGAAATGTAGTAGCTGCATTAAAAAGGTGGAACACAGCTGAACAACGGTTGAATTATGAACAATAGACTCACGTTGTGCCTGAGACGTTTCGGTTTGTTGGGTGGTGAAAAGTGAGATGCAGCTCCGTGCCAGGCTGAGGCAGAGCGTACAGAAGGTGTAGCTGCAGTCCCCTGAGCACAGACCGGAGCACACATCCACACACAGCTGACAGCAGATGTCACAGCAGCGGTCAGGGCAATATCCCCAGTCATCAGCCGTACACGAGCAGCCACCAGCCAGTCTGCATTCCTCCTCACTCTGTAGACAGGAGTTGCAAGGCTTGCAGAGCTGTAGCCCCATGGGTCTCGCTGTTAAAAACACACACAGACGCTGAGAGACAAGATATTGGAGGAAATCACTGTCTGGGAAAAAAAAAAGTCCCGAGCTGGACTTGAGGAATTAGGTATTCTGCACAGAATTCCTTCTGCGCAGGAAAAGATGCCGTCTGATAATTGGCCGTCGGCTTTTCCTGAACATGGGTTCAGTGGAGTGAAGTGAAGTTGTATGTTATCTAGAGTCCAGTCCAAAGTTCTCTCCACATGCAGCATTTGCTGATATTCCCTGCTGACGGTTTGACCAACGTTGAGATATCATGCTTGAGCACGTCATACGTTTCCCCAGAGGCCTTTTACGCCAGCCATCATCCCCCACATAAGACAAGGAATAAGCAAGCCTGAATCTCTTTTCAGATGATTTCTGCCCTTGAAAAATGCATGACAACCTCAAACAACGTCAGTCAGTCATTGTTCAGTCATTTGTTCAGACACAACCAAAATGTGCATAACCCCCAAATTGCCTTTTTTATGCTCCAAGCATAACTTGAAACAGAGAAGCTCTGTCTCATGCCTAGAAATCATGGGGCCTTCAAGATAGTGATGGTGGTTACGGAGGAATGCATTCCATGAATGAGGATTACAGAAATGTGAATGTGAATACAAAACCATGGGCAACTGTAATCTGGTAGTTTCTAGAACAAAACAGAAAAAGCTAAATACTAATAACATATCAGATAGTTTTGAAAAAAGAATGTTAAGGAAAGAAATGCACGTTTGTTTTTTAAATCATGGGAACACTTCTCATTTTACACATTTTGAAATAAAGGCTGATATAGTAATGAAGGACAAAAGCGTTGCACAGCCCACAAATAAGGCAAAAATATCAGATTACTTGCTTTTCACATAGAGGATGCTTTGCCACAAATTAAGCCTTTTCCAGAACATAACAGCTGATCGTCATTCAAACAATCAGTCAGGAACCAATCGCATTCGAGCATACAACCACCCAAATCACCCATGTCAACAATGTGTGTTGCACACTCATCTATAGGAAATGTAATTTGAGAGCAGTGTGTCAGTAGTAGGGGTTCAGACTGCAATAATCAATTAGGCTACTCAGTCGTTGTGTTCAGTCGCTGTTAACGGTGCCCCCTCCATCTGATGGGAGAAATCTCTTAATTGCCACATAATCTTGAAGTGGCTGATGAGGCGTGATTGTCACTGCATAACATTTGGCCGGTGACACTGCAGTTTGCAGTTTTATCATCAATTTGAAGCAACGTTTTGTTGTAAGGTCATTACTGAGCCGTCAGAAATTTTATGATTTTGCTGACAGATTACCCTACATGTAAATCACCTGCAACACATAGTGTATATACACTGTAGTATAGAGCATATTATACAGTACATACAATAAGATAAGACTTTATTACCCCATAGGGAATTTGTTTTACATCATCCAGAGCATCAAAGACAGTACACACACAAGACATGGCACACGGTAGATGCCACTGGAACTGATGACGGTTAAGTGCCTTACTCCAAGGCACGTGGCAGCAGTGTAGCATTACAATACTGATTGCAATTTTAAGCAAATAATCAACAGTTTGTAAAAGGGGTGGCGGGAGATTATAAAAAAGAAAAAAAGTCTGGGAGGCTGAATAGTGTTAATGAGGGACAGGCCCAGTACTACAATATACTCAATCATTCTCAATCACACTCAATCGTTTCTCTCAAGAACGTTGAATTACAGTGTGCATGTGTGTGTTGCGTATGTGATACAACACATAGATGTACAGTTACTTGTATCTGATTGCTGTTATTTGCTGCAGCCATGTGTGCTATTTATATGAGCGTGCTGTTTTTAGTTTAAATTGCTTTCAATTAGCAGCCGTCAGTTGCAACATCTTATTCTATAGAGTCTTGAAGTCTGTTTCAAAAGTTGGTTGTTTTCCAAAAGCAAATTATCCTGTGATCAAAAATTCTTGACTATTGTATTCTCAGCGGACGTATACTCATCACGGATAATCAAGGACAGAGAACAGACTACATCTGCTCACACGGCAGCTCCCCCTGACATTTTGTTTTATTTTCCTTCCTTCCACCTCCCTGTCTCCCTCTTTCTCCCTCTCTCTCTCTCTCTCTCTCTCTCTCTCTCTCTCTCCTTCTTTCACTATTTTAGACATGCACACATTCCCTCCCTGCTCCCTATAACACAAACGTCAGCAGGCTGCGGAGTGACAGGTGAACGACGATGAAGCAGATTTGACCTTGACAACTTCAATAGGGAAGTGACAGTAATAAAAGGCTGTAGTGTGCTATTGCTGGCCCTGGGGCATCCATTAATGAATGACACGACACAGCCGTGAGATACGGGGACAGGCGGGGTGGGGGGCGGGGGAGGTGGGGAGGAGAGATGATGGAGGACAGGTGACAGCAGCCCACACGGCCCTCACCTCTGATGAGCTCAGCCAGCACCTCCTCGCACACCTCGGACACACACACACACACACACACACAGTGACATGCACTCAGACACAGATGATGCACAAGCACACGTACTGTACACCGACAGACACACTCGCAGTCTGCAGACACATCCTGTCAGAGAGGTGCGTCTACCGTAGAATAAATCACAAGTGATTTCATTACATTATTCATGCGCTAAGTAGACCCCCACTACACCCAAGGGCGACTTACATTTTTCACCTCCCACTCACTCCGACTCTCATACCCGGATCACGTGCTAACACAAACCCCGATGACAATTCAGTTTAATCCCCCTGCAATGCATCCTGGTTTGCGAATCGCCGTATTGGAAACGCAAGTAAGTTCGGGGGATTCATGCATGATTTACTCACAGCAGTAGGCAGCACAGTCCTGGATTCTTCCAGTGTACTAGAATGGGTTTGGGCTTTTCAACTGATATCAGGATAATTATAGATAATTAATTGATACGGGTGATAAGTGTCAGCCCACTAATGGAATGCAGTACTTAACCTCCGTAATCCTTCGATGCCCTTTACTTAGTGTCAGGATAATTAGATTACCGCTGCTGATACCTTCTGCACACACACACACACACACACACACACACACGTATGTACTCACACACACATGCACACACACACACTCTCATGCATACACATTGTGCACACACACACACTTGCAAACACACTTTTCTCGAAATTCTCAGTCTTCACTAGTGTTCCTATGCAGAACATGCATGCATGAAGTATTTGTGGCATTACCTGAATCCATATATTATAAGGTATTAGTGGTATTATGGGACTTCATATGTTAGATGGTATTAGTAGTATTAATTAAAGTTCCACTCAGTCAACGTCTGGATGCATGCAGCCAAACTAGGCCAAACTGGATACGGCGTGATGTCCGCACCCTGCCTTGCTCCGGATAAGCAATGAATAACAGTTTAAACAGTAAAAACGGTGGGAGATTTACTGAACCTGTCAGAGGAGATATGGCAGCGCCGGGTGATATATGGCAGCGGGGAGGGCACACTGCGTAACAGGCGACTCCAGCATTTCATCTGGATTGGCAAGACACTTGTATTTCACGCCAGCCGTCCCCCCAAGGGCTGCGCTCCTGCCGTCTCGCATCTCTACATCACTCCAATCAACAGGGTGGGAAAGAAGACCTAATTGGCAGGTAGCACGTCACATTCAGGGGTGAGAAGAGCGAGGAGAGAGAGAGAGGATGAGGAAGAGAGGATGTGAGCAGGTAGGGGACTCGTTTTGACAGAAATGGTGAGAATGTATTGTAAGAAAGTTTCAAGGTTGAGCAACGCGGTACTGCATTTTACATTGCATTAATATGAATTCAACAGCTTAGTAGGAGACTGTGTTCCTTTGGCTGGGTATGCATGTCCGTGGCTTGCGGTTTAAGGCTGTAAACAGTTTTCTACTGTTGGCTACTGAGCAGCTACACCAGAGCAGTTGGGGGTTTAGTGCCTTGCTCAAGGGAACCTGGGCAGTAGTTGTTGAGGAAGGGAGAGGGTGTTTCTCATTTATTTCACCCAGATTTCCCCAGCCAACCGGCAACCTGGTGACAAGCTCACCTCTGTAACCGCTGCTGCCCCAAACGCAGAGGATTCAGATTGAACTAAACTCAGACTTAATCTGTCGGATGTGGATGTTGACTTAAGTGCTGAGGACTCTGCTGGGAACAGACTTTAATGGGTGGGTTTGTACAAAAGCTAGAGCGAGGTGTCCCTGCTGGAGCTTTGTGACTCCAAGGAAATGTTTGGTCTTTGCAGCTCATGAATATGGTTTAGTGACTAGGGATACTTTTTACTTACTTTGCTTTTGACACATCCTTCCAAGCCGTATGTTCATTTATCATTTATGAAATCATTTCAGTTCAGAAACAACTGTTCCCCCTTTTCGCTGGCTGACAACAGCATTTCAATCATGACCTATCAGGTTCAGATGATGCTGAGAAGAGTAATGGAGAGGTGCCTTGGCAGGCTTTTCATAATGACTGATGTCATCTGTCGCACTTTCATTTAGTGTTCAAAGTGATGGACAAATGCCCAGACTGTGTCAAGGGACTGTGTCATCAAGATGTCTTTTTGAAGGAGTGTTTTTGGCACTTGACAAGCTGGCAGGGTGTTTCTGTCTCTCTTTTGGCCATGGTGGAGCAAGGAGATCAATTATGATTGGTTTCTCAGCAAGCAGTCGAGCTGCAAGATTGACTTGGTAATGTGTGTTGACATGGAGATCAACTGAGGCTGCTCATGCAGCTGCTATTAATGAGGCACAAAATAACAACTGTTTGTTAGCTAGTGGCTGTGCAAATTCTCATTCCCTCTCATTAAGCACAACACCCACTCATGGGAGCGCCCGTACGGCAACACACTACACTTCTGCATCAAACTAGCTCTGACTCATTTGTTTCAGTGGAAGTGAGCAAAACCAGTTTCATGCTTAGTCAAACCTCAACCTGCGTATATACACACACACACACACATTTATATATATATATTTCAGTAAAGAATCCCATTTTCAGCACATGACTATTCTTTCCTCATGGATTCACAAATCCACATGTTAATTAATTGGTGTTATAGGATTTCATGGTTCCATTAACTGTACTTTAATCAAGCCAGTTTGGATTTTGTACCATCAGCATTTATTTATGCAGGTTTATATAACAAGAGACTGCAATGATATCCTACATTTAAAAATTGTCCAAAACACCTTATAAAATATCATAATACGAATAAAACAAACAAACTTCCCATCCATTCAAGTCTCAGCAGGGTTAAAATGCCCCCGTTGTTTCCTACATTAGAAGTATTTAGAAGGCTATTAAGTGAACGATGCAGATGAGCTGCTACTTCATGTAATACTGGTATCTCCACTGTCTGTGTGCAGATGATGAGCTCCATAGGAGCCTGGTTGGCATCCAGTCCTAGCTCCAGCTCATTCATCTAAAGGACCAGTGCTCTTGTGAGTGAGAAGATTTATACACCATGGAAGAGAGGTGGAGAATTAGCCCAGATTTATGGGCACAGACGGCAATGGCAAGATACTGGCAGCTGCTACTTGACATTTGAACAGAGAACGTGAAAGAGAATTCGGGAGAGGAGGAACAGGAAAGTGGAACAACAGCGAGGTGGAAAAGGACTGAGGAATGAATGGAATGAGAGTTAGCCGAGGATGAAAAAATGGCATAAGTTCAAGGACAAATTTTGTAATGTAAGATTTTGAAAGTATGTCTGCTGGAGTATACTTCTTTTTGATCTGCAGAACCATGTTGTAGTTGCTGTAGTTGTTGGAGAGAGGAGAGGGGTCCCTTTTCTCCAGAATCAACCATAAATGGTTGAAGATACACAAGTAGTTTTGGATTCAATTTTTTATATTTCTGCCAGTACAATATATAAAAATCAAATTGTTATGAAATATGTGCTAAATTACCCAATTTCCAATGGTTTATAGTGTGTACTAACATAATAAAATGTATTGTAAAATCAAAATCACAACAGATCAAACACATCAAAATGACGACTGTGAGTTACAATAGAAAATAGGTGCTATTTGAGTGTGATTGCGGTCCACAGCTACATCTTTTGCTTTGCTTAGTTTTGTTTTGATTTTTTTGATTTCCATTTCACTGGGCAACAGGCCTTTTCAATGACAAGTTGAAGGGGGGCTGTTTGAGTGAGCTCAGCATTGATTTGAAAAAGTGTGTTTATGGTATAACAGAATATTATTTTATCATTATAAACCCATATTGAAAATATGGGTTCAAGGATTTGGGAACACAGGAAGCTACCAATTCTGTAAAAATAGTAGTTAGTTTAAAGGGAATTAGTGCAGATGCAAAAAAGTAGGTAAGAGTTTGTGTGTTACTCCCATAAATACTGATGAGAAACCTGGTCAGTTTATTTACCCATGCAGGTGATAGAAAAACACCATGCTGTGATCTAAGGAGACCTCAGAGGACCTCAGGAAACGAGTAGCGAGTTTGCATCAGTATGGGGAACATTATAAAGTCATATTAAAAAGTTTTGGGCTCCATCAGTCCACTGTGAGACAAATAATATACAAATGGAGAGAATTTAACATGACTGAGACTCAGCCTATTACCAAGAGCTGTGACTGTTCCAGCAAAACCTCACTGTGTTGGCCGAGTTCTCAGGGAAGATGCCAGAGACTGATCAGTGGCTATAGTCGATGTTTACTCCAAGTCATCGCTGCTAAATATATTGCTATATATTACTATACACATATAAGTGTGTGTGTACACTATAAAGAAGGCAATGTTATCAGTGCAACACATTAATGAAGAAAATAATGTGTGAAGAGCTGTTCCCGGTTCGTATGGCTGTAACGATGGTCCAGTTCTACACAGCCATCATTCAGTCCATCCTCACCGCATCAATCACCGTCTGGTTTGCTGGTGCCACTGCCAGGGACAAAGCCAGACTGCAGCGCATCATCCGGTCAGCAGAGAAGGTGATCGGCTGTGACCTGCCGCCGCTTCAGGTCCTGTATTCCTCTAGGATCAGGAAGCGGGCTGGAAGGATCATGGCTGACCCTTCTCACCCTGGACACTCCCTTTTCAAACTTCTCCCCTCTGGCAGGAGACTAAAACCTCCCGGCACTTAAACAGCTTCTTCCCCATGGCAGTGGGGCACACAAACAAAGCCCCCTGACCGAATTCCTTGTATGTGCGAATGTACTTGGCCAATACATTTGATTTTGATTCTGGTTCTAATTCCTAGACAGTGGTGGGGCCTGATTACACTTTTGAGGCAGCTGAAGCCCCCAGGCACTCTTCCTGGGGGTTTGGAGGAATGATTGGAGGCTACTGCATCAACAGGAGACAACAGCTGACTCCCCTCTCTTACTGCTTGAGGGGGAAAATATATCTGTGCCTGGAAATGTGCGCAGTCTATTAGATCCAAGACTGTCGTCAACTAAGAGGCAACCATAGGCCTGCGTAATGGTTAATGTTTAATGGACTCAGAGGACATGATTGTGCCTTGGCACTGTATCAAATTTATGGAACACCCATATTCAATAGCAGCGAAAAAGGCTGGGTTCTGGACTCCTAACGACAAAAATGACCTCTACCATAAGTGCATGTCTGCTGAAGTCACTGCAGCTGCCCAATTTCCAACACTATGCACTGACGTCACAAGGACACTAATTATGTTTCTGACATAATCACTTCATGAGAGCTCTCTATGATTAGCTCAAGTGCCTTCTCTAATGAAAATGATGACTTGCTTTGTTAACCTTGTGTGGCTTTAACACTCAGGTGTTAAGCTGGTGTGGAGGACATGGGCTGCATGTTGAAAATGAAAGACTATATCAAGAATAAGGTTACCAGCTCCATCAAACCTCATCCGTTTTGATGCCGTTATCATGGTTGGATGTACTTTACAGCCGACTTTAGTGTTGCTTTATGAAAATCAATATGTCATTTATGGCAAATCTTACAAATTGTGTCAATAAACTCTTAACAGGTCATCTAATCTGCCATGGCCAATTAGATTAGAGAAGAGGAAAGGAGCAATGTTTCAAGCTTCATTTGCAGGACAGGATTCTCATGTTTTAAACTCTCTCTGGTGGAAACAATTTTACAATGATAGTCAGTAAAAGCTCAAAATATCTGTGTGAATCCTCTTTGACATTACTCAGTCAAAACTTTGTTTGATATTTTAAAACCACAAGCGACCTCATTTATTTGTTGGTTTCTAGAAATTGATTTACAGTTCTGGCTAAGATTATTGGCACCCTTGCTTTTTATGCAGACAATGTACAATATCGTCTGAAATAATAATGAAATAACAACTTTTGGTCTTCATATGTTCATGATTTTTATTTAACAGCACATGATCAAACAATTATACAAAAAAAACACCTTTTATGGCTTCAGAATTGTGGCCATAACCATGATTATTGGCTCCCTTTTCTAATACCTAGTTGGACAGCCTTTGGCAATGATGACTGCTTCCAAACATTTCTTGTAACCATCAATAAACGTCCTGCACCTTTCTGCTGGCAGTTTCTCTCACACTTTTCAATTGCAAGCCGCTCCAGTTTTTCAATGTTTGAAGTATGCCTTTGACCAACTGCACATTTCATATCTCTCCATTGGTTCTCAATGGGATTGAGATCAGGACTCATCACTGGCCACACCAGAACAGTCAAACGTTTTCTCTTGAACCATTCCTGGGATGTGTGTTTTGGATCATTGTCCTGTTAAAGGACCCATTTTTCTGACACTGGGTAACACATTTTGCTCCGAATTGCCTTGGTAATCTTCTGATTTCACGATGCCCTTAATACATTCAAGATGTCCAGTACCCGAGGCAGCAAAGCAGTCCCACAGCATCATGGAACCTCCACCGTATTTGACTGTAGGTAGGTTGCTCTTTTCTTTAAAAGCTTCATTGTTGTCTGCAAACAAAGCGCTGATCTGCATTGCCAAAGAGCTCTAATTTGGTTTCATTGGTCCACAGAACATTTTCCCAGAAGGATTTAGGTTGGTCCAGGTGGGTCTTGGCAAAGATCAATCAGGCCTTCTTGTGTTTCTCTTTCAGCAGTGGGGCCTTCTGTGGCCTCCGATTGTAAAGCCCTTGTTGGTTCAGTGTCTGGTGTATAGTATGAGCTGAAACCATTACCCCAGACCTCTCCAGGTCAGCCTTGAGACCATTGGATGTCATGCAAGGTGTTTTTTCAATGGCTCACACCAACATTCGACGACATCGGAGATCAGTACTCTTACCACCACGTCCTGAGAAATTCTTAACAATTCAATGAGCAGCACAACTTTGTGAGCTGTGAAAAACACCAAGGTCTCTTTATAGCCTTGCTATATTTGGTGATAATATTTTTTCTGATATCCTCAGACAGCTCTTTTCCCTTTACCATTTTCATAGATGACCAGGGAAGCAGAACAAACTGTTTCATCACTTTAAAATGGATAATTTGTTCATTTATACCATGTGGGCACCTGCAACCTTTCACAGATGAGTTGAATTACACTGCAAATGAGAATCTATTTCCTCCAACACAATTGATTTGAATTGTTCCAAAGGGTGCCAATAATCATGGCCGTGGACACTTTTCAAACCATAAAAGATTGAATTCATGATTTAATGATTGATTTAATTTGATCATATGCTGTTGTAAATCAATAGATGCCTGAAGAGAGAAAGTTGTTTCAATTTCAAATTATTTCGGGAAGTCATCCAGTGTAAATTGCTCTAGTTAACAAGTTAATATAATAACATATGTCTTGACTTGCTTTGCTATTTGTAAAGAGTGTGTCACGTCTGATTATACAGTCATCTCTTTCCCACTGTGATTGTGGTGGCAATAAGAAGGAGAAGGCTTTTTGTAAAGACCTACTGCTGTGCTTTCTAGACAGCCTAAACAAAGCTAGCCCCTCATGAGGGAGCTCCAGCTCGCCCACATTCATTTACATTATAAACTCCTGAAAACTCATACATAAATCACTATGTCACTGCTTAGCTATTTGGGCAATTCAATTGGCTTAAGTTTAGCTTGCTAATATAGTATAATGGCATACATACTGTACACTACAATCAGTCAAAGTCGTTGATCTCACTACAAGCATTCTGCCCCATAATTCACCATGTTGAAAATAAAGCCATGCAGACCATGCAAACAAAAGTTCTTTCCTTGCGGGATGAACAACGTCGGGTCAAGAACACTATTTTTGTGTTTAATATTCTGTCTGTTAGCTGTGAATATACCACTGTTGCTTTTGGAAATCATTAAGCTCGGAAATCTTCACACTTTGTTAAACTCACTGGGGCTCTCGAGGGGCTCTTGTCACCTTGCCTTCTGTATTACTTACGGACATTCTGCAGCAGTGCCAAAGCACAATGCAGGCTGTAATGAACAACTGAAGAGAGATACCAAGTTCACAGAAACCTTTAGCTTAATGTTATTAAAACCAGTATATGGATTCTGCCCTCTTGACTTGATTCTGTTTTGGACTGAACAGGTACCCTGGAACAGTATCGAATACACAGGAGACTTGGGGTGGAGTGACAGCTATAAGGGTTTTTTATATGGTAGGGAGGAAATTCACATGCTAAAGCCGGTGTGAAATTGCAAGAGACCTCTGGCTTCTGTATCTTATTCATTTCACCTAATCTCCAATGTGCTCGGGGTGTTTCGTAATGCCATGATGTACCATGGCAGGGTTTATGGGCTCAAGGATTTAGCAGAGAGTGATGTGATCAGCCAAAGGCACAATGTAGAACTAGTGGGGAAAATAATTTTGCTCTGCGTGTAAATAGCTCCTTTAATTACCTTCCAACAGCTGAGTTCGGAGATGACAAAGATGACCTTTATTGACTGATGATCTAAAATTATCGAGGATACGCTCTCTAATTCTTCTCCCTTTCACTTTTAATATGTTCATCATCACTCAGTTTTTGATTACAATGAGCTCAAGTGTCTGGATTGTTGAACTGTTTTTCATGTCCAAGGACAGACTTGAAAGTGAGCAGTCATGATGATTTATTAAGCATTTCTTCAGAAATCAGAACCACAACTCTACAATTCATCACATGTATTGTGGTAAAAGTTGATGATTTCACAATCAATGTAGCACCTACCTACAGTTTCTCTAGTCATTTCTGTGTATCATTATTGGTCCCAAAACACTTTATTTCCACACTCTTTCTGTATGTCAAAACGACCATAAGGAATTCATGTAATGTTGATTTTTTTTACGCTGTAGAGAGCTAGCTATCACACCATCATCCTAGCTATCAGCTGCTCAGAGGGAGCCTCCACGGCATGCTTCCTGCTAAGTGAGAGGGAGGACAGAGAAATGAAACACTATTTCTACCGGCAGTGTTTTCTCCTGCAAGCTCATTCTAAACAAGCACTTGGAGAGGAAGCTGAAACACTAAATCGCCACACCAGTCTGGAGAAGGTCACAGGGAGTGACACACAAGGGAGAAATGGTTAGGAGTATAAAACAGAACACAGCAATTACCAAACAAATGTCAAAGGTCAAGCAGCACAGTGGGTTTATAGAAAACAATGTTTTGAAAGCATGTCTTGGAAAGACTTACCCCTTTTTTTTACCCCGATGTTTACAGCGTAATGCTCAGACATAATGTAATTGGTTAATTCTGTATTGGCCATCAAGTGGAATGTGTGTGCATGCAATTCAAGTGTTCATTTTGTCAGAGTAAGGTGGACAGAAATTGCCTTAGGCAAAGCACATAATCAATCCCAATGATGTTGCGTTGTGCAGTTTCTCTGACAACTTGAATCAAATGCATGCTTCACATCTTCACTTTAAGGCATTCAATATCCAGACGTTTCTTGGGGCAGAATACTACTGTGGAAGATCAATGCAAAATGACTGGAAAATTGCTCATGTTATTTCCATCAAAGTGAAACTGGAGGAGCTCCAATTATGCTAGACATTGAAGGCAATATTCCTAAATGAGTATGTTGCGTCTTGGGTTAATAATTGTACAATGTTATTTATATTTATTGATAGTATTAAAATGGTTTATTATCAATAAATTCTCTAACTAGCTACAGGTATTCATTAAATCTGACATGCTATTGTTTGGAAGATTATCTAGAGCTATTCAGTTGCGATGGTCTAAATCCTATAAGTATTCAGATGCTAACGATAACTTTGGGCTTCCATTTGCTATTAAAGAGAAAATATTGGAAGATGTAAAAACATTCAAATTCAGTTTTTTTTAGTGTGGAGGAAACATAGAGCCAAGGGAGAGATATGACGCTCACCACTGATTTCTTTGCTCAGGAGCAATTTTGTATCTCATAGCAGCAGTTTGGTCATATTTTTCATGTTTCAATTTGCAGTTGTGTTTTACAACTGTCTCAAGGAGAGCGCTGTGTGAGATGATCTGTTACTGGCGAGAAATCAGATTTTCTCTAGCAGACATTATATATCCGTCTTTCAGACTGATGATACAACATCACGGTGTGTGTGTGTGTGTGTGTGCACTTGTGTGAGTGCACACATTCATTCATCTAAGGAGGGAACATCCCCATCGGAAAATCAACAACAGCAACATCAAATGAAATCAAAAGAAATCGCATTTTATTTGTAGAGCCCTTAATCGCAGTTGCAGTCTACAGGGCTTCACAGTGCCCAAAGTGTGAAAACAATAAATGGTGGTACACGACACCCCCCAGCCTTGGACCCTCACGGAGTACAAGGAAAAACTCCCACAGACCCTTTCAGGGAGGGAAATGGAAGAAACCTTGGGAGGGGCTACTCAGAGAGGGATACTCCTACCAGGACAACATCTGTGTCAAATAACAGCAGCTTCTAAAGAGGACCACAGAGGACGAGGAGCTGGGCTGGAGTGAACGGCTGGACTATTTGCATGATTTAAAAAGATAGAACAGGGTAATTTCACTCTTTATGCCCATAGATGTCTAATAGATAAAAGAAAGATAGGTATTTCAATGATTGGTTTCCCTTTGCACTGTGCATGCCTGCATGCTTAAGTGAGTAAGGACAGGGCCAGCCTCAACTGAAGCCCATTTCGAATCAAGCGGTCCGATGGAGACCATTTCAAAGACCGTGGTGTGTTCCCTTATCTCCCAGCCCACCGTGTGCATTTATTATATGTAGCTGTGAGGCTAGCATGGAGGCTGTTAATGACCCTGAGTGTTGCGAAACAACAAGCAGTTTGACTGCATGTTGAACATCCAAAGATTCTCATGTTGAAAGAATGGTAAAGTGCTTAGGATCCAGATAATTGCAAGCTGAATGAAGTGCTATTATGTAGCATTTAAGTGAATGCTACAACAGTTGTCCAAGGTTAAAAGGGCTTTAGAATGAAACAGAAGTTTTCTATTGTAAAAAAAACAACACGTATATCCTTTATGGAAAAGAAATCATTCATGTTTTTGTACATGCAAGAGTATGTGTCGCTTCTTTCAAATGGTAGACATATCATAGGGATGAAACTCTTTGATTTAACACGTGTATCATGTAGGATGTGAAAGATTACTGTCTTAAACCGCAACTAGCAGATGCTCTGTATTACATTGTAACGCACCGTGTCTCACTTGGCAAGTTAAACTAACTATTCACAGTAAATGTATGTACGACTGTCAGCTACACAGTGCCTTATTGTTTGACATCAGCCCACGGTGCCCCTGCAGCATGGCTTGTAGCATCAGGGAGCCTCTGTTTCCTCTCCTCCACAACACTCATAGGGAGGGAGACGGAGCACCTGCCCCCATGCCTTGAGCACCGTTCCCAGCAGCTTGCTAATGTCAACCTGCCTGATACGCACAGTGGGAGGGCTCCAAGACAGCAGCAATTTTCCTCTGCATGCGAATGAGACTGGAGAGCAATCTGCTGGCCTAAGAGCCTCATAATCAGCACATCATTAGCAGGAGGGGGCTGGTGGCAGCAGGGTGAGGAGATAGGGAATAAAGGGAGGGAGGAGAGGAAGACACCAAATGAGTCCTTGGCAGCAGGCAGACCTTGTAAGACATAGGAGAAAAAGAAAAGATGGCACTGGAGGGGTAAAGGACAGGAGGCATTCACTCTGGGATTGTGCAAAGTGTAGTACAAAAAGGGATTGGAGATGAGGCAACATCTCGGAGGCGAGAGAGTACCACCCTTGCTTCCACCTCATTCAGACTCTTTGAAAAGCAGCTGCCGGCTGTAACTAGCTCATACTAGTATTCTCTGTTTGTCAATATTACTGCTGGTCTTCAGGACTCACACGGCACAATGACACACATACGGATATGTTCTGAGGTAGACATTTTGCGCCCGCTCTTTGAAGTTTTCCCAGCCCTGCATGCATTTTTCATGGAGTTCAAAAGGAGCAAGGACAACAAAGCTGGTATCACAGCCTCATACATACTTTCCTGTGTTTTTCGGTAGTGCCCAGCATTTCTGTTTTGTTGAACTCACCTTTCATCCTTTTTCTCTCTGATGGTCTTTTGAATGATGAAGGAAACATTCTGTCGGGGTGAGCGCTGTGCTGGGGTCTGCCATTCTGCTTGATCCCCTAATTCCTGATTCAAATGAACGTGTTCAGTTATTTCCTGATCTGTTTGAACTGTAAGTTTGACATGCTCTGCTTCTTACCTGGACCAGGGCCAGGTGCGGTTTGTCAGGGTCAAAGCCAAATAAATACGTTTGCAGAATATGGCTCATACTGTTTTTTCGGAGCATGTGGCCCACAAAAAAAAACCCATTGTTTGGGTGGATTTGAACATCATGTCATGCAGCTCTGGAATCCAGGTTAGTGATATTAATGTGATTTTGATGCTTTGCCTTGACATCAATGAATCATAGCCTTCCAAAAAAGATATTTCGTACCGCGCTGTGCCGCATGGTGGCACTAGTGTACAGAGCACTTAGTCTGGCATGGCTTGGCTCACGTTGTGCGCACTGGTATGTGATAGTCAATTCATAAAAGAAAGTCATGCGGATGGTCAACGGCCACCCGTAATCGCAGATTCTGAGCATGATATAAATTATTTTAAATAACGTCTCTGGTAGGAAAAAAACCTTTGAACCTTTATTTATCCGGGGAAAGTCGCCTAAGCACGCGCGCTCTGTTCCAGCGACGCACATCCTCTCCAGGGAGCTGCCAGGTTGTAGCCACAGTCTTCAGCTGGTGGCCACTGAGCAGCTCCACCGGGGCACTTGGGAATTTCAATGCCTTGCTCAAAGGCACATGGAGAGTATTTGTTGAGAAAGGAGATGTCGTAGCAGTAGGGCGACGGTAGATGGATTGGGTAGGCGAAATGTATGACCTGGTATTGCTTCTGTTTATTTCAAAGCACCGTAATTTCGGACTAATACATTTCAATTCGTGCAAACGGTGTCATCGAATCAGTTTAACTTAACAACCACGTGCTATCACGATTCCTTTTCATTTCTTTTTTTCTTTTTTTCTTTTTTTTCTTTTTATCTCGCATGGTTATCATTGACATTTTAAGAGGTTATTCAGAGCAATAAATCGATGATGTCAATATTCTTTCTCACACATTTGACAACCGAGCAAATTGAATTGGATTGACTCCGCCTTGCTCGTGCGGGACTTGTCCACGGGCTTTCCACAGTACAAGCTTGCCTGTCTGGCTGCCTGGTGCTCTCTGACGGAGTGAGCTGTCTCCACAGTCCCCAGTCACTCACCCTCATCACCAGTGAGCAGCACAGTTTGAAGCGCAGACCCAGCAGGCAGGACTCTTACCGGGAGTCTGTGGCCGCAGAGCAACATGTTCCCAGCGTGGAGACGGGGAAGGCGCACCGGGGGCTCGATGGTGCCGCCGCGGACCACGGTCGGGGTTACAGCGGGACAGGTTGGACAGGTTGGACAGGTGTGGGTCTCCTGTTGGATTCTGGTGTCGGCGACGTGTATCCTCGGCGCCCAGGCTCAAGGTAGGATGCGCACCTCAGATTTGTGTCCATGTACGGTACTGTGCTGTTATTGTTGGATGCGTGGGTACACTATGACCTCCTATCGTTATGAGGCAAACGACAACCACTGTTAACACATATATATATATATATATATAGTTATTTATTTATTTTTTCAACCCATTCATTTATCTTTTTCTTAAAAGACCTCATACTCGAACTTGGACCAGTTTGATACTATTTACTATGAATTAGCCTCATACACATTCATGTAGTCTGAAAAGGTGGATAAACTCCAACCCGCAACCAAACATGGTGGGTAACTGAGGTTAGGTGGGTTTAACCTCCACTACATCCCGGGTGCACCACAGGGACACTTTGCGCTCCGTCCCCTCGGGGAGCTCTCTGCCTGCCCTACAGTAAAAAAAAAAAAAAAATAGACATTCAACATTACACACAGCGTGAGCAACTTACAAATGACAGTGGTCACATTTATTATTTTGCACGAGCCCATTGCTTGGTGATCACGGGCAATGCGCAATTTGGGTAAGTTCAAGTAGTCGCCCGCCCAAACGAAAAATCATTGTAATGTTCCTGTAATGAATTGCAACGTGTCTGTGGTGCTCAGTGGTGACTTTATAACGACCTTATCGTACTTAATGGTAGGCTATGACCTATAGGTATCACTATAATATTTATATAGGCTATTCCGATACGGACTTATAGTTTTTTTTTACTCACCTCACGTTCAGTAAAAAACGATTTTCATTCAGTTTGTCGTGAAATCTGTGTAATGAGCAGTGGCCTAGGCGTCATTTTCAATTGGAGAAACCTCAGAATAAATTGATTTTCCCCTTGTAGATTGAACCGCCCCTTCTGCCTATTACAGTAAGCTATTTTATATAACCCATACGTGTATAAATTTGGCTATACGATAAAAACATTATATGAAGCCTTTATTATATGTGACTAACGTGTGATTGTGCTTCCTCGCTTCCATTCAAAGTAATCTCTATGATGCAGAGTGAATAAATCACACAAAAAAAAAAGTCATTCTTGGCCAGTCATGTCCAGCATAACCTGATATATGTGGATAAAATGTGTCTATGTGAACTACACTAATCACACAATTACTGTGAAATTGGTCTGACTTGTCACTTGTCTTCTGTGGGTAGATGGCCTGTGCCTCTTGCCCAATGGGAGGGTAATGAGTTATAGCTGAGAGAGAGAGTGAAACAGCTCTAGTGACAGACAGAGATAGAAGTGAGAGATTGAGAGAGCACGTCTTTTTCACTTCCATCCTCAACAATTGTCAAAGTAGAATGGTCAATTTTCATGTGAGCGAACTGAAGGTAAGTTGATAAAGGATCAAATATATTGTGTGGAATATGTCCCCCTCATAATGTTTCTTGCAGCAATTGTTGAAGCGTAAAACTGCCAAATGGCAAAAAAAACTGCACTAGTGTTCATTCATATGGGAAGTGGCTTTGCTATGCACTCTCCATCTTATAATCACAATGCTCAGTGCACCAAAGTACTAAAAGCAGTATAATCCCTTTGCTTGTTTGTCCTTGAACAGGTCGCATTGAGCTCTAAAGTGCTCCCAACCTTATCTGAAAAGAGTCTCAGGCGTCTCTTATTATGCCGTGCACAGTTCTGCTAGCTCTTATTACCATCCTGCACCCGAGCTAACATGCCTGGAGTCTGTGAGGATCTGTTGAGCGTTTCTGGGCTACTTCACAGGGCTTTACCTTTCCTCCCCAAACAGACCTCTTTCTCATCCTTGCAGTTGGCATTCAAGGCCCCTTGAATGTTCCCGGCTGCACATTAGCATTGGTGAGAGATTCACTCCTCTGTCTGCATGCTTTTTCAATTGAGAGGGACCTCCTCTATGGCCCGCCGGTGACCAATCAGTGCTTTAGGCTCTAACGGAGAACGCAGTTGCAGTCTTTGCAGGGGGTGGTCTCACCAGCCAGAGATGTTTTGTTCATCTGAAGTAGGAAGCAGATCTCATCCCCATGGGGCTTCCTTGTTTGCAAATGACTGGCAGTGTGGTTGTGCCTATGCATGAAGTCGGAGATGCTCCAGTCATTCCCTGAGAGCAGAGGAGCTCTGAGGATTCCATAAATTAGGCAACACAAAGGCACAAGAGGCCCCTGGGGAGCCAGAGGTGGCGTGTACTTGTTTTTCAGCAAGCTCCCAGAGTGGCTCCTGCTGCGTTTAATAGTGCTGGCAGCTCCAATGCACAGGAGGATACCTGATAGAGTCCACAGGGAAACCTTTCTCCTGCAGCAGGCTGCTCTCAGTAGGACATTTTAAGACTCATTTAGACCCTTCATCAAAATACCAAGTAAACAGGCATGAGGTTTTGACTTCCTTTACCTCTCAGTGGTCTCAATCCTCACTCCTTGTCAAAGCCTCTTCTATACTATAATGTAGTACTGTGTGTACTGCATATGTGTGTAGGTGTGTGTGTGTGTGGGGGGGGGGGGGGGGGGGGGGGGGGGGGCACTTGTGCACTTGTGTCTCTGTCTATTGAGCTTTAAACTAGATAGCAGCATTGACATTCTGCCAAACGACGGCCGCTATAATTTTCTGGACGTACGTTATTATGCAGCCTGACAGCTGTCAGCCAGTTCCAAATCTTTAAATCTTACGATAATCCACCATGCTTACAAAAAACATTTGTTTAAAACACTCTGATAAATCCTTGTGTGATTAAACCTCTGTTCTGATGCAGGCAGAAGATAATAATTCACGCATCTGCATCAGTGATGCACACACACACACGTACACACACACGTACACACACACACACACACACACACACGTGCGCACACATCCACAGAAAAATAAGAAAATCAATGTGTACGAGATTACACAACTCCATCAAGCAAAATACAATACAAGTTGAAGAAAACAAAAGGCAATACCCCATAGTTCCAACAAAGGCTGATGACAAACATGGCCCGCTGTGCCCACACATACAACCGTCTGAAATAAAAGAAAGCTTAATCTGTTTTGTATGTAGCCCCACAGATGCAGACCAACATGCTTACAGTGATGCCTCATTGCCCTCAGGCATCAGATTTTAGCCACGATGTTAAGTCAGTGTAGGTGATGAAATCCTTGTGTTCGCCAACACTTAAAGCAGTTTGATCAGATCATGAGTCCCATATGGGCCACAACTGACACAAGTGGGGCTGCTGCAACCTCTGAGCTGCCATACCATAATTACACATGGTGAATATTTAAGGCATATTTATCTCCCTGTTTGGTGACATGTATTTAATTAAGCATTTTCACTGCTCTTGAGAGCCAACAGATGTCTGCTGAAATTTGGACTAAATGCTTGTTTTCTTCGCGGCGCCGCCGCCCATGCCCAGGAAGCCCAGCTAGTGGCTTGCACAGCCTCAGGTGAAACGGGGTGGCAGCCTGACTTGCAAATCAGACTTCTTGTGTGTGTGTCTCTTTGGTGCCTGCCTCCCATGTTTGGCTGGTTGGCTGCTTTTCTCTGGCTGCCAATGCTGCCGCTGTCTACACATGTTTATTCATGTTGCCACAGCGTGGTTTATCCACCAAGATGGAACACATCACAGTTTAAAAAAAAAAAAAAAAAAGCTGGCTCCAACATTCAAAATAAATGATGAATGGAATGAAAAAGCCTGTTTGCAGTTTTTTTTTTTTTTTTATGCCAATGCTCTGTTTTAGAGAAGGAGGAAATAGAAGCCCTTCAAACCTGTTTAAGGGTGACAAATGATTCTGGTCTATTGTACTGCTGAAGAACAATAGGGTGCTGTCAAACGGTTTTGCTTCGGGAGGCCTTTAACTGGTTCAGTCGAGCAACAAAACTGTGTTTATAGTTCATAATGGAAATGTAATCAGATTAACTTGTACCGCAGGGTTTTGGCATACACCCCTTGCCCAGTAATTGCCATTTGCCCACAGGGGTATGGTAATGGGTATTTGCATGGGGCAAAGAGTCCCATCTCCCACTGCGTGTCTGTCATCCTGCCATACTGGGCTAGCTCATTGGAATTATTAGTTACTGCAAGGGTTTGACTGTGTTGTGCAAATGTTAAGCAATTACTAATATTGGGATGTGAGTGTTTGTGTTAAGAATTACATCGGCCGAAGCAGCACTGGTTTCATTACTAGCGATAGGCCTATAAAAGTAAGGTGTCATAGAACCTGTGGGTTAAAGTAAAATCACACCTTTGTGTCCTGGAGATGGATTTTTCTCTAGCCACTGCTAACTTGTGACAGTCAACCCCCCCCCCCCCCCCCCCCCCCTCACCTCACACAATGTAATACCAGTCTTATTAGGAGAAGAAGACAGGTAGGATAGGTTATAGGCAGTGGGCTCGCTACCCAAATTAGACTTTTCATTAATAAAAGTATTGACTGAGGAGGCAAGCTCTCATTCTGGGGACCATTTTAATCACACAGCCGAAACAGGTTTTGTTTCCACGTCCATGTTTGCTGATGAGACAGAGGGGGATGAAGGGCTGCAGGGGAAAAGCAGACTTAAATTCTTCACATAGTAATTCTCCTGGCTAAAAAGTCTAATCAATCTGACGCAGGACCTGGAGGCACCTCTTCTACTATCAAGAACAAAGAGGAATGTCTCAGAGAGCAGGCCCCCGAGCTGGGACAGAAATTGAAAGAGGAAATGACCTTGGATAGGGAGTCAGGGGGTGGTGGTGGGGTGGGGGGGAAGTGGCACTATTTGTCTAATTTGTCTAACATGATTTTGATGAGGGAGAAAAGATGTTTTGTGTGCTGCTTCATCAAAGCAGCATTCTGAGGAGCCATTTGAAAAGCCCTCAAAATGGTCTCATTACTTTCATCCGGGGGAAAAGAAGGATCGCACCGAGGCGGTATTCTTGGACCACGGCGTCTGACTTCAAGCCCCCAAGCTGTTCCATGTAAACATTTAAACCACACAAAGGCAACTCAAGGAAAACTGCGGTGAAAAACAATGCTCTTTACAGCACAACGCGAGCTCTGAATCTCTGCTCTCATTCAGCATGCCCCTCCTGGGGACTGGTGAGTGTATTCTTGTGTTGTGAATAAAATGGCAAAAAAACCCCAAAGAAACAGGGATATTGAGGAGAAACTAAGGGGAGGGGGAGGGGGTGGGGGGGCAGTGGGCTCATGTTTTTTTACATCAGTTGTTTCCCTCTCCTGGTAAAAAGCGTTGGTAGTACCAGCCCATTATTTGTACATGTACGTGAAGTCACACCTTGGCACTGTGCTCCATCCTCCACCAAACACAGCGCTGACCTCAAATCAAGCCCACCACGACCCATGTTGCCCTACCATCCTGCAGAAAATGATGAGGTGGATAGACATGCCAATATTGCTGTCTTATTCACTGCAGCTACATGGGAATGGAAATATAAAAGAGTCAGTGGGACAACAAGCCCCACAGCATACAGAATGGAGGAAGACGGAGCCAGGATACGCCTGTTCCTCTGTGCTTCTATTCATTCCTTTTCCAGAATGCTAGCTCGCTGTCTGCTTTCTTGAGTACCAACGTATCAAAGCTGCATCTCCCAATAGATACTGCCACCCTTTACCTCAGCCTTTTGCAGAGATTTTTTTTTTTGGGGTCTTTGAGCTGTTGAGATGAGCACCATGCACAGGAGGTGGGGTTGGAGGATGGCAGGGTGGAACGGGTGGGGAAACTATCTCAATCCACGGCACGCTTCCCATCAATGGGCAGTGTCTGGTCTGGAAATAGGGGGCCTCCATCCTGCAGGGCTGAGTTTGCTGCTCTGCTCAGCCTGTGCTTGGCAGCAGGCCTACTAGTCCCTCTAGGGGGCCTGGCAAAATGCCGCTGGCTGCATCTCAATGCCTTGTGCTCTGTATTGATTTGGACCAGAGCTGAGCCTCGCTCCCCATTGTCCTGTTCTGGCCCACATGGGATGCCATATCTGTTTGATGTCACTTTTGTTTCCCTGTTTTTCCATGCCGCCCTGACACCTCTGTCTTATTGCTCACCTCCAAGATAGGCAGTACTCAACATCAGCCCCTCCCCTCCACCTTCATGGTAAACAAAATCAACCGCGCCTTTGGAAGGAAGACACTAGGGGACGTCAGTGTGTGCCTATGCATTTCTGGATGTGAATGCAAGTTCAAATGCAAAGGCATCAACCGATGTGCAGGAAGTCATCTAGGAGGGCTTTTGTGTTACTTTGCAAGGAATTCTTACTTAGTGTACAGATGCATGGCAGAGCAGTGCTGGTTGTCATTGTAGCATGGCAGCACTTCAATGCACACCATATCTTTGATCATTGTCCTTGCCACTAACATCAGCAGAGTGTCAGTTGGGAAGTGTCAGACGGAGATGTGATGGAAGCTGACAGTTGTGCTTTGGGCCTGCGCTCTACGGCTCATGTCACATCTGGATCCCTTTTCCTTGGCCCCTCAGCTCTCAGCCCTGAAAAAAGGCTCCAGGCATGAGTCTGGAAGCATATGCTGGGACTCAACCCGCTCCCTATGCACAGGTGAAAGCCTGGACAAAGCTTTTGTACAACGCTAGGTGGAAGGCTACCATCTTCTCTTCAGGACAGTCACATGTAGAGAAGTGTACTGACTTTGAATGACAAACTTGAGCATACTTATGGTTGTGTGTATTTTGTGCCCATTCAAACGTAGGGAAGCATTTACAGAATACCAATTTGGTGCGACAGTGAGGACATATCTGACCATGATTCTCTATGATTATTTCCTGGATCACTGAATATTCGTCTCTGGTACGTTCTCAATGAAGAATCGATTAGCATTATCTCAAGTACACCGAGGAAAAACATGCACAATGGACAAAGGCCCCAGAAAAATAGAAGCAATCTGAGAGCCCGGCTGCTTGAATGATGCAACTTATGTAACTGTACAGTACATGGAAAAATCAATACAGTCTAGCAGCTCCTATTGAAATCAGCAAAATGAGAAAGTTGTAGTGTTCTCCCTGCTCTTGCACACTTGTAGGATGAATAGACACAGGGCCATGGAGAACGAGCATCTTGACAGTGAAGCATGAATCTACCAGTATGCAAATCCAGTCCACCATGTGTTTCTGCCCGGAATGATTTAGGATCCATTTGAGAGAGCTCCTCAGAGGTTAAACGGGAAGTCTGTGGTGCATTGCACCTCTCAAAGCAACCAATACTGACAAGGATAAAAGAGATCCTGTGCAGATAGATTTGCCTATTTATTTTCATTTTAAAGGCAGCTTGAAAGAGGAATCCAATAAAAGTGTCTTTATTGCTTTAATGCATTGTAGCAGATGCACCAACACACACATGGCGAAAGTACGCGTGTACACTCATAAGCAAACACACTTTATTTTCCTAACACATGCACACACAGATTGTTTCGTTATCTCTAAATGGAGCTCTCTCTCAAAAGACCAAACCGGTATTTGAATGCTGCTCTCGGCACAACTACTGAAAGTGGGGCACAGCCATGGTGTCCCGTGTGAATAGGCGAAATCAGAATCAGCCTTTTCAGTATGAAGCGTCATGTTCTCATGGTCCTCTGCGCACAGCATTTTCCAATTGAACCTGTCTCCCTGCCATATTGCACTCGGTGCCAGCCATAGAGAGGCAGTGGACAAGGGAGACCAATGGGGCCATGGACAGTTGAGAGGCAGGGAGGGGGGGGAAGGGGGGGTTCAGTATTGATGGGGGAAAGAAAGAAGAGCGCTGCATCAGTGGGGCAGAGATTGCTGTGGTGTACAGTAGCACAAATCCCAAATTCTGTGCAGATCCGACGGTAGCTAGGAAACAGCTGACAGTAAAATAGGGGGATCAAAGGGATTAGTGCGCCCAGTTTGAGCCCAAAACAGTAACCCCTCCACCTCTTCCAGCGCCAGCCTTTCTCTACATTTACCTCGGCGTTTCAGCTCTGTGCTAGGCCTGTTAGGCCCGACCCCGTCTCTGCTTATCCTCCCCCGTGTCTTATTGTTTTTATTTGGAAACACCCAGAGCGAAAGAGTGTGTAATCTTTTGCTCTCATGTACTCCTACAAAGGCAAGCAACGTATATGCAAAGGTCACCATTTCAATTTTAGAAGTGAGGGACGGAGAGTGGGGGAAAAAATACACACACACACACACACACACAGATACAAATGCCCACACACAAGTAATCCAGACAAAACAAAGACATGGCGTCTGAGGGGAGAGGATGCACATGTCAGATGCAATCAGTGCTGCCTTTTGTGATCTGAGTGAGATTTCCTGTCACCGGGGCCTGAGACACAGCCTGTTTAATTCTGCAGGGAACTGCCATGTCCCAAATGCCTCGGTCACTGTCTCCTCTTGTCTCAGAGCCAGAGAGACATACCTAGAGAAACAGACCCGGGTTGTCCCCGTGGCGGTGCCATGCACTGTACCGCATGCCATACTGCAGATGGGGAGGACATGTGAACACACTCTAGGCAGACACAGAGCTTTTACCCAAGAGAGGAAAGCCAAACCACATCTACATCACACGCGACACACATATGATGCCTCCAAATTGTTGTGTGATGTCTGACATAAGCAAGACCATTATGACATCATAAAAGAAAGGGAGTGTGTTGTTTTTTTTGTTCTCCATGTGAGGTGAGTCTGTGTATGTGAACACACGATGGCTGCAGCTGCTCTGCTCTGATGTGTGTTGCTGTTGCAGAGGCGCCTCAGGCTGGATTTTAGGGTCATTGTCCTCAAAGCCTGTCCAAATTGCTGGTCAAGCTATTTTAATTTGCAAGTGGGGGCCTTTCAAGGAATGATTTCCTTGTTCTGTGAAAAGAAATTATTGAGAACATATCTTATTCTCGCAATTCTGGACATGTTCCCTGCCTGTGGGGACAGTGGAAAATGGGAGTCAGTGGGATTATATCACTTTAATGAAGTTGCTCTGGCTAATGTTTTATGTCATGAAATTCAATTAAAAATCTTTAATTTCATTTCTGTAATCACTTAAGGGGCTGACGTCATTAGATGATATGGAAGGAAGTGTGAGGAGGACTAATCCTACCAAAAAATTGTGTCCTTGTACTGCACGGTGTCTGCACTCTGTTTGTGTTTGCAAAAGCTTCACTGTGAGATTGTTGCGGCTCAAAAAGAGAGAAAACCAGCGAAAACTTAATTACCAGGCGAAGGAGCAGAGTGGAAAAAGGATCAAACGGAGGTGAAAGGGTTCTACTGTATGCAAGAGTACAGCTGTTAGACCTTGACAATGGATGTGGTGCTGGTGGTACACACAATCACTTTACCACAACAACTACCCCCGCCCCTTCCTCTCTCTCTCTCTCTCTCTCTCTCTCTCTCTCTGTGGGCATGGCACTTGATACTCTGGGGTAATTGACACACTTCATCTATGGCGTCATAACTTCTTTTGCCTCACAGTCGGAGAGAAATAGTGAGGGGGAGGAAAAAAAAAAAGAGAAGGCAAAAGACAAAGAGCCTCAGCAGCCGTCTTACAAACACAGTAGTCAGACTGCAGAGCTGACATATGCAAACTCAAGGGTGGTGGTGTTTAAAAGCTTTAATCACGCCACGGCTCGGAGCCCAATGTGGCGTTGCACTCTCATTGAAAGCTTGTTTTATTAATGTTGTCCAGAGTGAAGTAATGGCGGAGCGGGGAGGGGGAGCGGGGGGGGCACATTGTGCACTTGATTTAAGGCAGGGTGGAGCGGAAACAATGGCCATGAAAAAAACATGGCAAGGCTGTGTGAGAAACAGCCCACTTCCATTACTTCGGAGGGCACACTGCCCAAAAGGGTGTATTGGATGAAGTGGATGTACAGTAGAGAGAAACATTAACATGCCTCGTATCTGTGTCTCTGTAAAGACTCTCTCTTTATGTGACAGGACGCAGAGAGTTCATCATGTGATTTATGTGATACATACAAGCCAATCAGGGCAGTGTGTGTGTGTGTGTGTGTGTGAGTGGGCAAAGCTAAATCTTGTGTGAGCCTGATGCTTAATTGCTCTCATTAGCAGCTGGCGTTCACACCA
Organism: Hoplostethus mediterraneus; assembly: GCA_034670385.1. Lineage (NCBI taxonomy): Eukaryota > Metazoa > Chordata > Actinopteri > Trachichthyiformes > Trachichthyidae > Hoplostethus > Hoplostethus mediterraneus. Next base: position 159,556 of record JAXDDW010000058.1, read on the forward strand.
GTTATTCTGTGCAAATAACCGGCTGCCACCAAGATGTTATGAGGCAGAATATTGTGGCGGGTCAACAGGAAAATAAAAAAGTTGTAATTAATTCTTGCTTAAATTAACGATTTCATATTTCAAAGGCTGTTACAATGAATCCCTGTGTAGTAAGGAAATGAGGAAGTGTGTGTGCAGTTGATGGAAATTGCCATTGTTGTTTGACAGTAGGCACCTTTGCAGTGATTGCCTATGTTATTAATTTGTGGGATGAGAGGAGGCAGGCTCCTCCAGCCTCTGATGGTTACGCGCTGCTTTAAAAAAAAAAAAAACTGCTGCTATGAATGACACTCAGGACTAATGAATATGAATACATTTATAAAAATAGGCATGGGCTCCCCTCTCAGTGCAGATTGGGAGTGACAGTCACATTGGCTGGGCATGGTTGATGAGAGAAGGGGCCGCTGCCTCTGGAGATGGAGGATGTTGCAGGGATTAGACAAACAACACACACACACACACACACACACATGACACGTGCATATGCTTATGCACAAACAGACACACACATGCACAGACACACACAGATTAATGCCCACCAGAATGACATTCAGAAAGACTGCAGAATATAGGAATGAAGGTCTTGTCATCTTATTATAGTATTTATTTATTGCACACCAACATCCTCCTATGGCAGACTGCATGTCTACCTCACCCTCATGGCCCTGAAATAACAATTATACTAATACCCCTCATAGCCAATTGCTCCATTTGTGCGTGATGTCACCGTGCATAGGTCATTTATTACCTGTGATACTGGAGCAGGTGGGTGGGCTTGAAAGAGGACTTCTCTAACTCTTGAAAGTCTACAAGTGCCATATTGTTAGCTGGTGATTTATGCCACACAAACAAACACATTTACATTCATGCCAACCAATTTATAGACTATTTCCCCTGGAAACAAGTTCAGTAATCTATTGTCATTAATGCGCAATTCATTACTTTCCAACCTGCTTTGGGAACTTGGAGATATGTCAATTTATCTCTCCCTTGTTGTCAGTGTTGGCATTTAGGCACACAGTCATTACCTCACCTGGCTATTATTAAAGAACATGAACGTTAAATTAACCGGGAGCCATTAGTTGATAATGCCCCCAATATATAATCGAGTAAAGCTTTTAGACTTCCAATTTTCAAGATTTAGTATTTTGTTGTTTGCCATTTAAATGTAGCGTGGGAGATATACAGTACGGCGTACATTCTGTCACGTGCAGTCCATTTCTCTCTCTATTTATCAACATTAAATGCCGCAGACCCCCACAGCCTCGACCACAAATCCATCAGAACATTTAGTATCACTGAGTTTGTTCCTTCATTAACACAAATGAGAGGTACAGAAGGATATGTAAATGGGTCTCTCTCTGCAAGCGATGGTTTTAATTGATTAATTGTAGATGTTTATTTGATTGGTTGCGGCTTACTAATCCAAGACGGCATTTGTCAAGCTGCTCTGCTTCAGAGTGCCCCCCCCCCCCCCCCGTTCCATATTTTTCCCCCAAATCAAATGCCATTTCCTTCTTTTTCTCTGCTCCCGGCCCTAAGTTTGAAGCAAGGGCAGGGCCGATCCCTCAAAGATTTATGAAGGACTTTGATTGAGATAAGTGGGATATCCATTGGCTCTGACAGACGTAACCTTGGTGAGTGTTCTCTGGCAGCCACTTGAGGAGCATGGCAGACTGTGAGAGCTGGACATTGGGCATGCATGACACTATGGTGCTAACCTTGAGCCAGGCTCCTGTAGAGCAGTGGCTCAGTATTTAAAGCCCAGAGAAAACCCAATGAGCATCTGACTTAATTGGGTTAGACTGCACCCATGGATGCGAGCCATCAAACTGAACTAATTAACAGTTGAAACAACCTTCAAAGCTGCAGACAACAGTGTGTGTTAGAAGAAGCATTTCCCCCCACTGCTCTCATTCCCCCCACCGTTTCCCGGTGTCTTTTGCTATGCTACTCACTTTTTATTTTATTTTGCACTTGAGCACTGCTTTCTTTCTAATATTTTCTCACTTACCAAAACTAGGTTGAAAGTACCGACCCATGAAGCAATTCTGAGAATTGGAGAGGCACAACCGAAAGATAAAAAGCACTACGTGTTCCCTCTGTGGGCCTCTGTCCTATAGAGAGAGAGAGAGAGAGAGAGAGAGAGAGAGAGAGAGAGAGAGAGAGAGAGAGAGAGAGAGAGAGAGAGAGAGAGAGAGAGAGAGAAGATGCTATCAAACTTCTCATCTCTGAGGAAAATTCTCATCATCACTTTTTAGGGTTGTCAAGAAGGAGTACGCTTTATCGAATGATCCATGCATTTGTTTGTTTATTGTACTGTGTATGTTCTCATCGTCGCCCTAGAAAGTGCACGTCTGTGAACAAACGCAGGTTCATGTGTTTTGACTTATGTTGGCGTGAATCAGAAACAGAAACTGCCGTGTCACGGAGCACCCGAGGGAGTCTGTTCGATTTGCTCCTAATTCATCAAGCCCGCCGCTTCTTTCCGAGGGCGGGGTTTAGCGTTGAGCCGTGTGCTCGGGGTCAGGGGCCAATTCAGCCTTAATGAATAATAAATAAATAGAAATGTGTCCCGGCTGTAACCGATCCCTGTTGTTTCTTCTCCCCTCTCTTCCCCACGTCAGACAGACAGCAGCTGAGACCTTGTATTTGCTGTAATGGCCTGTATATATGCAGGGTTTCATATTTCAATCACCGCCACGGAGGCAGAAATTGGCGGTTTAAGATGAAGTTGAAATTGGAAAGTGGCTATCGTGTCTGCATGAGGACACACATTTGAATCCTGGTGGAGAAGGTGCTCGACGGCTGCATCTGTAACCCAGACTGACAAGTCCTTGGGAGTTGGAGTCTAGGTTAGAGCTGGTGTGAGTGCCGCGGCGGTGTTTCGAAGCCCTTCCGCCAAATGATTTTTATTTTTTTTAATTTTTTTTGTGCTGCCGGGGGTCGCGTCAGGGACACGAGGTTTGAGGAAGTATTTCATAATAGCCCCTTAATCAATGATTCATCACTGGAACTATTAATGAGCCATGAATGATGTATCGGACTCTGATGAGGTAGATCTACAATCACATTGTTAAATGTCACGGGGCTGTTCGTTAATGGTAATAAGGTATTTGTAATAGTTAATGTTTCATGTTATTTGGCTATAAATCTTCCATAGACAATAATGTGCTGCCACACGTGGCTTTGCCTTTAGTAGTTGTGCTGTTATGCATTGAGTTTAGGAGTTTCACCTTTTCTTGCAGTCACTTATTTCTTTTTCTCACATGCTCTCCTCTCTCCGCTACATTAACTGAATATTCATTACGGGGCTACAAGTGGTTCCTTTGAAGAGGAATGATCATATATCATTTTTCGCGCCCGAGAAAAGAACAAGTCAGTGAAGAGGGGGGTGCAAGAGAGCAGTATATGGGATAAGATAAAGGGAGGGAGAGAGAGAGAGAAAATTAGATAAAGCGATGAGTGGAGCAGCGGAGGGGAATGGAGGTTAGGGAGAGCGAGGGAGGGATGGAGGGAGGCGGGGGGGGCGGGGGGGGGGGGGGGGGGGCCCTCAGATGAGTCTCCAGATTACAATATGATTACATCTCAGTCTATTTGGATGATAGCATTGATTGACCTGCACCTGTGTCTCCGCAACTCCTCTTATCTCTCGACGCCAGTGCGGCGTGTGAGGTTGCATTGTTCCCTCTCTCCCGCATCGTGCCTCTCCATCTTGGCTCTACCTTTTTTTTTTTTTTTCACCCTTTCACCCTTAGCAAGAGGGGGTTGGGGGGGATCGGTTGTACGAGAAAAAACTCAACCAGTGGTGATGGTGGTATATCTCCAATCTAACAGGTCCTGAGCTGCAGTCCCTGGCTGCGTTTATCGCTTTATCGATCACCATCACACGGCAGTAATTTGCAGGGACTTGCAGGGACATGATTAAAGATCCCGCGAGCGTGGCGGTGACGGTGGCTCGAGTTGGTGCCGGGGCTGTCATGTTGATGAACACACACTGACACACACATATACACACACATGCACTGACACTAACGCCCCGGTAGGCAGGGAACACTCGGACGGGAGGGGTGGGGGTGCACTTCTGTCATGGACATCAATGGCTCTAAATCTCCTGAGCTAACCTTTTAATACTCTCAGATCCTTATGGCTGGCTGGATAATTGATTGTGTTTGGTCTAATGGGATTAAGAGGCAGTATAGTGGCCTTGGGCTGGACTCTGGTGGTGGTGGTGGCGGCGGCACTGGTAGTAGTGGAATGGAAGATGGAGCAGGAGATAGTAGCGCAGAGTGAATGGAGTATGGATTGGATTTAGAGAGGTGTGTGTGTGTGTGTGTGTGTGTGTGTGTGTGTGAGAGAGAGAGAGACAGACCGAGACAAAGACAAAGAGGCAGGGGGAGACAAGGGACAGAGACGGAGAGCAGCGGCAGCATCTGAAAGGAGGAGAGGGGCTACGAAACTGGGAGGATGGATAGCTGCAGGTCCGCTTCTCAGTCCATCCCTAATTAGCTGTATGAGAGAAGTCGGAGAGCTGATGGTATCCCCATGTGAAAAGCTTGTTAGCGTAAGAGATGCTATCTGCCGGCTATTGGTTTTGCCTGTATTTTCCGCTCGCTGGGGTGAGTCACCGGGGTCTGCCGGTGAGCGGCGAGATGAAAGCGGCAGGGGGGGGGGGGGGGGGGGAAATGAGAGCCAAGGTGGTGAGGCCCATCCCCCCCCTCCTCTCATCACCGGGGATAAAGCCTGTCCCAGCCTAACTTATCAACGGCCGCTGTGCTTTAGCTTCATCCCTTATAGACCAGAGCTTGTTTGAATGTGTCGGTCTACTGCCCCCCCCCCCCAACCCCCTTTTCTTGTCTGAATTATTTTTAACTTCCCCACTCCACTTTGGGATGAGATAAAAGCAGAGGTTTGTGTGGGGAGAGCAGTAAGAGATGAGGCTGTGGGTTTCACTGCTTGTCGCCCCTGTTTATCGCGAGTGTCTGGAATCATCTTGTGTCTATATGCATGTGTCCATCATGAGCAGTGGTGGAATCAGTGCCAGTTTTTCCAACACCATTATGTTAACCCCCCCCCCCCGCGCTTCCCTTTCTACCATTACTATCTCCCCTCCCATCCATGTTCTATATGGCCCAGACAGAGCCCCATCGTACGAGGGTTAACAAGATCTGTCATTGCTGGATCACTGGCTCTATTCAGAAGCCCAGCCAGCCAGATCATGCCACAGATCCAGGTTTTGTCTCCAGTGAATAGGGAGGCTGCCGCAGCCCACCAGCCTTTCATATTGGGGAGAGTTTTTCATTGGGGCTTAGAATATGCCAGGTCAGGATAACTGTTGCCATTTTGGTGGGCGGCAGGAGGCGTTTTGCCAGCTTCCTGTGGCGAGAGTAAGGAAGCTGAAGCTTTTTTTTGTGTCTATTTGTGGCCAGGGAAAGGTGGATAAGAGAGAGAAAGAGAGAGAGGAAAAAGAGAAAATAACACAGTAGAAGGACGGAGGAAAGGTGTGAGCAAGGAGAATGATAAATCAGGTGTGTCTGGAGTACGTCTGTATGTCTGTGTCTGCTTACTCTGGTGGGAACATGAGAGAGGCCGGGAGGGGAGGGGGGGGGCGCTGTGCAGTGCATGAGAAATCATCCAGTGTCTTTACGAGTTGGAGCAAAAATGTGTCACTCTGACCCGGCTGGCTGCCTATTGTTGTCGAGGAGACGACAGGTGAGAGGTTGCTATGGTTACCCGGGGCTAGAGATGGGGTTGGGATTAGTGTTTTTTTTTTGTTTTTTTTGCAAGATTACCGTACAATTTTTTACAATAACAACTTTGTTACACCTCACGTGTTCTAGTTTTGGTTAGGTGACGGGTTGATACTGTGGTGCCATATGGGTCCAGCAGGTGTTACTAGCTCAGTGCCAGTCTGTGCACATAGAGTGTGGTGGAAAGAGCTACCAGTCAGCCGCTTTCTCACTCCATGGAGAATTCCCAGAGAGCTGTGTTGTCCCTAGAAGGGCCAGATGCTGCCTTGGTTTGCTCTGCTGCCCTCTTTCCTCTCTTCCCCCGTTCCCAGGCCCACATCAAACACGCGCAGCCTATTTCCCCCCGCAGCTCTAAATCTCTTTAATTCCATCATCTGTTGCCCATTGAGGGAAGCAATTTCGTCTTTACGCAGCATTTTAGTGTGTCATTAAATATTCGGTGAGGTTGGTGGCCAGGCCCTGTAGCGGAGAGAGAGGTGGCCAGTCCTCAGTCTGTGTCTCTGTGTCTAACCTCTGTGCTGCCTTCCTCTCGGGACACATCCAGCCATAAAGATAGTGTTTGAACAGCTCGGCCTGGACACACAGAGAATACATTACAGATCCCCTGCATGCCGAGCTCAGCCAGGCACGCTCGCTCCACGTCACTCACATATTCTGATAACCACTGAAGCCACAATATGGTGGCAGGGCGCTCCAGTCGCTATTTTCCTGTTTTTTTTTTGTTTTTTTCATACAGTTAGCCGTCTCCTGCATTTAGCAGTTATTCGCTGTTCGTCTGCGTCTGGCAGCCGGATGAGATATGACCTTAAGTAACATCTGGAGAGAAAGGTTATAAGAGCTGCTGCATGCAGGTTTTTATAGATGCGAGTTTTATGTAATTTCCAGCAATTTTGCCATTACTTTTACGGTGATTGGAGGCTGGCGGTGCTCAGTTAATGACTTCCCTATCTCCCAGATGGAGAGCAACACCCACACTCAAAACAATGACAAAACAATGACTTGCAGAGAATCAAACCGACGTGAACTTGTTTACATCGGTACTAACCTGAAGCTGCTTCGTCAAGCCAGCGGTCTTCGGCCCCTGTATTGGGTCAGGGGTCCCCTGAGGTTGCGCTTCACCGGGTCCAGTCCTGCTAACAGGGGTGGTGTGAATTGGTGTTGGCCGTCTGCCACTCTGGCCAGCCACTCCACTGCTCCAGGGCGAGGGAGAGGCTACGTCCTTATCAGACCTGACATTGACACTAAGAGTGATTGGCCTGTCTTAATCAGTGGAGTGCCTTGCAGCAGCAGGGGGTCCCCGTGCCCGACGAAGACCTGACCTGTCCAGCTGTCCTTCTCAACCCTCAATCCAGTAGGAGAGGAGGAGGTTTTACCACTTTCTCTTGTCAAGATCCTCCAAGTACATTTTTTTACTACCAGAGATACCCAAAAAGACCTAACTGGAGAATAGGTGAGGGGGTCCCACCTGCTAGAAAATGCTGTTTTCCTTTAAGCTTTGATACAGCTAGAATATTTTACCCTGGTCTTTTTTTTTTGCCAGGGGGGCACATTTCAAGGCCCTTTGAGGTCCCCTAACTAAGGTCACCGTGACCAAAATGCAAGAACAATGTCAAGTGTCCCTGGAAGAAGCATCAAAACCCAGGCACACACAGTGAGTGAGTCATAGCACATAGACTGGCACCGCGAGAGTCTAGAAAATGACTCATTTCTTTATCTGTAGCATTATGTGGATCACTCCCCTCCACGTCTGCCTGTATGTTCAGGCATCTGCTATTTGTCATGCATGTTCATCGTAGTTTGCCGGGATGGATACAGAATGTCCTGTACGGCACATGGAATCCTGACCAGAATCTAATACCGCAGAGAAGATGTTTATTGTCGAGGACAGAGAACCTTCATTCATCTGTTTGACGAGATTATTATCAGCAAATATTTCCTCTGTACCTATTTACTCTGGTATCTGGTTGGCGGGGGGAAGGTTTCCCCATCTGGGAGTGTTTTTCACCCGGTATCTCGCGGACAAAGATAAACACTGGTGTTGTTTGCCGGTGAGGCGATGTCAACACCGGTGATGTCACTGATACCCATTGTAGCAAACAACATCACGGAACAATGCTACGTGATTAGCCCGGCCGGCGTCGGGGACAGCCCAAGGGTAACAGAACGATGCTGGGTACCCGTGTAATCGGCACAGCTTCTCGCTGACAGCTGTCTGTCCAAATGTCATCCCTCGGGACGATCCTAATCCAAGGATCCCTGCCACCTCTAACATATGACAGCAGCGACAGTAAGGAGAGCAGCAATCTCTATCTGTGTGTATGTGTCTTCTCTCTCTCTCTTGCCCTGAAAATGCTAGGTGCTGGATTATTCCTGGTATGGCAGATCATCCCCCCGCCCTCCCACCCCAACTTTATCCCCCCCTGCCCCCCCCCCCCCCCCCCCCGCCCCCAGAGGTGGATTAGAGGCCTGGTAATCTGACTGTGTGGTGACACATGTCAACCATGGGGTGCCTGGAGAGAGGAGTCCCTGGGTGAATTAGAAGTGAATTAGAGGTGCCTGGGTAATCCAGCCTACACAGCCCCAAACTCCCCCACTCCACTCCATCACACACACACACACACACACACACACACACACACACACACGCCTACACACTCATCCACACGTGGACACAGACACATGTACTGTACACATACACAGACACACACGTACGCAGGCCAGTGGGCCTCCTTGACATTACCTCCCTGACATTACCTCCTCATCTTAAAACCAGCCTGGGATTCCTGTCACATCCTTCTATGGGCAAGACTCACATTTTCACTATGTTGGACCCAGTGGCACTGCACAACCTTTTCTCTTGTCTTCCTCTCCTCTCCTCCTCATCACGTCGATCATCACGACGCTGTCACTCTGGATCTGTCTCCGAACTAAGCTGTCTCTGAGCTAAGATCCAGACACACTTGAGAGACCAAGGCAGACGACTAACCCAGACACTCTCCTCTCTTGAAGTACCAACATTTCGCTCCTCTCTTGCCTCTACGCACTTCCTAAAGTTTTTTCTTTTCCCAGATTTATTTTTCTTTTTTTTTCCCCCACTGATCTAATTTGCAATATTTCCACATATTAGATGAAGCCTGTACATGCGGAACAGAGTACACATGGCCAGGGAATTGAGAAGTGCAAATAATTCCCTCATGTGGAAAGGCTGCAATTAACTGGGGATGTCAGCCTTTGTAAAATATAATTGAGTTCAGGACGAAATGAACGTCTCTAATCCGGCCGACAGAGCACTGTCAATCAGCGCTCCTCGCATCCCCAAAAACCAACTGTCATGCTTGTTTATGTCTCTCTCTCTTATGATTTTTTGGACACTAATGTTCTGGTAGCTGCCTCTCTTTGCCGCGTGGGTGACTGGGTGAGCTCTGCGTCCCCGCTTGGCGTAGGGTGCTGCACTATGCACTTCTGTTTCCTCTGGCCCGAGCTGGAGGTAACATTGTGCGTGCAGGCGTGCTGTCATACACCGGTGTGATTGAAATAACATTTTCTTCCTTACTGAGCTTAAAAACAGCCGCTGTTGATGTGCTGAATAAGATGAACAGGGGGACTGAGCTATTAGCGTAGCGACGGCTTCACCCCAATTCTAAGGGTCAATTACAATCAGCCTCTCACCTGCCTTTCTAGTCAATAGGCTGTTTCTTCTCCCCTAGATGTGTGAATTACCCCGCTCACACCCCCCCCCCGCCCATCCATCCTGCGCCGAGCATCTTCAAGACATCCTCCTGGAAATGTCAACCATTTACAGCGCTCAAATATCGCCTGTCACCGCGAAGAGATGAGTGTCGACCTTAAAGTGGCGGGATAAATGAGTCCACTTAGAGAACAATCGTTTTTTTGTCCTTTCTAATTTCTATCCATCTGTCTCCCCAACAGCAGCGACCTGCTTCAGGCTGTAAGCTGTGGCCTTTCTCTAATCAACCCTCTTATTGAGAGGTAAAGGGCCAGGGCCACATCAGACACTTTCGAAACGGGCCTTTGTGTCTTTGTCTTGTGTGTGTCTCACAGTTCGGGGTTTTGCGTGGCCCGGTGATTGCTTTTCAAGGGCTCCTTGGCGATCGCTACAGGATGTACGTAGACTCCCAACAGGCTCCCATGGAAATGGATTAATTACGGGGTGCCTGACAAATGGCTGACCACAGCCATGGCTGCTTTGTAAACACTCCTGACTAATCAGCTGAAGACAGAGGGTGGTCACTCAGCACGACCTCATCACTGACCTGACATTGTGACGCGGCTGAAGGGCCTCTAGTCAGAGATTAATTGCTTTTAACTGTGAATGCTGTTTACCACTAACTGACACTGTCATCTCAGCCCCCCCACGGCAAAGGCCGAGGTTCCTCACCCCAGACACCTGTGGTGACGGAGTGAAATCGCTCTGGTCCTCTTCAATCCCATTATCTCTGAGTGTTTTTGATCTCTTGGCGGAATGGATTTGGGGATTGATTGACTGCACCCTCCACTTGCTTCACAAAGGATTTTCTGCGTTTTTGTTGTGTGATCTGTTGAATCTGACTGCGGAGTAGCTTGGAGAGATTATGATTTCCCTTTCCCATTGAATGATCAAGATGGAATTTATGTAGATGCGGTTCTCGGCGCGGGCCTCAGAAGCCTCGCGCCAAAGGCAACATTTCTGCCCCTGCAAATATTGTTAAAAATTAAAAACAACTGATGTGCAAATATCTGACAGCGTTACACTGAAACCCCTAATAACCAGAATCCTTTGTGTTCATTCTGCAGTTTAGAATATCACAGAAACCCACTTTCAATTACTTGGCAGCGAATGAACTATTTTTTTTTTCTTTCTTTCAGTCTCTCACTTACCATAAGTTGATTTTGTGAGAAACAACTTATCCACCGCTTCCAAATTAGGTGCTCAAGTTTGAATGTTCGTCTAATATATTCACTTGGCATTTAGAATACAGAGAAATGCCTGCGGCGTTGTTTATGAAATTAAATTACCCTAAAATCAGTACAGAGCTATGGAACAGCGACCTGTTGCACTTCCAACAACACCTCTGTGAGTAAGTGTGTGTGTGTGTGTGTGTGTGTGTGTGTGTGTGTGAAGAGAGAGAGAGAGAAGTGGGAGAGAGTGAAAGAAAAGGAGAGATTGGGAAGTGGAGGGTGTTTGTGTGTGTGTGTGTGTGTGTGTGTGTGTATGTGTGAATGAAATGAAAGCACCTGGCGTTGCAAATTTTCATCATTTGTTTTTCTTCCTCTCAGCGAGGACTGAATTATTTTTAACTTCCTGTTAGGAGTCTACCATTATCACAGCTGCAATCGACCATTGCGGTCTCTCTCCTACTCGAGTGCTCGTTAACTGCAGGACAAAAAGCCTCCAAAACAGACAGCCGTGTCCTGGTGCAGACAACAGAGGGGTTCATCATGCCAGCTTAAACCAACAGCTTGTAAATGGAATCCTGTGGCATGCAGTCAAGTTTACAGTGTTCAGTGGAGCTTTGCCATTATCAACCAGCCAGCAGACCCGCACACTGACCCTGAGGCTGAACAACACCTGGCTCTCCCCCTGTGAATCATAGGCTAGGATCCAATGCAAGCAAAACGGACTGTGTATCGATGGCTCTATATATGTAGAGTGTACATACATCGCTGTTTTTTTTGCACTTCAAAAACAAGTTTTTCTTCATGTCTGTAGGTTGATAGTCTGTGTCAGCTATGCTGCATTGCGCTTTTTTTTCCAGCGCTAGTCTAATTCACTGTGCACCTCACTGTGTCTGGATCCATTTGCAGGTTTTTGCTCCCTTTGTCAAAGCGTATTATTGACGCTAATGGGCTTGGATGCCATACATGATTGGATCTGTCAGCATCTGTCGGGTAAAAACAAAGTAAAGGCCAAGATGGAGTATGTGTTTTCAAGTGTGTCTGATTGTGTGTGTGTGTGTGTGTGTGTGTGTGTGTGTGTGTGTGTGTGTGTGTGTGTGTGTGTGTGTGTGTGTGTGTGTGTGTGTGTGTGTGTGTGTGTGCGTGCGTGTGTGTGTGTGGTGGTGGTGGTGGTGGGGGTGATACTGTGGGTACCTGTGTGCATATTTGTATGTGCAAGTGCATGCAACTTTACCTACGCTTCGTGTGGCTTGTTCTGGGGGGGGGGGGCTGCACATTCACGACAAATATCCATGAGCACCAGAAAGATTATGTGCGACAGCAATCACTTTACATTCCCAGAAGCGAGCAGATGGAGCGTGCTATACAGTGAAATAAACACAGTGGTGAGTCTAGCATTGGCAAAAACAAGCCGGTCCTGGGAGGAAGGGGCAGAAAAAAACAATTCATGGTGAAAACAGCATTTTGGCCGGCTTTGGCCTGCCTGCCTCTGGGATGATGGACTTCAGGTAGAGAATTAATCCGCTGCTCGAAAGATTCAGATGATATGCCGTCCTTAACACCATGTCATCCTCTTACTTCACATCTATCCACGCTTCAATCTGCTTTCTGCTGCCCTGATGTCTTCTGCTTTTAGCGTGTTGTGGTCAAATGAGATTATGAGGGACATTAAGGCGCATATGGCCTTAGCAGGTCTCCGTTCTGTTGCATCCCAGTTAAGGGGGTGTAATCCCACCCCCACCCGACACCCGACACCCGACACCCCCTTCTCCCCAGCCTGCTTCATCAGATGGCCAATATTTGTCATGCCACATATCACCACTATCACCACTCCTCCTTCAACAACAACACAACAAATGAGCACAAAATGAAGCCTACTCTCTGACTTCACTCTCTTTCTTTGTCTTCCCCCGAGCAGTGGCTGACCAGGACTTTTGATATATATATATTGGGAGGGATACTGTTGGCATCGGGGGGGGTGGAAATGGACTTGCAAGGAGATTAGAGTGAGGGAAGTAGAACAACAACAATGTCCGGATTACAGGCAGGATTTGTGTGAGGAACACATGATATCCTCTCTCATCCCTTTATCAGATTGGCTGTGATGGAGAGGCAGTGGTGGCTGGGACCAGAGAGGGGTTGTGGGAGATTGTGTCCACCAGTAGGTCAGGACAGGTGACGATGAGAGCGGTTCATAATTCATCTTCACAAATAATGTAATCTTGTTTTATTTCGAATGCAAATGAAATCCAATTGGGTCAGATCATTCCAGTTGTTTACAATTCAGCTCCGCTTGTTTGAAGCAGTTGCATGAATTTTGGGACGGGGAGTGATCCGTCTTATTTCACTTCCTGGAAACTGCCCTGGAAACAAGTTTTTCACAAACAAGTTTTAATCAAACTAATATTTTAAGAGTGAATACAAGATTTTTTTTTTTGCAGAAGTGGCCAACGTGTTAATGGGGACCTCTCGGACCTCAGCAGTGAGGGAATTACAATTTAACCTACACAGACAGAAAATCTATTCTTTCCCTCCCCATGAAGCTGTACGCAAACTCCGAGCAATCAACAACATGCCCTTTACCTATTTGTATTGACCGACGGGGAAAATGAACACATGAATCCCTGCCGCAGTTATTCCGCGTGTTCTAGACAACCTGTCTGGCAGCGTAACGCCGACCACAGATCACCTCTTAAGTCAGCACACCTTCTCACAGCGCTGTCGGCTCACTCTTTTCTCTTCGCCCCCTCCACTTGTCTCCTCCAAATAATCACAGGACAGGCCGTCACCGTAAAGGTGACGCTGGCTCGGCTGGACTTTCTGCGACGTACACACACACACACACACACCAGAAGGCCATGAAACTGGGAGTTGGGGGAAAAATGACAAACAGAGAAAGTGACAGACAAGCGAAACAGCAAAGGACTGAAAGAAAGAGAGAGAGAGAGAGAGAGAGAGACACACACACACACAGAAAAAAACAAAGAGAAAGACAGACATGGAGACAGTCTAAGCGGGAATAATAGAGTGAGAGGAATGGGGAAGGAAACATATCGGGGAGGATGCCATGACAATTACAAGCAATAGAGCTCCTGGCATCAGAGTGAAGCCCTATTTCTGGGAGCTGTCTATTCTCCAGAATGTGAGACAGTGAAAACCTTTTTTCTGTCTTCCCCAGACGTCACTCTGACCACCAGTACCACAATGGAGACCCTGATGAGGAGCACATGCAATTACTCTCTCTTAATAAAATCTCACAGTTCCCATTACACCCGGGCACAATAGGCCTCCCGCCTGGCCGCTGATTGAGTTCCCACTCTCTGGGAGCTATAATATCACCCAAACACCCCACAACAACCCCCCCCCCACCCCCCCCCGTCCCTCCTCCCCGTTCGCCTCCTCCATCTCCTGAAAGCCTGCTCTCACAAGTGAGATAGTTTCTGTGTACGCACACATCCTCTCCTGCTCCCCCACCCCAAACCCCCTTGCTCAGTTTCCTCTCACACAGAGGTATGTGAGAGAGAGAGAGAGAGAGAGAGAGAGCCCTGGTTTCTTCGGCTGCCATTGATCTGATTGATAAGTCGCTCCTTCCAGAGTGTTACCCCATCTTATTGATGTGAGGCACACCTTTATCAGGGAGGCCTTAGTAGCCGGGGAGAGACAGCCTGTCAAGGAGTGGGCTGATTATAGAGGGATTTTGAGGAGGTTTGATAAAAGAGTCACAAGGTCGGTTGGATTCCTTTGCTGGGGAAAGGGTGGGGTGGTTCTCAGAAGTGGGTTAGGTTGTGGAAAAGGGAATTTATTTGGCGTAATTGAGCCGTCTCCTCTGGCAATGCTTTGGCCTTAAGCAAAAACTTCACCTTGAAGCAGAATTCACCCAAAACTAGAAGAGTCAAACCTTGGAGCTTACTGCCTTGACAGTGGATGGGGGACACAGTAACAATACCCAGATGGTTTAATTGTAACATCGAGCACCATAAGGACACGGTGCTCAGTTGGTCAAAATGAAGAAAGTATTGTTAAAGTCAGTTCATTGTCAGTGGGGCAGGGTCAGCCTTTGTCTCTTTATGACATCATAGATAGCTGCAGTTATCTGGTTTCTTCCATTCAAATAAAGTTGTGCATGTCTCTTTATGACATCATAGATAGCTGCACTTATCTGGTTTCTTCCATTCAAATAAAGTTGTGCATGCTCAGAAATATGAATTGAACTGCCCGTGATGATAGGAGTAGCATGGATTCTACCGTAGGGTGAGGTTTTCAATCTAATAGAGGAAGTTGGTCAGCGGTCAGAGGCAAGACTGTGACCTCATCCGACCTTTGCTTTTTCTTGAAGTTGTGGTTGTTGTGTTAAAATGCATCCGCGGTTGGGAACAGTTGCGCGGTTACTGCAAATTAAAGGATGAGCGTGATACTCAGATTTGATTTATTGAATTCAGCTCACTTTCACCCACTTTGAGGGCCTTCATTGCAGAGCCCACATCCACTTTGTAGTGGATCAAAGGGGTAATTTTATTTTCCTTGTTGACTTATCATGATACACACACACCATTGCGTGAGCATATGCACACACACACAGACTTGCAGAAACACATAGACAAACACACACACACACACACATATTAGTACATAAATACACACAAACACACATTAATACATAGACAAACACATGCACGCAGACATGCCTGCCTTTCCACAGGTGGTAGCCCATTAGAGACGTTTTGATTAACTGTTTGAAGATGTGAGTCAGAGGTAAATCGAGGCACTCCCTGCTGCTGTGTGATGCCCGTAAAGGTCAGCAGCTGGTAGCTCTTCTCCTGTCTACACACACACACACACACACACACACACACACACACACACACACATTCCCTGAACAGAGCTGAGACACCATGCAAAAAAAAAAAATCACATACTACCACCAACAGACCTCATGGGGAGGCGGCATATGTTACACCTACTGCCAAAGACACCAAACTGTAAGCTGGCAACTCCAAAAAAACACAAATGATGTGAGATCTTGTGCTTAACACCACTCTTTGAGATAAAAGTATAGCTTCCAGTGATCCATTTTGTTCTGTCAGGGCTGATTTTGTATTTCTAAACTTGGCAGAGTGTGGAGAGAGAGAGAGAGAGGAGAGGAGAGAGAGAGAAAGAGAGATGTTCTGGCACTGTCCAGTGTACTGTTTAACTTCACTGAAGCTCTTTCATGTAGGCCAGAGCATTCGGCGAAGGCTCTCTCTTCCCCCTGCAACTCCCCGAGCCTGCCGTCAGCTGATTATGTCATATTAATTTAGTATGGACTGGTAGATGGCAGGCTTTGATGTACTTTGATATATTGAGGGATCTTTTATTTAGATTTGATCCAGTTGGCTGACTTGTCTATGTGTGAGGGCCCTGATACTATGGAGATAAGGGCGTCAGATCTGTCGGGTGCCATGCTTTATTTCCCCCTGACATATCCACTGAAGATTTCACATCTCATCCCTGCGCCACAGTGACAGCCCAAAAGGAGGGGTCCAGCCCGACACACTGCAGCGATAGACAGCTCACGCTGACAATAATGCCATCGTTGCTCACGCTGACAAAAGCCCATCACAATTTCATCGAGAGGGGATGCAGAGAGGGGGGGGGGGATGGGGGGAGAGCAGGGAGGTGAGAAGAAAGAAGGAGGCTGACTGGCATCCAGTCATGGAAAAAAGACCGATTTATGTGCTCCAGACAGGCTGCCACCGTGATGGTAATCCTTCAGCAACACCCTTGTCCTGTGTAGGTAACTTGTCAGACTGATAAACACGCACACACACACACACACACACACACACACACACCCACACAATTACTTATATTAACAAGGCCTGTGCATACTGTACGTAGCATGTATTGTTGCGTGGTAACACGTTGCTCAGAAAAGTTTACTTACACCCACATACAATTTCTAAAGAGGCATTTCTAACATGAATCACACAAGGAGCTGTAAGCTAAAAGGGTCATACAATCAGTATGAAGAGCAATTATACTGCAGCATTTTCATTATATGGTTTTTCAACCCTCCACAGCCACAATTCCTCTCAACCAACCGTACCAATAAAACACAACAACACCTGGCATAACACGGGTGTCTAAAGCGATGACGTCCCCAGTCAAATAATTGCAATCTACTTGTTTGTATTAAGCACTAAAACAACAAATTCTTCTGCACGTGTGCGAAGTAATGTTGTCATATAGTCAGCAGCCTTACCTCTCCTCAAGAGGGCAGGTGGTTGTTTTCATCCTCTCAATGAAATGACAACTCACTTACTTCCTTCTGTCACGGAAAAATATGTCACGCTCTCTTCTAAAGAAAAGCTGCCAAAATGGTGGGAGATACCATGCACGATCTTTCACTTACTGTGTGAAAACGTGGGCAGGTGGAGCCCTTTGAGACTGGAACTGTGATTAAGGGCTGCACAAACAAATTTGACTTGACTTTGACTTGGCTGTGAACACAGTGTTAAAGCTGCACTCATCTCATTTTCACACCATTAACTAGATGAGTACTTTTGTCCTGAATATGGGCCATATTTTTTAAATAGCATCTCAAACTATTACTAAAGTCATTTATCAAAGTGTGCCCTTCATTTTCAGTAGCCTAGTGCAGTTTCACCTGGAAGATTTCCTCCCAGGTTAGCATGGTCCCGGACACCGCTGGCTCTTTCAGAGTTTGTGCCTCTCCCCATACCGTGATTACTCAACATGCACTCACACTCTCACTCTATGAGCCAAATTTAGTGTCCCCTGGCTGGTGACCTGTCCAGGGTGTCTCCATGCCTTCCACCCATGCTGGGATATGGCCCAGACCCTAATAAAGATTAAGAAAATGAATGGTTGACTGAATGAATTTGGTTTCCTGGATCACTCACAGGAGAGATAATTGATTTATCCTCATTTTTGAAGGTCAGAGTGGATGCAATCGACAATTTTGTGGGTTTAACGGAAATGTCCCAGGGAGTAATAAGTAATAATATTACTTTTGAAACGACGTGATGAACGACGCTGGTGAACATGCATTGGCACAGCACAGCACAGGATCCAATGTACACACATTACATTACATGAAGAGTCTCTGGCTGATATGAATTGGATTAGATCACAGTGGATTAGAGGAGTGTGGAGGCAGGTCGGTGAGAAGAGATCCTCTAGACTGAAGAGGGATTTCCAACACTTCTAAATGAGATATGGGCACGCATTCGCAGATAAGAAGCTGCATATGAAAATGGGTCAATTGTTCTGCAGGTTTAGCTTGTGATTAAGAAGATTACATTCCACCAGTGAACAACAATGGTAAAGTCAGACAGCAGCCCTATTGTACTTAGCCACTCTGCCAGCCTGCCTGATCCCTATTCTGTACTTTCACCACCATTCAGACTTTCATGTTTTGAGCAATGGGACTTAAGTACTGTGGCAGTGCCTGTCAGGCAGCAGATTTGGGGCTGGAACAGAGGAGAACAAAACACAGTATAATTTGACTCACTCCCCTGACCAAAGACAATTTCAAAGAAACTCGGTGTGATTGTTTTTCTGCCCCCGCCACCTCATCCTCCATTTCTCCCGCACGCCACTAGTGTGGATTGATTAGAGCAGGGGCACTTGGGCCAGAGCTAGTGGACTGCTATTGATAGATCAAACCCTGCCGTTCAGTCCTGGAGGAGAGATGTTGTTTCCAACCAGCCTCCTATTCCTCCTTAATGAAGAGAAGGCAGAGCGGGCTGCCTCCTTTGATGCAACAGGGATTAATGCTGTGTATGGAGGCAGAGAGATCAGTGCTTTCTGTCTGTCTGCATGTCTGTCTGTCTGTCTGGGGTGCTGCTGTGAATGATATCATACAGTGCATGGTCTGTCCTTTGTGGAGTCTTGAAGCTGGGGTCAGTCCATGTTGTGGCCAACAGGTGTGATTCACTATACAGTCAACTCACAGACATCCCCATGCTTTGACCGCCAGCATCAGCACCTCAGCTTTTTTTTTTTTTTTTTCCAAGCCCTGTTTTCACTCTTGTGGGGATTTTGTGGGAGATGTGCCGGGTCTTTCTCTCTAAATTCAATAAATTTTTTCTCCCAGACCATATATTTATCCTTCTAATGCATCACAAAGCCTCTACTGAAGGCAGGAGAAATTGCATATGAGGTTTTGACCATCTATTGCTTCTTTGACAAGAAAAACATGTTAGGATCAATGAGGTTATTTTGGTAAGCACAGCAGCGCCTTGGACGGCAATTTGAAGGAAGTCCTGAAAAACACTAATAAATTTGATGCTGCCCTTTCAATAATTAAAGCTGATTTTTTTTTCCGCGAGAGAAAATATTTTTGAGCGAACTGGTAAGGAGGAAGGCTTTGATACGGCTCGGAGCTTCATAAAAGTTTTAGATGCAGTGAAAGTAATTGACATTTTCGCAAGTTGGCAGTCAGAACCACATTCGCTTTGCCAAGTGGGCTCTCAAATATGTGTGGTCAGTCTTTCTCTCGCTCTCTCTCTCTCTCTCTCTCTTTCACACACACACACACACACACACACAAATAAACACACACATACTCTCTCGTCCGGTCCGTTCTCAGTTTGATCTGATTGGTGTTTCTCTCTCAGCTCAGTCGAAAATCCAGTTAATTGAATCGCGCTGTGAAATATCTATCGGATCAAGATGCGATCATTTTTGTCAGAGCAGAGTGTGATCCATACGCCGCTCATATCTGCTTGATGCATAGATTGCGAAACGTCAACCGTGGTGGGCCAGTTTGATTTATGCAGGTTTTTTTTTTTTTTTTTTTTGCTTGATTTATCTCTAGCATGACACACACACTTCCAGGCAGGCACTTTAGGTGATGAAGCAGGGCTACCAGGTACTTTGGTTTGCATGCCCCGGGGCAGCAGAATGCACTGTGATATCTGCTGTGACAACTAGCTGCACTGTCTGCGGTAAGCTGTTGCGCGGCGCTGTGAAACTGTTTGCATAGCCTTAGAATGGTCTGCAAAATCAGGGGTTTTTTTTGCAACTATTTACTGAACATACACTCACTCACACACACACACACACACACACACACACAGACTCCTCCACATGTATAGGAGGGAAGGTGGAGTTATTAACGAGACGCTGATAGCCTCTGGCAGTCGTAGCTCCGTCTGATTGTTCTCTCCAGGAGCGTTGTGCATGAGAGAGCGAAAACAGTGCGAAGCATCAGAGAGAGAGAGAGAGAGAGAGAGAGAGAGAGAGAGAGAGAGAGAGAGAGAGAGAGAGAGAGAGAGAGATAGAGCCTCTTTCTGCTCCGCTCAGCCTCTGTGTCCAACCACCTGCTCATTAGGCTGGAGACCGGGGGATCTGCGCGAGGCCTTGCCTGCTAGAGACGCACAACATTATCGCCTATTTTTCAAAAGTTGCTGAACTCATCAATGCGCTACCGGGCGTCAATGCATCAATAAATCAGTGATCACTCTGGGCGGTCTTGACTTCTATAGCTGCCTGCCTCCCTGACACACTTTTATACACTCCATTTTATTCACTTTTTATGTGCTGGGTTGATGTATTTTATCGAGCTAGTAACTACAGAACATAAACTAGGGATTACAACCTTGTGCATAAAAAATCTGCCCCTAGAGAGAAATGGAAGCAATCTGTTTTTTATATACCCTACTTCTCATTCTCCTCTGTTCCTCCCTTCCCATCACTCAGCCTGCATCCCCCCTTTTTTTTGCCTGGGTACACATGCGGCCACATTGTTTTCATGTCCTATTATCCAGAGAATTTGACTGGCCTTCTCACCCGGCCATTCTCCCCCTTGATCTGCCTTCCTGACTGTTAAGACTTCCCAAAGCAGTTGCTGTTATCTCCCAGGCTTTCAACGGGGCCCTGTCACATCCACTAGCTGCTTTCTTCTTCAAAAAGCCGCGATCCACACCACCTTTTGCTGGTTCCTCTCCCTGTGGTTCCCGATACCTGCTGGGAGACGCGGCGCGGCGATGTCAAACTTCGACTGCTTGAGGAGAGAGGAGGAGGGGTCAGCGCGATGGAAGGAAGGAGATTAGGTCTGAATGAAAGACTGATGGGTGCTGCTCCGATAAGGTTGTGTGTTTTTTTTTTCTTTCCCCGAAGCTGACTCCATTGATTTTTCTACCCTGAAACACAGCCACACTGGAACCTTCCGTCGTCCTATAGATTGGAATTGATTGCCTTGGGGGGCTCTTGTCCTGTAAATATTTGCAAAGCTTATTGATTCCATTAGTGGCTGGCTGCTATTTGTGACAATGGTATGGATGGGTGCTGTTGGTAAGACTAAACTAATGCTGGGAGAACAGCTTTTTTTAACAGCGCGAAAAGATCTCGTTTCAGACTGTGTACCGTTGTATACGACCTGCCCCTTGCAACCGCTATGAGACAAATTGCGGTCACCTGCTGGAAACATGTGGCACCTTTCGAGAGGAACCCTTTCAGGTGGACGCTGTAATGACTCCCATTCCTTTTCATTAGCCTATCCATTCATCTTCAGGGGAGATATCAATATTCAATTTAACGCCAAATGTTTCTGTATATAAAGCCATAAACCCAGAGGATGTCGGAGAGCGCTGAGTGGTAAGGTGTGAAGGGCCTGACCTTGGACGTGACATCGACCCCCCCCCCTCCCCCACCCAGGTCGGGTTTGGGCAAGTCAGAGAGGAGTGGAGGAGGTAAATGCTCTAAGAGCCGAAGTCTGATACTCTTAAAGCCTGGGCTCAGTGCTCATATAGGAGACGACGGCGCCACAAAGTGTGGATATTTCATCCCAACTGGGCGAGGTGGGGGGCCGGCAGAGTGTTGTTTAAGAGCACGGAGAGTGAGGCAGCCCACGCATTGCTGCACTGTTAACCCCCCATTGCCCTCCTTTTTCCTCCAACACCCCCCCCCTCCTGCCCATTCCTCTGTTGTCTCAGGAATACAAAGGCTATTTTCAGAAAGCCAATCCACAGCAGAGCGGGAAACTGCAGTACTGTATGCCCCTAAAAGCCTTCATGACTTTTTAATCGGTGGCTCAGGGCTCTGCGTCCGGCGGTTGGAGAGTGGACCCCACTGCCAGCGCTCCACTCCGCGAAGGGATCAAATCCCCCCCTGCTCGAAGCTCCAGCCTGTCAAGGCAGTCAGGCATGGAGGCAGCGGATGGGTGGCATTTGAAGGTGAGAGAGGGAGAGTTGGCAGTGGAAAAGAGCAGTTTGCAGTTGAGAAAGGTGGATTGTCGAAGGGAGCCAGGAGGGAATGTTTGTAAAGGGAGAGGGAGAAAGACTTTATGTGAAACTGCTGAGAGAGGGAATAGCCCTGCACCAAAATAGCAATTTCTGAGGTGAGAAAGAGTTTGTTCAGTGGAGTTTTAAGAGAAAAGAAATGTGTGTGTGTAAGGGCGCGCGTGTGTGTGTGTCCACGTGTGTGTGCGTTTTTTTGAGTTTCGGAGGGACAACACCGTATTTTGAAGTGATGGATTGTTACAGCATACCAAACAGAGCGGGAAAGGTGGGTGGTGGATTTTATTGGAGAGCGGGAAAGGTTTTGTGATGAATAATAGGCATGAGTGAATTGGTCATTGTCAGAACCCTCCAGAGCCTATTGAATCAGCAACACTAGGGTTTTACAATGAGCTTCAGCCATGAAGATCGGCCTGCTGGGTCGTAATAGATGGAAAGTGAGTTGATGGAGGCAGGGGGTACAATAGATGAGGCGAGCTCTCACCACCGGAGCAGCATTTGTCTGTGGGGAAATGGGCCACGAGAGAGACCCGTGTTCCTCCTACACACTGTGCAGAGATCAGAGAGCAGGAGCTTCTCATGATTGCACACATGTACATGCACTTACGCGCGCACGCACACACACACACAATCAGAGTAAACATGCTGCAAGGTTAGTGTGCTGGCTAATGATGCCCTGTTGACCCATCGCTAATGATCCCCCTCGTCTCAGCCAGGAACATGATGGGCTTTGATCTGCCTGTCATTAAGGGACTGTGGAGTACATGCACGTCTCTTTACTCTGATGGAGAATTAAAATATACATGGATCAACTCGGTGAAGACACACACACACACACACACACACACACACACACA
The DNA here is from genome assembly GCA_034670385.1 of Hoplostethus mediterraneus. Taxonomy (NCBI): domain Eukaryota; kingdom Metazoa; phylum Chordata; class Actinopteri; order Trachichthyiformes; family Trachichthyidae; genus Hoplostethus; species Hoplostethus mediterraneus. The sequence goes on from JAXDDW010000058.1 coordinate 182,341, forward strand.
CGCTACAAGCACATATCCGCATAAATCAAATTATCACATACAAGCAAACAAACACACACTCACACACAAACGCCTGTATTTATGTAAAGGCCAACACGTATGCAGATACCTGTCGCGATACTCTGGCGGTACACACACACACCCACACACACACACACACACACACACACATGCAGGAAAGCACAAAAAGACCTTCAATCCATGACAGAGATTAAGCATGTCATTTACTCACTGTGGTAAAAGAGCAGTAATAAATAAAACAGATGATTTATTAATATCTGCAGTTGTAAGCCACTGCATTATATGTGTATTAAAGCACATTACTTACCATGGCATGGTGAGTGTTAAAGTGCTTCTAATAAAATTCCTAAGTGCCTACAGGCATTTCAAAGCGGCAGCAGCAGATCTGAGAGCAGTATCTCTTCAGTGTCTCGCTAATGGGACTGATGTAAATATGTTCATTTGTGAATCTCCCCTCCAATTTAGCACTGCTCATATTGTAGATGAAGATTATCCAGGGATTATGAGGTCTGAAAAAAACACCATTTGATGTGTATTCATGCACGGCTTATAGATGCAGTAATATGGAATTAGGTCCCATCATGGGTGGAAAATATTAACATGAAAAAAATGTGTCACTCCTGCCTTCCCCCATCTGGCTCCCTGTCAGCTTGTCATTTACTGATATTCATTTCCAAAAGTGGAAATTTAACAGACGTTTATGATGCAAATCACGGGCCATAACTCTGTGTGGTGCGGAGGGCTGCATTAAGCCTTCAAATCACTCATGCCTCTACTCATGCGCCAGTAACATTATGCCATATTTGCTTGATCGTTCGCACATTTTTCAATGCATGATTGCAGCCAACAACAGTCAATGCCTCCGCTTTGTAGGTCCTCAGAGGCATAGAAAAGTTCAGAGTATTATCGACATGATTTTGTTTTACGCTGCCGTGTTAAGAGCGGTGGGAACATTTCAAAAACACTGTGGAACAAAATGCTCCATGAATACATTAACCAGAGAAAGCATGGTCTTCCCATTTCAATTTATGTAATTTCTAACAATAACCTCCAGGATATACCTGACATTGTGTGAAGACTAAAAGTGCTGTGGTATTAATTCTTTTATATATATATATATAAAGCTCTTGCATATGTATAAGACCATGTCAGAAACCAAAGCTAACCTTGGTTTTTACTTTCACAAATCCAGCCCTGCTTCACACCTTCCCCAGCTCATGCTTCCACTTCTCTTGCATATGAAATGGGCCTGTTGGGGTGAAGAGGGTTGCAGGCTTGAATCCATGATGGGACAGGCAGAGAGTTTCACCTCAAGCAAGCTTTCCTCAGTCCAAATGGAAGAAAACAATCCTCCAGTATCATTATGGCTATGGAAGCGTATAGTTAACTTAATTCAACTGTTAGTGCAAATTGGAATCCCACAATAGCATTTGCATTTTCCACGTGTGCATGCATTATTTGAGTCAATATAAAAATTGAAATGCAATAATCTGATTTGCATTTTCATGTACTGGTATGCACATTCGCTGACGATATTAAAATGTTAATGAAAAAAGCCATTTGACATTTGATTTTCAAAGTCATGCCCCGCTTTATGGTAAACAAAATTCAAATTTGAAAAATAAAATGCAATCAAATTACTACTAACATATCTTTTCATATATTTGTGTAAATTACATTTCAATAATCCCATATATTTGCATTTTCATGCTCTTACCTTATATCTCATTTCTGTGTAAAATCAGAATCTATTACGTGCCCGTGGCAGCCAGGGGGTGTGGTTGAGCCGTTGGCTGGATGTGGGAGGGAATCAGGCTGGTAGGCTGGTTTCCCGCATCTGACACCGGCTGCCGCCAATGAAGACTAATTGGATACCGGCAGTCTGGAACTGATGTAACAATGTGTGTGTCTTTTCTACTGAGTGGGAACGAGAGTGGAAGGAATCCTGCCGTCCCGAGACTGAGCTGAAAAGCGACAGCCAAGAGACGGAGAGACATTTTATTATAAAAGTGTCCTGAGTTCGTTATTATTTGCAGTTAAGAAATAAAACGTCCGACGACGCTGTACAACCGCGTGCTGTCTCGGAGTAACGGGTCTGTTACAGTGTCATTGTGTGAGTCACCATGTGTTGTTAGCCTACGCCACATCACAAAGTCAAAGTCTGGAATCAGACTGAATGGGCTTTTGAATGGAGGTTTTGAATGTGTATGCTATCAATGAATGTGTTGCAGCCTGATTCATGCTTCTGCGTGTGCGTACGTGCACGGGTGTCGTCCACATGCGTGTTTGCCAACATGCTTGCACGTAGCGTTAACGCGCACACTATGGGGTAGTGTCGCAAACTGCTCCATTGCTATTCTCTGTTTGATTTGGGGTCTTGGCCAAACCCCTGACACTACCAGATATACTCCCCTGCTCAACCAATCGTTTGTTTGACGCACCTGTATGGAGCGAATGTGTTTTTAGAGAGTCGCAAATGTGAATAAAGGTTTGTGCACAGCAGAACTCAACTCACGTATGTCGACAAATTCATAATCAAGTCTCACAAGACAGGATTTGTACTTTTGAAACATGTGCAAATGTGTTGTTTGATATGCAGATTTGCTTTTTCACATTTGTGACTAAAAAACGAATTAAAAAAATGGCATTCATTACATTCATGGCAAAATCATTAAATGTATGAAACGATAGTTGCAATATTGCATTTTGTTAACCATAAAGCGGGGCACGACTTGGCAAATGTAACATCAAATTAATTTTTCATTAACATTTTAATATCGTCAGCGAATGTGCACACCAGTACATACCAATGCAAATCAGATAATTGCATTTAAATTTTCATATTGATTCAAATCATGCAAAATGCTATTGTGTGATTGCATTTTCATTTTCCACTTTACATTAACGTTCGAATTAAGTTAAGTATACGCGTCCATATATGGCAACACTGGAAGCAAACTAAACAACAGAATTAGCAAAACATCCTCAGCCTCATATATCAGATAGCATTCTTGGCACAGTGCTCGCAGCTGTAGTTTGTGCCAGTGTCATGATAACTATCGATCAGGAGACATTGTTTTCTTGTAAGGCAGCTGCAGTTTTTTTTTTTTTTAAATCACACAGTGTTTACAAGCGGTAACGTGGGCTTTTCACATTAATCATGAGGGTGAACAGTTGACGGTTATTTCAGAGGAAGAAGGAGGGAATAAACATGTTTCAAGGTTCATTTTATCATTTCAATAGTGGCTGATAAAAAATGTAGAGCGCAGAATTTCCACTTTGTAAGCATAATTTGTTATGTTATCCATAGAGATATACATGTCTTTAATGTTTATGTTGTGGTGTGGTTTTATCTGAGCATTCATTATATTCACGCACAGGCAGGCCCGCCTTGGTTTCATGTGTTCAGTCTCACTAAACCATCATAAAGAGGCATGTTGAGAGAGAATATCAATTAGTATCTCTGACTGAAACGCTTTTTCTTTGTTTGACTGGCGGTGCCTCTCACTGCCTGCCTGCTACTGCATCTGATAATTGAGATGAGACATGTGATGTGAAGTCATGTAAGAACCAGCCAAATGCCCCCATTATCATAACGTCAGGGCGTTTAGATCTGTATCTGCCTGCTGGCGTACTGCTAACTGCCTGTGTTCACACCACGCCACCGTGCTGTGTTCCTCCTCTGTTTTTCTTGTCTGCTTGGCAGCATGCATATACGGGTAGCAAGGAGTTAAAAAAAACAAACCTGTCTGTCTATGCGGATGGCTCAGAGGTCAGGGATGAGGCATGTTGGGATGTTGAGTAGGTGGCTGGCGGCTTTGAGGTTTCATCTGAAGGAAGTGCTTTTGGGAGTGATGGGGTTGCTATCACACCATCGCAGTGCTGGACTTGCTGCACTAGTGTGGATGATGGGAGAAAATAGTGGTCAAAGGGTCCCTGCGTAATGTGTTTGAGAGAGGCAGTGATGTGACAAGCAACAATCTGTCAGCTCTCACACTCCAGAGGTCTCAATTAGTAACAGCCACTTTGTGCTCCCATAGGTGGCCCTCTGATGTTCACATAACCTAGGATCCTGCTGCGCTTCACTCCGGGCCCCCACCACAATCGACAACAACAACAAAAAAAAACAACTTTTTTCTTTCCCACCGCCTTTCATCTGCTCCTCCATACACCCTTCAACTGTACCCATCCATCATCTCTTAACACTTCAGCACCAAAGACCAAGTTGACGCGCACGTATAATCGAATCCACTGTGACGTATTGTCATTGTCAGAGACTCTTGAAGTACAGAATCCGAGCTCCCCCCATCCCTGAGTGGATGAGGTATTAACGGCAATGAAGGCGCTGTCTCCTTGCAAATCAGATAAATAAGGCGCTGCCCATGCAGGTTGCTCTTCCTGCCTGGGCCCAGTGGAAAGGAAAGGAAGGCAGACAGACAGGCAGGCCATGTAAATGTAATGAAGGGAGATAATAATTCTTTTCTCTGTCAGCTGCTCTCTGCTATTAGCATTTATTGCCAGCCCCTGCCACTCACTGCTTGGCGCCTGCTCTCTGCCACTGATAAGAATCACAATCACCACCCATTCCACACGCATATATTACAATAGCAGGCGCCCTGATACCTCGCACCCAGCAAAACACCATTAGCATGCCAGTGCTATCTCCCCACGTCAGAGATTCAAAGGAATGGGTTGGGGAGAATAGGAGGGATGGGACTTGGCAGTTTGAGTCCATGCATTTTGCCTGATAATATTCTGGCGTCCGTATCTTAAAGACACACACACGCGCACACACACACACACACACACGGACACATGTACACACACACACTAAGGGATATAGGGGATAAAGGAGAACAAGAGGCAAGACATGGTTTCACGATGTCAAAGAGTAAAGACTTCCAGGCAGCGGTGTTACACTCACCTCAGGAACTAGCACGAGACTATCTATATGTTAATGGTAGTAGGGGAACATCCAGATTCAATCCGGTGAATTAAGCAATTAAATCAAGGCGTATCTGACAGCCGCATCTTCCTCCCGCTACCCTCAGAGGGCCCCGTGGTTGGACGGGCAGCACTCCATCAACAGCATTGCAGGTGCGTCTGATAATCAGCGTCTCCAGTCTCAGTGTGTGAAATAATGTTTCCCTCACCATACCATCCACTAATTAGGATCTAATTATCCCAGCTAGTGTAAACAATCGCAGCAGATGGCACAGCGCACAGTATTAACTCTAATGACCCGGGGGCCCTGTGGAATTCACATTTCAACGTGTTTGTTTATTTTCCTCCATGAGTCTTTGCCCTACTTTCTAAATTCACATAGGCCTATTTCCCACCTCCTCGGCTAACCCGCCTCCCAGCCGGGTGCCTTTCTTTGTTTTCTGCTGCTTCTCCCACTTACTGGCGTTTATCTGTTTGGTGTTGTTTTCTCTTGTTTTGTTTTTGGTGTTTTTTTGTTTGTTTGTTTTTTTCAAACAATGTCAATTAGCTCTCAAAAAGATCAAGTGAAAATTTGTACGTACTTTCTCTACCCCCCCCCCCCCCCCCCCCCCCTCCGCCGCCGCACACCATCTCTCCGCTCCGTTGTGAAAACGTGAGAAAAGAGAACCTCACTTTTCTCGCCAAAAGTGCGGAAGCCGTCTGTCACACCTGGGAAATAATAGCTGTGATGTCAGTCACACACACACACACACACACACACACACACACACACACACACACACACACTGCGATGAGCGGCGAAGCCTGCATCATTTCCCAGCATATTCTCCAAGAAAACCTGACTTCCTTAAGACAAGGCGATTCCACGTATCCTCTCCTTAGAAAGTCATAAACTGCAGTGGTTGTCTGGCTTACACTTCTAAGCTGATACATCGATCTGTTATTAAGTCATAAATCTTATTTAAATGCCACAAAGTGAAACGAGAATCCCCCGCTTTATCTTTCACAAAGCTACGATGATCCCTCGATGATTAACCACCCTACCCCCAGCTACAGCTACAGTTGTTCTGACTGTTGTTTCCTCGCTGTGCGGACGGGCCGAGGGCTGAGCTGACTAGAGATGGCTGCTGCAGAGGGCATGTAACAGTGGCTGTGGGTGTGTGAGGTCTCATTAATCGACGCCAGGCCTTATGCCTGTGTTCCTCTGCGTGCCGTGTTCACTGCCAGGAGCTGGTCTTGCTAATTAGGCTCCTGGATATCACAGACATGTCCCTGGGTACAGCGCACAATATACTAGTGACTCAGAAACAGAGCACTAAAGGGGCGGGAGAGGGTCGGGCGAGAGAAAGGAGAAAGATGGATAAGAAGGAGCGATGCGGGGGAAAGAAGACAGGGAGCTGGAGAAAGGGACGCCCAAAGTGTGAGAGAAAGATGACAGTGGATTAGGGGGCAGAGAGAGAGAGAGAGAGAGAGAGAGAGGTAGACAGGCAGGAAAGGAGAGAGGAGGAAAGGTACTGTATTTGGGAGAGATCAAGACTGCCGAGGGAGAGAGGCTGCCACAACACAGGGAGAGGAAAAACTGTATTTGTGGAGAGGAGAACAGAAAAGAAGAAGAAAAACTTACAACGGGGAAGAGAAAGAGAAAGAGTCAGACACAGAGTGACAGGCAGTCCCAGGCAGGCAGAACAGAGCAGAGAGGTAGAGGAAGGTAGCAGCAGAGAAACAATGAGGCACACGGGGAAGAATTCCAAGCAGCTAGCGTCCTTGTGTGTGTGTGTGTGTGTGTGTGCGCGTGTGTGCGTGTGTGTGTGTGTGTGTGAATTTGTCTGTGCTGCCTGCTGGAGTCTGTGTCCAGATAATTCAATCTGCTGGCCATTGACTGGCCTCCCGCTCCGACTTCACTCCTAATTAAATCTCCATTTGTTGGCTGGATGCTGCTGCTTCTAATTGTGTTGCTGTAGCATCACACACACACACACACACACACACACACACACCTACACACACCGAGGCCCAGACACGTCACCGCGCTACATTACACCTCAATTAATCGCATCAATTACACATCAATTAACCCGTGACGATCCACTAAACACAGCTGTGATGCAGGCAGCATTTCATCGGCGGCGGCGCCCAAAACCTGAGGACTCCTGTCACCGACATCAAAGCGGGCGCGGCATCAAAAAGAAAAAGAAAAAAATCTTACGCAGGCCTAATGCGAAAATCCATATTCCTATAATGTGTCTCTCTTGGAGCAGATGGCTGGCGTTGACTGTAAGAGCTGTTTTAGACGCATGACACTTTGGCCCGCCGAGTCTATATTGCCACAACATGGATAAGCGAGGGATCCTGTACAGTACATAGGACCTTCTCCAGTGGCAGGGAAACATGATTTAGGGGCCATAAATATTGGAGGGGTAGGAAGACAGGGGCGCGCTATGATGGACTGGCTCTCCCCACCCGGCATGCAGATCCATGGGCCATTACTCTAAATGAATGCAGGGGTAGATAGAGGCTCTCCATCTCCCCTCCTTGTTTCCCAGACCTGGCCTGCTTGTTTGGTTTGTGCCGTAATGGGTCCCTTCACCTTGCTGCCTGGTGGTTGTAGGGCAACCCTTCTCTCGTTCCATCTCTCTCTCTCTCTCTCTCTCTCACTTTCTTTTTCTCATTATACATTTCTCTCTCGCCATCTGTTTCTCCATCGCTCTCTCGCTCTTTTTTCTTCTCTCTCCCTTCTTAATCCATCCGTCTGCCCCCTTCCTGCTTCCTGGCTCACCTAAGTAATGGAGTGTAAATCGGCAGGGTGCCTGTTGTCACGGTGACAGCTGCTGGTGACAGAGTGACAGATCAGCCTGACCTTCAGGAGAGACGGTGTTTGGTGGGCAGGAAGTGTGTGAATGTTTTTTTTTGTTTTTTTTGTTAGGAGAGCTTCGTGCACTACAGCCCATACATTCTCACCTAAACTTGTAGAGCAGCGAAGTAAATGCAAAAGACAAAGTAGGGTGTGTGTGTGTGTGTGTGTGTGTGTGTGTGTGTGTGTGTGTTTTTATTGCTCCCCAACCCACACCCTCAAACGGTTCCATTACCGGGCCAAGGTCGCTGCCATGACTGTTGCGTAACCCCCATCAGAGAGGCTAACCATGACCCATCTCACATGTTAAAGTCCAATTGGAGGAGCTAAACGACAGCGCTAAATTTTCCTGGGTGACACGAGGCACTACCAGGCAGACTGGAGGTGGTCAGCGGAGCGGGGAATTTATGTGCATATGTGTGTCTATAAAAGAGAGGGGGAGAGACTGAAATAGATGGAAAGAAAGAAATATATATATATAGAGAGAGAGAGAGAGAAGATACATAGAATAGACCTAAAAATATTTTACCGTCATCCCTGTGTCTCAGTGACACAAGTGCTGGGTGCCATTGTGCCGAGTGCCAAGCGAGGATGCGTTACGCCGGCTCAAACACAGGTGCCTGAGGATTAAATAGAGGGCTGGAAGTGCTCCCTGCTGTCTCGCTGGAGTGGAGAAGAGGGAAGGAGGTGAAGTACAAAATAAGCGAAGAGAGAAAAATACACGACAAAAGCTGAATGTGAACACCCTCCGTGTGATTGCGTGCCAGCGTGCCCGCGAAGGGGAAGCACAATGGGCCTTTGGTTTTTAAAGCTGCGCCGGTGCCCGCGGCCTTTTGTCTCTTCGCCGTTCGAATTCTGTGTATGCAATAGGGGACCCGGCTGGAGCCATGCCACCATTCAACCTGTCAGGTTAGAATAAGGTGGGCTTTTTTTTTATCTGGTGGTGAATGCGGTAGTGCAGCCAAGCTCAGAGGGGGGGGGGGGGGGAGCCGCTCGCATTAAAAGCCATCCCGGTCCACCCACGCCTGTCTTCCCTAGACCTGCTGGCTCACTCGGTTGGCTGCTCGGTGCCCATAGTGCCGCAGGAATCCCCGGTCCAGAAGGACTGCCCTCAAGCTTTCCATCTGGATCCGATTGCTTGCGGCGGGCAAGCGTACCCACCGCTGTCCCTTCTTGCCATCCCACTCAGTGAAATCCTTCTCTCTATCCACCCTCCCTCCACCCCCAGTCTCTCCCAGAAAATATGTCAGCCTTAGGTAAGGGCAGCTAGTCAGGGGGACACATGTCTTGAAGTCAAGTCCACAGTGCCCTCGGGGTGTGTGTGTGTGTGTGTGGGTGTTAAGTACAGCAGGTTTCACGCAGAAGTCACACTGCTGCTGCTCTAAAAGGAAATAAATTATATACCAGCAGATCACAGATGATGACGCACTCCTCCGCAGTGTGGGATGCTGACCCCGTGCGTATGTATACATGCGCATTCATGTAGGTGAACACACAGAGACGCGTTGTGCCGACTCAACCGAAGGACTGACACACTCGCAGAAATAAGCCTCCTCCCGTCACACCGCCTGAGATCTCTAACTCAAGACACAAAGCTGCGCCTGGGGTTTTGACCCCCCCCCCCCCCCCCGGGCGGCACCCCGGTGAGTTCGGCGCCCGATGACAAAAAGGAGAACGGGGGTCAGGCTCAGAGTTTCTCTGTGGGGAAGTCATTAGATCCCGGAGTCCAGTGTGCAGAGATGGGAAAAGCGGCGGGAAAAAATTGGCCCCTATCTCCATTCAGCATGCGACGTACCTGGCAACCTTTCGGGGTCAGGGGTTCCTCAGGGATTTGGGGAGAGAGACTCAGTTCAGATCGCTCTTCTTTTGGGATTAGTAGCATGGAACTAAAAGAAATGTCAACTCTACATTTCTCTCTGATGACGTTCTCCCCGGCTGGCGTTCCTCCTGACAATACAGCACTTTGCTTTAAATGTATCAGCAAGCGCTAGATAGATAGCCGGTGTTCAGCGACTCATTATAAGGGCTCGGCTGTTTGGGGCCTTTCGAGTTAGACGCAAATGCGAAGACAGTGAATGGCACTTACACAGGTAGGCACAGTGATGAGAATTACTCTGCAGTGCATCCAATTTCCCCTTCCACAAACTGCACATTGGCAACTTTGTGTTTGCCTTGCCTCAGACGATCAATGTGTCAGTCTGGTTTTGAATCTGGAGGTCTCTAATGGTGCTATATTGCTAAGTGCATGTAGCCACCAAGCCCCTGAACTAGCTGGAAATGGGTGGGTGGTGGAATAGAGAGAGAGAGAGAGAGAGAGAGAGAGTGCCTGTGTGCGTGCGTTCAGACATAAGTGAGTGTTTTTTTTGGGTTGTGTGTGTGTGTGTGTGCGTACTGTACGTGTACGTCGACGTGCGCGTGGATGCATTTACTGCTGGGGGATGGAATTACAGCAAAGCCGCTACTCCAGTGCCTAGCGCCTGGGGGGAAATGGGGACGGCTGCTCCATTTGGGCTCAGACAGAGATCAGTTTCAAGGGCCTGTTCGGCCTGACAGTGTGTTTGTGTTGGAGAGGTTCACGCGAGGGGTGGCGCGGAGAACAGATTAGCCAGGTACTGGACTGTGGCCCGCCTCTGCCACACACTGCTCTTGTTACCAAATAGGAAAGATGGGCAGGCCTGGTTTTAGAAGCACTAAGTGGTGAGATGGCCCGGCGTTTGCGTGCGTGAGGGGGAAGAGGGTTGCGAGCGGAGGCCATTGGAGAGGTAGCGTTTATGTGTGTGTGTGTGTGTGTGTGTGTGTGTGTGTGTGTGTGTGTGTGTGTGTGTGTGTGTTTGCTCCTTGTGTTAGGAGCAGATACAGCAAGGCACCAATTTCCTATACCTCTGCCCCTACATGCATCTAGTTCCACTACACGTTGCGTTTGCCCCCATACATCTCCTGTGTGAACCTGTGTCGAGAGAGAGAGAGAGAGAGAGAGAGAGAGAGAGAGAGAGAGAGAGAGAGAGAGAGAGAGGGAGGCTCCAGTAATCAGCCAGCATGGCAGACCGGGAGAGAGAGAAACCGGGCGAGCTCCGGCGGCCCTGGCGGCTTACTGCTAACTATTAATACAGACTTTAATTAGCCCCAGCCACAAACACTGGCACAATTGGCTCGGTGTCGCCCGTGGCCCGGTGAGTCACGCAGATCAATAGGTCTGATCATGCTTTTTTTTTTCATCAACTCAAATGAAAGCACTTTGTCTCCGAGCTCCCGAGCCCCGGCACCCTTGTGTGTGTCACCTTAAAGGCTTTCTGCCTGCTGCAACTGGCTGTGTGCAGTGTTGCGGATGGGGCCTGTATAATCTGGCTGCATTAGGGAACCATAAAGATAAATGAAGGGAGGCACAGAGCATAACTCATCCTGTCAGAGAAGGGGGTTTAGGGCTGGGAAACTTTGTGTTTTCTAAAGCAACCTCCACTACCCCCACCCCCATGGCTTCCTTCTTCCTCACTCTCTCCCCTGCTCTCCCACTCTCTTTCTTGTACCCGATCTCCGATATTTTTTTTTCTTCTCCGCTTTGTGTCTTTGTGTTTCCTCCTTTGGTCTCCCCCTCTCCCACTCCCCCCCCCCCCCCCCCCCCCCCCAGTTACTCCCCCACGTCCTCTTCTGCTGATCTGGAGCTACGGAAGTGTTCATTTAGACTTCTTCTGCGGCACAAATTGCTCTTCTACCTCTTTGGCAGTGCATTTGAATTTGGGATAAAAGAGCAAGCCGCTTTTGCGAGTAACAACTTATTCCTTGCACTTTTCTGGCAGGGTTTTCTGTTGACCTTCAAGTTCCCAATCAGCGCCGGAGAAAAATGGAAATAGTTTGTTCTGACTCCTCATTTTCTATGAAATGCTGGACTTGCGCTGGTTGTCTGCTCACAGAAGTCACTGAATCACATTTCCCACCACTTTACTTTTCTCTCCTCCTCCCTCCCTTCCTCCTTCCACTGCCTGCCTCTCTCCGTCTCCCTCCCCAATCTTCACAACAGTGGATGATGTTCCGCCCTACTTCAAGATGGAGCCCGTTCAGACCCAGGTTCACCTGGAGGGGAACCGTCTGGTCCTGACCTGCATGGCCGAGGGCAGCTGGCCTCTGGAGTTCAAGTGGATCTACAATGGTAGCGAGCTGACGCGCTTCTCCCTGGAGTACAGGTGAGCAACGCCACCCCCGATCCGGCCCCCCCACAGCCGTTGCCTTTTTTTTTAAATTCATCAACTATAATTAGCCTAATACACCGGGAACTTTTAGCAGCATTTAAATGTAACTAATAACTCAATTGCTCATTTCTATTCATTTCCCACCATCCTAGACTCATTTCTATGGATTTATTCAAGACTGATTTGGCTGCGTGTCTCCCCTGAGATATAACATCTTGTGTTCAGGGGATTGTCAAATTTATTCCGATTTGTATCTCACACTGTATTCAATATGCAGAGATGGTGTGAGCAGATGCTCTTTTTTTCTCTTTCTGCTACATATACTGCATATTCTTATATGGTGGCAATGTGGCTGTGGCCTGTAGCCATGTCATTTTTTTTTTTTTCTCTCCTTAATCGATGCTGTTTTATTCTTTTGTGTCACATTGAAAGCGCACCATCCGTGGTTTTTCATTAGACAGTACAGTACAGTGTGGGAGGGACAGTCTGCTCTGGCAACAAGATGCTGCTTCACTGACAATGAACTTTAAAAGAAGCTCCTTCATATATACTTCAGCTCCCTAACAAAGATTCTACCCAACAGCACCGAATGGCAAAACCAAAGTCCAGCCTGTGCTCCCTCAGCCAACCGAGACCTCTGTGTGCGTGTGTGTGTGTGTGTGTGTGTGCGCGCTGGTCACTGTTGGCGCTCACAACCCAGAACCAGCCCAGAATGAAACACAGCTTCTTTCTGATTCTGACCCTGTTAGTTCTCACAACTCACAGCCTGAGTTAGTTCCCTAGAAGGTGGACAGACACTCTCAGGTGGCAGTGGCCGATTGCTATCAGTGTACCACACACACACACACACACACACACAAACATCCTCTCTCTCTCTCTCTCTCTCTCTCTGTCTGCCTTCTCCTCCTCTTTTTCCCTGTGTTTCCTCAGCAGTCGGCTGTGCTCTCACGTGGCTTAGTCTCTGGGTCTGCCTTACAGGCCGGCGCTCTGCTTATTATTCTCCACCAGCCCTGATCAAAGAGGCAAACTGGAATCCATTTAACCAAGGAATCAGCGCCCCCCTGAATTGCAATGCAGGGGGAACATGGTAGGGGCGGACTCCCAACTTCCAAGTGGCTTTATTAAGCAGACCAATTAAATGGGACTCGGCTCCGGCCTTATCTACTTGCAAGTTCGCACACATCGTTTAACATGAATGCACGCCTGGGGCAGAGACTGAGGTATGGCTGCCCAGGACTGAAGCTTCCGCCGAGTTCATGAGACTTGATTCCAGCTGGATAACAAAGGGGTTTTGTGAGTCCAGCTGTCTCCACCGATCACTCCACCGCTGACCTGAGCACTGCATTCTTCTTTCTTTAGGTGACACCCATTGCCCGGCGCTTCATCAGCACTAAAGAGGATTCAGGACCACTCCATTATATTCCTGCTATTCCTACTGTAAATTGGCCACTTGGCCCGAGTGGAGTGCCATTTAAGCTGCGTTTCAGATGGCCACTGAAATATCACAATTCATTTAGCGTCTTGAGTCGGGGGGGGGGGATAAAAGCCAGCAAGATGGCCGAGTGTCCCCATCTGTCACACTGATGATGACTCATGGCAGTTTGTGTTGCGTGTGCCCATTAGGTACCTGATCCCCTCCCTGGACCGATCACACGCCGGCCACTACCGCTGCATTGTCAGGAACCGCGTGGGCGCAATAATGCAGTGCAGCACTGAAGTGCAAGTTGCCTGTGAGTGAAGCTTTCTTCCCATATACACCTCCGGCTCTGATTGGAAAACCTATAATGTATGTGGATGAGTCACTCACAAACTAAAGTGGCTTCGCTTTCATAAAAGGTGCAGAAAAAGAGCAATGGCTTGGTGGTTTTTTTTTTCCTTTACTGTTATTGGCGTGAACATTTTCTCTCCGCTCGCTCTTTTCTCTGCCTTTCAGACATCGGCGGTTTCGTGGAGGACGAAAGGTCACAGACCGTATCCCAGGGTGAGGGCGCGCTCGTCCACGCTCCGCGGATACACAGCTTCCCCAGGCCGCAGATCACGTGGTTCAGAGACGGGCGCAAGATTCCCTCGAGCAGCCGCATGTAAGTCTGCACCCTTACCTATTGGTTTGTTTGGGTTGAGCATAGGGTGTGTGTGTGTGTGTGTGTCTGAGTGCTCTCACATACGAGTCGGTGGTGAACGCTGAGCTGCCGAAGTATCTTTCACTTCAAAAACTTCAAAACCCGCCTGTAGATTTTCTGCAATCTCCCCACACACCGCGAGTGAGGTTGAGCAGAATAGCTGATGTGAACGCACGTTGGCGAAGGCCCTGCGTTCATCATTGAAACACCTCTCTGTGATATAGCGGGTTATTATATCGCCCCTATTGACTTTGCGGGGCGGAATGATTGAAGGGTAGAGATAGAGTTGGCAGCAGGGGAACCAATTAGATAAAATTGGACAAAAGGCCTAAATTGCCGATATGTTTGACTGACAGCGCTCACCCCTGTATGGATTTGTGTGTGGGAGAGGGTGTGTGTGTGTGTGCGCGGTGGCTGTGTTTGTGTGTGGGGATTCATGTATGTTCAGTGTGTGTGTGTGTGTGTGTGTCCGCATCGTACCTCTGTGTCAGGGAGTGTCTATAGGTAATCACCTGAGACTAATTTAGCCCTCCAGACAGACTGGCAGACGGACCCCTCAGGAACCACCTCGTCGTCTATTATTCAGCAGCGAGCTCTTGCCGTGTCGCGGTTGACGCGAAGACGTTCAGACGTTTACCCAGAATCGAATCTTCTCGCTCGGACGCCTCAGAACGGATAGGTGCGTGACTCCTACTTTGCCCCCCCCGCGCGGCTCCAAAGAGATGGCGAGAGCACTGAAGGAAAAAATGTTTAAAAAAAATAAATAAATCTAAAGCACTTCCAGGAATGTCCGTCCCCAGTAACGCCGGAGCTGGTTGTGATGCAGCCAGCTCCTATAGTGTAGCGGTGAAGCTCCGCGCTGTGATGCTGAGAGGCGGTGACAGGACACTCTGCCTTTACCGCTTGTTTGCTCGCTCTGTGTCAGGCCACATTGATATTCACAGGCGAGTGTGTGTGTGTGTGTGTGTGTGTATGTTGGTGTGTGTGTGTGTGTGTGTTGACTCGGCGAGAGCCACGTCCCCTAATTGTCCGGGAGTGTGTCTGTTTATTCTGCAGCAATCAGGCAGATGCTGGCAGATACAAAGACTCTAATCTGGCTGCGCGCTTAGTGTCAACTCTCATTTAACGGGCCCTTCACCCATGTTCACAGTCATGTGCCGGACCAAAATACAGTAATTCTCATCCTCGGGGGGGACCACAATAGAAACATTTTTAAGACCCGATGTCACCTAGCAGGACTGTTCTTGTGTTCTGGGCATGTTTCTTGCCCGGACATAAATTGTGTGTGTATGTTTATGACTCTGTGTCAGTTTACCCTGAGGATTTATTGACCGTGACAAACTGTGACAAGCTTTAATGATTTGAGTGTGTGTCCGCGGGTGCTTGTTTATGTATGTGTGTGTGTGTGTGTGTGTGTGTGTGTGTGTGTGTGTGTGTGTGTGTGTGTGTGTGTGGTGTGGTTGTGTGTGTGTGTGTGTGTGTGTGTGCGCATCAATACCTGCCCAGTGCCATCACCCTGGACAACACCCTGGTCATCCTGTCCACGGTGGCCCCTGACGCAGGACGCTACTACGCACAGGCTGTCAATGACAAGAATGGAGAAAACAAGACCAGCCAGCCCATCACACTCACAGTGGAGAGTAAGCACACGCACACACACACACACCTACACACACCTACACACACATACTTCAACAACAGAGTTCCTCAGCCACTGAGCCAAGGACACAGTGAGTCACCAGCTAGCTCTCATCAGCAGATTGCAACAGGTTGTTACAGATGCAACAATATATCTAATGTCACAGTTTTGATCACCTCCGTTCTCCATTCAGCGGTGGAGGAGCTCTTCAACAGGTGGTTCAGCCAAAGACAATAGGAATAGGCATAGCGCCCTCTACTGGCTCCTCCTCCATATCTGTCCTCTCTGTTGTTCAATATTCTCAGTGGGTTCAGATGTAATCGTGCCCGTTATCTCCACCACAATAGTTGTCCCCTTGTTCTGAGGTACTCCTCTAGCTCTGTCTGGAGCAGGGGATTATGGTCCCAGGGTGTGTTTTAGGCACAGCTCCAGCAGCACCTCTCTGACTGGCCCGAATGAACAGGCCCATAAACTGGACCTTCAGTTTAATCGCCTCTCACAAAAAGCAGATTTATGAAAATGACACTGAGCGAACAGTGTATGATTGCATCAACGTACACACAGACACACCACACACACACACACACACACACACACACACTTACTTCAAATCGTCAGTGCTCAGTTGAGCCCAGTTGAACGCCTGGCCCTTCCCCTATTCTCTCAGGAGTTTCACTTCCTGTCATCTAAACCACATGCAGCTACCACGAAAAACGGGAGGCAGTCTAACCAAAGTCACACAAATAACGCACAGAGCCAAAGGAGTCTGTTCGGTGAGGATAGTAAAGCCCTTGAAGATTTCCTTTTATACCATATGCCCTATCGCTGGAGAAATCTTTAAAACATATGTTGTGTGTGTAGCCACGGATTTGTAACATCAGCTTGTTGGTAACTCCAGCATCTGATCACTGCAGTAGGAATACAAGGTTTGCAATGCGGTGTTCATTGTATATGACACAGCACATCTGTGGGGAACTGTATTTTGCTACTTAAGACGAGATAAAACAGGTTTTCAGAGTGGTGTTTGTTCATTTGAGCGGCGCTACAGAGAAATACCTACAGGCTAAAAGAAATCAACATGGTGGTGGTGAGTGGTCTATTAGTAAGACGTAAACTAACATTGGCTAATGCTCCATGTGGGCAGACATACTGTACTTGCTTTGCTTTGCTTTAGCGTGATTTTGTTTACACCTGTCTTCTTACTGAGACAGACTTGCTATGCAGGTCACCATATTGGTTACTTTCCTCATTTAATTACAAGATTACACACCTGAGGTACCCTCAACACCGAGAGTTCATGAACTGGAATACATATTAACAACATTAGCGTCTGCCTAGAAACCAATCATGTCTCCTAGAAAATAAAATGAGTTCTTTGTCAAGACAAACCAATTCCTTAGTTTTCATTGTGCCAGTGGCAAAACTTCAAAGCAAACGGAAACTTAGTTTGTTCATTTATGCTGAAGATGAAATGCTTGTGTAATATCAGCATAACCCTATTTATTGCAAAACACCTGACAAACGCACACCTGTGACTGCATAGCAGTTATTTTAGATATGAAAATGCTGACTGAAGCCAATCGCTTTGTTTTGCTACTTCAGAACCGTAGTGTTGAGTGGAATAATTTAATTAGAATTGATTCAAAATAAAAGACTTTTGAACATTTGTATTATTTTTGTCAAGCCACCCAATGCTTGACAAAGATTTTAAAATTGAAATCATGGCGTCTTGGGACTTATTGCCTAAACAAAAGGTGTGGGATTTGGAAAATGTACATTTAAAAGCGTCAATTTTGACCTTTTTTGTTGGTTCTTCAATCTGTGATGCAAAGTGCTGGGGACATGAACGAAACAATCAAACAGAGAATAGAAACTGACCGCTATCCGTCTGTGCTCATGTCCAGACCGTGTTCACAGTGGAATCTTAAGGTGGTATAAGGTGGTACACAATAACATAACATTGATTAGGGGCCCCCCTGAAAAAGCTGGGATACCCCTGCACATATGCGCGCACACATACGCAAACACGCATAAGCACACACACTCACACCCGTGCTCAGGGGAGGCGGGGAGGGGGAAAATGAGATCAGATTCAGAGAGAGATCACTGATTGAGGGCAGTGAATCGATGGTTGGCTGCAGGCTGTGTGAAACCCTTGAGCGATGGTGCTGCATTTAATCGCCTTTTCTGTTTGTCTCAATTATGCTACATAATGGCTCCTAACACCTGGGCTAACACCGTGCTCAGGATATGCTGTGTGCACTAGAAAATGGATCTCAAGTAAAGACAGGGGGTATTAATAGTGCAGGGGGGAGTTGGCTGATAGCATGCTAGCTAGCTCCTGGTGATAACGGGAGATTAGGGGCCGTTCTCTGTGTGAGAATGTGATCGTGCTCACGTGATAAATATGACGCCTGCCCTGCATATATATACAGTATATATTTCTTTTTTTCACCTCTTTCAGCCCTCTCTCTCTCTCTCTCTGTTGTAGATGTGGGGGGACCTGCAGACCCCATCGCACCCTCCATCATCATCCCCCCCAGGAACACCAGCGTAACTGTGGGGAGAAACGAGGCTATCATGGAGTGTGTTGCCAACGCTAGGTATCTGGTTCTAAACTCATATATTTAAAGCAACACATGCACATGGATACACATGCATTATTAAACTACCTCACATCTGACATGATTTCAGCGATATCTTTAGTTTGAACATGATAGAAAAAGTGTTTTGTACATCTCTATTTTATACCCCGCTTCACTCCATTCTCCCTATCTCTCGCAATTCCCACCCTGAATTCTGGGCTATTATTTTCAATTCAAAGGCTTAATCAAAATGACAGATGCATTCCAATAACTCCATAACCTTGAAACAGAATCTGTAAAACCCCCCCGCTCTTTTCTTTCTCTTGCTCCTATTCATCTGTCCTCCTCCAGACCTCTTGTCAAAATGAGTATTACTTGGAGGAAAGACGGCGTCGTGGTCAGTACGGGGATTCGAGATTTTGGACGTAGATTGGTCATCAGCTTGCCTGCGGTCAGCGATAGCGGCTTCTACGAGTGCGAGGCGTCGCTCCGCAGCAGCAGCGTCCCCTCGGTCACCGCCGGGGCTTACCTGCACGTTCTTGGTAAATGAACCTTTGACTCACGGCTTACGACGCAACCTCACGCCGGGTAACTCTCAATTTGGAGGAGCTTTGCTTTTCAGCGTGGTTTGAAATCATTTGGGACATTTTAGGCATTGAGTTGATGACTCTTATCCAGAGTGATCCAGAGTACAATGAGTGCAACAGATAATAGTAGAGGAGTAAAACAAAAGCACCGATGTGAGTGGGCTTTTAGGGTTATACTACAGCAAAGTTTTATCTGTTTTTTTATTGGGTTTTTTTTCCACAGAGCATCCTCTGTTCGTAAAAGAACCACCGAGTCACATTAGCGCAGAGATGGAAAAGGTGGTGGATATCCCCTGTCAGGCACGAGGTCAGTGGTGTTTGTGTTTGTGTCTCTGTGTGAGAGAAGTGAGAATGAAAAAAGAAAAAGCAAGAGAATAACAACAGCGGAGTAAATAAACTCTCCTCTCTTCCCTCTCCAGGAACCCCTCAGCCAGACATCGTGTGGTACAAAGACGCCGTGCCCATCAGTCCGGTGAAGATCCCCAGGTACAGAGTGCTGGTTGGAGGCAGCTTACAGATCAACGGCCTTCTGCCAGACGACACGGGGATGTTTCAGTGCTTCGCCCGCAACCTAGCCGGGGAGATCCAGACGAACACCTACCTAGCGGTTACCAGTACGTCCCCCCCTTGGAAATGTTCCAAGCGATTTGCTCCTCATCTGCTTACTTCTCCTCTTCCCTTTTCTTTCCTCCTCTCAAATCCTCTCTCCTCTATTCTCATTTGTAATCCTCTTTTCTCTCTCCATCTCCCTGGCCTCACACGTCACATCACATCCATCTGTATATCTCTTTATATATCTCTAGGTTTGCCACCTTAAATCCCCCGACAATTAACGGCTATTTTTGAATCCGAGAATGGGCAGCGGGGTGGAGGAAGGACGGAGACGTAATGTCAGTTTCTCAGAGCTAATTCACCGTCTGCTCAATTAGAGAGAAAACTGCTCCGTGTCTCTCATTATCACCTCTGTCTTACCTGATTTTGTGTGTGTGTGTGTGTGTGTGTGTGTGTGTGTGTGTGTGTGCGCGTGCGCGTCCGGATGACCCCTCCCCTGCCAGGTATCGCTCCCAACATCACCGCCGGCCCCACCGACAGCGCGGTGATTGACGGCATGTCAGTCATCCTCCATTGCGAGACTTCCGGAGCCCCGCGGCCCGCCATCACCTGGCAGAAAGGTGCGTGGGCTCACAGCATGGGGCGGTGAAGGTGATACATTATGCCCCCGGGTTGGATTTGTCAAATTTAAACAAGAAGCATCGGAAAGTAGTGAGAGCGAATGTTCCCCCCCCCACCCCCCGCACTAGGTTTTCTTCTTTTCTTTCTTTTTCTTTCCCCTGACGTTTCTCCGATACCCTAATCTCTCTTTCTCTCTCCCCCCCGCCCCCTCCTCCCCCCCCCCGCTTCCTGCCTCCCTCTCCATCAATCACTTCCCTTCCTTCCCTGCAGGTGAGCGTGTCTTGGCCAGTGGCTCGGTCCAGCTGCCCAGGTTCACCCTGCTGGAGTCGGGCAGCCTTCTAATCAGTCCCTCCCACCTGTCAGACGCCGGTTCCTACACCTGCATGGCCAGCAACTCCAGGGGCATCGACGAGGCCGCGGCTGACCTGGTGGTCTGGGGTGAGCATAGCATATAGCTACTGGACGCAATGCTGCAGAAACCCTTGTGTCTTCAGTGTTGTCTGTTTTAAATGAAATTGATTGCATTATTCCCCACATGTGGAAAATATTTCATAACTACAAGCAAAAATGGAAAATGTCAAAAAAATATATTTTTGGGGGGCGGGGATAACAGTCTGTTTTAATCCATTTCTGAAAAGTTTACTTGTTGGTACAGTAAGCACCAGCTTTTTGCAGATCACTGTCAAGAAATGAAGACCGTGGCGTCTACTGACTCACACGTGTATTTATTTCCTGTGTATACTCCACTCACTGGAGGTATGATTCAACCTGAGTTGGAAGCAAACTGAAAGTGAAAGCTGAAAGCTGAGTCCAATGTAAACGCAGTAGGCTCAGATCAATCAACTGTTCAAACAGAGATTCTGAATGGCGGTCGTCGGTGTGTGTGTGTGTGTGTGTGTGTGTGTGTGTGTGTGTGTGTGTGTGTGTGTGTGTGTGTGTGTGTGTGTGTTTCGCAGCGCGGACCCGCATTACCAAGCCACCGCAGGACCAGAGTGTCATCAAAGGGACCAAGGCTGTTATGACCTGCGGTGTGACCCATGACCCCAGTGTCACTGTCAGGTAAGGATGATGCACACTGGCCACTGGTGATGGATGCTGCAGACTGGTACAAGACAATAGTACCAACTACGCTATCAGACACAATTTTACCCTTTTAGATGTAGAAGTGGGATGAAAATATGGCGTTGTAGATTATTTTTGAAAGCATTTCTTGATGCACCCACATGCTCGGGTGTCTTATTGTACTTCATTAGTTTAGGAAATCTGCAAGAGATCTTGTAGTGTTTTTCCACCCTAAGACGACATCCTATGGGAAGATTTTGAAAGTCTCATAGTCATATGGAGGAATTAGTGTGTCTCGTTTCCCCTCTGTCTCCAGACAGTCTTGAGCATGATGGAGTGTGTGTATATGCGTCTGTCTCAGAAGGAGTGGAATGATGTCTATGGAGCCCAGTGATTAGAGTGGCTGTCACCTGTGGGGCCCATGGCATTGATCAGATTGTGGGGTAAACAGATGAATATGTAAACAGAGTAATAACTTCAGACAGCGCCTTTAATTAAACGCAACACAGAGGAGATTAGCTGGAGAGCCCAAACAGTCGCAATTAATCACAAGAGCTTCTAGCGTGTGTGCATGTGTGTGTGTGTGTGTGTGTGTGTGTGTGTGTGTGTGTGTGTGTGTGTGTGTCTATACCTGTGCTTGTGTGTGTGACAGAGAGAGATGCATGGAGGAGAGGTTACGTGTGTGTGAGACAGTGAGAGATGGTTTTCAGATTCAAATCATTTTGCCATCAGCCTCACAAAGCTTTTCATAAGGTGTCAGCGCCTTCTGTGTTTTGCTGTATGAACTGACACACCGTACAGATTTACTGTCACAACATTATCACAAATACAGAATGTTGCAGTGTGTGTGTGTGTGTGCGTGTGTGCGTGTGCGTATTACCGTTGATGCGTGCATGCATACCCACACACACACGCACGTATGCATCCCCAGGTATGTGTGGGACAAGAGCGGCTCGGTGATTGACGTGAACACGTCGCCCCGCCTGCGGCTGGATCCCGACGGGACCCTGCACATCTCCCAGACGTGGTCGGGCGACATCGGAACATACACCTGCAGGGTGACCTCGGTGGGCGGCAATGACTCCCGCAGCGCCCACCTCCGAGTCAGGTCTGCATATGCTGCCACTTGTTATCTCCCTCTCTGTGTTTCCTCGTATCTAACACTGCCCAGGACATAACGGATGCATGTTTTCTTGATTGCTGGCTTTATCACCGCTCTCTAATCCATCAAACGCTCTGATTTTTATCATCCAAGGCAATCTGTTTGTTTACTCATTGTCTTATTTACGGGCTTTCTTGTTCTCTGTTTCTCTTTCTCGCCACACACACACACACACACACACACACACACAGGCAACTGCCCCACGCCCCGGAGAACCCACTTGCAGCTCTCAGTACCACAGAGAAGAGAGCCATCAACCTGACATGGGCCCAAGCCTTTGATGGCAACAGCCCCCTGATCCGCTACATCCTGGAAGTCTCGGAGAACAGTGAGTGGTTCAGAGCTACATCCTGACTCCAGAGTACAATCTTCATCATCTGGGCAACAGTGTTGGGCTTGTTACTCAAAAAAAAAAGTAAAATATTCCTCATTTCAAAAAAATCTGGAGAAGTCAATTGCCTGGCCTGTGTGCCTCGGTGAGAATGATGATGGAAATTAAATAGAAGCATCAAATAGTTGATGTCCCGTATTGTTGTCATCCTTTCCTCTTGATAAAATCAAAGTAGTTGCAATGCTTTCACCCAGAGAAAGTATTTCTGTCATTTTTTCTGTCGTGTCTATTGAAGCTCAAGGCAGCTGAGAGATGATGACTTATTATGAGGGAAATGACTCAGAGGATGGGGGTGGCATAGAGTTCAATTTCATATATAATTCAATTTCAATCTAATATTTAGAGGGAGTGATTACAAAATTGATGATTTATTTTTTATTGGTAGATATTATATTATTACTTCAAATGAAATAGTAATTCATTACACTACTTGTTATTGGGGAAAGTAATAATATTACGGTATCAATAATGGAGTAACACGTTACCGCGACACTTGCTTGGGCAGTATGTCAGGAGTAATGACTTTGATGTGAGTTTGAAGTGCTAAAAAGGAGCTTCTCAAAAATGAAAATCAAGGTCACTTACTGCCACCCATTATTAATCACAGCCCTGTCTATTTCTATGTCCATCCATCCATCCATCTATCTATTCATCTGTCCATCCATCTATCCATCAATCTATCTATCTATCCACCTATCCATCTATCCATCCATTCATCCATTCATCCATCCATCCATCCATCCATCTATTCATCCATCTATCCATCAATCTATTCATCTGTCCATCCATCCATCTATTCATCCATCTATCATCTATCTATTCATCTGTCCGTCCATCCATCTATTCATCCATCTATCATCTATCTATTCATCTGTCCATCCATCTATCCATCCACCTATCTATCCATCCATCTATCCATACATCTATTCATCCATCTATCATCTATCTATTCATCTGTCTATCCATCTATCCATCCACCTATCTATCCATCTATTTATCCATCCATCTATCTATCCATGTATCTATCCATCCATCCATCTATCCATCTATCTATCCATCCATCCATCCATCCATCCATCTATCTATCCATCTATCCATCCATCCATCATCTATCTATCCATCTATCATCCATCTATCCATCCACCTATCTATCTATCTATCTATCCATCCATCCATCCATCCATCCATCCATCCATCCATCCATCCATCCATCCATCTGTCTCAGATGCCCCATGGACAGTGCTGCTGGCCAACATTGAGCCAGAGTCTACAGGCGTGACCGTCGGCGGCCTCATCCCAGCACGCTCCTACCAGTTCCGCATGTGTGCCGTCAACGACGTGGGCAGAGGCCAGTTCAGCAAGGAGACTGACCGGTGGGTACCGCAGATAGCTGTTCCACTGCTGACTTTTTAAAATGTTGTAACTCGATGTGAATGCTCACTCTGTGAACGGCGTGGCAGACGGAGGGCTTTCGCAGTTCTGGAGCAACCTGTTCTGTCTCCTCGTCTTCACAGTTCAATAGAAGGTCCCATGGTTATTTCCTGTAAGTCCACTTTTTAAGCTCCTCTCCTGTGGGAATAAGTGGGAGCTGAGCCGGCATCAGAGCAGGTCTTTGCAAGATAAAACTATGAATGAGCTGAAATTGCACTTTGTGAAGACGTGATGGGTGCACTGACCCCAGCTTCATCTGTCTCCCCCCCTCTCTCCCTCTCTTTCTCTCTTTCACTATCTCCTATTAACTGTATTTGCCATACTTCACGAGTAAAATGCAGAGGCTTGAATGACTCACAGTTTCACACAGACTCAAATCTCAAATGAATACTAGCAAGATGTGTCGTGGCTTCTCAAAACGGGGGTTTGTTATTTTCACCGGTTTTGACACGCCTTGCTTCCCAGCACGTCACCGTGCAGCTTCACATTTCCATAACAAGTTGTTTTATTTCCGAGGGGCGCAATCATGTTAACATAGATCCATGACTCAAAACATGGCAAACAAAAAGGTGCTGAAGCCGGTCAAAAAAACGTACCACTTCCCCGTTCCCACACCTGTGCCCACTTTTCCACTCATCTCATATAGACAAGCCACGCCCTTTTTACTACATTCAGAATGGATGAATGGGGAACAGATGAAGTCTTATGTTAACTAATAGCATCATATTTATACCTTCAACATATATTTCCATGTAATAATTATATTAGATGTAATTCTTTTAGCATCATAAAATGACTCACACACACACACACTAACCTGCACACACACACACACACACACACAGACGCACAGATGGCCCATCATCCTACCCACTCACCCATGCCTGCGCACCACTGCTTTCACACGGCTTGACCCTGTCCACATCAATTCATCCTATTTGCTCCCTTTATACCTGTAACAAGAAGCTGTCACACTGCCAGCCTTCACTACTTGTCACACACCTTTTGCTCCACACCCTCATATTCCTTCACTCAGCTGAAACCTTGTGTGAATATGCCCAGACAAGAGCGCACCGCAGGAGGGTGACTGAGCATCAGTGGGGGTGGAGGGCTTTTCTGAGGCATCTCTCTGGCACACGTCTTTGATCCTAAACACTCTGCTTTATCTCCTCCAGAACAGTGCTCAGGCACACAGAGAAGAAATCAAGATGTCATCTTAAATTGACTTAACGGAAAAGTCTGCCTGGATCTCTCTCGATCTCTCTCTCTCTCTCTCTCTCTCTCTCTCTCTCTCTCTCTCTCTCTCTTGTTCTGTCTCTCTCTCTATCGCACTGCCCCCATTTTCAGCAAGGCCTCTTTGATCCTTGTCATGCCACAGAAAGATGTCCCTCAGAGGACAGTATTAGAGAGAATATCTTTTGGACACAACCAGACCAACTTTGCTTCATCCTGTTCTAAAATATATATATATATATATATATATACAAAAGCGGGCTTTCTCATGTTATGATGTCTATGATGAAACGACACAGAAATATGCAGAAACTCCTGATAATTAATGCATGTCTTCACTCTCTTTTGTCTCCCCCCCCCCCCCCCCCCCTCTTTCTTTCCTCTCTTTCTTTTCTCCTTCAGACTTTCTCTCCCCGAAGAGCCGCCCAGTGCGCCCCCTCAGACAGTCATCGCCAGTGGCCGCACCAACCAGTCCATTATGATCCAGTGGCAGCCACCCCCAGAGAGCCATCAAAATGGTCCACTCCAAGGCTACATCATCAGGTACTGTAAGACAATGCCAATGTGGCCAATTTCCTCCTGTGGATGGGTGACTGCCTGGGCCAACGCCATTCAGATGTGATAATAACTCTCATGTCAGCCCCCTTTTATTCTCCCAATTTTCACCTCATCCTAGCTCACCGCTGCTATGGAATAATTGCTCCCAATTAAATATCTTCCTCTCCATTCATCTGTCTCGCTAGCTGTAGCCGTTTTATAATTGTTTCACATGGCTTCTCGTTCGTTACGACTTCCCCATGTTCTGATATATCCATCTTTTCCAATCAGGTACTGTCTGTCGGGTCTTCCGGTGGATTGTCAGATGAAGAACATCACCAACTCAGACCAGACCAATCTGCTGCTAGAGGACCTCATCATCTGGACCAACTATGAGATCGAGGTGGCAGCCTACAACGGGGCAGGCAGGGGCACCTACAGCCACAAAGTCACCGAATGGACATTGCAAGGAGGTGAGGGCAGTGTTCAATACGATGGACCGAAGTATTCTCATTGACCACCTGGAGAACTGGCTTGGCCTCTCTGAACCTGCATTTAATTGGTTCTCCACTTAGACTACTAAGTGATTTCAAGTCTCACACTCATGACATGACATATTTTTGGTGTCCCCCAAGGAACCTGACTTGGTCCACATCTTTTTTGCATTGTACATGCTTCAGACTGGGACTTCACTTTTAAACCACACATTAACATGGTGGCCAAGCGAGCTGTCTTTCAAGTACAAGCCATTCTGAAAGTAATGAGGTGGCGAAAGGTTAATCCATGCTTTTATTACGAGTGTATTGGACTGATGCAATGTTCTCTTAACCGGCGTTCCTAAAAAGTCAATTCAGAGATTACAACTAAGAACGCCGATGCTAGACAAAACCAAGAAACAGAGAGAACATCACTCCTGTTTTAGAAAACGCTGCACCGGCTTCCAGTTTGTCTTAGAATTAATTTTGAAGTCCTTTTCCTTGTATAGAAAGCTTTGAATGGTTTAGCACCCACATATATCTCAGAATCCCTGTCATGTTAAATCCCACTCGGTGAACTGAGATCCTCTACAGCGGCTCACTAAATATTCCCAAGGGCACTCATAAGAAAATCGTGAGTGCTGCCTTTACCTATTATGCTCCTAAAATATGGAACACCCTGCCCAATTATATAAGAGAGGGAGGATGATATTTTTAAATGGCGTTGAAAATCTTTTTACCTTCAGTTAATAGAGCTCAGCTTACTGCTGTTTATTGTGGCACATTGGTATTGTCTGTCTTAGCAGTGTGTTTTCTGGTACATTGAGTTTGGGAGTAGTCTGGTATACACACACACACACACACACACACACACACACACACACACACACACACACGTACACACACTCATTTCGTCCTTGCAGTCTCTAACTGATACTTTAGTTTTGATGAGCATGGAAGCTGCTGCAGAGCTGCAAAGCATCTGCTCTCAATGTTTTGGTTCTCTTGACAATCATTGCTTTTAATATTGTTTTTCTGCTGTGTTCTCTCCGTCTCATCTCTCGGTGTCCAAGAGCTGCTTGTAAAGCACCTTGAGCTGCCATATAAATTCATTTATATTATTATTTGCTCGACTAGTGCATTTGATTTGCCCTTTATATAATGAGCTGACTGTGTTTTATAATTAAATTATTTTCTGATGAAAGGCTTGAGATATGCTTCAGAAAAGGGGGATTCTGGTACACTTTATCTTTAAAGCCTGGGAAAAATGTCAGCGTACTTTGTGTGTTGCCTTACCTTGTTACACAAATTGCAATGTAATGCATTGTGTCTTGTAAGCTCTGTGGGCTGGGTGCCTGGAGTGCGGTACACTGAAAATCAATCAATCAATCAATGACACTGGAAATCCATGTGAATGTGCAGATTGTGTGTTTAATGGATAAAACGTTGAAGCCTGGCAGACACTCGTTGCGAAAAATAAATACAAATTTTCATCATACAAGTTACTGTCAGTAAATAATTAACGCGGCATTGAAGTTGTTTAGTTGTGTTTTCATTAACTGGATGTTTCCACAACTCTATTAAAAATGATGTGCATTTAAACACATTCAAAGAGAATCAAGGACCATGGAGGAATATGTTGACAAATATTAGCCAATCAGCTTCATTGAATATATGACTCCCGGCGGTGTTCCTGTATTACATCAGGATGTCATGCTCACTTCAAACAAACTGCTCCAGGGTTCACCTGGAAGCAGCCTGAGGCAGCTGCTCTCACAACCAGTTTGATTGGCATATTCTTACCTCCCCAAATGAGCCAATGTAAAAATGCTTCAGTCTGATTCTCACGCTCCAATCGAGACTGCTCTGAAAGTGCCTGCTGCACATTTTCCAGTTTTCTTCTTCTCTAACTCTTCTCTCTCTGTCTGTCTGTCTGTCTCTTCCTCTCTCTCTCTCTCTCTCTCTCTCTCTCGGTCTTGTGTTGACACAGTGCCCACCGTGCCACCAGGAAGTGTACAGGCTGAGGCGGTAAACTCCAGCACAATGCGTTTTACTTGGAGTGCCCCGAGTCCTCAGTTTATCAATGGGATCAACCAAGGATACAAGGTGAGCAGCCCCTTACTGTTTGTTAGTGCACTCTAGTGGTCATAAATAGAAGAGCATGCTGTCGCCAAAATTAATTACAAGAATCAATGTAAATCTTTCATGAAATCAATTATTTTGGTCAAAAGCATGATTTCCCCTATTGCAATCTGAAATTGTATCCTATATTGTATTTGTATAATGGAATTATAATGGAAAAATGTCCTTCCTTTCCTAACTATGATCACAGAAATATTGTATAAATATATTGTATTGTATATTGTATATTGTGTAATATAAATTTGAATAATGTTTATCATCGCATTATTTCCAGCTGTTGGCGTGGGAACCCAAACACGAGAACGAGGTCACCGTGGTAACAGTGCGTCCTAACTTCCAGGACAGTGTTCATGTGGGCTACATCTCTGGGTTGAAAAAGTTCACTGAATACTATACCTCAGTACTGTGTTTCACTACCCCGGGAGACGGCCCCCGCAGCCCACCTCAGCGGCTTCGCACACACGAGGATAGTAAGTGACACCATTGATAGTATATGTATATGTGTAGTAATGTCTGACTGTTTGTGGATGTCAGACTGTTTGTCTTTTTGTTTATCTACCGCTCGTTTTTTGTGTACAGCTCCTGGTGCCGTGGGACACCTCAGTTTTACTGAGATCTTGGACACCTCGCTGAAAGTCAGCTGGAAGGAACCACAAGAGAAGAACGGCATCCTGACAGGTAACATTCAAGATAACTGTGTCACTTTACCTCTTCTCCAGCTTCATCCCATGTCACCGTGAACACTATGTGCCATTGTACCTTCTTGAATTAACACGCTACTCCACCTCTTCCAGGCTATCGTATCTCCTGGGAGGAGTTCAACAGGACCAACACCCGGGTGACCCACTATTTGCCCAACCTGACCCAGGACTACAGGGTGACAGGGCTCACCGCTCTCACCACCTACACCATCCAGGTGGCAGGCATGACCACCAAGGGCCAGGGCCAGCTCTCCTCCTCCACTATCTCCTCTGGTGTACCACCAGGTCAGTAGTTATATATGTAGACCTACTCCCAATTCAACCCACTGTCGCTAGGTTAGACACTCATATCTTATCAGCAGCCCAATACAGTCACAGTGTATGCTTAGGTAAGGAGCCCAGTACCTACTGTGAGCGCTACAGCTTCGTTGTGCATCTTACAGTAGTTGTTTCATTGGCTGTGACTCAGCAGATTCTCTACTGAACCATTTCCTCAAAGCAGTGAGAAATTCAGTGATACTCCACATCTGTCTCTCTTCTACAGAGATGCCGGGTCCTCCCACCAACATCGCCATCTCCAACATCGGCCCTCGCTCAGTCACGCTGCAGTTCAAACCCGGCTACGACGGCAAGACTTCCATCTCCCGTTGGCAGGTGGAAGCGCAGGTAGAAAATCTCAGTGAGAACTGTCTGATTTGTTTTTTGACAAACTCTTCGACTCTTAGTTTTTGTCATACCAGCTTATTTTTTGAACTTTGTTTAGCGGTTGATGTTTCCCTTTCTCTCTGTGCATTTCAGATTGGTATAATAGGAGAGAATGAGGAGTGGTTGCTGGTCCATCAGCTGGCTAATGAGCCTGATGCTAGATCACTGGAGGTCATGGACTTGAATCCCTACACTTTCTACAGGTACACACACACACACACACTGGACTGGACACATTTCTGTTTTTGTTCATCTGTAAATTTGATAATGTGAACGGCTAGTGATTCACCAACCATGAACATCTTGCACACACATACAGTACTGTGCAAAAGTCTTAAAACAAATCCGTACAGCGAAGATGCTGTGATGCCGCCCCATCAGATCTGGATGTCCCACCAAAATGAACTTTCATATATTGTGTATACTCTGCTTGCCCAAACTCGGCATCTATTGCAGCCCAACCGTCCCGGTAGGGGGATCCCTCTCTGAGTAGCCCCTCCCAAGGTTTCTCCCAATTTTCCAATAAGGTTTTTGTGGGAGTTTTTCCTTGTCCTCTGTGAGGGTCTAAGGCTGGGGGATGTCGTGTACTAATCATTTATTATTTTTCACATGTTGGACACTGTGAAGCCCTTAGGGACTGTAACGGTGATTAAGGGCTGTACAAATAAATGTGATTTGATTTGATTTGATTTCAGAAATAATGAAATTAAAAGTTTCTAAATATCAAAATTTGACTATAAAGAGCAGTAATGTAAAGAAAAAACAAAGAATAAATAAAAATCTAGGGCCAAATTCATATTAACAAATCTAGGGTGCCTAGGACTTTTGCACAGTACTGTATATACCTTATCTGATCTGTAAAGTGAAAGTTAAAGTTTGTCCTCAGTATGTTATTTTGCTGTAGTTACTTGTTGTATTATCTTCAATATTCTATATCTTCTCTAATCATAACTACATCCTCTCTGCTGCTGCAATGGCCCAATTATGCTATGGGGATCATTGAAATTGCATCTAATCTAATCTAATCTTTTTCCATATCGCCAGCATATCATGATTAAACCTCCAATTTAAGATGATTTATCCACAGTCGTCTGGTTTTCCTCCCTAGGTTTCGCATGCGTCAGGTGAACATCGTGGGCACCAGTCCTGCCAGTCAGCCCTCCAGGAAGATCCAGACCCTGCAGGCCCCTCCAGACATCTCCCCTGCTAACGTCACTCTGCGCACAGCCAGCGAGACCAGTCTCTGGCTTCGATGGGTGGTACGTTGTCCTGGCTCAATGCATAACGGGCTCGATTCGGGCTGCATAAAGTTAGACGTCGCTGTTACTAGCGCGGATTGAGATACGCACGTCTAGTCTAGTCTGTGCACATTGAAGATTTGGGGTGTGCTTTTACTTGCACAGGGGTTAATTAAAAAACTTGCCTTATTTGTCCTCCCCATTGGTATGGTGGGAATAAGGTCACGGATATTTCTCCTTTTCATGTCTTTCTGCTGATGCATTGCCTATAATTCAGGCAATGACAATTGGTTATGACAACAGTGCATCAACATTGAATTCGGCAACATGCCCTTGGGACATTCATTGATGGATAGAAAATACAGTTTTCATCACCAAAATATTACATTTATATCAAAAATAAGTTTCATATCAAAAGTAGTAGATGAGTTTCTTAATGACAGCTGCTTTCTACTCAACACACCAACAAACTCTTCTCCCATGGAATGCTGTCTATTCCTGTTCCTACAAATCTGTCCTTGTGCGCTTGGCACCCTGTACATGCGTACAAGTTGATGGCACCGATAACGTTTGGAAAGCCCCATGGATTCTGTCCTCAATCATGCTTTGTGCGCTAGTGTTTGGCCAGTATATTCTTTGGTGCATCTGCCCATTCCCATCAAGAACTGCGCCAGAGGGCTTGAGGTATTCCCACAACATCCCCCAATACCCCATCCAGCTGATGCAATACCTGCAGGATGGAAATGGCACATGTTTTCCTGGAGCAGCATGGGAGGGTTGTCAGCTGTGCGATCTGGATCTGCAAATCAACAGCACAGCTCAATGATGGCCGTATCTATGCACATCTATGGCAGTACCAGTACCAGTGCAATTATTCTTAGACCAATCAACAGCATTGCAGTCAATTTATTTTCTTCAGTTTATGTGACTCAATTCATATGTGCTATTTGATGTTCTTGGCATTGATGAGTATGCAGATGTTCTTGTTTTATATCAAGACACTGATGGGGGCGCTATGGTGCAACGACAGAGTGTACAGAATCCACATATTTCTAATGTGAGGGTTGCATCATACTTGCTTCATACTCGTCACCACAAGTGTGCATCTTGCAGGAATCTTGCATCTTGTTGGAAACCCAACACCCGGGTTGGAATCAGTGTGCCGCTTAAGTCAAGCTCTGCATCCAGCCCATAGTCTTCTGCAGTGAAACTGGCTCATTCATACACATGAGCACAGTACATATTTTTAGATACTGGCTCCATGGTCCCCGTCTTTAAATATGTCACTATGTCAAGATATTTGTAAAGCAAACCAGTTCCAGTCCTCAGTTCTGATTGGCTTAGTCATATTCTAAGCTGTTGCAAAACACCCAATAAAGTTACACCTGACAGTTCATTCAAATTTAAATGCACTAACCACCAAAAACACCGATCATACCCTTACTGATGAGTTGCTTAGCAGCCACGTTGTTTAGCTGCTGTTCAACGATGTTGCCTGGCGGAAGACACATGATTCATTATTATGACTTCATTATTATTTATTCAACAACAAATAATTGAGTAGTCTTTGGCTAACAGTAATAAACCTCTCGACATATTGCTAAGTGCTAAGAGGGTTTCGCCTCTTAGCACTCCGCTTCTTTTACGGCTTTTAGCAGTCCTAAAATCTCTGTAAAGCACGGCCTCTCAGGTTATTTCTTATCGCTTATTGCTTGATTGTGTACTCAGTTGTGATGCCACTAATTGATCTTGATTGAACTGACCAAAATACATCCGCTCCTCTTAGCCTCTTCCAGAGTGGGAGTATAATGGGAACCCAGAGCTGGTGGGCTACCGGGTCCAATACTCCAGAGCCGGGTCAAAAGGCGGGGTTCTTTCCCATGTCATCATGGACCGGCTGGAGAGGGAGTTCACGATCGAGGACCTGGAGGAGTGGACAGAGTACGAGGTCAGAGTTCAGCCCATCAATGGCATTGGCTCTGGGCCCTGGAGCCAACCCGTCCACGGCAGGACCAGAGAGTCTGGTAAGGAAACATATTTGTATACACATGCTAACACACACAAAGACACACAGGCGGCGTACTAGCAGCATTCTAACTTCCTGTCCTGCGCCCCTTGCTGCAGTGCCCTCCTGCGGTCCCACCAATGTGTCAGCCTTTGCCACCACCTCCAGCAGCGTCCTGATCCGCTGGGGGGAGGTCCCGGAGCCCGACCGCAATGGACTCATTCTGGGCTACAAGGTCAGCAACATGCAGTTCAATGAATTCAGAAACAGAGTCACAGAAATATAACAAATGTCCGATAGTGCAGTTCATAAACAACTCTAAGATAACCCCCTATCTTATTTCAGGTGGTGTATAAGGAGAAGGACTCAGACACAGCTCCAAAGTTCTGGACAGTGGAAGGCAACACCAGTCACAGTGTGCAGCTGAGTGGTCTGGGCAAGTACGTCCTGTATGAGATCCAGGTCCTAGCCTTCACACGTATAGGAGACGGCAGGAGCAGCTCCCCACCCATCCTGGAGAGGACCCTGGATGATGGTAAACAGGAAATACAAGGAGACCTCCTCTTACACTACTAAAAATGTTCATCTTAAGTCGTTTAAACTAGTCTTATTTTCTTAAAACAAGTGAAAAACATCTGCCAATAGGGTGAGATAATTTCACTTGACAATTCCTGAAACAAATGCAACTGCATTAGAAACAGGTGGAATTATTTCACTCTGTTGGCAGAAGTTACCTCTTGTTATAATAAAACAATAGATTGTACAAGACTGACTTTGTAAAGATTGTTTTGCAGTGTACTCTTTGAACCCTCTTGCCTAATTCGACATTTTTGTTATTTTCTGTGCGACAGTGCCAGGCCCTCCGGTGGGCATCCTGTTCCCAGAAGTCAGGACCACCTCAGTCAGGCTCATCTGGCAACCTCCTGCCCAGCCCAATGGCATTATCCTGGGTGAGATAACAATGCACAGACCACCAGATACACATCATCACCAGCCACAGTATTTCTCAAAGGAAGCAATTTTGCTCCAATTTTAGATAAAGATTACAAGGCATAAAGGCTTCATGATTAATCTCCTTACAGCATTGTGTGACTTTGCACTGCAGCTGACAGCTTGTTCTGTTAGCCTGTCCTATCTTACCTCAGACTTTGTAGCTACATCGCAACTGACATGAGCTCTTCTTCCTAGCCTATCAGATCACATACCGACGGAACTCTTCCAATAGCAATGCCGCCATCGTGGACGTCCTGAGCCCCAGCGCGCGGCAGTACACGGCATCTGGCCTGAAACCAGAGATGGTTTATGTATTCCGCCTCACGGCCCAGACACGAAAGGGTTGGGGGGAGGCTGCTGAGGCACTGGTGGTCACAACAGAAAAGAGAGGTAAGCATAAAATACTCCATCTATGATGCATTCTTTCAATCATTGGTTCTCAATCCAGTCCTCAAGGACCCCCTGTCCTGGAGCTTACTCAGGTACACCTGAACCAATTAAAGTATCATGAAAAGCTGAAGCCTCTAATTGGTTCATGTGTGCCTGAGTATGGCTGGAGCTAAAACCTCCAGGACAGGGGGTCCTTGAGGACTTGATTGAGAACCACTGATTGAAATTATTCTGCACATAGTATTATGTTTGATTGTGTGAGTGACCGTGAGTGCGTGCCCTTCAGCGCGACCCCAGCCCACTAGCCGCCCCATAGTGCCTCAAGAGGAGGTCCAGGCTCGCAGAGTGCTGTTGTCATGGGAACCAGGCAGCGACGGCCTGTCCCCGGTCCGCTACTACACAGTCCAGTACAGAGAGCTGCCAGACAGCAACTGGACGGTCCACTCTGCGTCAGTCAACCATGAGGCCAACTCCTATATTGTGGACAGGTAAAACAAACAGTCCACCATAAAGGTTATACATGTTTTTTGGGTTGTTTTTTTTTTAACCTCCTAAAACCTGGCATCCACATGCGTGGACATCACATCACATTTTGGGTTGTCTATATCATAATACTTACCATAATACAACTACAGCATGTCAAAAGATGATGCTTAGTTTTTATACTTATCAGGTCCCAATAAGCCTGCATACCAAACAAGAGCTTGGGTCTTAGGAGGTTAAATAAAAAGGGGAGTGGGCAGTCCACTGACCTTATTTATTTTGACAATTGGAAAATAGAGAGAGAGCATGTTACACGTTTCAAGGAGGTATCATGTTACACACACAGTTTTTTTCCTCTCTTTATAGACTGAAGCCCTTCACTTCTTACCAGTTCCGAGTTAAAGCCACCAATGACATTGGGGACAGCGAGTATAGTGAGGAGAGCGAGGCCATCACGACACTACAGGATGGTAAGAGACTCCAGGACTTTAACAAGCAGTACAAACAAGACTCATGTTATGCAGTATAAGCCATAAATCCATTAGTAAGTGATACAATGGGATCACACCAGAAGTCGTTTGTACTTGTTTGATGTCATGTCAAATCTTGATTTTGCATTTCCACATAGTACATGCATAGTACAAGACAGTATTTCCAGATTGTCTTTACTTTGAAGCTGTTCACTACCATGCTGTTTGAATTATGCATCACTATCCTCAGCTTTGTTGGTTTGCTAACATCACAATCCCTGTTTTCTACTTTGTTCCCCTCCTAGCCCCAGACAAAGCCCCCACAATCCTGTCTGTCACACCGCACACCACCACATCTGTGCTGGTCCGCTGGCAGGTAAGCTGCTATAATGTTGTATTACTTGGCACTGTGTTTCCTGAACGTGAGATTGACTCATAAAATCGTTGATTCATTGGTGTGCAATGATGAGCAACGATGAGCAATGATGAGCAATGATGAGCAATGATGAGCAATGATGGTCAGGAAGCAACACAGATTGTGCTGTATGTTTGTTAAATCTTTGTCAGTAAGCAGAGCCTCTCCTCCTCTTAGCCTCCTTCTGAGGATCAGATCAATGGAGTCCTGCTGGGGTTCAGGGTCAGGTACCGGGAGTTACACTACGACCGGCTGCGGAGTTTCTCTGTCCGTACAGTCAACAGTCCCTCGGCCAACTGGGCCGAACTCACTGGTGAGTTGACTTCCTCACCTCTTTCCCAGCCACTATTTCTGTTTCTATCCCACACAGTCTTCACACGACAGCCATCCTAGAATTCACAAACCTAAAATTGCTGGTATTTCAAGTCCTGGATATACGTTTTCCATTCCTAAGCTTTGCTTTGATGTTATCAGTGGCATGCCTAAGGCCTGCAGTGTATTTTATGCAAATGACACCGATGAGTGTTAATCTTCCTTCTTTCATTTATATTCTCTTTCTGTACTTCCCACTCTTTCCCCCGTCCTTTGAACCACCCTTGTTTCCTCGACCCTGCCCTATGCCGTTCCCAAACCCCAGCTCCTTACAGTGTCAGGAACTTGAGTGAATCCTCACTTACCCAATATGAACTGGATAGTAAGTCCTCTGTCTCTCCCTGTATATGCCTCTCTTTCATTACTCTCCATCTGTTTGTTTGTCATCTGTTTCATTTTATTGCCACAAAATTGGCCGTTTTTATAATAATTTATAGCATGTGCACATCGCGCCATCATCCCACTCAGCTGCATCTGTTAAGGAGCCTCTGCAGAGGCTTATGATGTGCATTTGATCTCTCCAAGCTGCCCTGTCATTATTTCACTCTGTTTTCTTTCTTTTTAATCACTGACAAATCTTTGCTGTGTCCCCGCAACAGCCTCATCTTTTCATCGGTCTGCCTCATGATTCCATTCCTGTTTTCTGTTTGAATTGTGATGTTGTCTTGCCACTGGCATCAGTGTGACTGCGTGTCTCTCTGGGCTAACTTCTTTTTGTTGTTTTATTTTAATTGCTGGTTTCGTCTCCCTGCAGATTTGAGTAAACACAAGCGCTATGAAATCCGTCTCAGTGTGTATAACGCTGTGGGAGAGGGTCCTAGCAGTGCACCACAGGAAGTATTTGTTGGAGAGGCGGGTAAGTTTCTTCTCTCCGCTGTACTCTTTCAGATATATTTTTTGACAGTCTGCTTTTGACTTACACCATGTAGCTATATACAGTAAGTTATTTGGGATATAAAAAGTGACAGTATTATCATTTACACGCTGCCCTGCTATGTTCTAGTCCCCACTGCCCCGCCCCAAAGGGTGGTTATCCAATCTTCAACAGCCACGCAGCTGGATGTCACATGGGACCCGCCTCCTCTGGATGCTCAGAATGGGGACATCCAGGGTTACAAGGTGTCAATCATTTCCCATTGTGTGTTACCACAAAACAACCAAATTCACATCATATCTTCGTGGGGGGTTTTAATTGAAAAAAAAAAAAAAACTCTACTCTATGTATCTTGACCTGTTTTATTGTGTTTGTAGATCTATTTCTGGGAGTTCCAGCTTCAGAATGAGACGGAGCGTCTGCGTACTCTGTTCCTGCCTGAGCTCGGGGTGAAGCTGAAAAACCTGACGGGCTACACCACGTACATGATCAGTTTGGCAGCCTTCAATGCTGCGGGGGACGGACCCCGCTCCCTGCCCACCAGAGGGCGCACTCAGCAAGCAGGTGAGGTATGGGACAGTAGATCCAGATGTGGGTAGGCCAGTGGTTGTTACTTTAAAATGGGGAACTCCATCTACAATGTGTATATGACCTCCACAGCATGTAGCCTGTCTCCCTTCTGTCTCTCTGCCTCCCCTCTCTCTGCCTCCCCCCTCTGTCTCTCTGCCTCCCCTCTCTCTGCCTCCC
The DNA here is from genome assembly GCA_034670385.1 of Hoplostethus mediterraneus. Classification (NCBI taxonomy): domain Eukaryota; kingdom Metazoa; phylum Chordata; class Actinopteri; order Trachichthyiformes; family Trachichthyidae; genus Hoplostethus; species Hoplostethus mediterraneus. The sequence continues at coordinate 220,272 of JAXDDW010000058.1, forward strand.
ACACATACAAACGTCTTTTACATCATTTTCTGTCCTTCCACACTCAATTTGCTGTTCTCAAGTGATTGTGTGAAGCGATATCTCAAGGTTAGTTAAGCAATAACACCCTTCCATTCACCAGGAAATAAGACACTTTCATTGTAAAGCATGTTTAGAATCGTCCTGTGAGATATGGCATAAGGGATTGCTGATTCTTCTTGGCACCTCCTCCAGGGCAAGCCATGGGGGTGGAAGCTAAATGACAGTGGGAAGGCCTGCAGTGTGAGGGGGGGGGGGACACATGTGGATTAGTTTCTTGGCCGCGACCACACAAAGAAGTCTGTGTTCACCAAATAGCAACAGTCCCTCCTCTGCAGTTTCAGCACAGAAATGGTTTACAGTATACATTTCTCTTGTCTTTTCCGCCCCCTTGAAGGCTGTGACATTGGCGAAGGGTACAAAGTGCTGAGAACTTAAAAACACAAGCAGGAATTTTGGCTCTCTGCACCGCAGGGTACTGGGAAGTGAGCCAACGCAAGCTTTTGTGAATTTTATGCAGAATTGCGGCTAAGTCCTGACACTAAGCCGGGTCTGGGTTGGGTCAGCAGGCAGAATTCTCACAGCTCTTGCTCAAGGTCATAGAGTGATTTTGCAGTCTTGTGTGTACACTGTGTTTGCTTTTTAGTGGCTTATTTGCTTAAACAGGCACACAGTGTGTTGTTTTTTTTCTTCTTCGTTGTATTGATCTGATCTGCACTCCACTGTCCTACAGCAGAACATTCATTTCAGCTTGGATACGTGCACATACTAAACGTTTTATTGGTCTGGTTCTGTTTAGGAGAACAATCAAACCTCTTTACATGAATAGTGAAAAACCACTGTCTCAATATTCCTGTTTTCATGACATCTAGCATAATATTGACTGAATACATCAATTGCCTTCTCTGCTGTAGACTGTAAGTAATGCCGGTGATTTCCATCCTGTCATAAACTCTCATATTGCTCCCGTGGCATTTCTGTTGCCTCAGTGTAACTTTTTTGATGCAATGCTTTGTATACGTTTTAAGAGGTGGGAAGCAAATCAGATTGATGTGTTTAGATGACTCAAGTCTTAATCACAGAATTCTCATAGTTTCACTAAGAGTTTACAAATGGTATGTCTATGATAGATCCACAACCAGGCCAGCGCATTTCAGTTCCTTTCTGTCTCAGTTCGGTCCAAAGATCTAACCGCCATCTCCCTCCCAAAAGCCCCCAGTGCCCCCAGCTTCATCCACTTCAGCGAGTTGACCACCACTTCCGTCAACGTGTCCTGGGGAGAGCCCAAGCAGGCCAACGGCATCATTGAGGGCTACCGCCTGGTTTACGAGCCCTGCACTCCAGTGGATGGTGAGAAAATCTGCCCGGGGCGCTAATAACTCTGCCATACCTTGACATTCCTCAGCTGGTGTTTAGGCAGTGATTTACAACCCCTAGCCTAGTCGCCATGCTAGTACCCTAATCTGTTACATATAGGCCCTGTAGCAACATGCATGGCTTCTATGTGATGCATATGCTGGGGTGCTCTGTTGGGGCTTTGCAGAACGTCCTCTCTCGCTGAGTGAAACATGGCTAATAGCTGACTAAGTGTGGTTGCCTTGACCAGATTGTTAAGTAATTGGAAGCAGAGTTGGAATGCTAAGCGGAGGCTGCTGATGGTCCCTGGCACCCCCCGGTAATGGACCCAGAGAAAAGCCGAGAGCAGAGAACTGAGAGGAGACAGCAAGGACAGGGATGGGGCTTACAGGGGACGGCCTGGTCCGTCTGCTGGAATAATAGGACTTGTCTGTTTATATATTAGGGGAATGTTAACCACAAGCACCAGTAACCACAGAGGTTGGAAGAGCTGAATCTTTCTTGGCCACATGTGGAGTAAAATGTGTGTCTGACAGTTTTTGTATGACTCTCTTTGTGCTCGTGGTGCATCTGTATGTGCGTCCATGCGCCTCTGTGTGTGTTTTCATGCGCACAAGCTCGGCTACGAACGCTGTAACGTGAGTGAGTGCCTTGATGCTGGTTTGCCTACCTGCCGCTTGTAGAAAACAGCATCTAGAGTCTTAGTGTTTCCTATACAGACTCCTCTCCTCGCACTCCAGGTGTCAGTAAGATAGTGACAGTAGATGTGAAGGGCAGCGCCCCCTTGTGGATGAAGATCAAAGACCTGGCAGATGGCGTCACCTATAATTTTCGCATCCGGGCCAAAACCCTCACTTACGGCCCGGAGGTGGAGGCCAACATCACCACTGGGCCTGGAGAAGGTGGGACTATATTTCTGCTCTCTGATAATACTATAGTATTAGTACTATGCTATAATTCTTAGATAGAGTGCCCCCGTGATTCATAGGATGCCAGTATTTCTATCTTTCCTTTGCTTTCCTCTTCCCAAGGAGCCCCAGGCCCTCCCGGAGAACCCTTCATCTCTCGTTATGGTGCCGCTCTCACACTGCACTGGACCAGCGGTGATCCGGGCCGGGCACCCATCACGCGATACGTCATCGAAGCCAGACCCTCTGGTGAGCCCGCTACACAAACAGTTCTGGGGCTCCAATGAACCAGCACTTTCTACATGGTACCTAGAAATACATTTGTTAATCGTTAACATGTTTTCTCATCTTGCTTTTAGATGAAGGATTGTGGGATATCTTAATCAAAGACATCCCCAAGGAAGTGACATCATACACGCTCAACCTGGACATGCTAAGAGAAGGGGTCACCTATGACTTCCGGGTCATTGGGGTCAACGACTATGGCTACGGGTCTCCCAGTGCCCCCTCCCCTTCCATATCAGGTTGATAATACTTTCAAAGTTAAAGCAATGATTTATTGAGTACACATATATTGTTCAAGCTGCTTCTTGGTAGCAATGTGTGTTATCTGTACTGTGTTCAGCCCAGAAAGTGTCTCCATTCTATGAGGAGTGGTGGTTCCTCGTGGTGATCGCTCTGGTGGGCCTCATCTTCATCCTCCTCCTTGTTTTCATCCTCATCATCCGAGGCCAGAGCAAAAAATACACCAAGAAGGCAGACTCAGGTAGGCAACAGTATTGGCTGCACAACTCACTGCTGATGTCTCAATCGCTCACTCTCCTTCAGCAACTTGAGCTATTGATTGGAACTCGTCTTCCTCTTGGACAGCTTTGCTGAATGGTTTTAATGACTGCACATCTGAAAACTATTTTGGAAAACGGTAGTGTTAATGCTGACGCAATTATCCAGATTGCCCATATTTCCTCACTTTGTTTGGGTGCCAGGTAAAACAGAAAAGCGAGGTGAGACGGCTGAAACAGGCAGATGAACAAACCTTATTGTCCACGTATAACTACAATGAGGATCAATACTGGGATGAATTAGCTTTGCGCTGGTGTAATGTTGAAGTCATTACTTAGACTTATGTAAGTGCACCTCTCGTGGCCCTCGGCCCAAACCAAGGTGACATCACTGCTGGGCTCTGAGTGGTGGCATCACGGGTTGGACTGGCACTGTGTCGTTCAAACTCAGATACGACTACTAGCGACTCTTTATTAGGTTGTCTGTCTTCCAATCAACGTATTGACACAAGCTCTGGAAAGTCAATGGACAGTATGTTAGCACACCTATCTGTTAATACCTCACATGCCAGTTGGATGGCAAGTGAGCAAAGCAAAGGGTCATCTGGGGCTAGTTGGTCTAGTCTCGGTCTAGTCTAGGAGTAGCAGACAGCAGTTAGCTAAGCGGTAAGGCAGACGTTTGGGGAGAAAGTGAGGGCATTTAGCGCGGTGCCAGGGTCCCCAAGGTCAATAAACAGGCCTTGTCTGGACCAGTCCAGACAAACCCTGTGTTTGTGGGGGGGGACACAAAGAGGCCTCTCAACCCTCCCCAGTATCCCCCAACTTTCCCAGCCACGAGGCTAATCTGTCCCACTGACGGTTGTTTGTTTTACCAGGGGCCAGCACTGGCCAGTGGGCCCCGTGGTCAGCATGGGTGAGATCACATTAACCAGCCAGGGAAAAGAGAGGTCACTGGAACCTGGAGCCCTGCCTCCACCCAAACTCACACCTCAGATAGATGGTCCACACAAGAAAAAAATGCAGTTTTGTTGTTGTTGTTAGACAGTTCATAATTCAGGACTGCACGCAGAGGAGAGCATCTTCACTAAACATGTTTTATATTCAGTTTTGAAAAAGCAATTTTAAAAATGTATAAAACAATGAGAATAAACTAGATGGCAGTCAGAGTGCAAACCTCCACCAATGCTGAACAATTCTCCAAATTGCTATCACATCCAGACATCCCTATCACTTAAAGTTAAATTGATATCTTGTTCCTGCAAACATACCCGCAGGATTTGGAGTCAAGTCTATATCTCTGTTAGTATAATAGTTATGGCTATAAAAGGATAATCATCTAATAGCAGAAATCCCAGATCTGGACCACCACCAACATTTTATCAATTGTTCCTTGTCCACCGAATCGAATGAAAACCCATTCATACACTTTTGAGAGATCCTGCTGACAGACAGACAAAACGAATCATAACCTCCTTGGTGGAGGTGATGGAGCAAGCCTAGGTGATTCTAACATTCAACAATGGTGGAGCATGGTGTGTTTTTGCACTCGCAGCTGAAGTCCTATACCTGAGGTTCTGTTACGCTAAATGACTTACTCCGTTCCACAACCCACACAGTGTCGTCCTCCTACCCCTGTCCAGGCAACCACTCCAACTGCACAGCGCTGCCTCTGACCCACGGGGAGATGGTGCGTCTGGACGAGGGACGCTTTCCGGCCCTGGAGCTTAACAACAGACGCCTCTCCGTGAAAAACTCCTTCTGCCGCAAGAACGGCATCTACACACGGTCAGTTACTGTCACCAGAAACACGCCGTCAATCACTCGCTGCTGTATCGACCAAGTCGTGGTGTTCGGTTAGATCGCTGCATACATTTCCTCGATGCATTCCACTTCTCAAACGTGTGCTTAACTCATTAAACTTCCAAGTTTCCGTTTTCCGTCGAGTGTATTACTTGTGATACTGGCAGGAATACTAAATGCAGTGTTGTTTGTCCCCCCCCCTCTCCTCTCTCCCCTCAGAGCAGTCAGTCAGTCAAGAGAGAACAAACCACGTCTCTAGGGGCCCAGCTGCTAATTTCAGCCTCCATCCGCTCCCCTCGTTGATATTCTATGTGTGTGTGAAGCAACAATTTATATAAGAGGACAACACAATACCAGCCAGTTAGCATTCATGAGCTTGTGCATGTGCTCTTTGTCTGTCCATCGCAGCCTTAAACAAAGAGTGCTTATGGGTTAGAGCAGGCCATCTTCCTCTGGCCTTCAGCCCAGGACCTCTCTGTAGTGCAGTGCTGCTGGTGAGAGCACTCCCAACGGTACAAGTACAACAGCGGCTGTAATAGAACATGCCCTTCCACCCATCAGGACATTGGCAGTCTGTTGGCTGTTTGGTAATCTGTAGGTAAACATTAGATAAGAGGAATTTCACAAAGTCTGCCGCATGAGGAGCAAAGGAAATGTCCTGTGTGGGGAGGCTGGTCACGTATTAGGTGTCTGGATGGCCAGATGGTTGGAGCGTTGAAGGGGGGATGAAGGCTCAGAGTCTGCTTCCCCGCCGTATCCGCAAATCTAAGCGTGCATTGCAGTGTACCCATTAGTGCGGCCATTATGGTGGAATGTGTTGGATAGGGTGCAGCCAAGGGCAGGGGGAGTTTGTTCTGTTTTCTCCTTGACCGAGGAGGGGATCAAAGGGCCTCGCGTTGCTCCCCTCCCTTTGAAGAGCTCCAATCTGGTAGCGTGCTCATCGCTAATGATCTGTGGCCTGAAAAGGGGGAGAGTGGGAGGGCTTCCCGTGGGGGACGAAACGGGTGAGGGCCTGAAGGAGATGGGTAAAGCAAGGGGAGAGAGCAGTGTTGCTAAATAATTCAAGGCTAGTTTGGAAGGTGATGGGTAGCGGCGGGCTCCGTCGCCCCTCCCCCTCCGTGGCTCCGGCCCCATCCCCTTTATGCTCGTTTCAACCTCCTCTGAATTTTAAGCAGATATTTTACCACAGCAGCCCCCCCCCCCCCCCCCCCCCCGCCCCCAAAGATGGCCCTTTGTTGTGTTAACTCTTCCATGGCCATTGTCATGTTGTGTCTTCTAAGCTTCCCGTTCTTGACATTGCTCGAGATTCAGGTTGTGCTTAAACATCAGTGCATATTTATTTAGTTTGAAAGGTTGTCAAGGCTGTCGGCTCTCTGCAGGGTTTAACATTATACTTGTCATCTCAGCGTTTTATGCTTGTCTGCTTCCCCAACCCGTGCGCACTTTTCCATTTCACATCATTTAAACATTTACTTTTCTGTTTCATATCAATCCTGGTTTGCTCTCGCGCCGGAAACCAAACGAACCCAACTTCTCTTTCTGCTGTCTTAGCGTGAGTTCATGCTAAGCCCATTGATGTAGTCCATTGATGTGAGGGAACTGGTCCAGGTTTGGCTTTCTGGTATGGTCCAGTTCAGAGTCATTACAGCAGAAGAATAAAAATAATTATCCACACAGATGTTTCTCCCTGCTTCACTCCATGGGCTGAATAACTGGAGCCAGGAGAAGCTGGGGGCCGTTTTACTTGACCTGCACTCGTAAAAAAGAGTTTATAATACCTCGCTGATGCTTTGTTATGTGGTTATTCTGCATGAGGTCTAAATCTGTAGATTCATTCAGCTCTAAGCAGCGAAAGGAATCCTTTCATGAGGCTGCTCATATGTTCTTATAGCGGATCCTGTGTGTCTATCCCATGATTGTTGGGGTGAACTGATGGAGAACGCACCCCCTGCCTATGATCCAAACAGACGCTTTGGAAAGATCAGAGGGAAAGAGCAAGACGATAACACGATGAGCTCCCACACAATGTATCAAAATGCACAAATGATCTGTCCTGTTATCGTCAGGCTTCCTCTGAACTGCGCTGCGTGATCTTCTGGATCGTTCTCCAAATCGATGAGCATGCACCGAGCATCCCACTGAATATCATGGGATGTGAGGCTTTGTGCTCTCATTCATTTCATTCATCATTAGGTGTCAGTCACAGGACTAACAGAACCTCTTTTTTTTTTTTTCTTTCTACCAAAAAGAGAGAAGTTTAGAGAATCTGTTTGAGTTTTCCAAAGGGAGATGGCATCATGATCAAAATGAAACAGCATTGTTTTGAGTCTGTGTATGCCCCTGGTTTCTGTCTCTCTATTTCTGTCTCACACAATCTCTCTCTTCTTCTTCTTCTTTCTCTCCAGGTCTCCACCAAGACCCAGCCCCGGCAGTCTGCACTACTCAGATGAGGATGTCAGCACTAAGTATAATGACCTGATCCCAGCAGAGAGCAGCAGCCTGACCGAGAAACCCTCCGAGATATCTGACTCTCAGGTATGCAGTGAGCCCGGCGTACAGTCCCTCTCTGTGTCTGGAATAGACAATGAATGTAAATTCAAGAGTGAAATCCAACAGTTTTTCAAAGTGTCCGGATCCTCCAGGGTAAAGTGATAACCTTTCCAAACTCAGAAATACTTTTCTTCCTCTCACTTTCTCACTGTCTATCCTCTTGACACCTTCAGTTCTTTTTATTTCTCGTAATTGCTACTTGGCTCGGAGCAGAAATACCACCTCTCTGAAGAGCACTCGTGTCCCTGCTCTCTCTCTCTCCATTGAAAAAATAGATTGCAGCCTAATTATGAAGTAGCCTGTCTGAAAATAAATGAATGACAAATCTGGAAGACAACCTGTCTCAGATGCGTCACCTCGAAATTAAATATCCGCTGTTGACGCAGGCCTGTCACGACTGACATCTCTGGCTCCGGCTCTGGCTTTTTCATGACCGATCCCTCCCATGGGAAGGAAGCGCGGGGCAGATTCTCATGTCTCGAGCCTCTTGTAATGTCCTCACCACTAATTAATTCTCCTCAAACAGGAAATGTCATGTTAATCTGTGTGTGTGTGTGTATGGAGTAGGGAGGCCCTGAGAAGAAACAGGGAAGTGGGGAGCGATGAGGGCTGATGGAGACAGAAGGGGAGAGGAGTTGATAGTAGCGGATCATGAGTCCCCCCTCGCTTTGTAAACGACAACATCTGTCTCCCCGCAGCCGGCGCTGGGTCTCCCCCCGGCCTATTTATGTGGTACCTGCACAGTTAAAACATTGTTCAACCCGGTCTGAATAAACACTGCTCTCCCAGGAGCTGCAAACCCGGTGTTATTCTTTTCCCCCTGCATAGCCTCCCACTGTTTACCTGCCACTTGTGCAAATAAATGGACTGGTGCTTCAACATCTGTCGAGCTATAGTCCCTCAGCGGAGCGGCGGATGGGCAGGCACTTGATAGGCACACACTTGCCAAACACTCCCACACTTTGTCGTACAAACATTTGGACGCATTTTCCGCCAGAGTAATTTGCTCTCCTGTGTTCCTAGTTTTCTAACCGATACGACGGGCTGAAGCGCAGTACGAGTGACATAATTCGCCCACGGAAACATTTGCAGTTTACACGACTGGTGGCTTAACAACAGCACATTTACCATCCTTTAAACGCTGTCTCTGTCCAATTCTAGGACACACGTGTGTGTACTTGTCAGGTCTGTGCTCCACGGGGCTATGGGTGAGCTATGTGTGAAAGATCCCCAGTAGAAGCCATGATCTTCCCCATAGGACTCCTGCTAGAATCAGTAGAATTTCAGTAGTCTCTGAGTAGATACTACTGTGTTACTGACTTGGTATCGTGTGGTTTGTCACTAAGGACACTGTAATTGACATTGTGCTGTGCAGTATGTCCCAAATCTAGATGTGCTGTAGATTTGTTTCATAATGTGTCATCTAACACTTCCTGGTCGCCTCACAGGGCAGCGACAGCGAGTATGAGATGGATCAGAGCCGGCAGAAGACCCACTCCTTCGTCAACCACTACATCAGTGACCCCACCTACTACAACTCCTGGCGGCGGCAGCAGAAGGGCGTCTCCCGGCCACCGGCGTACGGCTACTCCCAGCCCGAGCCCCTGGTGGAACAGGAGTCCCGACAGCACCCTCCACCCCTGCCCCCCCTGCCCCCCCTGCTCCCCCAGAGCGCCCCCTCCCCGCAGCCCCAGGGCCCGGGCCAAGGCAGTCTATTCAGGGCTAAGGGAAGCCGGACTCCCACCCCGTCCCTGTTGTCTTCCGAACCCCCCAGCCAGCACAGCACCCTCTACCGGCCCCCCAGCAGCCTGGGCTGCGCCTCTCAGGCACCTACCGCGGGCTTCTCCTCTTTTGTTTGACGCACAGCTCTCCTTCCAATAACAACAGGACCCTGAGGACAAGTCTTTACTTTTGTTGTTGTTGGTTTATTTGTATTTAACTTTTTTTTTTTTTTTTTTTTTGGATTGGTTGTGTTTTTTTCTGTCTTACTGACAGAGTTGTTGCTCAATATTAAGCATTGCAGGCATCTTGAATAGTGGTTTCTCCTCTGTGAAGAGCGTGCGTATGTGTGCGTATGTGTGTGCTCTGTGTGTGCGTGCGTATGTGTGCGTATGTGTGTGCTCTGTGTGTGCGTGCGTATGTGTGCGTATGTGTGTGCTCTGTGTGTGTGTGTGTGTGTGCGTGTGTGCACGTGCGTGTACGATTGATTAATCCATGTTATATGTATTTTCTGAAAAAGACAATCATTTGAAAGTTTCTTTGCGTTGCTTCAGTACATTTATTTTATGATACAACCATAAATGTAAACAAGGGAGAATCAAAGATTCTGAAAAAAAGAAATCCTTGTTTTAAAAACAATGTATTATTGTTCAAGATGAGAGCTTTATGGCAAAAGGATTTACCTTAGAACCATATGGAGCACTGGGCTTGCTGAGACTGGACAATGGAAGAACTGACTATAAAGGAATGATGAGACATTTGAACAAAGGACGAACCAACAGAAAGAAATGAACTCTGAACTGGAGAAAGGCGCTCGCGGTCCCTGCGGCCCCCGGCTGCAGTGTGACTGCTGCCTTTGACCTTCTCACGCTGCCTCATCATTGTTGGAACTGCATATGTGTTTACTATACGTACTTGTCCCATATTGTTTATCGGATCTTTGTATCAATCAGCTAAAAGCTCAACATTTTCAGAACACCACTAGTGACAATGTTATGAATCACATTAAAGCATTGTGGCACCTTTATAGTAGTCCGGGGAATGTGTTGATTGTGTACTGATGCTCTTACCAGTAGAACAACTGTATTTATGTGCATTGGTTTGCTTGTATGTTATTTATTTATTTGAATAAGGAACTAAAGCACAAGTGCTCTTGGTTCAATGACTATGCTGTCAATGGCTAACGAAAAAGTCCAAGATTAACTGTAACTAAGAGGTGACAAAGACAAACAATAACTCTTGACACTCTTTGAACTTTTGGTACGTTAACAACATAGCCAAACTTCAGGTCTGCCACTGTAGGCTTATAGATCAATGTTGATCTTTCATTGGTGACCATGAAAGCTATGAACCCTGACCGAACAGTGATAGCTCCCTCTCACCTCCTAGGTTGTGTGGCATGCTCAAGTTTTGATTTGGTATTGTTGTGGACAGAACTAAAGGAAAGATATCAAATCGGTCACTGACAAACAGTAAAAAGAAGGAACACTGATATCACATGTCTGAAAATCTTGTCTATGAGATCAGAGATTGAATCAGCATCATCGTATTTATCTGTGTTCAGCGGAAGCTTCTTTTCATGACGTGGCCACACAGTGAGGGATATACTACATTGTGAAAAGGATGCTTTGTATATATCACCCATATGAGTTGTGCGTGGACTGCATCACCAGGAACCCCATGTGTGAGACTGTCAAACATTATGTGCTACAGTACTGTGTTACAGTATAACATGGCATTGATATAATGATTGAAGATGTGTTATCCGTGCTTATAGGACACAATCTATTCTACTATTCAGCACTCTTGAATACGCTTTTACTTTACAAAAGTTAAATGGGACATCGCTAAACCTATAGCGGAAAGAATCAGACTGACAATCTTCTAGGTCCAGAATATGACCTGTCTTATCTCCAGTGTGGATATCACTGTATACATCCTGAAGGAAACATTATGGAGCTGATCATGGTAGTTCTCCAAAATAAATTCTTCTATTTTGTAATTTTTTTTTTATGCATCATCTCAGAATATTAAGGGGAAATGGCTTATTGTGAAAACACAACATGTTTTTAAAGAGCCTTAGAAACTTGTTTGGTCTTCTTTTCATGGTGATTATAGCTGACACTTGATCCCACAGCGCAGAAGTGACCTGATTCTCTCAGCCACGAGGGAGACAGAACTGGGATGCATGCAGGACGTGTTACAGGGGGAAGAATTTTAAGACGAACTTGATCTGGTGAAAGCACGCCTGAAAGCTGGGGGGAGGGTGGGAGAGTGTGCCTGGATAATCTCCTTATTCCAGGCCGGAAAACATTGATTTTAAGCAAAGGTGAAGGCAAATGGGGGAGGGAGGGCGTGGAGCAGAGAGATCAAGTTGGCAGGTTTTTCAGGAGGAGAAAGTCAAGTCATGGGTGCTTCCAGAATATCTTTATTTGACCTCCACTAACAAGTATTATTAGTATTTACCTTGGGTGGAGAAGAATCGTGGGTTACATTAAAAGTGCTCTATAAAAAAAGTTTATTATTCTCATTCTTATTACTTTTTAGTTACTTTCAAATATTGCAATGTAGAGAAATGTGACTCAAAGTTTTTTTTTAATTCAATTTGTGGAATTCAAGAGGGAAAACTTTACTTTACTTTACTTCAAAAACAATTAAGCACAATTTTAGAAAAGAGTCATATTGGTTAGTATGTAATGTAATATTACTTTACCCTCAGCACTGGCATACCTACCCTTCACCTCCTCTGTGTCAATACACCATGCAGAGAAACAGCCATCAGTGGGCTGCACTTTTCACCCATACACACACACACACAGCTACAAATCTGTAACACTTTCAATAATCCCAGAGGGGTATCTTATAATAGATGTGTCCTAATTGTGTATACAGTACATTTGCAGCACAGGTAAATCATCTTGACTGGAAATTCTAAAATTAGGCGTCTTTGGTCAGAATGATGATTCATGATACCTTCAGACTTTGAGAGTTGCAGCTCCAAGAAAACAGCACCAATTAATCAGCTGCAATGAACATAGAATGTATGTCTATGCAGAGTATCAAAGTCCTGGAGCTTCTTTAGGCTTGACCAAGTCCACCTGTCATCCTCGGTGATAGGAAACGTATGTGTCTCTTATACCTTTTGTTACGACACTAGACCCTTTTGTGACTCTCCTAGACGGGGCATAACACTTTCTCCATGTTGTTAGATTTAGCAGAGGCCAACCATGCAGAGGCCTCAGCAATAACACACCTGGTGGTTGGGGTGATGATACCCCTCCTTGTAGGGGATGGTGGGAAGTATGATGGTCAAGAACATGGCCCTTTCTGGGTGGTGCTGATGTTTTTTTCATTCACGGCAGGGACAGCAGTGGCAGGAAACCCATCCTCCGCGGTGGTAGCGGGGGCCCAAGCTCCATCAAGAGGGAGAGTGGCGGCAGACGCTCCATCCAGCACGACAGGGGAAGTTCTGGTGTCGTTATCCAGGATTAAGGGGGGTCAGAGTATCCAAGGCAGGCTGTATTTTTTTGTATTTTCACCTCACTAAGCGTAGTTTAACTCAGCCTATCACTAGATTATCTATGTAACGGCAAGAAAGTGTTTTTCAGTGGTTATGGGGAACCATCTCCGTCAGGACTTTATTATGAAGGTAATATGTTTCGTGTCAAACCTGTTTAATTAATAAGTTGGAGGGCTGTGTGACTTACTGATCAAGGAGGCGTGAGTTGTTTAACTCTGAATTAAGCGCCTGGAGATCTCCCTGCTTGATTTTCCTGATGTGGAGCTGAATGCTAAGCAGGAGAGATAGTTGCTGTCTGCCAGTGTATCAGCCAGACGGACTTCCACATACACCATCCATTGTACAACTCTGACACAGCTCTGTGTGTGTGTGTGTGTGTGTGTGTGTGTGAGAGAGAGAGAGAGAGAGAGAGAGAGAATGATCATTTTGGTGCATTTATGTGAAAAAGGGCACTGCAGTTGAGATTCTCATTAAAAAGAAAACAGCTCTCCCATCAGCTTGACCACATGATGAGATTATGACGCGTGATGAGATGAACATACAGTCCAAGATATAAAGTCCTTTAAGCTGTTAATTACATCATGGAGAGGAAAGAGATTTTTATTTCTCTACTTTAGCTCAGAGGAAGGGAGATGGCCTGTAGTTAACAGCATGGTTGTTAGAGGTCTCACTTACAACACTGACAACAGCTCCACATGCTACAGAAGCCAGAGAGACTAAAGTAGGCACTCCAGCCAGGTATTGGAGGAGTGTGACTTTTGCCCTTTGATAATGATCAACCATTCACACATTCCAGTCTCTTGAGCTCAGAGGAAGCATACGTGGCCTTGAGGTGCACCGATGAGGCTGTTTCAGACTGACTCCCAATTTCCATTGTAAAGGTACTAAGATGTGGTCATTAGCTGAGGACAATAGATCAGTCTGAAATACACAAGTGATGGGAGATTGGGGCACCTTCATAGAGGTTTGGACATTGGTCATATGTTACACAAAGCATTTGACTACTTTCACAGATAGAAATGGAGGGGGAAGGGTGTGACTGTAAAGAAGGGGAAGGCTGACATCTGTAAGGAGACTCTCCATTACCACCAATTGTATAAATACAACATCTTTGTCTTGTCCTCTGTTGCTTTTTTTGTTGTGACTTTTGAAAAACAAATGCATGATAATTAAAATCCACTTGAACTTGAACCCAGCTAACAAAAGCCTGTCCCAGGTGCACAGCAAATCTTTGGCATTTTCAAAACTGGCTATAGCTACCAAAAACGTTAGCCATGTAGGTTTACTGGCTAGCTAACAGAAAGCTATGTCAATGGCAACACTTAAATTGTGTGATACGTGTAATTAAACCTCCAAATAAGTGATGACAGACTGAGTCAGAGGTGGTGGAAAATGGGCTTCTAACCATTACTGGAAACGGTGAGAAAGCCCTCCCTCACTTCCGGGTTTGGAGCTCCTGGCCTCACGCTGGCAGTCTGTCCCTTTAAGGGGCCATGAAGGAGGGCGTGTTCAAAGCCCTACTGAGGCGGCGAGGCATTGAACTGGCTTATTGCGCTTCTGAGCAGCAGCACCGCTACAGAGGATGCGGTGACAGTAATAGCAGCAGTTCTCTGGAAGAAAAAAAAAAGAAGAGACGTCTGTCCGTCTTGTAGAGTTACCTGGACCTCGCGACTTCCTCGAGAGTTGATCGGACCGCTTCGTGCCTGTTTGATGAATGCACCCCCATTGTGAACCTGCTGGGGGACCTCAGTGGAGCGGCACCCGGCTTTTATGAATGGGATGCACTGTAAGTGTACGTTTAAATGCTAGTACTTGCACGTTAGCTTCACAGTATAAACTGTCGCCTTCCGCCAGGTTATACACCTCAGATGTTTATTTAGCAATCCGGCTTTTACTAAGTGTTTGAAGGCGCGTGGGGTGCAAGGCAGCTGACGCCTTTGTGGTCAGCTACTTCTTTTTGTTCCCCTGCCATTGACCCACCCAGAATCAGAGCATTACTGTAATGCTGTCATATCACTCCACAGTGATACAGGCAATCTCGAGCTAAGTGCTCTCATGAGCAATTATAGCGAATTTCTTTATTTATTTGCGTGTATGATACATTTCTTGATGGAGATAAAAACATAATGCCGTTTCGAGAAGCGAGCTGGTTTGTTTGTCTGCAGCCCATCAGAGCAACAATATTAACCGGGTAGTACAATGTCACAATATCACTGAGGCTAATCACAAGTAGCTGGGAATGTTTTGAAGCTGAGATTAGTGTGTGCACATGTTTTTCTTAATGTATCGCTGATCAGGCCTGATCCACCATCACAAACGGAAAGAGTAGATACATTTCCCATGTACTTCAGAGTATGTTGAGCAATCCGTCTCATATGCATCTACAAAAAAAATCCCCAAATGTTTTTGTACGTGCAGATGATACATTCCCAGTGTTAAAATATATTTTGAACAAATATACTATACTTCCAAGTATAGGCCTGTGTTTGGTCACTTTTGGTATCTTTTTCAACATGTTTATGAACATATTCTTAAATATATGTGATTTTTCTTTGTGGTATCATTAACCTTTTAGTCATTTAAGAGCTTCAGCTTCAGGCAGCATGTTGGCTATGGATCCTCCAGGATGGGAGAGGACTGAAAACTTCCACTTTCCACCCCAGCTCCTTTCTTGCCAGTGCCTGCCAGCGTTGATGAGCTGGTCCGTTTGCCTGCCCATCCCATTTGTCCAGTTCATTACACACACAGATCCGAGAGCCTGTTGACTTGGCAGCCCCATTCAATTTTGCTTGGCATGGGTGTCACCGTGGCATCTGATGAGCTCATTGACTGGGATAATAACATAATGGGCCTCTGCTCTGTAGGCCATCGCTGCCATACTGATAAGAACTATCTAGCAATTGTTGGAAGAGGGGGCAGTGTTGTCAGTGGTCTGCTTTTTGAGGTAAACAGGGTGGCTTTGTGTGCACAGGTTGAAATGCGACCTTTGACCCGTCTTATCTGAAACACAGAGCATTGTGAGATGGCAAACTGTTCTGCCTGGATGCAATCACGCAAACAAGCTAAAGCCTCATCTGCAAGGTTGAGGTGTCCTAGGCCTGGCCTCTCTCTCTCTTTTGCCAGAAGTCTCCCTGAAGTGTAGATTAGGCCGGGGGGGGGGGGGGGGGGGGGGCGGGCGTATTTCTAACCAGTCTACACAGGTTCTGTCCTCTCTACTTTCCTCTCGTCTCTTAGATTACAAAGCATCTAATTGCCTGCAGGAGACATTTGTTGTGAGCCCGAAGGTGAAAGTTATCCTCCCCCGTGTGGTGTAGGACTCGGTGCCAAGTGCTCTGTTATTGGGCGCTGCGCAGTGTAGACAGCAGTTCCTGGCTCACGTCCCAGGCGGTGCAGCCGGCTTTAGAGGTTGGTTTGGTGTGAGAAAGCGAGTGAGTTAGTGCACTTTTTAGTTTCGCGGGATAAACAGTGTCTCGCTATCCCCTCTGTGGGAGTTGCTAAAGTGCCAGTTAAGTATATTATTTGTGGCTGGTTGAGTGTACGGTCCTGCGTCCATGTTTGAACATGTCTTGCAGTTTGTGTGCTCATTTGAGGCGATGTGTGTGTCCCGTCCAGCCCACTCGCATTCCAGGAAATTCCAATATAAACAGTTATTTTTTTTTCTTCTTTTCCCTGGAATGCCTCTGAGGATGGTGACAGTGAATTGTCGGGTTATTGTAGGAAAGCTGACAGGTCACTTGAAGGATGTGCAGCAAAAGTAGCATATCGGGTTGTTGTGATTTGCTTCAGTGTGTTTGCTGAGTAAATCCCTGCTTTGGCGGACAAGTTATTCTGTGGGCCTAGTTGGCCAGTTTGAACTGTGGCCAACCTTTTGTGCTGCAGTTCATTAGTTCACTGCCACAACTTCTATATAACCCGACAAATCGAATTCCAAGGGTGTCTCGTATGTCAGTGAATGCTGCGTTTGTTCCTGTGCTTTTTTTTTGTTTGCTGGCATTGTTTTCTCGTCTTACCCAGCGTGGAGCGTTGTGCCCTAGCATGCTGGGGTTTGTACAAGAAGTTGGAGGAAGTGGAGGAAATATTCAGCGCTGCCATCCTGTTTCCTTGTGGCTAGTAAATATTCGGTTGGAGCTGAGATCGGCTTAGTGCTAGACACATAACCTCACACCACACACTAGAGGTTCCTTTTTGTACCCGTTTTTGTTTTGAAGAAAGACCCCTCAGCGGTTTGCTCCTCGGCTCGAGTGATAGTTGCTTCTTCTGCTTCTCTACAACTTGTTCATTTCTATGTTGATGCTGCTTTTCATCTGTTATGGCCCTATAATTATAGCACTTTAAAGCAAGATTCTGTGGATCCCATAATTTCAGCACATTCTTTCCGCGGAGGAGCATGTGGACAGGTTTCTACCAGAGCCTTTTAAAATGTAAAGTCATTCCACTGTTGCAGCTCAGTACTGAGGAGACACCTGGCCAGTTTCTGGCAGTCTGCAGTGGGTGAAGACACGGACACCTGGGCCGGGGGCTGCAGCTTTCATCAGCTCTACAGTGACTCAGCTGCCTGCTGTGGGAAATGGACAGATACCAGTTGGGTTTAAGTTCTCAAATGATTTCTAGCAACGATCCATAGCAGTTGAGAGCTGTTGTCGAGCACTGGCCGCCTAGCTCTGCGCAGTTATTAAAACAGTACTGTTGATGGAGATATGAGCTGTGTTTGTTTGGTTAGCCCATCAGTAATACTGTACGGTGGGGGGAGGGGTGTGTTTATATTGACTGGCCAGGAAGGGCAGGCTGAGTAGATTTCCGGAGAGATGGGAGGGTTTAGTGGCTCATACTCTCCCTGCCCTTCCTGTGGACGCACTGCCCAACACACCGCAGCTCTTCCCCCTTTACACTCTTTCATCGTGTGTGTGTGTGTGTGTGTGTGTGTGTGTGTGTGTGTGTGTGTGTGTGTATAGTAGCCGCATGCATCTGCAATGTGGTTTTGTTATTTGTTAAGCACTAGGTTAATTGCTGTGTTGAGGCCGCTTGTACCTCAGGGGTGATTAGGCACATTCTTGCAGCGCTGTGGTCCGATGTCTTCTTCAGATAGGGGACCAATTAGTTCAGCCGGTGAACTGTAGCTGGCGCTTGACCTTGCAGGTCCAGGCAGAGATGACCGCAAAAGCTGGAGAAGGATTTGACCGTATCTCACTGCTGAAAACAACTAAGTACAACAAGTCATGTTAAGTGGTTATTCTGGCGTGGGCTCCTGTTCCCCTCCTGTCTCAACCTTCTCTGCCGAAACACTCTTAATGCAAGGGTGGTGCCATCTTGAACAACCCGACCCCCTTTTTTTAATTTTTGTTATGTTTTTACTGGAACTGTGCCCAGTACCCAGAGTGGCAGGGAATAGCGAAACAATAGAGGCTGATGCATGCAGGCTAGCATTCCAGTAGCGTGTTTGTAACATGTTTGTAACGTGTGTTCTGATCAGATCTGACAGCAGTGGAGAGGAATGGCAGGAATGGAGAATAGTGTGTGTGTGTGTGTGTGTGTGTGTGTGTGTGTGTGTGTGTGTGTGTGTGTGTGTGTGTGTGTGTGTGTGTGTGTGTGTGTGTGTGTGTGTGTGTGTGTGTGTGTGTGTGTGTGTGTGTGTGTGTGTGTGTGTGTGTGTGTGAAAGGCATTGTTGATGCGTAAAAACGATGTTTATCGGCTCCGCTTGACCCACAGAATACTTGTCATTCTTCCATGTGGTGAGAACAAGCGCTCTTCGGCCTTCGCGGTTTGTGTTCCCAATGGAAACGGTCAATTCCATCGGAGCAGAGAGGGCAAGGACATGCAGCGTCGCGTCTGCGTTGTCCGTACATGTAAAAGACAGTCATCTCTCCGGTATGAGAGGTCAGCTGGACTTCAGACCCCTTCAATCTGATGCTTTTCTTCCCTCACTCCCCCTATTCATGCACCCTTGAATTGCAGTCCCTTCTTTTTGCTGACTTTTCTATGACTATGATCTGCTTGTTATATGTGTTTTTAACAGTGCAGGTGTGGCAGATGAGCTTACTACTGGGGAGTTAAGCGATAGCTGGCCTATTGAGGGTTATGATGATGCTGTCTAAGTAGTTGGCAGGGTAGTTTGAAGTCACCATCCTATACAGATTATGTGGAAGTAACAGTGTATTTAGTTATATAATAATTTGCCAGTCCGGAAAACGATTTTAAAATCTCACTGAGTTTGTTCTCCCAGTCCGAGCTTCTCACTCAGGGCAGGTAGAGGTTCAGCATTCACCAGGGCGCCAATCCACAAACCCGAAGGCTCTTCGATTTAGCAGGGGAGCTCTAAAACACCTGCTGTGCTTTGATCCCGACAGAGAAGGAATTCCCGAGGTGTGACAGGAGCAGCATCGCCGGTTATCTCACACCGACTCGCCAGGTACGAGCGGAGACGTCAAAAACCCCCCATTATGTGGCTTTCACAGTAGGGTTTTTCTTCCCCCGATGGACACGCCGATCACGGTGGGTGAGGTGAGAGTAGGGGCAGGGGAGCAAGCGATGGGCGGGCCCGGCCTTCCCCCCCGTCGTATTTCACAGTTACAGATTTTAAGTTTGCCTTGCTCTTCAGACCACAGAGGATTTACACTTTGATCAATATGAGCCTTTGGCATTGCTGCTGCAGTGGAACGATGTGTTGGAGAATGGCAGGGAGGACGGGTAATGTGGGGTGGCATGCAAAGACATTGGTCATGAACTGGATCTGAAATCGTCGCAAGCAAATGGAGTGTCTAGATGAGCCAACATTTTGCTGTTTTACACGTTTCACGGCTTTATTTGTAATTTTTTATTCGTTCAATGGGTGCTTTCATTACTGTATTTATCTCAGGGTTGACTCACTGTCTGTGTGATTGAGAGGTAATGTGATTTCCTCTGTCTGTCCTTGGGCTGCTCCTTGCTAAACGAGATATTCAGCCCTGCCTAGTGTGGCAGATAGCGATCTAAAGGCCATTTGTCTGCTTGATTACTGGAACACGTGTGTGTGAATGTGTGTGCAACCACTAAACAACAATGAATCTCTTGCCGGTCTTACGATCGCAACCTAGTGAGTGACCAGCTTTCCAGTCCAAAAGACATGCCGTTTTGCAAATGGTACGAGTTCAAGTTCACTCGTCTTCGCAGAGCAGCAGAGATAGAGAGCGAGACGTCTCGAGGACAGCTATTTTAGTCCTTGTTTTCGAGCCTCTTGGACGGTAGACGGTGCATGTGGCCTACCCCCTCCCGTCGTTCCACCCTCGGGTCATTCTGTCGTCCATTCAGGTCACCGACTCCGAATGGGGGAGTCTCTGCCACTGCAGCAGCCGCCCTCTCTGGGGCAGCAGAATACACACTGGAGGAGATTGATTACCAGGAAGTTGCATCAATACTCAATTAGGGAAATGGGCCATTTGTCATGTTTAAGAATGGCGAGGGTGTGTGTGTGTGTGAGGGTGTGAGTGTGTGAGAGGGTGAGTGATGTCTGTGTATTAGCATCGACTGGCCAAGTGTGAGAGTATTGAAAGGAAGTGAAAAGTTACGTTGGTCTTACAACACAAATTTTCAAGGAGTCATTATTTCCCTTTGATGTTGAAAAGGATTGTTTGTCATGTATATAAATGCATAGTCTTCTGAGGGTGGGGTGTGTGGTGGTATTATGTTAGGTGAGTTGTAACACATAAATACACGCTATTAATTATGAATGCATCGGAGTGAGCGTGGCTCATTATTCCCGCAGCCCCGGTTCATTAATTTCCTCTGAGTTTGTCTGCAGGAGTTAAATGGCTACTGCTGGGTTTCCTTTTGAGCTGAAGAATTCTCCCTAATGGACCTATGGAGGTTACCTTCTGATTTAGCGCTCCTTTTTCATCAAATTTATTTAGTTTCACCCACTTAATAGAAGTAAAAGGACCCATGTTGATTCACTTCCTTCCCACAGTATTCCTGTGGGTTTGCCTTCGAGGGTTTGGGTGTGTATTCTGTTCCCATAAAGTTTGGCCATAACTGTATAGCATTTAAGCAGATTTAGAACCCTCCTCAGGCCCCGGCCTACGTCTTCATATTGATAATGGAGTTATGTGATGTATAAACAGCTAACACTGCGTTCCCAGGACATAAATACATTGGGGGAAACCGGCTGGAATGTTCTTTCCCCCCCCGACCAGATGTCAAAAAAGACGAGAAGGAGTGGAGCGGCATCGCCGATGGTTTGGAACGGTTCCCTGTGTGTTCAAGTATATGGCACTTTGTGTGTGTGTGTGCGCGTCAATGCACAGGCTGGTGTTTTGCCCAGCAGTCGAGAAATACCACATGCACTTCAAGGAGTTAGTCATCACGCAGAACCCTATATCATCCAGAGAGCTCGAGGCGTGTAGGTCGGCGGAGGGTGTAGGTTGTGTGTGTGTGTGTGTGTGTGTGTGTGTGTGTGTGTGAGGCTTGTAAACAGTCTCTCCAACTTCTCTGTCGAAGCTAAACGTCGTAGTTGTGGCCCGTCTGCCGGCCCCGGTCCATTTCTGTCCCGGAGTCGTGCCGTGTTGCAGCCTGACCACGGGTGTTGTGAGAGTCTGTTTATAAAGTCAACCTCCCCCCGCCCCCCTGCTGGGACCCTGCAGTTCCCACGCTAACTGCTGCCTTCTCAGGCCCCGTTGCACTTTTTCATTCACATGTGCACACACACACACACACACACACACACACACACACACAGAGAGCGCGTTATAAATATAGTAGGGTTTGAGTCAGGACAGATAAAACTGTTAATAGCCTGTGAGCCTGTGTTGCTGCTCAGCTTCCTGTGTCTGGTTTACACTCAGCCGAGGACGAAGAACAGAACGTGTCTTGGTCCGTTACAAGTTTCTGCAGCCACATCCCCCCAGTTGGGCACCGTCGAGCTTTGTTGTCCGTGTTTGTTTCTGGGGCCTTTTGGTGGAATGGAGGGGTGGGAGGTTTCACCATCTCTCCCTCTTTCATCTACTGGCTGTTTTTCCCCTCTTCGTGCCACCCAGAAGCAACTTGTTTTTTTTTTGTTTTTCTGCGTGTGAATTATTTCTTCCTCGTTAACACACCAGCAGATCGTGCAGCTTCATCAATAACCATGTTTCTGTGAGGAATGTGACCTTGTTTGTATGTTTGAACCCATTAGAATGGATTAATGGATTACATTTCCTTTTAGATAATTGAAAGCTAAATACACAAAACATGGAATGAATGACTGAAACCGAGGCAGACGGATACAAAAAGATGATGTGCTGCTCTACGTGCAGAAGGAGGCCATGTGTTGCGTGCTCGTATGAAGCCTGATGCCTTCTGCAGCCCCTAGGCAGGAAACACTGTTGACTGCTTGCTAGTGGGAGGGTGTTTCCACGGAAACCGAGGTAGGTAAGGGCATTAACAGGAAGTGGAGTAGAGGCTCAGCTGGCGAAGAGGAGGGGGGGGTGGAGGGGGGGGGTGTAGACATGTAGACAGAAGAATGAGGTCGAGGCACAGCACAAGCCTGCCACGTTAACCACAGCCCAAAATCTCTGACTTAATAAATATCTTATGAAGGCTGGTCTGGGAGCAGATACGAGTAGAAGGTTGAGTGGCGTTTCAATGGCCCTTTCTGTCAGTATGAGTAAACAAAGAAATGGAGGCAGTGTGTGTGTGCAGCAAGAGAGGAGGGGGGGTGTGCATTACAGAGGGTGAAGTAAGCATTTTCTTCAGACTCGGTGTATGCGGAGTCGTGGAGATTTGCCACTCGGCGACTCGAGCCCGCATGTGTTTTTGATATCTGCCTATGGAAATTGCTGGCGTTTTCATTTTTTTTTTCAGACCACCGTGCCAGGCTTCTTTTTCATGTGTGTTTTTGATATGTTTTGGGGGGTGGGTGACTCATCCGACTGCTCCCATCCTCCAGCAGCAGCACCCGAGGTAGCAGCAGCAGCAGCAGCAGCAGCAGCACCCATGTCATCAGTCTTATAAGTCATATTAAGACCGTCCTCTGAGAAGGAGACACTGTTTCGAGAATCTCTTTTCAGTGATGTATCGTCTCTTCGATCCCAAGTCCATTTCAGATATGACCGCATAACAACGCGTCTGACTTTTTGCATTGTGTCACTGATTGTTTTTGACCGTTATGTAATTGTCTTTTTGCGACTGGAACAAGATTGTCATGCTGCGGAGCGAGTCAAGAGAGCCACTGGCAGCACTTGACTGTTTCCTCTCCGTCCCATGTTTCCCTGCGGCTTGGTGTTTTGGCCTCAATTATAATGCATTTTAAAGTACAACCCTGTGGTGCTCCCCATCTTCTTTTTTTTTCCAGTGCAGAGCTCATGTCACATAGATGTCGAGGCCGTGTTGTTTACCATCGTGGTGTTGCGTAACTGATGGCTTCAACTGTTTATAAGTGGAAACAAAATCCCTAGAAATATTTGTATTGACTCGGTGGAAGTAAACAGCCAAATGTGATTATTCTGCAAACCGCACTATGGAAGTTGGGCTGCTGATGGATGAGCTGATTTAAGCTCAAGGACTCGGTGTTCCTCCGTGCTGCTAAATCTCAGTATTGATTCAAGCCTCTGGTCGGGAGACTGTGCCACCCTTCAGATGGGTGTTTCTTTATGGTTTTATTGCACATGCATTCGCTTTTTTGAGTAATGCAACTCCATTCTCCTTTTTTTTAAGTTATAGCGACAGTTGGATGTGATGCATGCAAAGCCATAATTCTATATAAGTTCTGTCGTTTAATATACTATCTTCTCTTTTTCAGGTTCACATGCTGACTGGAATTCTTTCTGGAATCTGTAACCAGGACTGTATTGAAGTTGGGATTAAAGATTAACGACATTACTGGCTATTTTTGTAGCCTAACTGGATCTCTGACTACCTCCTGTGTGTGTGAAGCAAAACATACCAGCCACCATGCCGATCCTAAAACAGCTCGTGTCTGGCGGCGGAGCGAAGCGTCGCTCGCGCATGGACCTGACCCGGGAGATGATCAGCGCTCCCCTGGGCGACTTCCGCCACACCATGCACGTGGGCCGCAGCGGCGACGCCTTCGGAGACACCTCCTTCCTCAGCAGCCGCTCCGGGGAGCCTTCCCCCGAAGCCATGTCCTTTCCCCGCTCGCCGCGGCCGGGCCTCCTCTCTCGCACCTTCAGGAGCAGCAAGCGCTCCCAGTCCGTCACCAGAGTGGACCAGCACAACGCGCTGGCGACTCCCGGCGAGTCGCCCACCTACGTCAAGAACGCCATGTCCCTGCCCTTCCTCAACGACGAGGGCAGAGGGGATATCGTGGTGTCTAAGAGCCTGTCCTCGAGTCCCTTGAAGCAGCTCCAGGAGCTGGACGGGAGGCCCGCCGACGGCACGGCCGCGGCGGCTCACTCCCTGGAGCTGGAGGAGAGGAGCTTCGGCGAGCTGACGGAGCTCCCGGAGAGCGCCCATCACTACGGCGGCGGAATGAAGCGCACCGAGTCCGTCATGTCCTTCAACATCGACCTCGGACCCTCGATGCTGGGCGACATCCTGGGGGTGATGGAGAAGGAAGACGACGATCTCGGCTACGAGGAGGGTAAGAGCAGCGAGGGCCGCGCCTCGCCGCCCCTCAGCACCCACGGAGAGGGAGACGGCGTCGAGGTTGGAAAAGACGAGGACGAAGAGGAGCTGGAGGTGGCAGAGGAGGAGGAAGAAGAAGAAGTGGAACTGCAGCAGGCCTCCATGCATCCAGCCAGCTCTGTGGATCTGGGGCCTAAGGACGGGGGGCCCTACACCCCAGAGTACACCCCCGAGACCCGGCCCAAACACCTGCAGCACCTGGACAGCTGCTCCATGTCGAGCTCCGGCTCTGCTGCCCTGGAGGAGAAGCCCGGCAGCCAGACCTACACAGGGGACACAGACAGCGCCACGTTCAGCGCCCCCCCGGAGGAGGACAGCAACTTCTCCTCTTTCATGGAGGACGAAGACGATGAAATTCGCGTGTGAGCTTCCGAAGCCTCCTTTTAAAAAATAGGACGGCGGGGGGGCTCTCGGAAACGGGTTTGTGTGAAAGTAGCAACTCCTCTGACGGTGGATGTACGCTTGAACGGAAATAGGACATTGTTGCTGGGAGTGTGGAGAAAGAGGAGGGAGGGGGGGGGGTACTCTTGCTTTTGTGGGTCTGATTCTCCTGCGAGGAGAGAGACTGTAACTTCCATCTGTCACAGAGCCTCTCCCTTCACTCTCGGTTTGTCTGTCAGTCTGTCGACCGCCTTTGAACACACGAGAGCACCGACGCGGGAGCAGCCCGCTCACCGAAATACGGAAACGTTCCAGAAGTAAGTCGGGAGGCAGCAGGGAGGGGAGGGAGAGAAAAAAAAAAGAAAAGGAACCTTTCATATCTGAGGCTCGATTCACGCTTTCCCTCTCTCTCTCTCTCTCTCTCTCTCTCCCCCGTCACTTGATGTGTCACAAGTGCTTAGCTGAACTGACTGTTTTTCATTCCATTTGCCTCTCCTCTTATTGTGTTGCTTTTTCGCTGGCTGTGGGCCATCATGAGGCCTGAGCCGAACAGAGGGCCTCTGTCAGCACGGGGAGCAGTGATGGGTATCTTGTCACAATAAAGAGAGCTGTGTATCTGTCACTAGACTGTAGGTTTTTCAGTTTGAAGGCCCTCCTTTTGTCTGAAAACATATCAGTGCCATAGATTACGGTCACATAAATGCTCTCGACATTGTTTTTTTTTTGCGGTTTCCTCCCTTATGTAACGTTTTTAGGTGTTTGTGACACGGCCACTTCCTGCTATAAAGCCGGACCCTGCAGCCCAGGCCAGGATGTTTTTTTTCCTCTGTTTACTTAACTGTGAGCGCCACTCAGGCTAATGCTCTGTGTAAATGATAGCTAGCAGGGTCGTAAAGCTAACGGACAGACATGGGGCCTGCGGTGACTAGGAACGCCGGCATCACCACACGGAGGCGGGTGAGAAGCAGTGTTAACCAAGCAGGTTAGAGAGTGTTATTCCCCCCCCCCATCATCAGACTGAAGTTACACTTAAGGTGATGATGCAGCTTTCTCTGAACCGGCTTCTTTGGCATCTCCCTTCTACTAAGCTTTTTTTTTTTTTTTTTTTTTTTTTTTGCAGTCAGGTTGAAACTGAAGAATATTTGATAACCACTTCCTTCCTTGTTTGTCAGAGATGTGAACACGTGAGCAACTGCCATGGTGCAACTTGAAGGCTGCCCTTATTTCCGCCACTACTGGTGCAGAGGGTTTTTCAGCTTATGCATCGCTGAGCACCAGCAGGCACGGTTAAACCAGACACTAGTATTTTTTTGGTGTTTACCTGTTGTTGTTGTTGTTGTTTTTTCTAAAATATTAGAAATACCTTTGCTATGTTTGTATGATTTGCTACGTTTGCTCTGAGCGAATAGAAAGAAAAGAAAAAAAAGACACACAACCACAGATGCATTAAGAAAAGAGCTTGTTATTTTTTTTGCAGTGAGTTTCAGAGCGACTTCACTGTGTCTCTTGCATCATTAAAGTGCCGAGGTTGAGTCGAGAAGACGGAAGCTTCACTGCCACAACAGAGTGACAGATCTGCCTAATTACAATTTCCAGCTGCAAAAATAATTTTAGTTATGGAGCTCATTGTTGCCAAATGTTTCTGTCACCCTCTCTGTATGAAATTAAGTTAGGACTGCAATGAGTTTAATTAAATATCTTCAATCTCCTGCAGAAAAGAAAATAATGCATTTAGATAACTGGATATTTATACTCCCCAGTGATTGAAACACTAAATATCGTTTATAAAGGCTAAGCACATTTCAGCCGCTTAGCAGTCCAGTTTTCAGGCCTGTGCATCGTTCAGTAACTTTTGATTCTGTGTGAATGGGTTTTATGTGGAGTTTGTTGCCCTTTCCTGTATGATGATGTATGTAGTCATGCCTTACCATTTCTTCTTTGTGTAAGAATAATGTATATTTACAGTCTTTTTTTTCCCCCCCACCGTATTCTCCCAAATAACCTATATTTTTCAATAAAAGAAAAACAGAACTTGTTTACTACTGTTTGTTGTTCTTGCCTAGTGATCTTTTTTTATTCTGTCCTCCAGTGAATCTGAAGTTAATGCGGTTCTATTTTGTGGTCCCTATCAAGTGCAACTCAAATCAAGCAGCGTTTACAAAGGAATTCGTCGAGTGCCTCTTCTGCTTCCTCTCGTTATTCTTGGGGGTCTCTCAGTCGAGGAAGGAAGGAAGCAATTGAGGCCTAGTTGGACGCGAATGAGATCAAATGAGGCAATGACTCATGAATAGATGTTAAAAAAAGGAACTATTCCAAATGTAAGGAAACACAATACACTTAGATTTGCGAGAGTATCCCCCCCCCCCCTTTGGCGTTTGAAGCATCATATTCACCTACTACTAAATTTGATGATTTGTGCCTCTGACCCCTTTGTGCCCCCGTGGAGCAGCTGTACCTGGTCTCCTTCAACGTCACCCACGGGGACCGAAGGAGGAGGAGGAGGAGGAGGGGGGTAGGAAGACGGAGAAGGGAAATGTTTATCTCTTTGTCCTGGCTGGCTGCCCGATCACGGATGACTGGCTTGATAAACGCTGATGGGGATGTGATGTCTTCTCGCCATGCTGGTTCGAGGATGGATGACCTCAGCCGTCCCGCGGGAGGAGACCGGAGTCATTATCGCTGATGGGCGCGCTATACCCTCCATGGTCATGGACTAGACACAGCAGTGCTTATGCTCATCCATACCGTACCTGGCTTTTCATACACTAGTGAACCCTTCACAGCCCTGGGTAGGGAGAGCAGAGGTCACCGCATAGTGGACAGCTCCATTCATCTTTGGTATCGCATTATCCTCGTTCTCCATCTCCTCTTTACCCGGCCGGGATGTTTTATCTCCTCACACTTTTTCGTTTTTTCTCAGTCCCATTATGCCACAGAGCTCCGTCTGCCAGAGGGCTGGAAAAAGCCATTATTATTACGCTTGAGTTAAAATAAAGGGCACTTATATTGATTGTGATCAATATCAAGCACTGGCACTATTGATCCTGCTTTTGTCTCTCTGTATAAAGCCATTAGTCTTTTACAGATGGGTGGCTTGCTTGCTTGCTTGTTTGTTTGTTTGTATGAGAAGGAAAGACCTAATCTTCACCAGTCTCCAATCCTGCATTTATCTCAACATGTCGTCTTTTTATGACCCCAAGTCACTGAATTTTCTCATTCCTTATGCTGATCCGGCATCACGGACCAGTTCCCTCTCTCCTTAGTCTAACTCTTGTTGTCTACTGCCATCTAGTGGTGGTGTGAAGCCTACATCTGGTGATTGGGCGTGTCAGAGGAACGATCTGGCTTTTGGGCAGCTCCTACCGAGTGTATCTTCATCTGTGTAAATCAATGTATCCTCTTAACGCCAAAATAATTGGAGGACATTTTGGATGATTTGTTTGATTTGAGCCGTTAGGAAGTGAATCCCACTCGTTTGTCTGTAACACAGGAGACCGCTGATCTGTTGGGGGGGGGAGGCAGCACACCTCCCTCTCCCCTTAGAGACTCCCCTGTAATACGAGTCTGGCTTGCAGCTGTTTCTCACTCGCAAACGCCATGGATGTAGTTTCTCATCTGGTTCAGTGGCTGTCAAATGTCATTTCCCCTCGGATTCCAACCCTTTTTGAAAGTATTTTCTTTCTCCTGCGGCCAATGGGAGGCGCTCATTGCCTTCGGGTTTACTATGCCAGGAGCCCCTGCCCAGACCCTCAGCCCTTTCCGCCAAATTCCATGAGCAGACTTGCAATTCTTCCAGTAGGCCGACGGCATGCTGCAATCTGGAAAGCATTAAACAACCTGCTGGTGGAGGGGACTGGGAAAGGAAAGGTGGGTGGGGTGTGTGTGTGTGTGTGTGTGTGTGTGTGTGTGTGTGTGTGTGTGTGTGTGTGTGTGTGTGTGTGTGTGTGTGTGTGTGTGTGTGTGTGTGTGTGTGTGTGTGTGTGTGTGTGTGTGTGTGTGTGTGTGTGTGTGTGTGTGTGTGTGTGTGTTGGGGGTAAAGCGTGGGGGATGGGGGAGAAGAGGAACAGAATGCATAATTGTTCATCTACCGCCTTTGCACACACTAGTGTGTCAGACCCCAACACACACACACACACACACACCCCACCCCATGCCCCCCCCACCACCAACCCCCTTCCGGACCACTCCCCAGAGTCACCCCAACCCGAGCTGCCCCAACTTTTTTCCTTTATGTTTGCTGCAGTATTTTGGAAGTACTTTTTTATGGCTCATAAACAAATAGGCGTTTTTTTTTTGCAATGTAGTTTTGCACTGAGGGAGAGAGGTGGTGGAGAGAGTGGGTGTGGTGTGTGTGAGCGTGTGTGTGTGTGTGTGTGTGTGTGTGTGTGAGAGAGAATGTGTGTGTGGAGCTGTTTGCTGGCACGGAGCTGGAAGGCGAGTGCCATGGTCGAAGGCCCCAAGTGTGTGTTTGTGGTTGGGAGCGAGAA
This sequence comes from Hoplostethus mediterraneus, assembly GCA_034670385.1. Taxonomy (NCBI): domain Eukaryota; kingdom Metazoa; phylum Chordata; class Actinopteri; order Trachichthyiformes; family Trachichthyidae; genus Hoplostethus; species Hoplostethus mediterraneus. Next base: position 249,386 of record JAXDDW010000058.1, read on the forward strand.
GGAAGAACTGGACGCCATCCAGGCATCCTTTCCCATGCTTTGATACTCATATCTCTGACCGTACATATAGAGCGTATCTGGGAGGGCATACTGTACCCGCGTGAGAAGACCCGCCTTCGTGAACATGTGTGCAGTCTGAATTCTGCCAAGTTTTCAGAGTGAGAGAAAGAAAGAAGAGAACAGTAAGCATGGGAACAGTTCATCTGCCATGGGATAAGATTTGTGTCTTAACTGTTGATTTCAGCTGAATATAATGTTGTTTATATTCAAAAGGTTGTTCAAATATGTGACTGCATCAATTTCAAATCGGTCTCATTGTCAACATACAGAGACACCTCTCCCTGACGGTCTCTCCTCCCACACTAAGGGTCCCTTATTGATTAAATCTCAACACTTATCAGCAGAGTCATTTATCTCTGCCCTTTCAAGTGCTCCACATCGGGCTATAGTTCAATCTCCAAAGGCTGAAAATGACAAACACCAAACGAAAGACAATCAAACAAAACAAACTAAATCAATATCAAAAGTTTTTTTTTTTTTCTTCCTTTTGTGTCCTCAAAGAAATGGGCCACGGTATTCCTCTCGGTCTGCAGGATGGAGCACAGCGGATATTGGTGTTAACAGGAGCAGGGAACATAAACATTCCAGTACCCAGCGTTGACCCCTGAACCCTGGATCTGCAGGGATGGCAACAGGAGACCACACACACATGGTGGGGGGGTGGGAGGGGACAGGGAGGATGCAAAGCTTCTCCGGTGTCCTCCCTTTAAAAAAAAAAAAAAAAAAGCTTCAAATGCCTCTGTGCTGAGGATAGTGAAAAAAAAATCACCCCCGTCCTCTAACCATCAGTGCAGCTTTGCCCCGCTCTGGGACCGCTTGCTTGCGCAGGTAACTCAGATTCCCGGGTATGACTTTCTCAGATGGAAAAGTTGCTCCAAAGGAAACATCGGTCCTGTCTCACTCAATCTTCTCCAGCCGTTGTGCAATGAGCATTTTCCTTTATAAATCTGGAGATTGTGTCATAACTTATTTGGGCTGAGCTCAAATCTTCTGTCTTAAAATGTGTTTTTCCATCTAGCGCAGCCAGAATTGTTAAATCAGCCGTCGACGCAGCGGGAGTAAATATATTCTACCATATTTAGCTGTCGTTCCGTTTTGTTTGGATGTAATTATTTTCAATTCAGTCATCCTCGCAGCGACTTCTACAGTCATCCTTTAGATCTGCTACACCATTTTTTTTCTTGCTTCCAGCATGTAGCACCGACATCTGAATGTTAGACGACTCATTTTTGCCACAATCATAGAAATAATGATTCATCCCCTCATTTTCCATTCTCTCTCCTTCTGTCTGTGTAATCCTGTGTTAACCCTGTCTCACGCCGCTGAAGAGAAGAGCAGTTACTGCAGCCATGCGCGTCCCCAGGAGGCCTGGCCCTGGCCTGCACTGAGCCATGACCACATAGGATGGGCCTGGGCGGGGGGGCTCTGCTGCTTCTACCCCCCCCCCCCCCCCCCCCCCCCTCCTCTCTGCCAGAGGCTGCTTGTGTCTGGCTGACAGGGAAGGGAAACACTCTGCTGAACAACCACACACATACGCCTCCACGTACCCACACACTTTGGGTTGCTGTCAAATGGAAACCTCAGAACTCCAAAACATCAACTTTCAACCAACTGAGAAAATCCTCTTTATGACCACGCACTTTTGAAATACGATATATTTTGAAGACAATATGTTTTCACAGCTTCACAGCCTGTAAGGTCCGGAAAATTGCTTAGCAAGTAAAAAGTAGCGTATAAATCCTCAATCTAAGCAAAAACGTGTTTCATCGATAATATTTTAAAAGGTTAAACTGCAAAAATAATTCCAACTTTTTCCACATTCCTCTGTGAACACAGCCCGTTGCAGGGAACAGTCAAAGATTTTATCAATGGACAGAGTTAGCCAAGGTTGATAAAAAGGAGCCTCAGATGTTGATCACACAGTGAGCCTACATCCTTGCCAATACAGACTTGGCGTCGTCCCAGCAGCGGTCGTATGTCCACACAAAACCCTCGTTGTTTGGCAGACACTGCATGCCCACTGTGGAGAGGGACGGTCTAAAGTTGACCAGGAAGTGAGGGATCACAAAGGGTCACTTCCCATAGGCCAACGTTCAACTTTGACCCTCGAGTCCTTATTCAACTTAATGCACTGCAGCGGCAGAGGGAACTAAAGGACATACATTCAGAGACTCATGTGCCTTTCATAAAATGCGTTGATTTAATTCAGCAGCTCAGCAGCCTTGAATGTACTAAAGTACATTTCTGAACGTCAGTATGTTCTGCCAAACACATTTCAGCTTTTGAGATTCTCATATCTGCTTTAGATTAAAGGTTTGCGTGAGCAGATATTAGTAATAAAGTTTTTTTTGTTCTTTTTAAGCAAATGTCAAAAAGGACAGCTGCTTACGCAACCGAGGGCTCCACGGGTATGACATCGCCTCAAAAGACTTCCGAATTTGTGGCTAATCCAAAGTGTGTTTAAACTCTCCAATCCCTCATTCACCTCTTACTTGGCCCTGTGAGACTCGCGGCTGGCTTCTGGCCTCTGCGTTTCTCCATTAGCTTCATAAGGCACACAGTGTCCACTGTTCACAGAGAGCAAACCACAGTGATTTCATAGTGCAGCCACTAATATCAGCGCTGGCTGACCCAATCAGACAGACTTTTCCATTACAGTCCATCACCTTCCTGTTTTCAGACCGCTTTAAACGGAGCCTCCAGTCCACCAGTGGAAACACTGCAACAACTTTAAGCTTTGTTTTCCTTCTCGGATCTCAAGAGCATCATGAATCAGGGCGTGTCCGCAGATAGACAACGACACTAGGGAGAAGAGTCCCAGCGCTGTATCTCCGCATGTGGAGAGAGGATTTTAAAACATACTGTACTGGGTGTTGGTCTTCCATTTAACAACTTCGTCATCCCGTTTACGCTCCCCTCCCTCTGGCTGTGGTTCCCCCAGGGCTGAGCTGGAGAGGAGAGGGGGAAAAGTCCAGCAGACACTGGCTCTCTCCATAGTCCTACAGGCCAGGCTCTGACTCTCCTCCTCCGCCACAGCCATGGGACCTGTTAAGTTTACACAGCAAATCAGAGCTGGCAGACCACAGAAATGTGTGTGTGTGTTGCATGTGTTGCGTGTTGGGCTGTGTTTATTTCATTCTGTCTGATTATCCAATGACTGAACTATGTCGGATGCACATTTCCCTTCAGCACAACAGTTAAACGCTTTACTCTGCAGCACGCATACCCCATATGAGTTCAGGGACAGTCGAGCAGCTGTATTGGATGACCAGGGCATCCGGCAAAGTGATTTAACTGTGTGAGTTATTTGGAAATACCTAGTCCAAAAAGTCAATTTATAAACATTTATAAACTGCAACAGTGTGATATTATATGTATGATGTGTGGTAAATAGGTTATCAGGGCAACCTCTGTCCTGCATGTCATGTTAGCATGCATAGCAAGGCATGTATGCTCAACACGTCAAAGTCAAAGTCAAATACGGGATTAAAACGAATGTCATAAATGTTATACTGTGTGTGTGTGTGTGTGTGTGTGTGTGTGTGTGTGTGATAAATGCTCCTCGCTGAGCCAATAAATGTTACAATAAAAACACAACAGCCACACTGAGCACTTTCTTTTGATCAGTTGATCTCTTCATCAGCGCTAACATTCACACGTCTCCTGAGATGTAAATCTACCTCTGTTGTTTATTTTAAACATAAACACTCGGCGCTGTGATGGTTCGCACGGAGAGAGAGGGAGAGAGAGAGAGAGGGAGAGAGAGAGAGAGAGAGGCGTGACTGGCTCTGACCGCGGAAGATGCCTTCGGGCTTTACCGTGTCAAGCGGTTGCCTTTTGGCGGTGGATCTAGCATGGTGAAGCCCGTTTAAAGCCCTCTCCACCCTCTCCATCTGCGGCTGTTTACTCTGATTGACAGATCGCGAGGATGCTCAAAGAGGCAGAGGGAGTTGTACCAGATTCAACTCAAGTCGAGCGGTGCCTCATTCACACTACAAACTCCAGAAACACGTCATGTTGACAGTGTAAACCTCAAAGTTTATGGGAGTGGGGCTGTGTGAGCCTATGCGGGGCGTGTGTGTGTGTGTGTGTGTGTGTGTGTATATGACCGACTGTAGTGAGGCTGCATGTGCATCAGAGTGAGATGGAATCACCAGAAAAGAAATATTGAAATAATCATCCAAGTGGCTTTTTCACTCTACTCTCCTGCTGCATGCTCCAGCTGTGCTGCAGCTTAGGGCCGGCCAGGAAGTGCTTTTGAGGGAGTGTGTGTGTGTGTGTGTGTGTGTGTGTGTGTGTGTGTGTGTGTGTGTGTGTGTGTGTGGGAAGGAGGCAGGGTGAGGTCACTGTGCCGCTGGCCCCTGGGATGGGAGGATAGCTAAAGAGGAGAGGAGAGACACTCAGCCCACTGTTACAGCTCCATCCATTCTTCATCCTATTCTCAACGGAGCTCTTCATCAGCTGCGTACAGTACAGTCCAGCACGCACTCAACGCTCTGCTCAGACGCTGCTACCATTTTTTTGGGACACTATCAAGCATTGCCTCCTCTCTCTCATACACACACACACACACACACACACACACAGAGACATGCATAGTGAGAGTGAGCCACCCACAGTGCCTTGGGGCATATTTAGCACTGTGTGAGTGCCTGGCCCTGCATGCCTGGGATGCCTTGGGTGTGACCAGGGTGGCCTGCGTGTGTTATGGTCCCTCCAGCTGCCTGTCGTCTGCTGCCCGGCCCATCGGTTCTCACTGGGGGGGGGGGGGGGGCGGAGACAGCCAGGCAGGCATGGAGGAAGAGCTACTCCATGGAAAGAAACGGCGACGGGATTAGCAATTTCCTGGTCATGACAAGGCACTGGTCATTTTTGTGTCTTTAAATGGCATAATGCAGCACTATTATCTCACACTAGTCATTAAAGTTGTAAATGGACCAACTGCGGACAGTCAAATTCAATAAAGTCCCTGGGAGAGTTGGCGATCGGCTACCTCTAATTTGTCACAGAGATATTCTTTGGATACGGTGAACCTCGATAACGGAGCCAAGAGGTGAAAGAGTTTTACCATCACCGCTGAGTTTCCAGTTTTTCGCAAAGTTTCCAGTCATTCAATGTGCAACAATTACGCCGTAGTCAAGTCTGGTGATTCTCAGGAACCCGGCCCACTCTCTCCTCCTCCTCCTCCTCCTCCTCCTCCTCCTTCTCCTCCTCCAACAGTCATGTGTGTAGTTTTTACAGACTGAAGATCTACAAACCCAACTGTGACCTCGGTAGAATTAAGCGGTCTCCTTGGAAAACCCCCACATCCCTGAAGATGCAATACGTCGTCAAACTGCAGCTGCATTTTGTGTGTGCTTGTGTGTGTGTGTGTGTGTGTGTGTGAGAGAGAGAGAGAGAGAGAGAGAGAGATTTTGTTTGTGGGTACAAATGTGTGGCTTTCTTCTATGAGCGTATGTCTGTAGCTTGTGTCTGTGACTTGTGCCTGCCTGTGACTGTTTTGGTGTGTGCAGTCTACATGTGTTTGTACTTGTGGGAGTTACAATGCTATACATGTGGCTATTAAGCCCCATAGACTGACATTAAATCTTTGCTTAGCCCAGCTCTTTTAACAAGGCCGAAGTTGAGCTATAGGCCCAGTGTAATGAGAGCCCAGGTAATTGTTTTGAAAGGGTAACTTTATAATGGAAAATAAAAAAATAAAAAAATAACAACCACTGTTTCCAATTAGGTCTTTCCATCCCATCCCCCACACCTCCCAAAAAAAAATGAGGAGAGTTGAATCCAAACTGCCATACTATATTTTCTTCTCTGAGTTCACCGCTTGCCTGCACCCTATGGCCAAGCACGGGATTTAATACAACTTTTCCGCTTGCACATACTAAACCTCAGGTTTTGGTCTTGGAGGATGACTAAGGTCCTATTTAGAGAGTCACGCTTCTCCGAGCCTTTTCCTCTCCATTCAAAAGGAGGATCGGGGGAGACGAGTGGTGAAAATGTAAAGATATCATTTTATTTTCTTGCAACGGCACTTGGTGTTTTTTAACCGCACCCAACATTTTTTTGTCGTGAAAAAAGGGTGAAACTCATTACATAAAGGCACTGAGTGGAACACATGTTTTGAAACACTCGCATGGGTGGGGAAAAACAGGCCAAGGTCTCATCTGGAATGTATAAAGCATAACAATACATCCCAACATCTCTCAACGCTCTGGATGAAGAGCGAGGTTAGGCTGGGATGGGAGTGGGTGGGATCTGCTATGTCTTAAACCCTGCCGGAGTAATATAGGCCTATCCTGTATTCTGACTCTGTCCCCATAGAGCAAATTCTTCTTCTGCTGCTAGTTGTGTAGTAATTGTACTACTAGTTTTGGGGGAATAAGGGAACATTTTGCAAGATCCTTGGATCCTGATTTAAAAAAGGGGGCTACTTTAGAGTTAGGGTAATAAATAATAATCTGCAAGATCTGTGTTGTTTTTGGATTTTGCAGTCTTTGCCGTGATATTTTTGCACTCCACTCCACTTGCCAGAGATCACCTCACAGTTGAACAGTGTGGTCAGCATCGTGGTGTCTTTTACCTTGGCTATTCTCTATTGGCTAGGTCTATTCTCTCCTGTAGGTAAAGGTCTTTTTTCTTCATCTGTCCAGCCATCGCTGCTCATGCCAACTGCCGAGGTCTTCCTCTATTTATTTAAAACAATAAACACCGTTTGCTGCTGCTGGAAACGGTAAAATGCATAACTTCCTGTGCACAGATGATTTCTTTCCTGGGAAACACCTACATAGCACCGGGTGTTTAGAACAGGAAATGTAAAAGAGTATCAGTTGAATCAGTTATATCAATATCAGTGTTACATCAATCAGCGACTCACACAAAACTGACATTTATTAAATCAAATTATTACTTTAAGGTCAGGGTAAGGTTAGACACGTGCATGTTCAGGTTAGGTCTTGGGGTAAGAATGAATGAATGCAGTTGAGGTTTGTACAAGTACAGTAACACAGCTAGGGTTTAGGATTGGCTGTGAGTTTTCATACTTGCATGTTTTCCATGTGTGTGCATCACGCATGTGTGGATTTAAAGCACGTGTTGGTTGTATCCAGTCCATCTTTCCTTGCCTATACTCCTCTCTTGCCGCTGAGTGTGTGTGTGTGTGTGTGTGTGTGTGGCTGTTCTGGGCTGCTGTCCAGACCAGCGCCGACGGATGAGCACACACAAACAACACAGACCGTGAGTGGGTGATTCGCTACTCCGAGCCAGGACCACAGTTTCCCTTGGCCGGGCCCACTATACCGTCAACAGCTAGCTAGCTAATCACACGTGTATCCCCACCATCCAAACCCCAACCCCCAGTTTGACCAGCCGTCTCCTACTACAAACACCAACGGGTAAACCCAAACACCGTGATTGCATACCACTGTATAGAGTCCATCTTCCTGTCGGTGTCGAGTGTCAGCAGCTGGGTGACTCATAACGTCGAGCAGCGGGGACCGTGATCTGGAGAGAGATAAAACAAGAGAGGACGTTTAAGCCTAGCATAGTAAAGGATGATGTTATCCCGTGTTTCTCTTCTTCCTCCTTCCTCTCGCACAAACGCTAGCTGTTTGACACACCTTCCAGATGTTTCATGCAAACAGTCAGATTCACGGCCAAGTGTAACCATGTGTAAAGACCTCCCCGCGACCTCGGGGTACCCATCACTATCAGAGCCGCATTGGCACCGACCGTGTAAACACATCTTACTTCAGAAAGTAAATGAGCTTGGTGGTAGGTGTTTACATTGGCCTCCCGTGACCTTTGGCCCCCAGGAGCAGCTCTGCAGAACATTAGAGAGAAGCTATCACAGATGAATGCCCGGGCTAACACAGTAATAGCCAGTGATAATCAGCTCCTTATTCCCCAGGTAGACCCAGTTCGCAGCAGCTACAAGGTGTTTGGCAACACTTTAAGGAAGAAAATATTTGCTGGCACAACACAACACAAGTCCTTTCTTTTGGCTGCTGGTGAAGGAAATGTAGCGCTGTTAGCTGTCAAAGCAGCAGAGATGCACTGCTTGGAAAAGATAGCATGCTATCAGGAATGAGTTATGAGAAAAACACTGATAAGTAGATGATAATTTTTCCTTTGGGAGTTAAAAATGCATGAGGATTTTAGCTGCAGAGCTCAAACCGACATTTTTTTTTCCGGACAGATTCATGGGAACTGAAATTTACAGGAACTTACAAGCATCAGTTATTTACCCGTAGATAACATAGCCTGTGTAGAAATCACAGCAAAGCAATTCAAACTGGATTCCTTCATAATTTTTGTATTGCTTCACGCCAAGTCCCCAAGGCCAGCATCACCCTGATCCTAACCAATAGCTTGTCTGCTGGCCTTGCCTATTGGGATATATACGCTGATGACATCGACTCTAACAGGAAGCCAGGGGCTAATGATTAGCACATGTTTAGAATCACTGGGGTGCCACAATCTGGAGTTCGTCATGGCGTAGGTCTGTGATTTATTTGGTTGTTGTTGCTTCTCAGAGAGGGGCAGGCCTGGTCTAAAAGGAAAGGAGTGAAGCCCCTCTCCCCTCTCAAATATCTTTGCCTGCCTTTATCTGATTTAGCTCCCCAGCCAGTGGATATCTCCAGCTTGGTCACGTCACGTTTCGGAGCCTCAGAGTTTAAAACTGGGAGAGGTGAGGCGGGGCGTGCGCGACGCAGATGCTTTAATGCGATCCTGCTTTCATGCTTGTGCACGGACCTGCATATCATATTGCTCTTTCACACGCAAAGCGGATGGGTTTTTTTGACGGGCTGATAGTACAACCTTTTAAAGATAAGCTGTAGACAGAACGCATTGGAATGTGAAGGCTGTGTATGTGCGTGCAAGCATGTGCATATGGTGCATATCTCTCTCTCTCTCTCTCTCGGTTTTGTGTGTATGTGATGTGTCAGCATGCACTCCAGTATCAGTGTCATGTTGTGTGTAAACAGAGTTTTAACATGGCCCTGCTAAGTGTGCTAGAAAGTAGGTGTATAGTGAGGGCTGGGTTCGGGAGGGCCGTCCCCCATGCTCCTCCCTGGCCCCCTCCTGCCTGTGGGCTGTTATCTGATAGTCACTAAGTGGCAAAACACAAACACTCGGCACAATGAGGCCAGTTTAGCCCCTGAGGATCTGGAACCACGTGGAACCACGAGCAACGGGCATCCTGGAGAGCAGAGAACGTCCCAGCAAGAAGTTTTGGTCTCAACGTGGACTGAACTGTTTGATACTGCATTCTGACAAAACCTTCATAGGCTGCCTTCATAGTACTTTCCTGATTCCCGGGGGTCTCCAGCTTTGGGGAACCATGAGATGCGCAGTTAGGTGACATAAGGATTTGTTTCTGGACACGCCCAAGGGGTGTAGTATGCTACTCTTGCTGACATTTGACCAGGCTGACATCAGAGCTTGAGTGTTTCCTCTTGTTTTGGCAGTGGGTTCCAGGGCTGAGGATAGCACCGGGGCGTTCCACCATCTCTTCATATCCCCACAAGTAAAATAGCTATCCCGCCAGGATGTCCTCCAAGTCAGCCAGCCCAGGCTCATGTCCAAAATCAATCACAACCTATTCCCTTATCGTCTCCCACTTCCCTGGGTCCCTGTCCTGCATACCGGAGCTGGAGCGGCCCAGTACAGTCACTCAGCCACTCCCACTGCTGGAGCTCAGTGTCGTGTCTTAAACCAGGGCTGGGCTTGCACTGAGGCTGACTCACGACATGCCAGACTGTTCCGGTAATACGCCTCGACTCTGGTACAGTCACCGTTGTGAAACCTGCTTTTGCTTTTGTCTTTGCCTCAAATTTTACTTTCTCTTTATTAAGGAGAGTTGTTGAACAGGTGCACGACGTCTTGTCGGCGTTTGGAAATAGATGAGCTCTAAAGCGTGATGTCCATGTAGCAGGGAATGAGGAAGTGCACCGGTTGACATCCACAAACCACCTAATGTCTTGACTGCAAAGGCTGTGTGTGATTTATAGCAAAATACTTGAGATATGAAGTCCCAGAAAAGGTGGATTCTATATTTTCCATGTAAAGGAAAATATATGGCTGAAGTGATGAGGGACTTTGTTTGTGTGATCCCTGAATTTGTCTCACATACATATTGTAATGTGACATATGGATCTGTCTTGGAGTGCATGACAGTGAAATAAAACCAAGCAACCGCTCTCTACTTCACATGCTCAGATAGGCCGCGAAGTGTCAAACAGTAGAAGACACATATGCTTGTGATTTCATCCTCTGTGCCTCATCTGCGTCCTGCTGAATTCCTCTATGAAGTTGGGCGTGCCGGGTTTTATTGAAATTTCAGCTACAACTGCACCACAATGGCAGTGACTACAGTTATTAGTCGATCACTGGATCACTTTGAAAAGAAGAGTGTGTCGTGTGTTTTCATTCAGCGGGTGTTTGGGGGAAAAGGACAGAGTCTGTTTGGATGGTTTCCAGCGCTATCAGTCATTTAGGAAAGGTCATAACTCTTTGCGGTTATGGTTGAGTTATCGCTGACAGCACAAAGTAATCAGTCACAGAGATTGGCACTAACGGGCATACAGGGGAAAGTGAGAGAGACCATACACACACATCTTTTAGAGCGTTCTCACAATCGTTGGGGCTTTTGGCAACATATTGAAACATTTACACTATCATACTGAAACTTCAAACAAGAACCAGCGGCAAAATTCATCAAAAGTGTGCTACATTTTTAGCAATATCAATAAATATCCTCTTGATTGCTGTTGTTTCATATCTTCCTTTTACATACAACTAATTGTAAAATATTGATCATCACCTTTAGTATTCTGCGGCGTATACATCTGTGGTAAGTGAGTAACAGCAGGACAGGATTGTGTGAGATATGAGTGCTGTCCGACCACAGGGGAGCGTCAGACCACCGTGACATTTAAAGCCTCTACTGACACCTGCTCCAGCTGGACCAGGCAGGGTAAACTTCCCACCCCGGTGCTGCTGCTGGCACCGTCCTCCTGACCGCTCCACCGCACCAAATACATCTTCATAAACAGCTGAGTGGCCGGGCGACTGTCAAAGAGCTCTCTCTCTCTCTCTCTCCGGTCCAGCTCTGCCTGCACACAAGGCCATGCAGTGCCTTTGCCCGGCATCCCACAGCCAGCACCAGCCCACCCGCTCCTCCCTCGTGTGTTTACAAACACAGACCTCAGGAATGCACCTGATGAGCCAAGCTGGTGGAGAGACAGGCAGGGAAGCTCTGCGTCCCGACCACAAACCGCTGCGCACGGATCACAATCACGATTGGATCTCGATGGGATCACAGATTCAACAGTTACAGAGCAAATTTGCGGCCGTTGTGTTGTCACCGTCGCTGTTGTGTTTGTTTATATTTTTGGTTCAGTTTACAATCTTGTCACTTGTGATGAAATGGCCTGAGACCGCAAGAGTAATGAGGGATGAAGGACCGTGGCAGACTGTGGTGGCGGCCGCCTCGATCGCTGCCACTCCTCCTTGAGTCTTGTTAGCTTGGAAATCCAAGTCGTTCCATCAATTTAGCTTGACTGCAATACTGCACCATGTTAACTCCCCTGGCATTGGACGAAATCTCCCGCTCTCCCCAGACGCAGGAGTAAACAGAAGGCCTGCTTCACACACACTGGCATTCTGGGCATACCGTGGGGCCTCTAGAGGGCTGGTCTGTTCACACGCACACACGCACACACACACACACACACACACACACACACACAGGCCGCGCTCAACCATATGGAGCTACAGTTCAACTTGTTAGGATTTAAGGTGTGGCCGGCAAATAAACAAGGATGTACAGTATAGTATGTACAGTCAGTACTGACCGCATCTCATAGCCAATGGGAGCTGGGCTTTACAAAAAAGAACTACAGCAATCCTATGTTACATCTTGATAATGAATATCATAACGCTAAACTATATTTACAGGGTGTCTGCAAGTTTCCTCAAGATATTTTTAATGCCAGTTAGAATGAAATATTAGAGCCATTAACAGTTTGAAAAAATTTGAAAATGAAAGTGTAGACCTATCAGAAAATGGTCTGCATGACTAGACTCGTTCCTCGACGGAAGAGCAGCACACCCAAAAAGAAAAACAAACACCTCCAAAACTGAAATGAAGAATGAATTGAAGACGAAACTGTATTTAAATTCTATATTTACCATTTAGATTTAAGGCCTTGAGTTTAAAAAAGCCTAATTTAGGCATTTAATACTGATTTAATATCCCATAGGAATATTATAGGGACACTATAGCAGGTACAATATGCTTTAAGTAGGATAAGGTGACTATAAACTCAATACAGTCTATAAGTCCTTGTAGGAATATTGCAGAAATGTTAAAGTGATTTTTCGTTAAGAACAGAAATGAGGCATGGGTGCAGAAGCAGAGCCGTCCAATAAAAAAGTAAGTTTAAATGTTTTTTTCTCAATATATTACCATATGACAATATTCTCCATGCTATCCTTTGGACTCCAGTAAAACCAAGGGGATAGGCTACCACAGGAAAACAAAAAAAAGGGAAAAGTTTGGGAGCGGGCCTCCGGTGACGTGCAAGGGCCTGCAGGGCGGTGTTCTCCGGCAGAAGGAGTCCGACTGGGGTGTGTTAGTCACATCTGGAATAGTAGCTGTAGGGAAGCAGTCTACCGAGCAGGACCTCAGCGATAGTCGCCAAACTCTTCACTTCAGCACTCACGGAAAAAAGCTATCATCTTACCTTTTTGTAAGTTTGGACTACTGCGGAGCGCTTTTTCTTTTGTTTTTACTCAGTGAGCTGATTGTTTTATTGACTTGTTTCCCATAATAGGACTTCATCCCAGGACGTTATATATATGTGTGTGTATATATCGATCTTGGAATTATCTGTGATCTATATATTTTACCGTTTTAATTGGATGAATCATTCGTCCGTCGTCGCGTTGTGTTCAGATGCTTTACACTAAGAGTAAACGTAGCACGACTCAGGCTCGTGCATGGCGGCACTACGCTGGAATGTTTTCCATGCAGATGGGCTGAGTTGTTTTCGAGCGGCGTGCGTTTATTTCTCACGAATCGCTGCTCGTGACCCCAACATCAATCAGTTTTCGTGACTCACAATTGGTCGATCCGAGCCTTTCACCGGTTCACTTCTTTTTTTGTTGCTAATCATGCAAACACGCAGAACTGCAGTTTTATAAGTATTTGATTTCGACTTGTAAACCGATTAAAAGTTCCATTTCTGGAAAATGAAGATGAGGATCGGTTTAGTTTCATTCATGCAGCCCGGTTGTAAACTCAACATTGAACATTTCAGTTCCATCAGGAAGAAATTATAGTCCTCCCTTCCTGCTTTTACCATTTTGAATGTAAGGGGATACTTTTGAATTGAAGTAAACATTGTGGTTGGTGCAGCAGTGAGGAAATGGCGCCATCTGGTGTCGAGAATGAGCCGACGTTCAGCTGCACATCTGCACATCTTTGGTTGTAGGTTCATGTGGCCTGACTGACTTGCAATTGTCCTCGTGTCTCCTGTATCCCTGTAGATCTACTTGAAAATGCTGCTCGTCCTACTCGGAGTGCTTATTTTGCACCTTATCATCCTTGTTCTTCTCTTTGTGTCAACAGCTGCCAATGTAAGTTTAAATCCTATTACCCCTTTTTTCCATTCACTTCTAAGTGTTGGTTTATGTCTGGTCGTTAACTATGTAGCTGTATGTAGCACTAGTCTCTTAACTGTGGATGCTGCACAGTTAATGTGTCTCTGTGTTGTTTTGTTTACAAGGCCTGGACTGTAGGTACGGGTAGTACCACAGATCTATGGTACAGTTGCCTCACGACTAATGGAGGCTACCACTGCAAACCAGCAAGCAATGAAGGTTAGTCAGCATTCATCATCCTTGCAGTCTCTCCCTCTTTAAGACATACATGTTGATGTACTATGCCTTGATGAAAATGACAGCTTTGGTATGAGACAGCTGTGTGTTTGCAGTGCAAATTCATTCTCTGCATCGGTATAAACCCATGAATTTCTGTCTTTCTGACTTCTAGACTGGATCCAGGCAGTGCAGGCTCTCATGGTCCTGTCCGTGCTCTTCTGTTTCTTCTCCCTTATTGCCTTTGTGTATCAGCTATTCAGACTGGTCAAGGGCGGACGCTTCTTCTTCACCGCCATCTTCCAGATCTTGGCCAGTGAGTATGACTTCATCACACACTGACAGGTCACACCCTGAGCAGATGTGGAAGGCGGCAGCCTCCCAACTATAGTGGTCAGAGTTGTGACAACACTTTAAATCACCATCAATAAGAAGTAATTAACATAATGTCTCTTTCTCTCCCCATGTTTATTTTGCTACTCCCATCTTTCTGCCTTGTTCTCTTTCCCACCATCTTTTCCCCTCCCCTCACCCCTCCCTCTCCCTCTCCCTCTCTCCTATTCCTAGGCCTGTTTGTGATGTGTGGGGCTATCATCTACACTGTGATGACTCCGGATGATGATCCCGGTGCAGCCTTCGGCTATGCCTATGTGTTGGCCTGGGTGGCTTTCCCTCTCTGTCTCATCAGTGGCCTCATTTATATCGTCCTGAGGAAGAGAGAATGAGACAGGGAGGAGAGTAGATAAGGAGGAGGGGTAGCTAGGAGACTCCTTACCACAACACAGCACTGTGCCTACTGCCCACAGACCATAGACTGGCATCCCAACTATGCAACAAAAGTGCATGTGTCCCTTTAATAATAATAAACAATTAATGGAGACACTCATTACTGCTGGAAATATCCTCATTTGTCTAATTAGTATCGGTTTTGTAACCATTTCTTGTTCAAAAATAATGCTTTAGTTTGGTTTCCGATGCGATCGCAACAGCAAAAGTTATGTTTTATCTCTGACTTTGGAACAAGGATTTTAATGATTTAATTTTCATAATAAAACACCAGACGCGTTCGCGGTGATGATGCGGCGTCTCCAAAATGTGCTTAGAAAAATGCGGGTGACGTATTGACTTTTGTTGCAGACTGGCACCACCACTTCCATCAATCCATCATGTGTGATAACGAAGAGTAATCCTGCCTTGCTTCAGTCCAAAGATGTACATAGTGTCTGTGGTTTTTAGACATATTTATAACAATTTTACATGCCTTTTGTAAATAGTGTTGTCTAGTTACTTTGTCATGCTCCTTTACGTGATAGAGCTCATGTCACATGATTCTTACAGCTGTGCCAAAGAGATATCGCTTCAGCAGCCAAACTATCAAGCCTTTCATCGTTTTGTCTTTTTGGATGGTCAAACGCTTTGGACAATGTGCCTTTGTTTGGGATATCTGTGTCCATTTATGAAGTGTTAATAAACTAATGAAGTTATTCTGAATTATCATTCTACTTGATATGCCAAATAGAAATTGTTTTGTATTTTCTATTCTAGTTTTGAAAAATGGTGCTTTTTTATCTACTATTCTTGAAATGTATAGCCTTTGTGTTGCCATTTTAACATTGTTAGCAAGTGTCTCATGTCCTGTGATCAATTTGCTTTGTACAAACTGAAGTTTGCATTTTGTGTCAATATTCTTAATAAACCTTTCAAAAACACCAACTTGATGCATATTCCTTTGAAGTGGCCTACTTGGCAGAAATGTAACAGCCCCCTAGACTGACAATATTTAGTCTTGTTGGCCCATCCCTCAGCTCAACACAAACCCAGCATGTCTGGTTGAGTCATCTTGCTCTGAGCCAAAGCTGGGCGTGTGAGGCCGAGACTACTGAATGACTGAGGGGGACACGCTTACTCAAGGCTTGTTGTAGTGGCTAAACTGAACCACCAGGTGTCGCTGGAGTATGTGAACTCTGCATGTGAACCCAGACTGTCCCTTCACCTGAGGGCAGCACAACCTTTTAAGCACAACACATGTCATGTTTTGGCGAGATAAACAATTCAATCTAAAGCATATGTGGTGACTACGTGAGGGAACGTCTGGAAATCAAAACGACAGCATTCTTTTACATGAATTATTTTTGACTTGGGCTGAAATTGTTCTACATTGTTGCTGATTCAATATGATGCTAAAATATCCTTTCCAACACCATTAATGATCGTTAATGTCCTGGCATTCAAACTGTAAACAATCAGGCTCAGTTGAAGACACAGATAGCGCCACCTGGCTCCAGCTTGAGGACATGCCTGCTGGAAAGTTGGCACCATGCACAGACACTAAATGTTTCGGCAGAAATCAAGGAGTACAGTTAAATGTGGTTGGGGGAAAATGTCTCAAAGGCATTTGGATGAGTAAAAAAAAAAATCAATATAAAAAACAGACATATTTTGCTCATTAGCTACTATGTGCGATTGTGGAGCTTCTTGGAGAACACAGAGATCTCTTCTTAGTGTAACAGGTTCCCCTGACAGATTCTCATTATTGTCTTACATGTCAAATGTTTGACTCATCACAAACAGAAAACTCTCACATGAAAATGTACCTGCACGTTTTGATGCCGATTTAATTAAGAATTAGGCGTTTTGATCAGGCAGCTAATACCTGCTCTGTGAAGCAGACAGATACTCGGCGGTAGTCATCTGTTCTGTGATCATCATCTGCCCAGTGTTGGCAATTACAGCGTATTGGCAATATGATCCAAGCAACGCTCTAGTTTACAGTAAGTTACTGTAAAATAATTGGACATTGAGAATATCGGAAGGTGCAGGGATGGCCAATTGGATGACAGAAGAAGCTTCATTCCAGTGTGCGTTTGGATTCTGACCTCCATTCCTTATCCACTAGATTTTGTCCTTTGTTAGAACCAATATACAGTAGATACTCAAAAGTGTCCCCAAGGGATGAGAATTGAACAGTTCAAAGCCTTCCTTAACCTAAAATCAATGAAACTAAGTAGAAAAACTAAGTAGAAATAACAATTTGAAGCCCTGGAGTCCCTGAAGTCCTAGCATTAATGCATCCTTGTCTCAAAGATATTTTCCATTGCTCATGCTCTGTTGAGAGATGTGGGATCATCAGTTTGTTCATTAAACTCTCCCATAAAAAGGACACTCATCTCTGCAAGTACCTGTTATTTCGATCTGATTATCAGCACACCCAAAGTACTTGTGGTGCCAAGGAGCTCAAGGCAATGGCCCTTTCACTGTATCATCACAAAGGGCGGATGGCCATGCTACACAAGGATGTCTACGTCTGAGTTAGATGTATTTTATTGCAGCAAGATCAATCAACAAAACAGTCAGCCAATGGAAGTCCATGAGAGGAGGAAAATTGCCATTGCCTAAAATTCCACTAGGTGGTGACTACTACATACTTTGTCATCTTGTCTTTCATGTCTAGTTTTAAAGTGGTAGGTTATGAGTTTTTAACTTTGCAAAAATGAACCAACCATATATAGGTTGTTATTTGAGACATATAAAAAATATTGCGGTTTCTCCCATACTGAGGGTGATACATTTTCCCATTCTAGTCTCTTTTTAAAGCATACAATACTGGGGTAATGTGACACTAATCCTCTCTTGTGTTATTTCCTTCTCAGAATGTGGCAGCACCGTGGATTATTGAAATAGGATTCTGTCTTTGATCTAAAGGAGTTCAGGACGTCTATTACTTCACATCAGAAACCAAGTTTGAAACAGGTTTGAGATGCCAACATTCAAACTTTACAAAACTACAATAAGCACATAATGGTCAAGCGGCAAAATGATTGCTGAACTTTCTGCCAGCCGTCTTGATGAAATATAGTGAATCTGATGTGTTGTGTTTATTTAGAAGTAGTAGAAGAAGAGGAGGTGAGTGAACTGTGACCACATGTGGTTCTTCAGTGTCTGTTTGATAAACTCCAGCAAAACCCAATGAATAAGTTAAACGGTATAATGGTTAAGAGGTCAAAGCATCTGAACCAAGTCGACCACTCGGTTTGAATGCCAACAGAGGAAAAAACTTCCGCTCAGTCGTCTTTTCTTCATCTCTTTAGAAATTTCAATTTTGTATCATTTCGTGATCACCTTCATCTGAAATGTTTCTCTTCTAAAACCCTCTTAGGAGCAAGGAGGAGTTAACAGAGAATAAACTATTGAAACATTATTAGATACATTGTAATATGTTAACATGTGACATATATAATGGTAACAAGCTCCTAGTATATTGCTGCTGCCCCTGTGGCGTCAATAGGAAAATGCAGCAGGATGTGAAAACAGTGCATGTTTGAGAACAAGCATCCAAATTGTCGGAGTCATAAAACACATCAGCTAGAGTTAATTTAAGATAATTTGGAGTGATCAGTTTGGATCAGAGTGAGATCAACATGATTATATGTGGTTGTTTCTCTTGAATTGAGTTGAGTTGAATTCGGGAAAAAGGAGAAAATGCCTTTAGTCTCATCTTAGAGTTAAAAAGAGCTCATGTGTGTCTAGGAGAAATAAAGGGTATAAATAGGAGCTCTTTTCTTGGAGTTTGCTTTCGTATGGGACCTGGTCTCACACTGTTAATGTCCACCGCAGACTCTGAATAACAGACATAACAATTGACCAATTTTCAATGCAAAGCAATTAAGAACCATTTGACTGTGGTTTGGTCTTGGATGGAATCATCTTAGGACGATATAGTGTCTGGTTCATAACACCAAAAGCAATTCCCCAAAACGTGTGTGCCAGATAACTTTCATAACCTTCATAGAAATGTTGTGTTAATAGTCAGCAAGCTGCATACATGTGCAGATTCTCACACATGCCAGCATGCACATCCACGTGTTCACATTCATGCACACACACACACACACACACACACACACACACACACACACACACACACACACACACAAACACACAATGTCTCACCCCAACCTCTCTAACACATATTTACATGCACATGACAAGTGTTTACATAAGCTCATATCCTCTATGTGAGAGGACACACACACACACACACACACACACACACACACACACACACACAACATATACAAATACATCCCATCCTACGCACATATTACAAAACATCTCATTAGCACTGGTGAGTGTTCAGCAGTGTTCACTCATGATTAAAATCCCATTCTCGTGTTCATTGGTTAAATAAGGTCTTCCGAACTTGCCGCTCTGGTAAAAGCCCCTGGGCATACTGATAACATATTGGGGATGTCAAGAAAACTCCGGAGGCCTATAATGGCCTCACAGCTCCATTTCAAACGTGGTTGACCTTAAGGGTTATTTATCACTGGCAGGGTCACTGGGGGGCACTTAGTATTTACTGCAGGACATGGAGGAGGATGGAGGAGAGGGGTGGAGTTAGTGGGGCTGGGGGGGTGAGAGGAAGCCACCCCCATCGCCATACACTTGGTACGTCGGTGGTTTTATACATCACCACTGTTTAACTACTTGGTAAAGACTGGGAGATTTCACCGCCACGTCGACTCTCCTTCGCGTCAAACTGTTGCAAACCAAGAGCCGGGGACATTTAGATGTAGGCTGCCAAGTGGCTTCTTGGTATCCCAGGAACACATCAGGATCATTTCCATAAGTCTGAGGTTGGGATTTTCTTTGGAGAGGCAGTAATGGTCGTGAAGCAGCAAATACAATGGGCCGCAGCCAGCCGATGGAGCCGTGAACAGGACATGTGAGGACTTCGCTTTTTTCTCTTTAGATTTGTTGCCTTTTTATCCCGGGTGTCTGTCTCCCGGAACAAACCCCGGAGCCTTCAGATGTGGCTAAACGATAGAGAAGCCGAGTGTATTCAAAGCTGATTTCATCACGCCCATAAATCTCTGAGAAATCAAAGCCCATCTCATGCCCGCCCCTCTGCTCTCCCTTTGTCTTGCTAATACACATTAGAGTGCGGCTGGCTGCCCACTTTGACGGCAGCCGGGGACAGGATCTGGGCAAAGTTGCAGATGTGGAACCTGGAGGCACCTTTGACCCATGACCCCCGCCGTTAAATCCTGCCGCTACGTCCGCCTTAGACCCCCGCCATGCACAGGAATCTGCTCCCGGCTCCATTTCCTGCCTCAAACTCAGAGGGAGACATGGAGATATATAGGTAGAGGATCACAAGTGGACGAGAGACAAGAATAGCTCTTGTTTTTCCACTTCCTATGAATGTGTGCTCCCCATACACCACGTACACACACATGGCCACACACACACACTTTGAAAAGCCTGGCTTTAAGGGTATGAATGCATTCTAGGTTAACTATGAGCATACATAAAGGCCTGCTCCACATACACTAAATTACCCATCTTGCATAGTGATGCATAGCTGCATAGAAAGGAGCAGGGAGAGATGAAGAGGAGACAAAGCTCCCTTCATCAGTCAGCCATCAGGAGTGACAGGAGGGTTTAACATATTAACTCTCCTATCAAGATGATTTCATAACTCACCACGCCCAGTGATGCTCTGACAGCCAGTAGAGTCAATATTGCACCAACTACTGAAAACAAAACCTGCGTGTGAAAAAAAAAAAGAATACATTTTCCCTTATTGGAGAAAAGGTTTAAAAAACAGCATCGCAAATTGTATCCGCTCAATCCCAAGTGATCCCGAGTGCCATTTGATTCGTAACATTGCTGCTGAAACTTGAAACTTAATCAAAACAATGTGCTCATTAATAATTCAGTGCCAGCAGCAAGATTCAAACAGTCTCCGCGGGTTGAGTGGGATGATTCGTATAGTGGTGGAGAGGTGGTGGCATGTAGAAAGAGGGGGGGAAAAAATCCATTGTTCACTGTCATTTTTTTTTTACACACACATGAAAACAGGTTCCATAAATATCATGGAGGAATGCTGGTTCCCGTCTTAACATTTGTTGCCTCCATGTGGCGTGTTCGTATGCACGCACACACACACACACACACACACACACACACACACACACACACGCATGCAAACACACACAAAGGCTGTGTGGCCGCACTAGCCAGCCAAATAGTCCTTCTAATCCAGCGCTGGTGGCTAACAAGGTTTTCTATACCAGTGTGACGAGGCTACTGAGGCAAACATTTCTCCTTTAATTACACAACTGTGAGTCTGAGAGTATCTGTCTTGCCGCTCTCTGGTGTTTTCTGGCTTGAGCAGAACTCCTCCAAATTAGAGAGCAGTGTGACAGCGCCGAGATGCATCACTGTGGGGAAACATGGAACAGTGGTTACACGGCTACTGATCCATTTATGGGCCCCAAAAAAATGCACTTCCCACAGTGGGGTTGAGGATGAAAATATGCAGATAATTTGAGAGAACTGGTGAGCGCTTGCACATGCATGCATGCACAAGAGGATTATTACACACAGAGGGGTACTCAAATGATCTCAAATCAAGATACAGTGTCTCTTTGATACATACATAAAGGGATGATGAACCCAAAATGAAGTCAATAAATGTATCTGGTCATGAGAATATGACTCTGCCATGCTCATGTAGCTAGTCTGTGCTCCAGTTAAGCTCCAGATAACTGCTCAATAGTTGACATTAAGTAGGTTTCTGAGGGTGACAGTAAAGAGGGAAATCTCTCGCCATGCCTGAAAACTATACTGCCAGAATTAGTGTCCTGAATCTGATGGTATCTGCGTGCTAATCGTGCCTCATAGATTCAGCCAAGTATCAACAGTTTCAACTTATTTCAAAACATAATGGAGCCCAAACACACACAGACAGACAGACAGATAGTTAGATAGATAGATAGATAGATAGATAGATAGATAGATAGATAGATAGATAGATAGATAGATAGTAGACAGATAGATAGATAGATAGATAGATAGATAGATAGATAGATAGATAGACAGACAGACAGACAGACAGACAGACAGACAGACAGACAGACAGACAGACAGACAGACAGACAGACAGATAGACAGATAGACAGACAGACAGACAGACAGACAGACAGACAGACAGACAGACAGACAGACAGACAGACAGACAGATAGACAGATAGATAGATAGATAGATAGATAGATAGATAGATAGATAGATAGATAGATAGATAGATAGATAGATAGATAGAGAGGTTAATACTCTGTCTCCATTGTTTGGGCAGTGTGTCAGCCAGTACATTATTCAGAATGTCACTTATTAGGGGTCAAGACGGGAACTAGGTTGTGGGTGGGGGGCAGGGGTCAGGTAATGGCAAATGATTCGATCACAGTCATTTCTCAGCGGGCTCAATAGGTCTGGGTGGCTGATGCGATATCTACGAGCTGATCAAATGAAGGATGGCTGTTGTGGGCCAATCAGGGGTCAAACAGGAGTAGCTATGTTATTTCAACCTCACTGACCCTGGCCGGTGGCCCCAGCCTCCCCAGCGGATTTGATGTGTGGACGGGGAGTTGAGACTGGTCTAGGCGCAGGTGTGGGGAATGGGTGTCTTTTGTTTGTCTTCCCAGCCTGGACCCCCCCCATCTCTGGTGACTGATGAGCAGAGTGAGTCCTGGTGGCCACTGAAGTCTGGATTAATGATGGCTATAGCATTACACCCTAGGCAAACACTGAGAACTTCAGAGAAAGGGTGTCTGAGTCTGTTCCTTAAACTAGCCGAAAGCTTTACAATCTCAAACACATACACACACACACACACACACACACACACACACATACAGATATGTCCAGAGGTTGTGACCATTTGTAGTCAGTTCCCAGAGGCTATCAGCTCAGTCTCATCTCTGCTCAAACAGACAGCCAGAGCCTGCGTCAGGATGACTTTCTTATCTCTCTCTATCTGCTGCGTCTGTGGCCCCTCTGCTGAGCTGCTTCCTCAGCAGTAAAATCCTGTGGATCGGCTGAAACCTCTGATTAGATGTGATCTCCTACTTCCTCCCGCTTCCTCTTCATCCCTGGACCTCCTTCCAGCCAGGTTAAGTTTGTATCCATTCATCCTCATTTGTCCTCAATGGGAAACTGGTTGTAGGCAATCAATCTTTGTCTGCTGCGAGGGAGCCTCAAGGTTTTATGCCCAAAGGCGGGTCATCTCTGTCTGCACAAATCCGTCGATGGCCACGTTTTACCAACCAGGAAAGGACCAATCTGGAGTTGGAGCATCATGCAAGCCCACCCCATGAGTTACTGGCTTTGTTAATGTTTATTTTGATGATGATGTTCAAGATGTCTTAAACTGATTGACTTGATGGTACAATGACTGACAGATGACTGATGTTACTGAAGTGATTTGTTTTGTTTGTATTTATTCTATGTGTCACCACTGGAGAATAGGGGTCTGCATTTTGAGTTAAAGTGAGATCAAGTACCAAAGAGGTTTTTTTTTTCTATCAGTTTCTATCAACCCTACAAGAATGTATGTGTATATACCCGTAACTGAGATTCTCAAAAATCCCAGATTGGGCCATTAAAGAGTGTTGATGCGAGAGAGACTGGACAATGTAAGCAGCACGAAAGCCAGAAAACCTTTCAAAGTTGTTGGCATAAACCTGTAAACGTCTGAGGATCCTTGTTGTAAGCAGCCAGTCTAAACCTTGTTATCCCAGATGTAACCCTGTCAATGAAGAGGTTCAGACCCCTAAGCATTAAGGCTGAGAGAGAGAGAGAGAGAGAGAGAGAGAGAAGGAGAAGGAAAGAGAAAGAGATAGGGGCTCAGAGCACAGGGTTAATGGGTTCCCCCGAACGTCTGTATAGTTCAAATATTGACAGTGACTCCATCGCCTCGGCTAATGACCTAGTCCATGTCTGATCTCCCCTCCAGTTCAGTGCCTTCAGCCCAAACAGCTGCAACAGTAGTATCGTTCCACGTCTTCCCTGAGAGAATCCAGGCCAGTTTGGATGTACTAACACCCACTTCACTAATGATTAGCCAGACTGAACACCGCAGAGACGGGAGTTGTAGGTAGGGGGATGCAGTCAAATCTGCTCTCTAGGTTTTCAGTTAGTTCCACTACTGGTCCAATCACTTATTTTATTTTATTTTATTTTATTTTATTTTATTTTATTTTATTTTATTTTATTTTATTTTATTTTATTTTATTTTATTTTATTTTATTTTTTAATTTCATTTCATTTCATTTCATTTCATTTCATTTCATTTCATTTAATTTTGCAAGTGAATAAAATGTAATTCAGCAAGTGGCTTATCATTCTTGGTGCTTCTCTTATTGAATATAAAGAGAAAAGCAGTGGAAGCAAAGCATGGGTGAATATCCTATTAGTTGTCACCTGAAAACAATCTCAGAAACACATCTGATGCGAAGCTTGTAACAATATCTTCTGTTATCAGATCTTCTCGGTGGATAACGATATTGCTATTATAATATGGCCCGGGGAGAGATCCTATTTAGATGGATGATAATAAAATCTCAATTCTACCACTAGATTATTAGATAAGACGTCTAATTTTAAAAGTTTAGGCAGCTCAACATGAAATATAAGATCAAGATAAATATTTTGTATACAAGAGGATATTGTGCAAGCCAATTAATCTCACATTTTCCCAAAACAATGACAACATGTTATTAAAGTTATTTAACAAGAAATGTTTGATTTCCACCACTTATTCTCAGCTCTTCAGACAAATGAAAATCATAGCTTTGTAATTGCCCTGGAGAAGAACCCTACAGCCTCCTCACAAAACAACACATCAGTTTTCTATCATGCAGCCTCTGTCGAAATAACAGTTAATTGAGACAAGCTCAGTTAATTCAAAAGCCTCTAAGTGCCTCCTATTCAATTCCTCATAGATGCTGGCAGGCGACGAACTGCCTCAGGCCCACGCAAGGCTGTGAACCCTCTAAATGTGTTTTGGAAAACTCTGTTCTGCTGGGCGAATTGTGGTTAAGCAAAAAAAACACTTTAACACTTAAATACTTTGTCATTGCCTTCAACAAAACATGCCTTTCCCAAAAACAGACGCGCCCTCTGTACAGCTGGCATGCACCTCATAACTGCCTTGTCAGTGACTACTGGAAAATGATTTGATATATTAGGCCCATGCAGGCAAATTAAATATTGTGTGCAACGTTTGTGCACAAACCCTCAATATACTATGGAAGTGGTGGATTTCTCTCCATTCATACAGATGGGTTATG
Organism: Hoplostethus mediterraneus; assembly: GCA_034670385.1. Lineage (NCBI taxonomy): Eukaryota > Metazoa > Chordata > Actinopteri > Trachichthyiformes > Trachichthyidae > Hoplostethus > Hoplostethus mediterraneus. The sequence goes on from JAXDDW010000058.1 coordinate 274,460, forward strand.
ATTTATTATTAAGGCATCAAAATACAGGGAAGCTTTGGATCAAACAAATGAAACTGCACTACAAACAAACACAGTCGTGATAAGCTTGATTGCTCATTCATCTGAAACATAAGACTTCAAAAAGGCAGTCGCATTCTTTGGATATCTAAGACGCCTCAAATGGCGATGGCAAACAATGGCGATCATTGGCCCTATCATAAAGAGCATCGGCTAATGAGCCTGTTAACCTTTCACCCCGGACACACAGAGGCTACTGATTGGCCAGTGAAGCCAAGCATGAAGCCTGGTGTCACCTCCATCACACCAGGATGCCAGAACTCTGCGAACAATCATCCGTCTTGTTTTCTTTTTTTTTTTGTTACATGGTCTACATTTAGCACAAGCCTAGACGTGCTTTGACAGCGCTTTGATATGACATCATGAAAACATGTCTAATCTCCGCCGAAAAAACACAACGTGCATCAAATGTGCGGCGCATTACTTGAAAGCCTCTACTTGAAAGCCTCTACTTGTAAGTGAAGTGGGAAGGAGAGCGGTAAGCTAGGAGAGAGGAAACGAAACAGGGTGGGCGTCATGGCGAGGTAAAGCCATCAGCCACATCCCTCAGAATAAGAATACAATACGTTTCCTCCATTCCCAAGCTACTCCTCCATTTCTTCACCTCCTCTCTTCCTCTTTTTAAGCATTTTCCACCCATGTCTGTAAACCCTGCCAGAGACAGAATTTATGGTTGTTTCTTCTTCGGGGTGCAGCTGAAATTGATGGATGTCGGAGCCTTGAACCTTTTGCTGGCTGGATGTAAAGGAAGTGTAATCTGGACGCCTTCCATTGGTTTGTCCAAGAAAAAGAAGCCTTTCTGTGTACAGCGCAGATATGAGTTATTGCCTCTATACCTTGTATGTCTTTCACTAACCATCTGCACTTCTTACTCACCATCCGCCAAACATCTATATCCATTTGCTGAATAAAGATAATATGTGAAAAAGATGTTAATCATACTCTGAGTCACAAATTGCAGCGTATGCTACATATCATTCTGCCCTTGACAGATGTATTGATTGCTTTTACAGCTCAAGCAGTTTTCAAGCAGCCGTTTGACAGGTCCAAAGTTCACAGCTTGTTTGGTGTGCTGAGTTCACAGACCTCGTTGACATAATGACTGGTGGTGGAGCAAACATCCTTATCAAAACCAAACTTCTGAGTCATAAAAAACAGGATTCATGGGAAGAGGCTGTGGGTGAGCGGGGCGTGAGATGAGGATTTGTTGGTTGTAAAGGGCAAGAGGGAACAGTCGACATTTTCAAACACAAGCCCAAGACGGACCCGTTATTTGATTTCTCCTTGTCATTTCATTTCATCTTTTTCACTGTTTTCACTCTTTATCTGTTTTTGTTTCCCTTCTATTGTTTGCACCTTATTTATTTTACCATTTGCACTTTATTGCATTTTATGTTATTGCTTGTACTAATCTTATTTTTATCTGTATTTTATTATTGTTTCTGTATTTTATATGTAATAGTTTATCTGTATTTTATTTTTAATGTGAAGCGCATTGCCTTCGTTTGCACAAAATGTGCTGTATAAACAAAGGTTGGCAGATTAAAGTCCAGGGTGGAGAACATACCTGGTATCGTTCCAGGGTCTTTCTGGTTTGTACATCATCACAGTGAAACATAACAACAGGTAACTGGTCAATAAGTCATCATGTGTCACATTATGTTACGCAAAATCTCATCCACATGGTTAATGTTGGTTTTCATCTCACGCCGGTCAATGTCGGGAAAAAGAAGGAATTATCAGGATCAGCTTGAAAGTATTTTGATGTCGCTTTTCAATTGCCCTTACTCACATGCACATACACATAACATATTGATGAGAGCAGGCATTTATCTTCCCAGTGCTGCGTTAATCAGAGAAGCCATCAAAAGGCTCATGAATTCAGTGTGATAGGAGGACTATGCAAGGGCAGGGCTGTATGTCACACATTCCTACCTCTGCCCTCTATTTCCCCGGGCACGCCGAGCACCGTAAATCTGATCTGGCCGTAAACCTCTGCCCTCAACAGAGAAGCAAACATTTAGAAGTAAACACACTCACCACCATAGGCCACTGCACACGCATACTGTGCACACAGAGACACATGCATCTGCACGTGTACACACTCACACAACAGGTTTTAAAAGTCTGATAAGCCTTTTAAACTATATCCTTATCACATAAGCTAAACATGGACTCGTCATAAAATCTTGTCATAAATGCGGGCCATAAACATTTCCAAATAAAAACAAGCACGCTGTCCATGTGAGCTGCATACTGTACCGCCGCCTCGCTCGTAAACACCGAACACACCAAGCCAGTACACGCCTGAGAGAGTTGTGGCCTCACTCTGCGTCCGGTGTGTTCGGCTACTCGTTAGCCCACGCCCGCCCAGCCAGTGCAGCCGAACCGCAGCAGGCTCATGTTTTGGGCCCACAAGGCTTCCCAGGTCCCGTGCAACCGCTGTTAATGATGAGTGGTGAGTGAAAACAACCAACCCTGGCAGCTGTGGCTCCCCATACTCTCTTTGATCCCGGTGCAGCCTAACTCCACTGTAAGGCAGGATGTCGCAGGGATGCCTGTCACGGGCTGCATGAGGTCAGGGTTGACAAGGTGCACCAGGGTGAAATGTGTCCCCAGTTAGGTGCATTCCTGTGGTTGGGGACTTCGTTAGCGCCCGTGGAAGTCAAATAGTCTATGCTGAAATTGTGCAGTCGCCAAATTGTCAGCAATATATGCCGGTCGCAAAAACCTGCCAGCCTGAATTTCTTTTCCGTGCGCCATGAATTTACAATTCACACTTAAAACATTTCTACACACGACGCGAGAACACCGTGAGCTGGATTCATGGAATAAGCATTGGGTGGTGAAATAGAGGATGAGTGCAGTGCGGCCATGTCAGCCTTTATACTGCCTTCAGTTTAAATTAAGAAATTGTTGGTGTGCGCTTGCTTCCTGTCTTAAGAAGCTTTTTTGAAAGATTAATTGCTCCAAACTAGACTCTTACAATGTAGGTCAGATAGTGAGCTTTATTTCTGTCTGTTCATTAGTTGTAGGAAGAGAGGGGAGAGGGAGGAGAGAGAGAAGAGAGAGAAGAGAAAGAAAGAGAGGGAGCCCTTTGAAAGGAGAAAAGTGCCTCTCAACTTTCCGAGCTAGTCAAGCCGTCTCTGGATGGAAGTTGACTTCTTGATGAGCTGAAGGCGATTTTTCAAAGTTTGCAGGGCATGAAGCCATCTTTAACGCTGACAGCTCTTTGATCCTGTGGTTTCCATGATTTGTTTCTGATTAATGTGCAATTTAGTCCTTTCCTTCATGTGGAAACAGCGCACGCACACACACACACACACACACACACACACACACATTCATGCTTGGCCCTAATTCAGCGCCTGAATAGAGCCGCACAGCACCGACAGAGACCAAGTCAGGAAAGAAAAAGCCAGGCGGCAACACAAAGCAGATTCCAAACAACAGCATCGCAGCACTGCAGGGGAACAGCCTGGTTTCCTCTGGTTCAACTATCTGAGAGAAAAAGGGAGGAAGAATTTTCCCCTTGAGGCAAAAATGTGAGAAATGAGACATGGGGAAGGAATTAGCAGAATAGGATATATATTTAGAATTTATATAAAGGGACGGGTGACTAACCTATTGGAAAGCGATTTCATTGAGAATCTAGTGTATCGTGTAGTGTAGTCAAAATAAGATGGCTTTTATTTGCCTTTAGAGATGCCTCTATGATACATTTTTTCCTTTCAAGACAGAGAGGGAAGAGAGTCATTATATGATACACTAATACACTATAGCAGACTGTTGAACTGCATCCCCTATGTCTCTGTTATGAAACAGAGCCGGTTTTCACATGGAATTCCTCTGATAGACCTGAGCGCTTTAGGCAGCAGGAGCCAAATGTCTGCATCATAAACGCGTTGTTGTCCTGAGAGAGCATATTAGGAGAAAAAAAAAGAAGTTTTGAGCTAGTAAAGGAAGGAACAATAAACAAATTTTAAAAAATAAATCCAAGTTAATTGACAGTCAGACACCAAAAAACAGCAACGAGTCAGAAAAGTGGCCACACATGCAGCCTATTTTGTGAAACCAATATAGGCACAATGATAACAATATATGCATTACAGCAGACATAATTGAATTAGTCTGCCTCGTCTCTCTTAATATAGAACAAGGCCCAGTCCCCTGAGCCATGGGTCACTGGTCAGTGGAGGCCCACTGACCACAGACACAAACTGCTAAACCGTTTGAAGTTAATCAGTGGATGTGGTGGTGATAATGTCCCAGTGGATGTAGGATGACATCCACTAGTTAAATGTGGTGTGTGTGTGTATGTGTGTGTGTTTAAGCAATGAGGACATGAATTCCAGAGCCGAAACCAACCTCCACCCACTTTTTTATCCCTCCCATCCTTTCCTCTCAGTGTGATCAATGTGCACTGTGGATGGCTGCAGCGGAGGCCAAGTCCTGAGAGCCAGGGCTAGGCAGGACGCAGGATCGAGCGGGTGGTCGTCTGCAAGCCGGCCCTATAAAACATCTCTATACACGAGGGTAGGAAATATCCTTGGCCCTGCGTTTAAGGGGTCCCTGTTGGATCTGATACTTCTAGCTGCTCACATCTAATTACTTCCAGCTCAGTGTTGGAAAGGCTGCTATACTGTAATCCTTTTAATCATGGTAGGGACTGGAAATAGCAATGCAAACAATGCAATTTACAGGTACCTGCTTACACACAGGTATCCTAGCATTACTCTTGATTTTCTTTTTAATATTAGTATTATTTTGATTGATTGCATTTCACAATTACTCACCTGCTTTAATGACAGATATGCTGTGTCAACATCACCAGCTCTGAATGAGGCAGAGAAACATTTCAGAAAAGTCTAAGAATGGTGATAAAGTACGAGTCATTGAGATGTAATCCCTATGAGGAGCAGTAGATTATGGAGGGTGCTAAAGTCAACCAGAACAGTACTTGACTTTGTCTTCTCTCACCATGCAGTATTTGAGTCACAACAATGACAGCCAGTCATAACTCAAACGTGAGACTGTATTAGCCAGTGGGGAGGCCCCCTTTAATGGGCTACTTTCCCCCAGACTATTTATGACTTCTTAAACAAGCAGTGACAGGTGAGAAAAGATTTTTGAAATCCATGTCTACAAGATCACTGTTTTGTAACAGAGGTATTTGATTGATACGGACCTTGATGGGTCGGGAGGCTCCCTTTCTCAAACTAACACAGGGGCACTCAGCAGTCTCGACACCGGTGTTAACGTTAATGTATCTCTCACCCACCGACAGCTTAAATGGAACGTGACAAATGAAGGGAAATCACAACAGTGGAGCAAAGACAGTTTATGTATTATATTATATATGGGATCTGTGACCTAGATAAAGATGTCTTCTGTGGTAAGGGCTGAAACTCATTCCATAATGCAACAACCTTCCTGTCCCAAACCATCAGCATTTGTTGAAACACAGAAACAGAGAGTATCAACCTCTTGATTGTGCACCTCCTTACTCAACAGGCTCAGAGTCAACATCAAGAGTAACACAGGGAGGGAATGCACAGGGGATGAAGGAACAACATATCTGTCGATGGTAATGAAAACACCCTCCAGCAGCGCTCATCGACATAGAGATTCTATATGTGCGAAGAAGTGTATTGTGAAGTTATGGCAGAGCAACTTCATCATCCATAAGGAAGGCAAGAGAGGATTTCAGAGGAGTCTCTCTAATAAATCCCCCCGCTTAACTTTGACCAGCTGGTATACACCCACAAAGTGGAAGAACTGGGCTTCGGGGTTCAGGCTGTTGTCTCACAATGTGACTAAATGGAAGTCAACAAAGGGAGACTACTGGAGTTTCAGGTTTTGAAATAATTACAGGATAATTGCTGAGGCTGTTAGATGTGGTATGATGCAGAGCAAGCTTAGTGATGGAGGGAGGCGAGAGGAGAGGAGGAGAGGGAGCAGATTCCAAGTACTTTGGTGAATCTATGTGGGGAGAGTTGAATTGGGATAGGCGAGGAGTCATTCTTTGGCTAAATTAACCATGGTTTGTTTTTCATACCGTAGGTAAGGCTGTGGTCAGGGGTTTCTAAGTCATCTTACATGCTTTGCATTCCTGCCTCCTTCCACTGGAGCTACAACTAAAACCTCAAAAGAGCAAAGAGTCGTGGAAAAAGAGATGAGAGTTTGTCATCTCAGTGACAATGAGTGACAGCGCTCCCCTGAAACCATGGCAACACAAGGAATTCTACTCAATAGACACATGACGAATCAGGACCTTGATGTTCACTGCCTTCTAATTGAGGCCAGCTGGGGGAGGGAGATCGAGGACACAACTCATTCAGATCGGGAATGGCTTGCAAGCTAACCACAAGAAAAAAAATAGTATATATATATTTATACAGTGCTGTGCAAAAGTCTTAGGCACGTGTAAAAAATGATCCGTAAAGTGAAATGCTTCAAAAATAATGAAATTAAAAGTTTCTAAAAATCCAAAAAAATTACTATAAAGAGAAACATGCAGAATATATATATAATATATAATATATGGGCTCATATATTTTTTATTCACGCAGACACACAAAAACATTTATATCACTTCAGTGAATGGTGCAAATGTTTGTACCACTGAATGCATGATGATTATGAGTCTAATACAGGACCTGCATGCTCAGCATGGTTTGAAACTATAGGTGCTGTGTATTATCCAACAGGCACTACAGACATGATGGTACCAAGTGGAGGAGCAGAGCATTCTGGGATGCTGACAGGGTTGATTGATGGTTTCAGATTGGGCCTCCTACTGTTGCAGCCCTGTATCAACTTGCCAATCAACAGAACTCTTAAATAATAATAATGGGTAATAATAATGGAATACTGCATTCTAGTTGGCAGATTGTGCTCAAAGTTGATGGATATCAGATAATTAAAAAAAATATGGTGGAAGGTTCATCTTGGGAAATTCCCTGCTCCATTCTGGCATTGCTTTAATTTCCATTTAATCCCAGGAGCAGGAGTTTAACGAACCAATTAATTGCAAAATCAGATTAAATCCCTGAATGCCTTGAAATTATCTCAGCGTTAAGTGTTTCAGATGCTCAAGGCACGCATGAATATTATCAACCCTAGTTCATTTTTATTGTGAAATCTCTATTAGAAGCCAACAAGTCCATGAATCATGAACGCCCACTAACTGCCCTCCTTATCCATGTCCACATAATGAAATTTACTCCGTAACAAAACTTTATTAAATATAATGCCATATGAGCTTGTCTCTGCCATGGCCAGAGGAAGCTGTCCTATTTTCAGACACAATGTTTTAAAAATATCCTTATCTCCAAGACACATATGTACAGATAAATGCAACTGTCTGGTCCTGAGGCCAGTTTTACACAGCTCAGCCAGTACTATGTCCTACACTCCAGATTAGCACCAGCTAAAGGGCAAGGATCCCCCTGGTCGGCCTTGGCGGAGGATGCAGACTGATAGCAGACAGTCCAGTCGGTAATCCCACCGAAGGGCTCCCATCCCCCACACCCCTCAAGGTCCAAATCTTGGATTATGAAGGTGACATTGGTCCAATGAGAGTAGGGGACTATGCATACCTCATCACAGAGAAAGCAGGATAAGACAGTTAGGTGCCTGAGCTGGGTGGGGTCACAGGTGGCCAAGCGACTAATGCTATTGGTTCAGCATGGTCGACGTAATCCAACTGGCAATATGGCTCAAAACTTCTTCTTCTATCTATCTTTTAAATGAATCAGACAAGCCAAATAAACTAGATGGATGTGACGCTGGATGTGTTTTGACAGTGAAGTGAGTGAGTACTTAGAATGGAGTTGATCAGAGACTATGAGCACTATGACACAGTAATAAAGCCATAAAGGTTTTGATGATCGGAGACTCAGTGGGCATTCCTGTCAAGGCTGTGTGATAAAGTCATTACAAAGGCATGCCACTGGGATTTGGAAAGGACCAGACTGTCCTAATGGAGAGCCCGCAGTGGTACCAGGCAGGCGGGCGACTGCAACAAATAGTGTTGGGAGACCACAGAATGAACATTAACAACAGAACTGCCTCCACTGGTGAGAGGGCACTTCTGTCTTCCTGCCCTGTCCACTGGGGAATCTCTGGTTACAACATGGGGAGTGATGCAACATGTCTACACAGCATCACCAGGCTCTTTGTCTTCTGGGTCACTGTGCAAGTCATTCTCACCCCCGTGTTTATACTGAAATAACAAAATCTGTTTAAAATGAAGTATATGTGAAAAGTTTTACTTGACTAGTTGGCAACATGAAAAGGAAAAACCCTAACAACTCCAATATTGGGGTTAAGGGGCATGTTGAGTGCCATATGTAAAGTCCAATAATCTCTTTGGACAAAGCCTGAAGCCCACAGCCCTGTGAGTGCATTAGGGGAATCAGCTGTTTTGCACAATGTGCATATGGCCTTAATGGTTTAAAGACAAAGAACAAAAGAGATTAATCTTCTGGACGCTGCAGAGGCCAGGGTAAACAAAATTCCTCCGGGGACATTGTCAAAATGAGTACATTTCCAAGTGGCCTTATAATAACAGCTTTAAACACTGACAATCGTGTTTGCTGAAGCTTTGCTAATGCAAGAAGGCTAATTAAAGTCAAAGTAATTTGGTAAATGAAAAATGTGATTAAAAAAAGGTCTGAGAATTCTGCAGCCATCTGTTGAAGCCCAGATGAGCTAAAATTAAGCTCCATATCATGAACACCATGAACATGTGAATAATGAAAACATGTTAGAGAGACTTTATCACATTCACAGCTGTAATATGAAATGCTCTCAGATAGAAACGAGTTCATGTTCACAAATCTTGACTAAACTATTCTGGCTGGTAGGACAGCAAAATGTGAATTCTGTGTATTTTCTTTTTTCCCTGCTGAGCCCAGAAGCAATGATATCCACAGGGGAAAACAAAACATTTCGTTCAATAGCTTTTTTTTTTCTTTGCTAAATTGCATTTGGAGGCAAATTGCTCTGCTGAATTTAAACAGATGCTTCCAAATTCATCTTATTATTTTTTAGAACAACAACATGTGGGGAATGTGTAGTTATGCTATGTGTATTCTCAAACCCAGTACAGTATTCACATGGCTGGGTGCTGCCAATGGAGCACTGACAGAGTAGCGTATCAGAATCTGACAGCATAAAATCCAGCAGTCAGATTTGACCTGACAAGCCTAAAGTGTGGTTGGAGTTATGCACAAATCAGTAATTTGTAAAACATCTGCTGCATCTTCAAACAGTAACGCCTCTCCGTGTCTTCTTTGAAGTTCTCATCCTCAAAGCACGTTGGTCCTAGACAATGCCAAGAGGGCCTTTTGGAAGGGGGATTAGATTTGGATTAGCCATGTCAGCACATATATATCAACCCCAAATCTACCAACTCAGATTAATGCTTGCCCTTCCTATCGGATTAGGATTAGGTTTTTAACAATGCAGAATAAAAGATTAAGAGCCAGAGAGGAAGACAATGTCTTATTAACCTCTGAAGCAAGGTCTACCTAACAGCGATCGTCTCTCTATTCTCTTTTCATTTAGGGCACACTGTAGATTTCAAGGATGTTAGTTCCTTCCTTGTGCAAAGAGTGTTACAATAGCAGTCACTGTATTTCTACTCAATGTTTTAATTGGAATACCATTGCAAATGTGTCTGAAATCATTCACTACCTGTTCACTTGAAACCTGATGGATGACAAAGCTGATGTGGGCTGTAGACCAAGGTCCATAGATAAGTACAGAATCTACCCGATGCTATGTATAATTACACTGAACCAAGAGAGAGTGTCCTTAAACCTGTTTTCCATCCTTCTTCTTCTTTCCTCTTTAGATTCTTGAAGAATAGGACTTACTAATGGAAAAAATATTTCTTCACAATTTTCAGAACTCATTCAAAACTCAAAATACAGGTCCATTTTGCACCAGTGAGTCACAAAATATAAATGTATAATGCACTGCTTCAAAATACACTTGACCTCAAGTTTGGCTGTCACATGCTGCCATACCTTGTATCAAGAGTTCACTCAATTCATATCAGTGAAATGCAGGAGTTTGTCTGTGAGCTGTTCAGGAAGAAACCCATATGACCGGCCTCGTATTACCTGCACTGTCTGGATTTGAGCGGTCTGTCACTGTGGAAACATGAAGATGCTTGTTGTGGCAGACCTACTTTACTGGGGGTTGACCGTGCATTATGAAGAGGTTAGCTAGTCTCTATTTTAAAGCTCACTGCTTGTTTCCACTAACAGAACATATGGTAGAGTTAAGCACCTAGATCTTCATCTCATTTTCCTGGCTCTTTTTGGGTCGTGTTTACGTGAACGTCAGCTTGGGTCCATAATGTTTGAAGCATTATCATCACAGCGTTTGTGCAGTTTGATAACAAAAGTTGCTTGCTTGCTAAAAGTTGCTAATTCCTTGCTATCAATTCTGGTGGCAAAGAGCAGTACAAACCTTCCTCAATTCATGTATGATGGACACCTTGGTAAAATGGCATTACAGACTCTAGAGACTGCTGTGCATTCTTAATAATCGGGCTAAAGTTGACACTGCTGACTGCACCCAAACTGTAAATTCCTGTACATCTGTTCTCTAAACTAAACAATCTGCTGTTGTATGATGTTTTATTTTCTTTCACTTTTACTCAGCAACTCTGATTCTATTCCCCAGAGGAAGCTGCCAAGCAAATGTGTGAAGTCGCTCGGTGCTCAGGGCTGCCAGGTGTCTATTCTCCCTGTTTTCCCAACCTTCAAACAAAAGCGGCCTGCCTCACAACAGCCTGGAGGGATGTGTGCTAACAACAATTCCCCAGTCGGGAGCCTAGCAATTACACCACCCCTCCTCTATCCCTGTAATTGCAGAGGGAGCTGCTTCCTTAGTGATCAGACTGCTAGCCCGCCACCAGGGAGACTGGCTTCATCGCCCTATAGGCAGCCCAGGTAAATGAGGGTGTTTTGCTGAAGCAGTTAAATAAATGTTGTTCGTTAATAGAGTGGGTTGATTCTCACTTGAACCATAACCCTTGCTCTGGTTTCAAGCTGTGACGGCATGATGGATGGGACAGGTTGTTAGAGGCAGGTGCATTTTGAGTACAGCTAGACTACACCGCCTCCTTAAAATATGACGTTACACTGTACAAAATTGTCACTCAATGTTTATGAAAAACAAATACCATGCACTACATAAGCCCGCTCCTGAATATCAGACCATTAGCAGCAGTGAGCACCTGTTTGTATGGCAATCAGCTTTACAAAGGAGGTCTGACCTTTCGTGCTTCAGGTCATGCCTCAAACACACAGACAGGAAAAAAATACCTAATGTTTACATCCACATTCAGAGGTAAACCTGAAACCTGATCTCACTTCACATGTTTCGTGCGGCGTGTCGAGTGTCACCCAGGGGCTTAAAGGGATGCCAGTGTTTTTCATAATCTGTCACTTCTGTAGAGATGAGAAACCTGACACTTACTGTTGTATTTTTGCTGCGGCCATGGCAACAAAACCTTCCCATTAGTGGCAGCGGGAGCCTGAGACTGCTTACATAGTTAACAGCACTGTGGTAATTAGCCTGTGAGATCAATAATGACGGTGAATTAGACTCAGCAGTACATCGTGCCTACAGGGATCCAAACAGGTAAGGTGGCAGAAGTGCATGAAAAAGTAGCACAATTAAACCATATACAGCAGACAAAACTGATGAGCCCAGTTAGATCTGCTAGCATCTGTACTGCGGCTCCAGATGCTGTGTACGGTAAAACCACAAGATGACAAAAGACAGCATTTTCAGATTTTGGTAAACCATTTATTTCTTACTTTAAAGAAATAACATGAATGCTCCTTATAATCTACTCTTCAGTCAAACCTGCTTCATTTCCATCTTTGTAAAACAATGCATACAGCAAAATAGTGCTTCTACATCAACAGGGTTGCAACACATCATCGTGGAATGACTTCTGTAAAAAGGTTGATAGCTGCATGTTTATAAAAGTTGAATAAAACTCAACCATACATAAATCTTTGATAAGGAAATTTGGCCCTAGGTAGGTAGACTTAAATTCCCTTTCCCTGGAATACAGAGATCTAGATAAACGCTCTCTTGGTCGTTAGTGTCATTTGACTGTCACCCGATCAGCTGATGTATCATGGGGAAGTAAGGGCATCATTAACACAATGTCTACTATCACCTATGGTATAAGAAAGCTGTACAGGATGATCCGTGAGAGATATTTCATTACAAATCAATGTACGTGATTGAATCATGTGATTCATTTTCCATTAGGGCCTCGTGAAGCCTGTAGTAGCAGCTTTTTGGGAAAACGGATTTGAAAACACACAGGTGTCCTGCCCAGGCCCTCGGTCGGATATTCCGTTACAAAAATGAGAAATAGTGGTCAAGTCGAAACGTTTGTGGTGGAACTTTATATTATATTAACTTGAAGTTGATGCAAGGGTCAACCATAAACAAACTGCCATTAATCCCTTGATGGATCCATGTTTTATTGCTGTGCCTCGGAGATCAAGGCAGTGCCATAACTCAGGTCTAATTGACATGATGAGGAGCTATTACCGTATTGATCCACCTGGCAAGTGCCACTGGATCAGCCGAGGCCTGTATCGACCAGACTAAGTGGGCACATAGACCTCTGAGGGTCAGGCAAATGTTAAGGGGATATTACCAGTTGTTTGTAAAGTTGGATCACTTTCAGCGTAAGAAGGTGAAGCAAGAGCAGCATTTGGGGAAAAAATGTGGCTACATGAATCCAAAGGTTTGTTCTGGCAACAAAAGGATACTGACCCTGCTTGTAATACCCGTAACAGAACATTGTGCTTTAAGAAACATGTTTCTGTATTTGATAACATAAAAGAAGAAGCAAATGTAAAATTAATACAAAATGTGCTTGAATGAGGATTAAAGCTAGAACGAATGTGTGGTGGATCATGTATTAACATGGGTAGGCAGCTTAGTGAGTTAATATCATAGAAATAAATTATCATAAAATAGACTTCTGTACTTTTTACACATACACCAAATACTGTACATACACTGTATAACAATATCTCCAAAACATTAAAATTAGAAAGAACACAGACGTGGGACCAGCGTGAGTCTGTGGTAGTGGTTTGTCCCTTAGTCCCAGCCGAAGTCATGACCAGTCATCTGGTAAAACTTACTGTTAAAAGGGTTTATAAAAGTCCCGTAGCCTCTGCACCACCTCTGGGTTGATATTAGGATGTGTCCTGCCTTTGGTTTTGCCCAGGCAGTGGGGCTTGCTGTTCCCCTCAGGTCTCTTGAGACAGGGGAAGCCTTTAGCTGGGTTGAAGTGGAAATGCTTGTCAGTGACCACCCTCCTGAGCCCCAGAAAGTCCTGGACGCGAGCCATCTCCCCTGCCGGGTCGCTAATCAGACGCTCTCCACTCACAAACAGCAGCTGCTCCATAGGGAAGTACTGGAGCCAGCGCTCAAGGTGCTTGGCGTACATGCCAATTTGAACGGCGCTCCACGTGGTGTCAATCAGACCTGAGGTCACGTTCTTAAAGGTCAGGCTCTCGAAGGAGGGGATGTCAGGCTTCTTGGAGCGGGTCTGGGTGTAGTCTGAGATGGCCCGTGTGACAGGATCGCGGACTACTACAATCAGCTTTGTGTCCTTAGACATGGTGTAGATTCGAGCAGGGACCTCCTTGGTTACGTAGTAGCTAGGGGTCTTCTCCATGGTCATCTGGCCCTCCAGTGTCTTGGGCATCAATTCCCTAATGGGGAAATAAACGCACAGGTTACGATTGTATAGCAGATACTGTAGGCCACATAAACAACAGGGTGGCGCGTTCATGCCATTGCAGATTCTTTAGCTTGTTTTCATGCCATCACATTTTAATGGCATCAACTTCAAGAAGCCACCATACACAATAAGATGAGATTAACTGTGATGCAGTGTCTCCATGACGGTTTTATAAGACTGACAGGCAAGAGCTTGTCAATCATCATCAGGACGACAATCACAGACAACATGAGCTACATTAACGCAGCCTGAGAGTGTACCTGAAGTGACAGGGATTGGTATGTAGAGCAGAGAGTCCTATCCATCATCTGTCATTGCGTGTGAACACAATACACAGTTCATGACATGCTCCAAATTCAGACGCTAAAGGAAGACATTCATCTCCTGCTGCTTCATTTAATCTACTTTAAGACCCCAATCCTCTTTCAAACCCCAATATCCTCACAGTGAAATACTCCACACCTTGATTACATTATACAATGGGAGGTTTAACTATGAATAGGCAGCATCATGCTTCTTAATGTCATGCCAAGCCTGATGACTATGACAGTACTTCTCATATCATCGTATTGTTCGTTGTCATATTTGTTACTAATATTGGCATACAATGTTTTTTGTGCAAGATGCTCACATTTGGAGAAGCCTCACATTCCCGAGGAGAGAATGCATAGCTAAGGAGCTGTCTACTCCCATGATTGCATAGCTTCCTGACCCAGGATGGCTCTGGTTGATCATAATATAGCCTGTTAACTGCAGCCCTGACTGGATAATGGCTGAAGTGAGCCAAGGGGGATTAGGACTAAGCCAAACACACTGGAGCATTAGAGGCTGGTTGACTGACTGGGTGGCTGGCTGGTCTCAAGGAGGGAGGGAGGGAGGGAGGGAGGGAGGGAGAGAGAGAGGCAGGAAGAGTGCGAGGGAGAGAGAGAGGCAGGGAGAGTGCGAGAGAGAGAGGACAGTGGTGGAGATGGCCATGACATGACTCATGTTGAGTGTCAAAGGAAAGTAGTTAATCCACATCAATAGGAACCATCAAAGAAAACCACTGCCCTTTCCATACATTTGGTTATATAAAACCCTACACTCTATATTCATGAAAGACAGAATCAAACTCCAAAGAGTCATTCAATCTTTACTGAACAATACAAGCCTTGATGTCATGTGAACGCACATATCAGTCCCCAGCATACCAAAGTCCTCTCAGTCAGTCAAAATGTTAATCTTCAGTTAACGCAACATTTGATACTTTTGTTTTGATAGTGAGCAGTTGATCTAAATAAAACAACGTGGGACTGAGAAGCCATGTCATTCAATTTCCAACCATCTGTTGGTACCAATAGAAGGAGCTTCACTATCCAGGGGCAGACTTAGTGATTTTGGGGCCCTAGGCAAAAGCAAGCAAAAGGCCCCCCTGAATCCTATAGGCAAAAATGTTTCTGGTATAGGCAACTGACGTCAGATACTAGTACTGCTACTGCTACTGCTGCTACTACTACTACTGCTATTACTACTAATAGTAATAGTAATAATAATAAATATCTGGCTAAAACAATCACATAATCACAACAGACAGGAGCAATTGAGCTGCAGTTTGTACATCAGATCTGGACGTCCCACCCAAATAAACTTTTATGCATTGTATATACGTTGCTTGCCCAAACTCGGCATCTATTGCACGCCCTACTGTCCTGGTAGGGGGATCCCTTTAGGAATAGCCCCTCCCGAACAAATATTAGCAGCAGTTAATTGTTTGATGAAAAAAGTTGTATTGACTTTTATTTTCCTCTATTTTTTGTTTGTCTGCACTATACTTCCGTTTCATTTTCTTCTACAGTGGCAAGGGAAATTAACTTAAAGTCAAGTGGCAATGTCATGCTAGAGGTCAAGTGAAATAGTTCACTAAAGCCTGACTGAGTAGGGGTGGGGGGCCAAGACAAGATTATTGTAACAAGAAGAGGGGTGTTTGTCAATAAGTACAGTTCTTTTAAATTTATATAATTATTATATTACTTCATGTCTTTTGTGGGGCCCTCTGGCTACCGGGGACTAAGGCATCCGTCTACCTTTGTCTAATGGTAAGATTGCCCCTGTCATTTTCCATTATACAACCGATAGCTTTTCATCTTACCAATTTATGTAGCGGAAGCAAGCGGACAAAGGTCTGGCCAAGATTTTGCAGTGCAGAGCCTCTTGTGACGCTACTGTAGCTTTGGGAGAAGCCAGCATTGTGCATACCTCATTAGTGCCACACAAACACACCAGGGGTTCTCTTTCTCACGCAGTTTCATCACCTACCTACCTTCTGCTTTTCTATACATCTGACCCTATGCATTTCTACTCCGTCAGAGCCTTAGCCATGGTTGTACGCAGTGGAAAAACCGCAACCACAATCAAGGTAATAAGTATGAGAGGCACAAACATCTTTATCAGAACCCTCTGCAATTATCCACTGTATCTCTTGGAGACACACAAGTGGAATGCTGTAGGCCTTCCTCGGGGCCTCGAGGGACATAAAAACTTACTACCAATCAAACTTTCCTCTTAGGCCCCGAGCAAAACAATCTGTATGAGAAGTACATGCATTATTCATCTTAGCGGAGATAGAGCACGAGAGAACATCTCTGACTGAAGGATGAGTGAGAGAGTTGCCTTAGGGGGGCAGATGTAGCAAGCTTTCACAATTTGTTCTGCTTAATAAACAATGTCGCCTGGGTTTCAGTGGATCTCCATCCATCAATCATGCCATGCAAAGGTATAGATCATTCCATTTGAAGAGAGTAAAAAACGGGCACTGATTTTGTATATTTTGATGTTATTTCATGAAATTAAAAACATTGTTTCACCCAGAAACCGACTGACAGAACATTTCAATTGGCTGTGAATGTATTTCGAAGTTGTAACGCAACACTGTGGACCTGTGTTGAGTTTGAGAATTGAAGGGCTAATACCTATAATTGGTACACTAACAACAAATCTAGATTGACGCTTAAAAATACAGTACAACACATATAAACATCCACTGCCCTCTAACCCGTCCTTTACAGCACACAGGAGAACAGCAGGGCAGGGAAGATAACAGAGAGAGGCAGTGTGGGAGACGGTTAAGAGAAAGCGATAAAGCGAGAGAGAGAGAGAGAGGCATGCGTTGAAGGAGGAAAGAGGGGATTAGAAGGAACCAGGAGGAGAGAGGTGTGCAGGAGGAGGACAGAGATTGCATAGGTCAAACCCCTGACCCTGAAGCAAATACGGACTACATCAACCTCCTTCTATTTCTAAGGCACTGGCCACTTCAGATGCTGCGTCTGCATTTTCCTGCAGCAGAAGCGCCAGATAAATCACCCCTACCGCCGACTAGACAAGACGTTAATCCAAGAGTGTTGTGTTGTGTAATTTCTCTGTGTTTTGTCTGCCGGGCAAGTCGGGTGTGTCCATTAAAACCGTCTGCGTTTGAAAGCCTGTGCGTTGTTTACATTTGCTGCTATCAGGAAGCAGGTTCAAAGGTAGGAATTTACAACGCTTCGCTGCTGAACGATGCACTCAGTGATGAGTTAACCAAAGTGAGGCACGAGTACGGTGCAGGAAACTCTAACGAGACTTGTATTCCTCATATCTTGGCACTTTTATGCTTCGCTGATTATAACTGGCATCTATATTTCCGCTCATCAGACCACCGCGACAAGGGAATGCTCCAATCAAAAACCTCAGCATTATCCAATGTCATGATCAGTTCTAATCTCATGCCGCAGCTCTGAGAGGAGGGGTGAGCTCAGCGCGGGTGTACCGCCGCTGTGGGAATCATTCCTCTTCTCAAAGACAAGACGAGAGGTGGTGGTATGCAGCCACTCAGAATAATCTGACCGAGTTACTGTGAGACGAGTTCCAGACATAAATCAAAGGAGAAAGGATCTTTGGGGAGGGTGTACTCTGGCCATTGTAGGCCATCTCATCGTGCGTGTGAAAGTCACAATCAAGCTTCGCGCCTCTAATGTCCAATATCTCTACAACATTCCTGACCACAATGATAGTGCAGAGCGGTTTGCCATTTTTCCCATCCTCCATTATTACTGTCAGTATGCACAACTCAAGGCCACCTGGCTGTCGGGTGGAGACAGGCCCAGTTTGACGAGATGAGGAGGAGGCGGAATAGTGTGTGAGCCATTCTGGCTTCCCTCACACAACTGTCAGCCTTGCATTAACACATAACCATTCTGACTGTCAGTTGTTTACAGAACCGGGAGGCACTTTTTATCAGGGTGGTGGTGGTGGTGGTGCTGGAAAGGACCAAGCCCACCACATTAAACTATGCACACTGAACTTTTTCTCATAGGACACCGTCGAAGAATTATCAGAAAGATTATTACATGATAACAGAAATATCCGTAGGTTATATAAGGAGACATTTAATGGGTGTAGAAATCTCGATATCTGTGGTATGTTTTTGGTTTATGAAGTGGCTGATGCAACCACCTAGGTAATCCCCCCACGGGGATGTACTGGTCTGAGAGGATCAGCAAAAACAAACAAGACTTCAAAGAAACAAAACAGAGTGATGGTTGAGGCAGATTGGAGTATTTCAAAGTTGCTCTGACTGGCTGTCAAGGTGCCTCTACGGTGGAGAGAATGAGAGCGGCAGGAAACAACAGATTCTCTCTGAAGACACCACAAAGGAGAGCGATGAGGAAGTCAACAACTCCAGGGGCTATAATGGAGTGAACAACATAACGCCCTCTTTAAGTTTCAGGGTTTCCAAAGTGCTGTAATAAGTGCTGCGGTTTGAAAAATTGCCTCGAGCAAAAGCCCAGGGGCAGCAAATGAAATCTTTAATCTCAAATCTCTTCAGTAGAGAGAGGAGACATACCCATTACTAGTATTGACATTCTAGTGGACTCACTGTAGGAATTCTGATATCGCTTCAGTCGAGTAGAAGAAACAATCTGATAAACTATGACAGACTAGTAGCATTTGGTTTTGGCCTCTGGAAATATTTTAGGAACGTTTGTAACAACAGCTATCTTATTTCTTTGTTTCTTTCTCAATATCACATTAGTTCTCGCTTCTATTCCTGTAAATGTGCTGACACGTTAGTTCGAGCTTGAATTGAGAGCGCTCTCGTTTAGGCAGATCCCCCATGTGTCCTTGCAAAGAGCTAAGGGTGTTGAGTAAGCAAAAACCCACTGTTGGACTTACATGAACCTACTCTTGGGAAAACGCAACTTCCCACAAAGAGATGCCTCGGAGGAAAGTCAACTTTCAGGCAAAAAAAAAAAAAAAAATCTGAAGCTGAAGCTTAGTGCTGGAGTCTTTTCCTGGGCGAGTTCCAGTGAATGCTCTTTCTGGTGGCCCCCTGCTGGGCTTCGTCAAAGGGCACTTTCACCCTTCTGAGCACATTTGCATACAAAGTGAAGGCAGAGAAAACATGTTTCACACTAATTGTCTGCTCCTTTATCATCAGGGTTAATGCAGACCTCAGGGGTTCTCCAGCGTCCCCTTTCATTGAGCTCTATAATACTGTTGCACTTTCTAAAGACTCACTTTAAATTTACTGCCCTCTATCTGCCACTGGCCCGCAGTAAGCTCCCCCGGGGCTCTGTTGATTAGGCTGTCTTCTCTGACACCCTCAGTGAGTTATAGTAAGAAGACCGCTCATTGTTTCATATATGGAGCCTCAAGAGAAAAACACAATTTCAGCAAATAAGAAGTACCCATAGTGCCCTCAAGACCTTGATTTGAGGAACAAAGATTCAGTAGATGAGTAATAAAAAACCCACACAGGATAGTAAATGTTAGCATGGTGAGATAGCTGTTACTAAAGAAAGGAGGGGCCAATGAGGAAACAGTTCCCACGGCTTTGGGAACTGCCTTCTGTGCTCTGTATGAGTAAGCGTGCACAATTGTCTGCCTGCTTCTCTCTTTTTTTTTTTGCCTGTGGGTGAAAGCGTGCTATATTTGTGCTTGGTGTCCCTGCTGTGTCGGGCCTCTCCTCCATGTGGGGACTTCAGCAAGGATGGACACAGCAGACCTCCTCCGTGTTAGGAGAAATGGTGTGGGCACAACTCTCAATGCCACAACAGGAGATGATAAGCCCACCCAGCACTCTGCCCCCCCCACCCCCAGACTATACTGCTCACCATTAGTCTGGAGGCAGTGGACTGAAACATATTGGCAATCAAGTCAACACACACCTTCTCCTGGCTTCGTGCTCTTCTCTTATCTCTACTAAGAGGTACTTTTTTAATCAAATGGGACATGGGAATGTGCGATGATGTTTTAATGGGCCTTATAAAGCAGGGTTGAACAATCAAAACATCATAAACCATTGCAAAGTTCACTTATGAAGTTGCATAATGCGGCATAATGACCAACCGCAGTTGTGGTGTGCTCTAAAATAAAGGCAAGCTTTTCCTAGATCCACTAAATGATCATTAAGCGCTGACTCTTGTGGCTCGCCGCTGTGTGGGGTCAATCGGTGGCACTGTGTTCCGACTGGGCCTACTCAAGCCAAGTGGTTTTAATTAGCCATATCACCTCCCCAGGGAAGTGAGCCCTGATTTACACAAGGCTGGAAGATTACACATTTTCCCACTGGTCGAGCCCTTCATCACAGGTAGCACGCTGTTTATTATGGAGTTTCCACTGTGAAGTGAGCTCATCCATGTGTTCTTTCACCTGTTACTTACACAGCAACACGTTATCCCTCTTTAAAAATGTCTTTTATGTGCGTTGGTTACTCCTGTATGAATCACAAACAACACCGCCAATGATTTTTTTTGGTGGATTATAAAAATGCCCTTAAATTAAGCTGAAAAATCTTAACTCCTATAGGACTATTTGAATTTGTCCTTGTTTCTCGGTCAGTGGAGATGGACAAAAGACTGATCACAGACTGATCATCCAAAAATGTCCTCAAGTTGTCCGGAAATTCTTTGAGGAGCTTAAGCGAAAAGTCCTTTGAACAATGCTTCACTTCCCCTATTGTAGCGTTATGGAGCCAGCCTTGAAACAGTGTCTAGATCCTTTGACATTGCCTGTTAATCCCTTATAGGCTCTGTCAAATGGACACTTGAAACAACGGTGCGCAGCTGAGTCAGTCGTCAGCAGTTTGAAAATTTGGAATTACACGGAGAACAGGCGTCATCGGTAGAGAAAACACTATTAAAAACCACAGCGTTATGTAATGCAGAAGCTGTTACTGGCATTGAGGTCTGGTCGGAGTGCAGGTTCCGGCACAAATTACCGCCGCCGAATCAATACCTGGGAACTCAAACATTTGAATCACGCTCCTGGCCGCTCAAGGATGATGGCACAACGTAACCTGCTGACTCCTAACTCTAAACCACAGGCTGTTTATTTGAACTGTATCAGAAACTCCAACTCTAAATGGAAGCTCTCCTTTATCTTGCTCTACCTGGTAACCCCCCCCCCCACCCCCACCCCCCTCCTCTGGCCTTTTCAAAAAGCCACAGCTAGCCACCCAAGGCCAGATGTAGAAAAATAGAAAAATTCCAGGAACTGTGAGCGAAGGCCGTGCAGACCCGCAGAGAATCGATAGTGCTTTGTAAATGTACACGACCGAGAGGTGAGAAGCCTAAAGCACCAGGACAGATGGAACGTTTTCACAGCTTACAGAAATATGTGCAAGTGGTGTAGCGCAACTGAGTAGAACATGATGCCAACACTTGGAGGTTAGGATGTTTTCATGGTACTATAAGGTGCTTTGGATAGCTATTCAATATCAGCAACCCATCTAGAAGTAGTCTTGTAATCCTGCCTGTTAAATAACTCAGACCAGAATGTTGGTTATCTAGAATAACGCTATCAGCTGTCTAATAAATACCTGAGGCCACGCTTATCACCTGTTTGAGTGCTAGATTGGACCAATAGGGAGACTATTTTCCATCAACATTAACAGGCACATTGAATCGACGACTGTAAAAAATCTGTTTAATTCTAAGAGGCGTTATTCTATTCTACTTCACATATTTTGTTCCTTGCAGAGTCAAACTGTCAAAATTTCATTGACTATATTATTCAAGCATCATGTCTTACACATAACCGATTCATGCATTATTTTCTCTTTCTCTCTCACTCTCTCTCCAACATAGGGTGATTACTTTGAAGTTAAGTTTATGTGCTTTACAAACCGCAAACTGCAAAAAGAGATTTAGTGGAGGGCAAACATGAACTCAGTTTTACCCACTTTTTTATTTGCACAATAGAGTTTGCCCAAGATTTTAGGCTGACATTGGCCTTTAACAATTCATTGTACACACAACAATAAACTACAAAAAATATCCATGTTAACAAGTCAGTCAATCTAGAATTGAGTCTATCAACATCTATTTGTCAAAAAACATGGAAATAAATCTAGCAAAGGGATGATTTCACGTGTTTCAATACAAATCAACTTGTATCTTGAATCACATTACATAATACAATAATGTTATCTTATTTTCTTACTTTCTCCATTCATATTGTTATCTTATCTTACAGCCTTATTTAAAGATGTTATCACTTGTTTCTCAAATGCTCTTGGAACAAGTGAAACTGCATTGGAAACGCTTAAATCAGGCTATCTCACTCCAGTGGTTATTTGGAGATGAAAACAAAAGGTCATATATGAGATATGAGACTTTTTTTTAAATAAGTAAGTAAGGCCCTAGTACTAAACTGACTAAACTAGGTTGTGACAGGACAGGCTCGTTAAAGAGGGGTAAAAAATAAACTAATGCTTTTCTGAAAATATAATAGATTTGTGTTTATATTGGTGGCGGCTTGCCTTGTGGTGACCACGACAGGAGGTTAGACGGTAGTTTGCCCTCCTTTATCACTACATCACTGATAACTGATAACGTTAGGCCATTAGCATTTGAATGTGATAAGATATTGGGACAGAACAAAATACGCATTTTACTGCAGACAAAGCTTAAAGTTTGAAAGAATCGATGCTTGTGTTTTATGGTGAATAATCCTAAACCATAAACCTCGGTAGCCTAAGGGTTAGACACGCAAGTCGAGGTGCCTATGAGCAAGGCACTAAAATAAGACTTGAGTTGTGCTGGGCAGAGTGAGCAGGATAAAATCCCTCCGATTTACCTGTACCACTCCAGCCCCTTGTCGTAGTTGCGGTCGAAGAAGTGCGGCTCGGCTCCCACCGCCCTGATGTCTGGATGCAGGCGGAGAAACTCCAGCAGCGCCCGGGTCCCTCCCTTCTTCACCCCGATGATGATCGCCTGGGGCAACTTTTTACTTTCCGAGTCATTGAGGAAACCTGACATGGCATTATCATCAAACGCCCTCGCCTCGCCTCTCATTTCATCCCAGTCTTCTCCTCTGCTGTCCAAGTCGTTTTTGTTATCCAGCAGGTCCCTGGACGCCCCGAGAGAGGACTCTTGATTGTCAACTTCTGCGTCCCTCTCGGCCTCGAGTTTATTTACCGAGCCCACCGTCAGGTTTGGCATGGTTGAGCAGTAGCCGACACAACAATATATCATGTACACCCAAAGTGACAGCATTATGCAGAACACAAAGAGTTTGTTTTTCACGTGGGATGATGGCACAACATGTAGATTGTGTAAAATCGGACTATATTCCATAGGACCGTCGGGTAAAAGTCATATTCCAATTAATAGGCATTTTGGCAAAAGTTCCTCACTCCACTTCCATGGCTAAAAATCCTGGAGAATCGGACGGTGCGCAATTTCCCAAGGCATAAAATGCATGTATAGATATTGATATAGAACTGTGTGACACGCGCATTTGCCTCCTGCTTTAATTTTATTTTCTACATATAGAGAAGTCTTGGTATTTAAGAGAAAAAGAAAAACACAAAAAGGACAATCTCGACAGGTGAGTCCGCGCTGCGTCAAAGACTGAGTTTGTCTCCCATCACTTGCTCAATCAGTGTGAGCGCACAGGGCAACAGCAAGTAGGCTACACTTAACAGCATGAAGTCGGCAAGTATACACAAAGTACAGAACGTCCGGTTGGAACTTTCAAAATAAAACTCTTCTTGAGACGCCGCAACATTTATTTATTTATTTGTTTTGGTGGGGGGTGGGGGTAATAGGCGTAATAGGAGTAATATATCTAAAGCAGAATCTGCAGTAAATACACTCTCATCAGGAAATACCACACACCATAAAGCAATCTGATCTTTTTTAGTATCTATTTTCCAGATAGTTTCACTCCATAGGCTATTAAATTTAATGATTCCACTCTGTAAGGTAATTGACAGTAGAACATGACTTACATATATATATGGACTTAACCCATTTCATGTTATTACAACAGAAAAAAATCACTTCCTGATAGGTAATGTAAATGATGTATGCTGTGTAAGGAAAGGTAAGGAAACTAGGCCAAATCAAGCATTTATACTGTATACTGTAATCATATTTACAGTTGTGCATCAATAATAAAAACGTAAATGAATGAATCTGATGTTTATATTCTGATTTTTGATGTGGACCTGACCTGGCTCAAGATCAAGATGTCAATTTCTTCATACATAACCAAACACTTGTCATGCAGAAATGACAGGTAGCACACTCTATAAACTGTATAAACACTGTATAAACATTACAGTTTGGTCTAATTTGATAGGATTTTTGTTGTTCCGTACGACCCAATGCTTAAATTATTTTTCAAAAGTGACACATTTTTACGCTTTTATTTTGAAGACAGAATAACTATTCTGGTCTTCTTCGGTCTCTCTCTCTCTCTCTCTCTCTCTCTCTCTCTCTCTCTCTCTCTCTCTCTCTCTCTCTCTCCTCTCTCGACGCAGCGGAAGACTGACAGTGGAGCTGACCAATCCCAGCAGGTTGAACAGATTCCAGCTTCAAACTCCTTGTCAGAGTAACAATTTGGTTCATTTTCATTTTCCTTCATCTTGGAAGGCGCTGAAGAAAGTTAGCACTATTAGAGAGAAATGATTCCTAAAATAAAGGGCACATGAAATTCAAGCAGCTTGCTCTTATTTTATAATAAACCGTTTTCTAAGCATTCTGTCTACTCCATATTTCAGATTAATTTCCATCTAATTTAAAGTAGGTACTCACCCGTCCATTGTGCTGCTCTATAGGTCCTTTATGGAAAACAAATTACACTGGCTTTATAAATATCCTTTGATACTTAAAGGAAAATTCCTCCCTGGGGTACTATTACTCTGTGATATATCCTCAATCTGTGATGTCCAATGCATTCCAGGAGTTATTATGTGATTAAGTGTTGTCCCTCCTACTACCTTGTCTACTTCTACTTCAGCTTGTGATTTCCTACATTTCCCACAATGACTTGCAACAACCGCCGGGGAATTTGTCTGGACTTGTAGCGTTGTATTCAGCTGAGCTTCACAGGTAGGTGGAGAGAGTAATGATGATAGCAATACCGATAGTATTAGTAACAGCAAGACATTGAGTGTTTCCAGTCGCGGCCTTTACTGAAAACACAACCTGTCTTGTCACTGCACTGCATAATGGACTATTGAAGCTGCTGTCTGTGGAGAAATAGACCTCTCATGTACACACATTTTTCATTGCCAGAGCTCCCGACTGTGTTATACATTCAAATTATAATAGTGCTGTATTGAATAGTTAGTTGTTATTGTTAGCTAATCACGTCAGATCGCTAGCTAACAACTAATTTAGTCCCCTTGCCCAAACAATTAGCATTTTGCTAGCAACAGTTGATATAAAAAAATATGGGAATGACGACAGCACGTCAGACTTGGCTCTCTGTTGGTATCACTTCCTCTTCTATGATGGATTTGGGACTGATAAAATTGAAAACTGAACTGAAATTGTTTCTCCTATTCTCCATAGTAAGCGCTGGAAATATCTCGACATGAAGCCACATCGTCTACATTTGGCTAAAACGAGAACATGAAAAATAAAAAACCACCAAACAACAAAATGGACCCAGGAATACAAGGTGCATCGCCAATAAGTGTCTTAGGGTAGATTTTTCTTTTAAATATTAGTATATTATTACCATGGCAAAATGAGCATATCCCTTTAAAGGTCTCATTCTGTGAGGGAAAGTTCATCAGAGTATCTGCTTTACAG
The DNA here is from genome assembly GCA_034670385.1 of Hoplostethus mediterraneus. Classification (NCBI taxonomy): domain Eukaryota; kingdom Metazoa; phylum Chordata; class Actinopteri; order Trachichthyiformes; family Trachichthyidae; genus Hoplostethus; species Hoplostethus mediterraneus. The sequence continues at coordinate 300,386 of JAXDDW010000058.1, forward strand.
CTATCGAAACTTTGTGGCCTCATGAGACCAGCTGACACAAGGTTTACACAACCGAAAATATCTGTTTTGATTCAGTCAGCCAGCTGTCTGCTGAGAAACTCTGCACTTTTCCTGGTATTATGCTATGAATGGCACAGTGAATCAGTGTTAATTGTTCCTATATAATCCTCATTGTCCTCATCATTCTAAGGTGAAAATGCAATGCTGTGTTGAACAAATGTAATCAGTGTATTTATGGATCCTTAAAAGTTAAAGATTTACTTTTTAGGTGTGTGGTGCCACCTTAGAATTCACAGTCATATGATGAAGATGTATGACAGATGCATTCGAAGGTGGCAGCAAAACTTTAGTGTGTGTCTGTGTGTGTCTGTGTCTGTGTCTGTTAGCAGCCCCTCCTAGTGCAGGGTCAAAGGCCTCCAGGCCCAGTGCACCCCTGAGCTAGCACAGGATTACCCCAGAGCTGCCATGTCAGTCAGAGTTTCACCAGAGACACCCCCCTTCTAAGCCCCTTATCTCATCTCTCACACACAGCTATATGTGATATGTGTGTGTGGTACATGCATGTGTGTGTGTGTGTGTGTGTGTGTGTGTGTGTGTGTGTTTTCTACTCCTTCATAGTAGCATTTCCATAGTGTATGAGCACAAGATGACCTGTTTGAAAGGATGAGTGCTCCTTCTTGGTGTTTGGTTACATCTACACAATCATGCCTCATCCTTTCCTGTCTTTGTGCAGACCATGTTTATGTCTGTGTGATGTGGATTTTACTGGCCTGTGAGTGGGTGTGGAGTGGTTGAGTTTAGTTGCTGTCCAAAAGTTCAATTTTGTAATTAAGTGAAAGTAATTGAAAGAATTATTTTCCACAATTCTTTATCAATATGTTGCATACTGGTTTTCACTGTGTTGTGACCATTATCAAACTATGAGGAAATCATCACACTCCTGTTTTCCAAGGATTAGGTTTGTTAAGTATGTTTGTCTGACATGACCTTTTTACGATAACGTATGAGTCACAACTGAAGGTTTTGGACCAATTCAATTGGTTTTGGCCTAGTGTAAACACACTAGAAAGCTATTAGCCTCAACTTTTATGGAGTGCAGTCAGACACACAGAAATAGAGTAATAGTGGTCTGAAGATGTAACGTCGCTTTAATGTGTCAAATGTTAATGCTTGGACATGTTGTGATTGGCATGAGAACTTTGAATGGCAGTCCGAAATAAAGAATGTCTAAAAGTTCCTCCTGTGAAAAAATGATGTGACTTTATTTCACATAGCTAGAAGATTCAAAACACTAGTAGTCAAGGACACTGACAGTTATTGTTGTTCTGTGTGTATTACATGTATGTGGGTGTATGTGCACACACAAATACATAAAAAAATAAATATACACATATGAAATAAAGTTGGAATATGTAAAAGGTTTATAGATACACAACATCCCCATTACAGACAATGTGTATTTGTATATATTCCAAATACATAGATAGATAGATAGATAGATAGATAGATAGATAGATAGATAGATACAAAGTACCTCTTGTTTTACCAACATATCTGTGTGACAATCCTTTACCTGAGCTGCATTATCTGCAGGACACAAACATTTCCTTTTCTTTTTTGGATGCACCCACAGACACACACACACAGTCACCACATAGACACACAAAATGAGATATAATACTTATTTGTACTTTTCCGGTGTTTTTGTCTTTGTCTGCATGGAGGTGATTCACACTTCAAAGTAGAGCAGAGTCAAGGAAGGATGACACAACACACACACACACACACATGCAGGGCACATGCGCGCAGACTTTTTCCAGAGTTCCGGAAGGTTGTGTGTGCTGATTTGTTCCGTCTGTTATGCTTCACAATGCATGAGGACAATATCTCATACACTCACACTCACACACACACACACACACATGCACCCTGTTTCGTCTCACAGTGAGTCAGGATAGGTACACTGGACACACTAAAGGGAGTTCTTGCCCTACACATCTCCAATAAGATTACACCAACTGAACCATGTCAACACGCTCCTCTTCTCCAGCCCAAACAGATGACATACACAGTCTCTAGCACATACATGAAAGCATCTCAACCAGTTTAAAGTAGACCCCGCAAATGCTTGAATGATGACAGCCAGCTCTTTATTTTACTACAAATGGGGGATACATTGCTATGCAGGCATTTCTGTGTCTGCAATTGTCATGTATAATACAATATGGTTAAGTCTGTGGAATAAACAGATGAAACATGATCTAACTCACTGGATTAGTAGTCTGCCGTCTGCCCTTTTCTTCCCAGCAATGCCAGCAAAGTAAAGAGCCCACAGTGCAGGAGAGAGGTGTTCGGGAGAAAGTAGCTGTATCTTTCCGCCTAACGAGGCCATATTGCGCGCTACATATGTCTGCATACTTAATATAGCTGTAAAGGTGCTGTAACAACCTATTCAGCTCTCCTCACCATGTCCTGTCAACACACTTTATTGGAAAAGTTCACATTTCAGCGCCCGCATGTTCCCTTCGATTGTGTGAAAAAGATGTGGGAATCAGATGGAAATGTGTGAGAGTGTGTGTGTGCGCGTTTGGGCTATGATATCTCACATACGCTCAAATGCATAAATACACAAACACACACACACACCACTAACGTCACTGTTGGAGCACCCTCCAGATGTCAGAGATCTGAGCCCATTAGAGAGTAAAGTGGACTGATGGATGATCTCATCCTCCTCCTTATCCCAGAAAGCACAAACAAACCCAAACAACAGTAGGACCAGCCCAGGATTTCCACACGCAAAGCCCTCGATCTAATGACAGGGTTATTAGGTGAGCCGAGAGGCAGATCAAGACGCTGCTCTGGCTGCTTAAGTCCTCCTTCAAGGTCTTCTGCTCGGGCTCAGACTATTTGAAATGTCTATAAATTCTCTGGAGCCGTGCTAAAGTCTATCTTATCTGCTCTCTTTAGGAATACCTCGGGCCGGAGCGGATTTCCTCATTTGATCCTGTAGAAAAGGTCTTATCCCTCAGCGCTGCCCTCCTGGAGCTGGAGGCAACCGTGTGGCAGGCTGGAGGGCTCAGAGAGGCTTAGATGTTCTGGTCATGCCAAGTGAAACACGAGCCAAAATAACACGCTCCATGCTGTTGGTCTTCATCATAGGTCGGTGTAAAACAGTGCTTCTAATGGATTATGGGATGGAAAAACACAGCAAGAAAGTTGCATTGGTTGCTTTTCTAAAGTGTTTGTGTTCAAATCAGGCCTATCCCATACTTCTAAAAGACTATGGCTTTCAGGTCATACTGTAAAAAATGAAAAGCAGACGTTTCCTCTCCTCAAACCACTGGTGGCAATCCAGACGTGGCGCATCAGTTCACTTTAAAAGACAACTGAGCCACTCTGCAGCTTTTCAACAAGATGTTATTGTATGGGTTTAAGGAACCTAAACACATTATCTAATTTGGGCATTTACCTCATGTCCGGAAAGTTTGTTTTACTGTGCTTTTTACCCAATAAGGAAAATGTTGACGAGAGACTAAGTCAAACTTTCTTGCATTGTACTGTATACAGACCATAATTTCAAAAGCTTGTATTTGTTGCACTTTAGGATTTGTTCCAATCCTTATTGTACACAATTACTAAGAGAACACATTGAGAGTATTTTACTTGTTAGTTTATGGGTTACCATAACACCCCAATACTATAATATCATACCATTAAAAATGGTAAATGTAATAGTGAACGTATAACTAAAATAAAAAAAGAGTGTTTACTCCTGTAACCTAGAACCTTGTGTTTATTGTAGAGGCTAGGGTATCTGCTCTGATACAACCTCATCACTTCATCTTCACATCTAGTTTACTTTCTTTATTTACACATTGATAAAGAACAGATGTGAAGTGATAAATTGTGTCAACACAACACAAGGTGAGAACAAAAAGAAGATGCAGGTGAACCAATTAAAAAGTACCCTGATTGTGATTAGTGTGATTATCATTGAAAATATTTGAACTCAAAATAAAGCAATCAGTATAGGATGACCCATCTCAAAGTGTGGGGGTGATTGTTAGCGTTCTGTCACAGAGAGAATGTTTTTAAAAGATTTATAGATTTAAAAGGAAAGTGCTTTTTGTCTCATTTTTCTTATTGTGCTTTCATTCCACATTATCCAAGGTTGTTTCCCATCACATGGCTGTGTTGTAATTGTTCGGCGCAAGGTCCAGTCAGCTGAGTTCATATACCTTGTAAAAACACAGCTGAACATGTTCACCTGATACTGGATATTATGAAGCGAATGAGTTTACAGCTGCCAGCTCCAACGTGACTCCTGCTGCACTCTGTGGTTTCAATGTTACTTGTCTGAGGACTCACTACCAGGAAGTTCTTTAACCCTGCAGAGGTTGAACGTGGCTTAAATCTCCGGTGGAAAATCATGGCCTTGAAATGACGGACGTCTTTCATCAGGATATTTGGTAGAGGTTCCACATGAATAGGATCCTATGAGTAGTGAGGTAATATGACTTTCATTCATTTATTTATTTTCTTCACCAGCGTATTGCTATCGCTGAGCCTATCCCAGCATGCAGTGGGGGCGGGAGGCAGGACAGGTCGCCAGTCCAGCACACACTCATGCTCACATTCAACCCTATGCTAACCACTGAGCCACCATGGCATCCTAATGGGATTTTGAATTACATCTTTAACAACAACAAGCTATGAACTTAATGATCTGGGGTCAGTCGGATGTCTCATAAAAATAACAGCGGTCAACCAAATACTGGTGTATTTCTTTAAGCCTCCCATTACTATAATGAACGTGGATAACGACCGCAAAAGTTATCACAAAATGCCATGTGACCAATCCCCCAAAAAAGAGACTCTACCAGCCGATGAACAGATGCTGACTAGGTGGTGTTCAAAGGGATTGATGTGAACATTCATTGGCAACAGTGGCAACTAGATACCCTCAAGTCCAAGGCTTGGAGACTGGGAGTCCCTCAGGGGGTATAACCTGAATGAAAATGTAGCCCATTATTGGAGCCGAGAACAGGTGCTTTCAACAAAGAAGCCTGCATCATTATGGTCCTCTGGGAAGTGAGGGAAAATATCGAGGTCCAGGAATTTACTATATGACCCTTTTGAAAGCAGAGCAGATCAGATGCCTGGGTTGTGAGTCAAACTAGTGAAGCCATTTATAGAGCAAGAAGGAAGAACAAAAGGGAAAGGGTCCTCTACATAGAGAAGGAAAGGAGGAGAGTTTTCTCAACCAGCGCTGCTAGCAGGACATTCAGCGGGTTAATTGAACGCCACGTGAAAATTATGATTAGTTGGCTGCAATCAAAATGTTGTTTTGATTCTGACATGTACAGTATGATATGACTGATTGCATTCATTATTGTAATTATCCAGTATCATTATATTGCACAACTGTGGTGATGATTGTTTCTACATCGTCTACATCAAAATGCAGCATAATGTGTAAAATATAGATGCAATATACTCCGTTATAATGGAGGTTCTCTGGGTCTTTAATATTATCATCAGTTTTTTCAGATGAGGTTTTTGACCAAGAATGCTGCACATAGCTACATATTTCATAAACCATTTACTTCAGGTTCTGTCTCAATTATTTGATCTTCACACTCAGACAGTATTTATTGCTCAGCGGAGAGACTGTGCATGTCAGCAGGACTCGGAGGTCAGAAGAAAGCAGGGCTGGAGCCAAGATAAATTTCTCACTCAAGCTCAGTCTGGGTGGAGGTCCTCTAAAGACACATCGCACTCCGTATTTCTACCCGTTCTGCTGCCCCCATGCTTTTGTTTGAAACATTCCTGACGCGCTTCGCCTCTCGCACCTCTTCCATCCCGCTCATCTCTCCGGAGTAGAAGTCCTTACAGATCTCACTTTCTCCTCAGATATCTTGAGCATCTCCGAACAAAATTTGTATCGTAAGAGCAGGGCACAAACCGTCGCTCCTCACCCCTCCTCACCCAAAGTAACCTCAGCCCAGCTCCCATGGTGGTGATCGAGCCCCGCCCTCTACCGCCATGCTCACCTTAGCCCTCACCGAGGGGCCTTGGCTCCTGTCAGACCGGAGCGGGGTCCCTTTGATCTGGGCTGAGATGACAAGGCTGTGTGGTCCCTCCGCCCCCAGGCCTCTTTTGTCACCACAGGCACTATATGACAAGGTGACCCAGGGGAGGGCAGTGGGGAACACACATTATCTCCAATATTTCTACCTGTATGAAATATATATGAACAATACAGAATCCTGGGAGCCTCAGTGCCTCAGTGCCTCGAAACCCAATAGTCTGAGGTACACAAGTCTGCTTTCACTGTTATGATTGGAAAGTAACTAACTCAGTTCATTCCCAGGCAAAGCACAGAAAAAAAGTTACCTCAGTTACCTCAAGTAAACATACATTTTCTCTCTGGAAATAGACCAATCATTTTCCACTTTCCCAGATATTTTTCTATCTTTCAAGCACTTGTCAATTCTGTTGACTGTATGCCTCTCAGAAGCCAGCTGAAGTGAAGTGAAGTTGGTCTCCAGTCTAACCTCCCCCAGGACGAGACAAGACAAACATGATAAGAGGCTGTGGGTAAAATTACAGACTGCAGGCAGCCCTTAATGGAGTTCAACTCAGGGTTGAGGGAAATAAGGTTAGTCAGTCGCTGAGGTTCCTACGCTGGCGTTGATGCTGCGTGCATTCCTGAACACCAATGTCAACAGGAATAGAGGCTGATTATTGTATGGAGTCAAAGCCTTTGAACAAACAGCTTTTCATTTAATATGTCTGAAACATCTACCAACAGGGAACCTGCACTGGTAGGGCTTCGTTTTATTTCAGTTTCTGAAGGAACACTCATTTTAAGTACCTTGGCAATGTACTGATACCACATGAACAAAGCATGAAGTTGTAGGAAGAGACACTACACAACACAACACTTCCTCTGTAGGGTTAACCCCAATTATTAGCATTGAATAAACACACCACTGCACTACAAAACTACATAGTGTATGCATATTTCACAAGGGTTGTGAAATCTCAACCTCCTTCCAGATTTGCGTAGCAGTAAGGGTGGGCAAAATCCGCTTCCAGAAACCACACATTACCATTGTTATACATAGTTTTCTGAGATCATGATGAAGGCGTTGAGTATTGTGCCAAATATGCACTATACAGGTCTCAACATAGGGTTTCTGACTTCTGTGAACATTTGATTTATGGACCTTTCAATGTTCAGTTTGGCCAAGCCATACTTGACCTGAGTCTCTAAAGCTTTAGGTTAAAACAAGAGCAGGGGGGATCCATCACTCTGATCCAACACTCAGGCCTACTGCTAGGATTTGGCGTTTGTGTGCTCCACGTACATTCTCCTTTTCCCATGGTCGAAAAGCAATCAGCTGTAATATCCTGCCTGTAAATCTCTCTATCACCAGTGGCTGCCAGCCCATGGAGGAGTTGGCTTGTCACTCATGCTGCTCGCTTCACATCATAAATTCCAGACCATGTGAGCTTAATCTGTTTCTGAACTACGGAACGGTAAAACCACCTCATCAAGGCCTGTTTCCACGTTTCTAGTGGTGGCCTCATGGCAAATTTGCATGTGTGTGTGTGTGTGTGTGTGTATGTGAAATATTAATGTTCCATTAAATGTGAAGCAAATAACGTGTTAAAATGAGATACGGCGCATTAACCAAAAGTATCATAATCCTGTAATTTGCCCTCTTGAATGGTGTCTTCTGACAGTATGAGCAACACAAAGGTAATGTAACATCTGCTCTGGTACAATCCAATAATACAGTAGTCGAGTAAATGTTGCTTTCTCACAAACATCTGCACTCTGTCAATGCTCTAACAAAACTCACTGTCTGTTGCTTGTGTGCTTACAAACTAGCTTACGTGTGTGTACATGCACTTTCTCAGAACACAACTATACACGCACAAATACACTGCAGCGAGATCGTACCACACCCTGGCAAGTAGTTAGCGTGTTGGTATCCAAGAAGCCAAGGATGTAGCACTGTAAAAAAAAAGATTTGTCCTTGGGTGAATTCGCCACATAATGCCCATGAAGTGCTACACGCATGTAAGAAGGTCCACATACAGCACATACAGTAGTTATGACTGACAATGGGGCCACAATGAAACTCAACAAAAGTGAGACGTTATGACGTTATGAATGTGTATGTAAGTTTCAAGGACACTGTGGTTATTTCAATGTTCTTTCCCCATGGCCCGTGGATATATTTTATCATTTATATAATAATTACCTCAGTATTTCAACAATGGCAGACCACTTGTTCTATAATTTGTTCTACAATTAAGGCGGAACAGCCTTCCTCAAAGCATCAGACCAGCCAAATAAGTCAAAAATGTTAAAACTTGTCTTAAAAGCTATTTTTATTCGTTGGCTCTGCACTGTGTCTGACATGCTTCATTGCTTGTTTCTTGTTTTTATTCCATGCTCCTTCAGGTCTTAATTTTGCTGTTGGTGTCCGATGATCTGCCTCCTTTTCCCATGTTTTGTAATCCCCCTCTTTTGTAAATCACATTGGTACACACTGGCTTTGTGTTTTTAAAGCACTATATCAATAAAATTGGTTTGACTTGGAAGCAGCGCTGCCTCACAGCAAGAAGGACCTGGCTTTGACTCCAGTTGTTTCTATGTGATTGCATGTTCTGCCCATGTTCATGTGGGTTTCCTCTGCGTGCTCTAGTTTCCTTCCACAGTATAAATGGACTGATTTGAGTATTGATGGACTGGCAACCTGTCCAAGGTGTCTCCCCGTCTTCTGCCCAATGGATGTTGTGATAGGCTCCAGCTGCCTGCAACCCTGAAAAAAGCATTAAGTGGTTAGAGAAAGTGAATCTCTTTCAATCATATTTTTTTAGGTATCTTCAAGATAACATCTTGCTCCACACAACAAATTAACAAGTCAGATAACACAACAACAAATCAGAAAGCAAAACACATTAAAGTCACTCAAACTCAAAGGGTTGGCACATATTGAAGAAAGGGATACTCGTCGCTGATTGGACGAACTGTCTGTTCCTCCTCGACAGCTTTGCAAGTGCAAAAATAGCTGACTGACTTGTTAATTTGTTTTGCACTTCAGGGGCCCCCCCTACAAATTCTCTATTACTGCATCTCCACATCATATTTAGTTGTTGAAAGGTGTCCCGTGAAAAATAGCGCCTTGACACCTAGTATGAAATTGTCATCAAATTTATGTAGCATCTGTTGGACACAAGAAATGATGCCGTGGTGTTCAACCTTTTGAAGTTTAGGCCTTCCAAGCTACAGCCAAAGCTATTTTTATTTTTCAGTTTACATCACTGTGTGTGCTTATGTTTTTATATGTGATTTGTTGATGTTAAATCATTGTAAAAGCTACCCCCGGAGGTCTGACACAGCAACATCCTTTAGTGCTTAGCTGGTAACTCTCAAGCGCTACTCTCATCAGGGCTACTCTCTAGCAGACCGGCATTTAGTGTCTGAAAAGTGTTTGTGATAACCATCATTTTCTGTCATTGGATGCATGTTAAAACAGCCCCGGTATTTTAGACCTGTAATATCTCTCGCCCTTGGATGTCACAACGTTTTCATTAGGTCTGGCTGGCGCTGGGCTGGCTGGGGTTCATTATGGCCCCAGATAACCCTTCAAAGACACACCGCAAAGTCTGGCCCCAGCATCCAGGCTTACCTGAAAGGCTGGAGTTAATACCTATGGTGCACTTTGTCCCTCCACACCCAGTTTTCAAGAGGCAGGAGCGACTTCATCCAAAAAATAAAACAACACTCTGCTGTTGGCAATTTTCTCTCTACAAATAGCAACATAACAAACGTCTCAATGGAATAACGTATACATAAGGCAATGAATTTCTCTGGACACAAACGAGAACTTTGCCAGAGGGCTTGGTACTCATAGTGCTGATCTGCTGCTCGCACACATCTCCTTGATGAACATGTCACACTTCTTTAATGACAGACCAAAGGCTTGTTCCACCCCACCCCTCACACCCAGTCTGACTGATCTGGGTAATATGATGCTATGTGTCTGAAGATAAAACACTGGCATGGACTGGGGTTGATCCCTCAGTCCTCCTTCTGTTCACCATGCTGCTTTTAACCTGAGGTCACAACCTGCCATTAGATTCTACCTAACACCCTGGTTTTATTTGTTTCTGTGCAAGGCTAACACTTAACACGCCATCACTTTATTTCCAGCAAGACCTAACCCATTTAATGACAGCAAAGACAAAGGGCTTGCGGTTGTAACTGTTGCTCTGCAAGAGTGACTGTAACGCCATGCCTCGGTGAAGGACCTGAAGGACCTCTGTCTGAGCAGGTCACTGTCAAAGCCCAGCCCACATATCAGTAGCAGCAAGGGTCATCGGTGGAAAGGTTGTGACCGTGAGAGAAGCCTTCATTAGGCTAACTGGGGATGTGCTGCTGGGAGCCTATTACTCCCCAGCTGCCCAGTAGAGGGGCATTATAGTGAGAGGAAGACCACTCAGTCACTCCTTTCAGTGAAAGCAACAGCAGGGGACCAGATGAAGGATCAGAGCCTTTCAACGTTCTATTGTTATATTGTTGTGCTGAGTATTACTGCCATGAGACACACACTGCAAACAGATTTCAAACTGAAATGAGAGAAGGAACTCTTTAATGATGTTTGGGGATTTAAATCCAGCTCAGCATCCTCTTGGAGTTTAACTTTCTGTTTGCCCTTCCTGTTTCTCTATGCAAGGGCATACTGTTCATTGTGGAGGGATTACGGTTGACGGAGTTTCTGAAATGGGCCTGCGGATGTGAAGAATCATCCATGCTGATTTAAAAGTGTCCAGAGACCGTCTAGAGCAGTAAGTTTTGGGGGTTGGGGTCGGGGTCATGAAGACCCCTTGGAGATGGTTTCAGAAATGCTCCCTGCTGGAAGGGGGCAGGGTGGGTGTCTGGACTGGGACTGGCTTGTTCGTCTGAGTGGGGACTAATGAAAACAAATGATCTGACAAGGTCAGGGAGTTGAGATCAAGGCCAAAGGATCCCCCGCCCCTCTCAATTTCCAACTTGGGAGATTAATGAGGCCACAGCAATACTGGCCCAGAAAGCAGCCATTTCTCAGTATCATTTACTCCCCGAGGCCTCTGAACCCTATGGCAGCGGTGTGCAGCCCACCTGTTGGCCCATTACGGTCTTATGATACTGAGCCTGAGTGCATCACTGTTGACTAGAGGCTGAAATTGCTCTGTCCAGTTATGGCACAGTTACAAACATACCGTAACCAAACTAGTGCATCCTAAAGTTTGTCTTGAGGCCATTTGTTTTCCAACAGTCCCAGAATTACAGATACAATATATTTCCATATTATCATTTTTAACAGTGTTTCACCAGGAAATCCAAATGGCACATCTTAATGTGTGACATCTTGCTTGTTGATTAGATCAATGCAAAAACATTCCTCTTGTTAGGCTAATTTGGGAAAACTGTCTACCAGATGTTTTATCATTTTAAACTAAAAAAAAAAAAGTAGTGCTTTCCATCTCACCATCTGACCAATCCACATGCTTTTGAATTTCAAACTTGTCTAAAATACTTGAATGAAATCAGAAGATAAGATACTCAGAGATCAAGATATTCAATTGTATGTGACATGTCATGTGTGTTTGTGCATTGACCAGGAAATCCATATCCTAAATGATCAGCCCAGGCATGATGCTCCCCACTCCATGATGCTGAAGATTCAAGATGTTCAAGTCGTATTTGAGGCAAGGCTGCTCCCTTCTGGACAGTTAACCTAAAAGCAGCTCAGTCAGCAGCACAAAGCACAGCAAAGTCAGAAGTCACTGAATGACATACATAATGACAAACTGTAAGATATCATTGTCAAAGATGATCATAAGGAAGAAAGAATTTATCAAAGCACCTTATTTTTCTGCTACATTAACAATGAGCGCGTCAATTTTCATCAAAATATATCTTTGTTTATTGGTAACATGGTATCCTTTATACTTCTTCATAAGGCGGAATTAATAGATGCCATGTAGTACTCTTCAGTTGTATTGACACAGTGAGTTCACTAGATGGAGATGCAAGCTAAGATGACTCAACAATCAGGGACGTGGTTTACCCACTATTTAAGACCGACATCAATATTTATTGTGAATTCATAGTATCATAGTATGCGTAGTATTACCGAACTGATGTAAGTGATGTAAAGGTGTTAAGGAAAATATGTAGAAAATAATGCCAGTCTCAGAATATAATAATATGATTGATTTTTGTTTATATTGGTGGTTGTTTGACTCATGATGATCACTGGAGGTCATAGTTTACCCACCTTTTAATTTACCACAACATCGCTGATTACAACATTTTAACATTTTAGTTCCAGATCCCAAAGACAGCATGCGTGTTTCCCCGCGAAACAGTAAACTGCTTTTTCATCATCAGGGGCTCGAGCTTTGACTTTGAGTAAATATTATGGCTGTCTTCCGGTAGCCTCGCCTGTCAAAGTCTACTAAAGTGTGTTTCATGAACCTTTACTAATTACATTGTTAACCAGCCCTTTCACACCCTTTTGATCACGCGTAATAGCAACCTGGGAATAGCCTATAGGATTATTTATTATAGAGCAGCTTTAATATACTACATTTCCCACACTGCATTGCTGCGTAGCGGCTACTTGTCACTGTGCTGTCGCTCTCTGCCCGAGTACCCATAGCGGTGAATTGGTCCAGCATCCCTGCGCAGGCTGTGGGGAAAATGTAGATTTAAAAAAAAAACCTTGTAATATGTAACCTGGGAATAATTAGGGCCTCGGTGTTGGCAGATTGCAATGAGGAAAGGAAAACATGACAGACTGGATTTTTTGTTGCGCCTCTGTGCAGCACGGGCCGTTATTTTGAGAGAAATAATGCGGAATCTTTCCCCCCGTAGGTGTTAACGCAGAAAATACAAGATGAAGAAGCAGTTCAATCGGATGCGACAGCTCGCCAACCAAACGGTGGGCAGGTAAGTGAACCGTTTCAGTGCGCTATTATCACCCGGTTTTTCAAGTCAGAGAGGAGGAGAAACCCCTCCTGATCTGGCCCCACTTTGGGATGTGAATCATAATCATGAAAATATGATTTCTATTACATTTAATTAGTCTCGTTGAGCAAAATAGAGACTGATCAGCGCACTCGTGATAATTCAGATGAACAAAGAACAGCCTATATTCGTGATGAATTTCCTTTAGGGCTGCTCTGCGTAATGTCCATTGGAATACCGCATAGGCAGCATGTAGGCGCATTGCCCTACAGTGCAACCTGCCCACTGAAATACATCAAATATAGCCAATTGCAGCACCACAGATCATCGTTGAGAGACAAGCTTCAAATGAATGCCAGCTCTCGCGGACGGCTTTTTGAAATAAACTGGTACGATATTATGAAGTTAACGGTGAAATTTGCCTCCTGTCACCAAACCTGTCAAAGGTGCACATGATGCAGACGGATGCGGTGTAGGCTGCGACGTGGGGGAGAAAATGGAAAAAAGGCGCAATGTTTTCATTACGCAGTACTGTCAGCTGTGAGGAGGGTAGCACCTCTTGTGGGTTATCAAATCTGTGCATTCATGAAGGTCGTATTCCGCATCTGGCACTTTTTCTGAAATGTGTGTATTTGCTGTGTTATGTTCCTAAATACGAGAATCAAACAAACTAAAGAAGACTGAATACGGTAGTGATGTGGAAGGGTTTTCACATCCCTTTTCTTACAGTTAAAGCATATGATTTCTATGACTGTCCCTGCACTTCTTCTGCAATAGATTCATTGCAGAAGAAGGAATAGATTAATTTTGACCTTTTAACATCGGTGGTATGTGTTTATCACCCTATTTGTTCACCCCACAGGGAGGCAGAGCAGCTTGTCAGGCAGCGCTGGGCCAGAAGGTGCTCTCTGCTCCTTACTGGGGGATTAGGACAAGGTGGTGTGGGTCATTATTATTACAAGGGGGAACACACCTTAGATTTGTTACAGGCTCTGCTTCCGCTATGCCAGTCCGTCAGCCTCCCCTGGCTCAGGCAGCGTTTTCTCGCTTCAGTCTTTTTATAGCCGTTTCTGTGTGAATCAGGTAGGGAGTGTGCATGGGTGTGAATGTGGATATGTGTGTGGGCGGGTTTGTGGGACTATATGAACAGAGAAGGTAGGGCAGTTCATTATTTTATGTTTGTGTGTGTGTGTGTGTGTGTGTGTGTGTGTGTTTATAAACAGCATACATAAATTGATGTGTGTCTGTGGGTGTGTACGCACTTGTTACCGGCTAATTCGCATGCACTCCCCACATGTAGAGGATGCTGTGCTATGCCAGTGTAATATTCTCCTCACACTCTTGCTGTTTACCGAGACCATCCGGGAGCAGCAGCAGCAGCAGCAGCAACCTGCTGAGGTGTTCTGTCTCTACCACAGTGCCATAATGAGCAACAAGATGTTCACTGAAAAGTCCTGCCCCACTACTAATGATACTGTGTAAGGCCAGGACTGCCACTCTCAACCCCTGCCTGTTACCAAAGAGGGGGACTGAAGTTAACAACCGATGCAAGGTCCGTTTCTAGCCGTCCAGGGGCAGGACGCTGGATTAGAGACCATGCGTCCTGATGACCTTGAGGAACATCACCCTGTACCTGGCTGTGTCATACTGGGAGAAAGGGAGAGAGAAAGGTAAAGCCGAGGTCCTGCCACTCTAGCAACCTTCTCCACCACTTTGACCGCAAGGCAAGAGACGCTTTAAGACGTTTTTTTGTTGTTGTTATTGTCAGGTAACAGGAGAATTACATTGTAGAAACATGCGAATAACAGGAACAGATGAATTCATCACTAGTCATAGTCTTGCTTTGTCTTGGAGGTTCTTCTCTTCTGAACCATTTCCCCTGTCCCTGATCCTAAGCTATAGAGTATGACTGTTATTTTCAGTATTATTCACTTTGTTCAGCATCCTACCTGCCCATGATACGTTCATCTGTTTTTATTCTCTTCTCTGGATGATGCTCAAACACTAACATTACACTTTACCTCAATGAGAGGGTGCTGAATAGCACATTGATTGGAGTATGGCGCTGACACTGACTGGGTCCGGAGTTCAATTCCAACAGTAGAAATTTGTTAAAAATGACTACATGTACACCCACACCCCACACCCTTATGCTACTGTAAGGCCCTTTGGATAAAAGCGTCCATCAAATGTCTGTGCTAAGGCCACAAAGGTTGACAGTGTCCCTTCAGGAGGGTGTGTGTTTCTACCACCCATTGCAGAGAAGTTAGAAGGATGCTTTACATGTTTGGATCCATGTGTCCATGTGTTGTGTCCCATGTGTGCACATGTGTGTTAGTGCAGGATCAGCAGGGGAGGCCAGGCAAATGTGTGTGTTGATCAGTGAGCATTCACACAGCTAGGATTCATGTTATAGTTCCACTGCTCCCTCTATTTCACTGCACAAAACACTGCAGCTCCCTTTCTTCTTGGAAGAGGACTATTTTAATGGATGTTGAACACGTGCCATGGAGGATATTAGACAAACTGGCTTAGTGTGCTAAGGCAGATTTTGTGTCACTGATCCATTTTGACTGTAATGGAGATGCCTTGGGTTTTTGTAGCGTTGTAAAAGTGGCCCTGCAACACATGCAGGACAAAAACATTTTTAATCTGAGCTCATCAAATCATCAAAGAACAAAGTAGTTCTGCTGCTTCTTGTACTTATTGAACAAGCTTTGTGAGGCTTCTGCTTTGGCTTTCTCATTCTGCTGACTAGAGACTGGCCGATCTTTAAACCTGCACTATCTAACTTTATGTAATTTAGTCGGCCCAAAGTGGCAGCTAGGGGTAACTGTTTCCAGCTTTGTTAGCAGCTTCAGTCATCTTTGCTGAAATAAACTTACTGCTGTTTCAGAGCTACGTGCGCTCGGCTCGTACCTACCCGACTCCAAAATGTAATTGGGGTGAATGGAGCGAACCTACAGCGGCTCAATGGAGGGGGAGAGGCCTTTCTACTCTGTCCCAGCCCCACTTCATAAACTAAACTGATAAGACGCTTGTATTTCTACAAGCTACAGGGTTGTTCTCTTGGTTCGAGTGTTTGACCTTCCTGAACCTCAGCAGTGTCTGGGGAGCCGTTAATCCTGCTGCCGGTCCTCAGTCTCTTCTGTCAGACTCCATGAATCCAAGTGCATTGCCATCTTGGAAATTGTGTCATGTTGAGTGTGTGTGTTTGTGTGTGTGTTTGTGTGTGTGTGTGTGTGTGTGTGTGTGTGTGTGTGTGTGTGTGTGTGTGTGTGTGTGTGTGTGTGTGTGTGTGTGTGTGTGTGTGTGTGTTAAATGGGATGGGGATTGAAGGTCTTCCTTCAATGGGGGTTTGCGGTCAGGTATGCTGTGTCAGCATCTCTGTGGCTTTCTGAGGCTGCTGCTGCCTGCCTGGGTGGGATCCACGCCATGTGACTTCTGGCTCGACCAATCCACTGTCTGGGGCAAGACTTTATATTGGAAGATGTGCAGTCATGCATACTCTGTAGCTAAAGAGGAACATGCTATGAAACACTGGGAGAGACAATGGGGGCGTTGCAGCTCAGTGAATTGGGAGACAAGAATTATGACAGATTGTGAATGTTTTACTTGTCACCCACGATGGTTCACACTCTTTGGCCTTAAGATTCATCACAATGCTAGTGAGTTACACTAGGTGCCATTAAACTGCTGTGCAATTTTTTTGTCATACTATATATACAGTGAAGAAGCCATGAGAAGATTCGTTTGGTCCAGCTAGCTCCCTCCCTCCATCTCTTGACCTATTTCTCAATTCCCCACTCATTGTCCTATCTGGGTCTAGGACAGCCTGTTCAGACATTGCATGATATAAACCCATACAAATATGTCACATTTTACAATAGGCAATATCAAACACGTTAAATATGGCAGGTAATGGAAGGGATGGATCATATCTGCACACTTGGCAAGTGCACCACCCCCTGTATCCCTAACTCCCTGTCACACACCCTTCTCCACCCACTGCACCAGTCCCCTGCACTCTATTCACACATATTGCTAGTGTATGTAATAGCTTTCTTCCTGTATACGCCTTTAGGGCAGGCTTCAGCTTGCTACTCCACGATGCAATTACTAGAGAATAGCAGCCATTTGCAGCCACTAGTAGATGAGCAGTGGATTCTCTCACTCCGTGTCTATTCTTTCTGCCACTGTGACGCACTTGGTGAATACATTACAGCTGAGCTGGCATGTTGGCCTCTCGTGGTTTTTAAAGGACAACAGGCAAGCATCCACAGAGACAAACTCAACACAGATTGAGTGGGATTTTAGAGCAGGAGAGGAAGGAACTAAAGGCCAAGGACTATGAAATGTGTGTGTGGGTGTGTGTCTGTACCTGTACATGTACATGTGTGTGTTTGTGTTTTAATGTACTGCGTTGTGTACAGTATGAAAGCCCATGCATGCACAGTGAAAGACTGGTCTGTATTTGTAGGGGTTGCTGATAAAGTTTTGCCGTAGCCGTCTTTCCTTTTCTTCTCCATTCATCCTAGAGAAAATGCATGAATCCATCCCTACATATCCCCAATCCTATTAATACATAAACAAATAGCTGTTAACAAATCATTGTCCTTGTCCGTGTTTTTTACATTCAGCACAGCGGTACACATGCACACCTCCTGGTAAGGACGGTGCGCCACATTCTTGAGAGCAGAGCATATGGCAGTCGACAGGTAACGTCAGATGTGGGAGGACACCCTATTGTATCCCAGTGCAGCGTCTCCTCCTCTCTCCTCCTCCACCCACTTGCTGCCTCCCCTGGCTTGGCAGGCAAGGACGACACCGTGGAGATCTCAGAGAGGGTGGCCTTCACAACGTGGATGATTCAGTGCTATTCTTGATTTACTTCTGTGTTGTTTCTTGCTCATCACATTGTTGTGCCTTGAGTGACAAGTGCACCCTCTCTCCATCTTATTCATCAAGTCAAAGCCTTTTCATGACGAGGGTCCTCCAAGGGTAGTTGCTGGCCAGGAGTCATCATCAGTATTCAAAAATGAGTCATCACTTGCGTTTGTGCCATAGTAAACTTTTTAAAAAGGTTGTGCCATTCAGTATCAGAAGGCCATGTTGATAACCCTCCCATAACCCCATCAGTGCCTCTCAGAGACAACTTACTGCAGGGTAGAGTTTGTAATAAAGAGCCTTTGTCAAGGGGCCATTTTGGCCATCAAAAGAGGCATGATGTAATAGCAGACAGAGGGGTTGTCGCTCCCTTTCCATGTCGCTGATTCCCTCAACAGAACAACCTCTTAAAGGATCCCCGCTGTATTAGTGGGCCACAATGAACTGTACTTTTAAGATCAAATACAAATGAAAGAACATGGTAACCACCAGGCATGACGTTTAAAGGATGTAGGTGAGGCTACTTGATCTCAACTGACTCTCGCTCTCATTTGCACTTTGATTTTTCCCTTCATCCCTATTGACCCGGTGGGTATTAAAGTGGGTTCGATCACAATATGCCATGGGTGTTGGTAAAAAGGTGACCCAGTGTGTTGCTCATGATCTTGGACTACTAATAGATGCTACCACAGACATGAATAAGTCTCGTTCTAGACTCTGAAGACAACAGAGATCTCCATTTGGGGTGTAGTGGTGTACAATTTTCCAAAGGGTGGTGATAAGGTAACCCAATCTTGCACTCCCCCCTTTAAACATTTTTAGCAAAAAAGGTGATCGTGGAAGTAATATGCCTCCTAGCGTGGTAATAGTTCCATCCTTGGTTTAATTCATCTCTCTGAATGCAGCCCTTCTTGTGATGTGAGTATCGGGAAAGCCATGCAACTGGTTTACTCAGTGCTTAGACTTAGATCGTCCTTTCCCCCCCGGTGGTGTGTGTCCCCAGGCTTTAGTTAGATGCAGTTAGCTTTAATTCTAAGTATTAAGCAAGCTTGAGCATATGGCATTGTTGTTATGAATAACATCCATGGGCGACTCCCTCTCAGCATGCCCACTTCCTTCCATTCAGGAACCGCAATAGGCTCAAAACAGGAAGCACTAATCCACTACATAATCATTTCCTGTTTTGTTTACTTCTCATCTCCTTCACTTGCATTTTTTTTTAATATCATATGAAAGTTTACATGGC
Organism: Hoplostethus mediterraneus; assembly: GCA_034670385.1. Taxonomy (NCBI): domain Eukaryota; kingdom Metazoa; phylum Chordata; class Actinopteri; order Trachichthyiformes; family Trachichthyidae; genus Hoplostethus; species Hoplostethus mediterraneus. The sequence continues at coordinate 319,558 of JAXDDW010000058.1, forward strand.
TATTTCATGGTACAGGAAAGCATCCTCTTTCTATAGGGAGGGAGAATCCATCATTTGGTTTGGTTGCCTAGAAACGCTCATTTGGTATTGGCTGTTTTATCACATTAATTTGTGTTTGCCTGCCCACGTGTTAAAAATCGGAGCTTTTAGAAAATGGTGCAGAGAGCTCACAAAAATTGAAGAGCAGTGGATGCGGTTTCGGGGTTTCATGCATGGCAGGGAAGCATCCTATTGTTTTTTGTTGATTCATTCTATCTTTTTTTTTTTTTAAGTATATTTATTGAGTTTAACAGGACCAGACAATTAAGCGTGTACACACAATATAATAATATGCACCCTCTTTTCCAACATACAACACAACTTAACACTAAACATTATCTCCACGCACACACATATACACACACAAGGAAACCACAAATATATATGTGGGTAATCAAGGCACAGCTTAAAGATTCAGTCTATCTTGATGCTCCATACTGGATATTTCACATGCTCGAGGTGCAGTATCCAGTCAGACAGATGCCAAGTGTAGAGACAGTCAAGTCAGAGCACAGAGTGTTTCTTGTGGAGATTATTCACCATGAATAAAGTTATTAGAGATAACTCACTGCTTGTGTTTCTAATGCAGTGCTGCTGAATATGCTGCAGGCTCTCTCTCTCTCTCTCTCTCTCTCTCTCTCTCTCTCTCTCTCTCTCTCTCTCTCTCACTGTCTCTCTCTCACTCTGTATCTCTCTATCTCACTCTCTCTCTCTGGACTGGACATGTGTGTGTGTTTATGTGTGTGCGTGATTGCATGCATGTGTGTGTGCGCTCCTCTCACAGTTATTCTTGCATACTTAACAAAGCTGTGACCCAGTTTGCTGGATAACTACAGTAAGTGTATTTTTCTGTTTTCGTAACCTCGTATCCCTGCGCTGTGCCATCCCATCAGCCCTCAGCCCTGTCATCTGGGAGGAAACCATTTGGGCTTCTTGATGTGTTTGCACTGCAAAGGTCTGGGGAAAAAATGTGCTCAATGGAGAAATATTCAGAGAGCATCTCTAGCATGAAAACTGCTTTGTGTGTGTGTGTGTGTGTGTGTGTGTGTGTGTGTGTGTGTGTGTGTGTGTGTGTGTGTGTGTGTGTGTGTGTGTGTGGCTCACTGTGGATCTCATGCCAGTGCTCCAGGCCCTTCAGTGCCCCGCTGAGGCCCAGACCCACCATTCTGCTCCACTACCCTGCTCTATCAGCAGCTAGCACAGCTCTCCCAGCCTTTGTTAGCCAGGCTAGCAGTGTGTGAGTGGACCTGTGAGGAAGCCAGAGCGTGGCCGCTAGCTTGTGGGTCAGACGAACCTCTGATCCTGGTGGGCAAAGACCTGTAGACTGGAAGCGTCTGATCAGTCAGTTGGTTGGGCATCACGGCAATATGTTCAGGACTGAGGATGCTATTTTATTCACATGTGATTATGTCCCCATGCATTATTCATGCTTTCATAAACCATGCGCTGTGCTGGAGGGCAGAGCACCCGGCTGCCCAACATTAACATATCTGGAAAATATCTATTATATAAGACATATTTCTATTGAATATACAGCTGAAATGGTCAGCTGGGTCTATGGAGAGCACATTTTACTTCCAACTTTATGGAAATATGATGAATATGATGACTTGAAAAGTCAAGTTCCTTGGGGAAATGTGCACTATGAAATCACATTTGACCAGCTGAAAAATACACAAGCCCAAATGTCCTCAGTCAGACCCTATTTCTTATCAGTACTTTGTTAATGTTGCCACCAGAGGTGAGGAGGGAGTTATTCAAACTCTGGCACTTGATCTGTCTATGTAAATATTGTCTTAGCTAATTTATCTTCCTCCAATATCTGCAGTCATCTGTTTGCATTGTGCAGCTTCGGAGCTACTCTCTGATTTATTGCATAAACAAACAATGTTTTTGTCAGTTTTTTGAAATGAGTGTGTTTGTGTATGTGTTTGGCTAAAAGCCGATAATTCATTTGTTGTTATTTTAATCACCTTGACTTGTTTTATGCAGTGTATTCATAGATCCGAGTCTGTTTGTGTATGTGTGTGTGTGTATGTGTCTATATTGAGTCATCAGCAGCCCCAGGTAAAGTGTAAAGTGGCAGATGGTAGGCATAAACCTGGCACAGTCTTGTTCCCCCACTGTGAGCACACCACCCACATGGCTGCCAACTCTCCCCTCGTGTTTACTTTCCTCTCAGGACTCGGCACATTGTTTGTCGAGAGGAATCTCACTCTTCACCTCCAGAACTTCTCCCAAGCTTTACACCAGGATCTATAGGACCAAGCAGCCTATCCAGCCCATGCTATGCTATTTTGTTTCAACGCCTGCCTCGATAGGCCGATTACGTGCAATGCTGATATCCTAAGAGGAAATGCCACTCTCTGAAAACAAACAAGCTCAAAGAGCAAGACAGCCTGCTGTCTTTGAACAGATCTGAGCATCAAAGAGATCTCCAGTCTCTTTGATGCTTAAGTCAGACTGGCCTCATCAGTTGTGGTCAGTGAGGTGATAGATTTTTGTGTTAATTCTTCAATCCTATTTGTTAAAACTTCACATGCAATCAGCAAGATGTGTTTTTCCTACCCTTCCTTGGGGCCTGCACTGGATTATGTACTCATCTGAAAGCAAGCCCTGCAGGACACACACACACACACATACACATCCATGCATCCAAAGAGAGAGAGAGAGAACAATAGAGGAAGATATATTATACTATATACTAGATATACTATAACTTTCATGCAGCTGTGATTGTTTGATGGCTTAGCTTAGCATCCAAACCCTTGACGCCGACGGCCAAGCCAAAGAGGCTGACAGCTTGTCCATCCATCTCCGTTGGTTTTCGCCACGCATAGCCAACAGACAGCCACTCCCTGCCTCTCCCTGTCCCATCTGTGCTGCTGGGCCCCTGCTGGGGTCCCTCAGCTGCCAGGGTCTCCCAATGGTTCCTCAACCAGCCAATCAGAGGCCGGAGAGACTGTGACGAGCTCACAGCTGCACTGCAGACCTCGGGGCTACACGTTCAGCAGTGTGCCCGTCTGGCCTACAACGTGTTTCATATTGTATAGCGAAGGAGTCGTATTTTGCTTTTAGAGGTTTATACAGGTTGTTGGAGCACTGAGACAAAACTGTGTCAAAATATTGTGCACTGGGCGGGTTATTTTTGTCCCTCTTTTCCATGTGATCAGCAATCTGCAATCACACTTACACTTACAACATCATGCCAGAAATCTCTCTAAGATATCTCTTTCTCTCTCTCTCTCTCTCTCTCTCTCTGACACACAGACACACACAAATTTCCTGTCTTTTCTCTCCTAGCTCAGTGAGCAGAGCAGAGCAGTTTTCCAAAAGGCTGGCTGTGATTAGATCCATCGGTACATGGGTTGACCCAGTTCCCATAGCTCCATGCTCTGTGCTCACATCCTGGCACTGAGACCGAAGATTCTAATAACTCATCATCATCATTGAAGCTCAGCTTTCTGCGCTTGGCGACAATGTATGGAAGAACATGCGTGACCCAACTGCATGTCAACATTAAATGGATGCATTTCAGTGCCTTTCTTTTCTGCCATTTTTGGAATGTTATTGTCTGCAACACAGAGACTTGGTGATAAAAAAAAAAAGCTGGTGCATTGTGTCGGTGTAGAGGTGTCCTACATGAAAATAGCATTTTTGGCCTTGTGCTGCTGTTGTATTTTTGGCTGACTGGTGAATAATAGAGCAGAAATCAAGGCCTATTCTAGGGCTACTATAAGTAAACCCATTCTCTTGGCCAGCAGAGAGATAAAGTCAGGTTTTGTTCTTAAATAAATGGTACAAAATGGCTATTATGCTGATTGGCACAGGCCCGGTTATGGCACAATAGCAGGAAGTGGCTGTGCAGACAAGGAGGGGAAGTGCAGACAGAGTCGGGCGGTTGTTGGGTGTCCACAGGCCCGGTTTTGACCCATTTTAAGAGATCAGACTGCCATCCCCAGTCCTGCTTTGTCAGCCTACAGCTCATTTGGACAGGAAGTACATCTTATCCTCCACTCTGGTTTGGGTAGCGCTGATAGGTCCTGCAATGTTGCTTTGAGAAGATGTGGTTGCTGTTCTTGTGTTTGTTGTAGGCCTCACTTCATTTTGGACATCAGCACAATTCGACAGCTCAATATATATGCTCTTAGGGGACAAATTTGGCTACTTTCTTTTCATAATTGTTTTTTCTTGCAGCATTATAAATGGTATGTTAAGTTGAGCATGTCGTTCGCTTGGCGCTGAAAAAGGACAGTAACTGCGAACCCTCTGAACTGAGCTGAAAGCGTGTATTTATGATATCCAGTCATGAGCCCTTTCCTGAGGTTATGGCCCGTTCATTATTCTGGATGGGTGGTTTTATCTGCCTCATCACTGGTGCCAGCTCATGCCCTTTCCTTCTGAATCCCCATCCTGCTGGACTCGCAGTGGGACGTGGTGCTGCTCAGTGGGAGGCGGCTCATTCACATCGCTGCCCTGCGTGTTTCAGTCGTGCCGTTGGATTTTGTCAAGTGTTAAAGCACTCCAGCTTGAAGCATCTCTGGCTAGCTTACAATTGAATTCATTTGTTTGCTTATTTATTTAAGTAAGAGAAATAGCCTCGTAAACACACACGCACACACACACACACACACACACACACACACTCCAGAGGGATGAATGATTGGATGTGGCACACCCACAATATTAGAGCATCATCAGTTTGCTGTTCAGTGGTATTGTGAAACCTTTGTGAAAGACCCTCCAGTATGGAGGACTTCGAGATACATGTGAGACATGTAGAGAGCCTTCAATCACAAAATGATCATATGAACATGTCATCGTGAGCTCCCAGTGACACTGGACAAATGTTTTATTTTGTGAGACGTCGTTGCTCCAGATGTGTTCTCCAATGACCATATTTCAGTTCCGTCCCCATGAGTCTATTAGGGAAAGGCCCTTCACAGAAACAACCATATCATCAGAAAATAACAAAACAATGACGACATGGATGTTTCAGACCCCCTGGATTTTTTGTGTCCATAGGGAGGAACATGTTTTCCAGTCCTGTGTGAGATGATGAAAGTGATCTGTATTGCTCATTGGCCAGTGGTCTTATCAGTACCAAGAAAAGGGCAGGGGTGTGGGGGGGGGGGCGGGGGGGGGGGACCGGCTGTGTAGCTTATTAAGTGGCCTGAAAGAAGATATTTGAGTTGAATCTTGGCCACTTAACAAAAATTCTTCTCCCAGCCTTATCAGTGCTCAGAGCAGTGCCTCATAATTTGTCAGAGCCATTAACATCTACTGGAAACAGATATGTGCTATGTTGTTTGTTTAAAATGCTAGAGTGACCTCATTCGTGTCGTCTCCACCCCTTCAAATCCTACATGTTTCATTTTTATCTTTACAGAGCAGAAAAAACAGAGGTGTTAAGCGAGGACCTTTTACAGGTGAGCTGTGTTTTGTGTGTGTGTGTGTGTGTGTGTGTGTGAGAGCCAGGTGTTTGATTTAATGATGCTCTCCCAGCAATTAGGGAGGTGTCAGCCTGCCGTTGTTCTGGGTTATTTTAAGGGGTGTAAATAACGTGATAAGAGGTATGATGACTGTGTTTGAGTGTGATGCCTAGTGAGTCTGCTATGGCTAGATAGCTACTCATTCTCGATCGGCACCTGCGCTCATGCAAGGTGCGCGTGTAGTGTTATGTTTGTTATGTTATGTCATTAATCTCTACCTGCGTATTGCATGATTGAGAAGTGGCCAATCCTTCTGTGTAAACGGTGGCAGGACACATTATGCCGCAGGGGCGATGATGAATGTGGTTGTAGAAGAACAGTTGTGTGTGTGTGCACTGTATATCTGCAGTAATGCATGGGGGTGTATGTGTGTGTGTCCTGCCAGTGAGCTTGCTGATGTGTGTGTGTGTGTGTGTGCTCTTCCAGGTGGAGAAGCGTCTGGATCTGGTCAAGCAGGTGACCCACAGCACTCACAAGAAGCTGACTGCCTGCCTGCAGGGTCAGCAGGGGGCGGATATGGAGAAGAGATCTGTCAAGTCACCCTCTGTAAGCACCTGCATTCATCATACACACTGACCCGTGATGTGAGATGATATACGACTTGATGCGTGACGTGGCAGTATAATGTTATACTTGATCTTGCATGATACCTCTATCAATACTGTTTCTCTCTCCTGTCAGAAAAAACTACCACTCACTATCCTGGCACAATGTATGGTAGAAGGGGCTGCAGTGTTAGGAGACGACTCCCTCCTTGGGTAGGTCACTATAGGCAAACATGGCTGTGCACTCACACTCTCTCAGGCACACACACACACACATCTTTAATTATTGATCTGGTCATTGAATTCTTCTCTGTCCTCATTACCCTTGCCTGCATTTCAATTCTATCCGACTGCTTGGGACTTGTGCCTGTGTTCGGCTGTGGCCAAACAGGAAGATGCTGAAGCTGTGTGGGGAGACGGAGGAGAGGTTGGCCCAGGAGCTCATCCAGTTTGAGTTCCAGATAGAGAGAGATGTGGTGGAGCCTCTCTACGTGCTAGCCGAGGTCAGCCAGTTATTTTCCTGATATAGACTGCATTACAGAGCCACAGCCACAGTTACTTTCCATCTCAAATGTTATGAACAGAATATAATTAGCCAAATATTTGTGTTAGCTCGTCCTGTACACATAAGGGCTGCACTCTCACTTGAGTTTGATCTTCCACTTCATTTTTCCATTTTCATAGGTGGACATTCCCAACATCCAGAAACAGAGGAAGCACTTAGCTAAGCTCGTCTTGGACATGGACTCAGCTCGGACAAGGTGAGAGACGTTTACATTTGAGACCCCGGGGCTACATCTAGGGTGGTGAAGGCATGAATTATACAATGCCAGTGCCTTTTCTTTACCTTCCGGCCTCGTAGATACCAGCAGTCGTCTAAGTCATCCAGTCACCCAAGCACTCTGCAGCCTGGCGCCAAGTCCGAGTCCCTCAGAGAAGAGATGGAAGAGGCAGCCAACCGGATGGAGATCTGTAGGGTGAGTCACCAGTCAGAGCCACTCATATTTTAGGTCCTTTCCCAACTCGTATGATTTATAACCATCCCACGTGTAAGAGACATAATGGGGCCGCAAATTCAGGATGATACTCCAGGCATATGTAGGACATCGGTGAGATCATTTGTATTGGATGTCTTAGGAGGTCACGGTTGTGCTCTGCTTTTTTCTCCAGGACCAGTTGTCAGCAGATATGTACAATTTTGTGGCCAAAGAACTAGACTATGCAAACTACTTTCAGACAGTAAGTATATTTTCACATTAAAGTTTAGTTAAATATTATTTCCTGTGTATCAGTGTTAGATTTAGAACCTTTACTAATCCCTAAACTGGGCAGACGTTACCTCAAAATTAAGTCAAGTTACCACAAATAAAATAGTATTCAGTATTTTTCCATTATTATCACAGGTTACAGTAATATTTGTAGATGATTTAATAAGAAATGATGTTATACAGCATTGTAAGAGATTGTAAGAGATTGTCCTCTCCTGCTCTCCCGTCTCAGCTGATAGAAATACAGGCGGAATATCACAGGAAGTCATTAGAGATTCTTCACAGTATCCTGCCCCAGATTAAAGCTCACCAAGGTGAGTCATGCACCGTGTGTGTGTGTGTGTGTGTGTGTGTGTGTGTGTGTGTGTGTGTGTGTGTGTGTGTGTGTTTGTACTTCTATCCTCGTGAGATCCAGCTTGAGTTTGACACCTTTTGAGTGAGGACATTTGTGACAATGTGATGTCACGTTGAGATATTTCCACTGCAGCTACCATTTTGCAGCAACATTCAACAATCATAAAAGAGGCAGAGACACCAATTTATCCACCAGCAGTAGCCTCAATAGACCAGAATGCAATGCAGCCATAAAACATGTTGCATTTCGAGTAAGGGGCATGGCTGCGATCACAGACACACCCCATTATTGATGCTAGCTGGCTGGCTCACTATATTTATATGCCTTGGCATGAAAACAACAAGTTCACGCCCCCTCCACTGGGGGTTGTCAGAATTGTGGGAAATGTAGGCAATCACTAACGGAAGCAGAGGGAGACGAGGCAGGTTGAGGGTGAAGTGGAAACACCAAAAGAAAGCTATTGTTTTTGTGTTGCAGAGGCGTGGGTGGAGAAGCCGTCCTTTGGCAAGTCCCTGGAGGAACACCTGAACATTAGCGGGAGAGAGATCGCCTTCCCTATTGAAGCCTGTGTCACCATGCTGTTGGAATGTGGCATGCAAGAGGAGGTAGAGGGCACACACACACACACACACACACACACACACAGATACTCTATCTCTAAAGACACATAAACCGACAAACACTGTAAATCAAGTGAAGCTATCCCAACCTTGCACCCGACAAGCTGCGTCAGCCATGTTTACAGACAACATGACCATGTGTGCCATAAAGGTGCCACATGTGGCAGTTTAACATCAATAAATCATTACAACATTAATTTTGAATTTTGAATTTAGTATAATTGCTGTAAACAAACGAGACCGTTGCTGAGAAGAGGGATGCTCTGTTCTTTCAACTTCTCATTACCTTGTCAGAAAGCATATTCGTTGTTCTCAAGGGCTCTTGTTCTTCTTCTTGCTCTTCAAAATAAACACACGTGGAGCGACGCCGGGTAGGGTGAGTAGTGAGTAGTGAGATCCTCTGCAACAGGAAGCAACGTTGTTTATGGGAAAATGGTCTTTTGAGAAGCACTAGCACTAAAAATACCACTCGTGTTAAATAGACATTGAAAAAAATAAATGAAAGTTGCACACTATTCTCTTCTTGTAGATTTCATTGATTTTTTTCATAGTTTATTTTCTATTTATTGTCAGCACCTTATCATGTTTTCTTTTCTAGTTGTTTCTTGAGTTCTTTCTCATCGTGACCATAGTCTCATTTGTTTACAGCAATTATACCACAATATTACACTTAATATGTCCATGAGTTGACCAACGTCAAGTGCACCAAGATGGAGACTTACGTTTGCACAGAATTTAGATATGGATAATGTTAAGATCTGCTAATAAAGAGTGATTGTCTTCTATCTATTGTGTGTGTGTGTGTGTGTGTGTGTGTGTGTGTGTGTGTGTGTGTGTGCTGCGTAGGGCCTGTTCAGAGTGGCTCCTTCGGCCTCCAAGCTGAAGAAGCTGAAAGCCTCCCTGGACTGTGGAGTTCTGGATGTGCAGGAGTACTCCGCCGACCCACACGCCATCGCAGGTGAACTACACCCACACCAGTGCCTCTTTCAAATCCCGTCTCCATAGCAACAACCCCTACACTGTTATCTGTCAGTGTAACTTTAGACTCAACACTAAGGTCTGTCTTTGTAAAAGGAGTGATGTTTTCTCAACATCCACTGTCTGTTTATTTTGGTTGTACTGAATTTAATCATCGTTTGGTTTCATTTCAGACCTATTTTTGGAAAACATGGTTCTTTGCACTAGCGTAACATTTGACAAGCTCTGCCCTAGATTCTGTTTTCCTGAAGGCCCTCTGGTCTGATGTTGCCATCCACATCACACATTAGCGACGAAGCAATGTTGAGCAAATCTGAATCTGGCAGCTCCAATAGCTACAAGGGGAGGGGGAAGGGGTGGGTGGGTGGGCATAGCCTAATCAGTCCTCTGAAGAGAAAAAAGCAAGAACCCCCCCCCCCCACACACACACACACACACACAAATGAGATATCCCTCTCTGTCCTTGTTCTTCTCATCCACAGGGGCTCTGAAATCATACCTCCGTGAGCTCCCCGAGCCATTGATGACCACTGAACTTTACGATGAATGGATTCAGGCTTCCAAGTGAGTAGTTGTTCCCTTTATAAAAAATGATCTGAAATGAGAACAAAGACCCTGCTACAAAAAAAAATATTGTAGTCAAAAAGCAAAAAATTCCTTTCTAAAGTGCCAAAACAAGAAAGGGTGACATTTTTCTACTCGTCGACCACAATGTAACCTGTCATGATTTTCATTCCCTCAGCATTCAGGATATGGACAAGAGACTACAAGCACTACTGGCAGCGTGTGAAAAACTTCCCACAGACAACTTAAACAATTTCAGGTCAGTCGCTCCTACTCAACTGTACATGTTCCCACTAGATAGAAAGTCAAATCACGCCAGATCCAATAGCAGGAAAGATAGATTTTGTTCAACCAAAGTCAAATTCACCCTTGTCAGCATGCAGTTTTGAGTGTGGGTATGTAAACATCGGTAACACTTCAGTGGACTGTCTTTAATCTCGGTAGCTGCAAGCTTGACATCATGTTTGATGTTTTCCTTTCTTTGAGACAACTTGACATTGCCAGCGTGAACGCCTTATTTCCAGAGAGCTAACACACACTCCTTCTTTACCTGGAGGCAGAGGCATCACGACATATCAAATGCGTGTATCTGAGAGTGTAGGTAGAATAATTAAACAAAAATGTTTGGCTTATACATTTAACTTACATTACCCATAATAGCTGTGCTTCATAAACAATGTATGGAAAAGACAGAAAGCTAAGTAAAGCCTGCAGTATGCTAAAGCTTTCATCTCCCAGAATAGGATTGGGTCAAGTTAATAGTATATTTATGTCGAGGGTGGCTGTGGACAAGTGACATAAGCGCTCTGGTGTGTGTGTGGTATGTGTCAGCAGGGTGTCGGTGCTCAGCCTGTGTGTGTCTTGGCCCTCCTGCCCTATCTGGGTTAAAAAAATAAAAAATCTTTGGCAGCGTGCACTGAAATATTGATAATCATCAGTGCTGCAGGGATGGTGGATGTGCATGGCTTAACAGCATGACTGAGAAGAGGCTGGAAAAGGTTACGCTGCTCCAGCTATGTCTTCTGAGATGCTCTCGTTTATTTGAACCCTTCAGATACCTAATCAAATTCCTAGCCAAACTGACTGAGTACCAAGACGCTAACAAGATGACTCCCGGTAACATGGCGATTGTCCTCGGCCCTAACCTGCTCTGGACACACTCCGAAGCGTACGTAAACTTTATTAGTATCATTTCACTGCAATTCTTTTTAGGTGGTTTGAACGAGAACAGGAAGGTTGCTTTCTTTTTTCTTCTTTGCAGGAACATGACAGAGATGATGACCACCGTGTCCCTTCAGATCGTGGGCATCATTGAGCCCATCATCCAGCATGCTGACTGGTTCTTCCCTGGAGGTGGGCAGACACATACTTTGTGATATTATAATTGATATGTGTTCAGGCATATGATTTTTTTTTTTTTTCAGGATTTTAGCTTTTTTAGATCCATTACAACCACAACTCATTCAACTCCCTCAACTCATTCATTTCTAATGTTTCCCGCCTGTTTATATTCCAGATTACATCCCTGGTGTAATGTGTTGTACTGAATTTTTTAACACTTGCCCACAGCAAGATATATGCATCAGCATTTGATCCACTATTAATGATTGTAATGTAATAACATTACATTACAATCATTTAGCTTTTATGCAAGGGACTTTGCAAACCATGCAACCATGGTTTTGCAAACCAACAGTGATCATCTGGATTCATAAAATATATGAAATATTGAGCAACAAACAGCTTTTTCTCTGTTTAAAAACATTAGGACGTGTGCTTATAAACACTGTCTCTCTGTTCCTCTCTCAGAGATTGAGTTCAACCTGACAGGCAGCTATGGCAGCCCCATCCACACCAACCACAACTCCAACTACAGTTCCATGCCCTCACCAGACATGGACCAATCAGAACGCAAGCAGCAGCATGACCAGAGTCGACGTCCCCTCAGCGTTGCCACTGACAACATGATGCTGGAGTTTTACAAGAAGGATGGGTAGGCTGCTAAGTGTAATCTTCTGCTAACTGCCCCCCCCCCCTCTCTCTCTCAGCAAACTTACTCTGCATGCACTCCTTCTCCCAGTCACTTGATATTGAAGTCTTACATTTTTGCGGAGGACAGCACTCTCATTAAAAAACCATCACCTTGGTGGAATATTTACGTACCCTCTAATCTAATGTCTGAGTGAGCAAGAGGGTGTAACGATGATGCATATATCTCACCTGTCAATCATCCTCCCATCCAATTGCATTCACCGCTATCAGGATTCATCTGGAGTGAGGCTGATCTGCTCTCATCTGAATAGGCAGGGTCGAATTCATTGAATAGCGTTGTCTCTATGGCAACGGGAGTCTGATGGAGGGCTGTTGTTGGTTAACTCTCTTCTCAGGAAATTTTTCTCCAGTCCTATCTTCCTATCTTTCCCATCCTCCCACACCCAGCTCATCCTTCACAGTCTGGCTGGTACGTCACCTGGCCTGAGTCACTCATCCAGCTGGTGGAAAATCACTAGCAGAAAAGGAACCGACGCTTCGAACAAAAATACTTTCACCACATTAAGAAGAAAGCTGTAATATTATAGAAACCAGACTCATTCTTAATATTTTTCACCCTATAATCAGTCATTTGCTACGGCTTCAGAGTGCTACTTTCTTTGTTGAGATGATGGAAGATAGCTTTTACCCATATGGGATAATGAGCAGCTTTGTAGTGGTGGCATGTGAAAGACAGCCCATTGTTCCCACACTGAGGGGAAAAAATGGCCGCTCTGTATTTGTGTGTGCTGTTCTAAAACCAAACAGGCTTAATTAGAACAAACAAGGCTGTAATTGGCCCTCAGTAGAAAAGTGCAGGCTGTTCATTTGGCCTGGCATGTTCTCACCTCTGGAACACCCCCTCTTCTCCCCGCTGTCACTGTGGATCTCATCTCTCCATCATACCCGCACATACCATTTCCTTTTCATCTCATCCCTCTACTGTAGCATACTGGACACACATACACACACACACACACACACACACTCCCGTTTCCATATACTGACATTGTGAACTATGTCTGCATTACTTCTGACTTTTCATATTCCTTTTGCCTCTCTTCCCTACTGGTGCAGCATTAGGAAGATACAAAGGTACCGTATCATGACGTTTATAACCCCCTAGTTTCCCCCAACCCTTTGATTCTTGAAGTAAATAAAGGCCGTCCCCGCCACGCCGCATACGGCTCAGTGTGTGTGTTTGTCTCCAGTATGGGCGTGCGGGTGATGGATACCTCCTGGGTGTCACGCAAGGGTTCGTCCACGCTGGCACGCAAGGCGTCCTCCACCCCGCCGGGCATGCAGGGCCCCGGCTCCCCCGCGGACACGCTCATCCCCGAGCAACCCGGAGAGCTGGCCACCTCCCCCTCCGCTACGCCACCACCTGGAGAGAGGGTTGGGTAAGTCACCACGGAGGCCCCGCTCCCCTCTCTCTCGCTCTCTCTCTCTCTCTCTCTCTCTCTCTCTCTCTCTCTCTCTCTCTCTCTCTCTCTCTCTCTCTCTCTCTCACCCTCTCTACCCGTCTTCATTTTTATCCTCATTATAAAAAATCGTCATTGTCATCGCCATCATCACACTTTGTCAGCATCATGTGACTTGGACCATTGTCTCGTGTGAATCATATGCCAAGTAACTTGTGATATGTTTCCGTTTTCAGTTACATTTTCCATTTTTCATCTGTCTCCCTCGACACCTTCTCTCGTTCATCTCTCATTTTGTTTGTTCTGTTATTGTTATGGTTTCTCGCTCTCCACATTTTTCACTTGTCAGGCTGATTCCACTGTGGGTAATTTTCCAAAAAGGGGAATGACATTGTATGACTTCAGTTTTGAGGGGGTTTTATTGCCGAATATATGGATGCTTCATTTCTTTACATGGCGCTAAGCTTCAATCCGCAAATCCTTACAAGCATGTTAATATTTCCAAATATCTCATTGATGTGGCTTGGCTTCCGCAGCTTTGGTCATGAATTCTTTCCTTTTCTGTTGACACAGACTGATTTCACCATTTTGTGGACATGATTATCATAGATGAACACATGAATAATCACCTCATGGTGGCTGGCTCTGCCTGTGTTGCAGACAAATGATAATAAGGCTTCTGGCTTCGCTGGCTTTCCCCTTCTCTCCTGTGGCTCTTTCAGCCGATGAAAGGGTTTTGTGTCTGTTTCACACTGCCCTGGGCTGACTGTGGGACCTGCAATGCAAACAAGTCATGCACGGTTATATATAGAGCATACAGGGCTTTCATATACAGCAGAGGGGAGATATTCACTCATCAGTCCAACTTGGTATTATGGAAGGCTGCAGACCAGCACTTTGGCTCTGGAGACAGATCCTCACAGCTCCATGCAGTGTGCAGACACAAGGTGATCACAGAGGGAGGCCTACACACTGTATTTTGTCCTTTTCCTTTGGCAATTTGAACGGTTTTCCTTTGCTTTGCTGTTTCTTTCTGCTTGCCTTCTTATTTCCACAAAGCTGACTGTGTGCTAAGCTTGGTGCCCATCGCCCGTCCTTTCTGCACCAGTAAAATGCAATTTTTTTCTTTCTCTTTTTTTTTTTTTTTGCTCCGGACCAACTAACTCACTTACACCCTAATCATCAAAAAAGCTAATCCTCTATCGCTCCAATTCGTCTCCCTGTTCAATCACTAGAGCTGTTTCTTTTGTGCTGTCTATTCTCTTAATATCTACAGCTCAGACGACGTGTCGCCCAATCGGCCGGACACCTCTCATGCCTACCCGCCCCCAGGGGAGGACCGGCCACCCCCTCCTTACCCCACCTCCTTGTGCCACTCTGCCCCACACCACTTCTATCCCAAACCCCCACCCTGCGCTCGCCCTGTGGCCCCTGGTCCAGAGTCCCAGCCCCCCGGCTCACCCCCTCCCCCACTGCGCTGGTCTGGCTTCACTCCCCCTGCCCCGCCCCCTTCCTCCTCTTCTTCCTCCTCCTCCTCGTCACTTGACATTAACTCGAACCCCAAACCCAGCTGCCTGCACTTCCCCAAGCACGGCCCGCCTGGCGACGTGTCGCATGCTCCCCCACCTGACACTAATGCTTCGCCGCTCTACATCAAAACCCCCTTGGTACTAACCCGCTACGACCTGTCCCTTGGCAACCCCCCTAGCCTCCCTTCGTCCGCGCCCCCGCCCCCGCCGTGGGCTGCCTGTCCATGTGTCCGAGAGAGAGGACCCCCCAGGCTGACTAGGTAAATACAACACACCGATTGCCAATATGGATGCACCAAAGATAGAGTTGCAGCCATATCTCTCCTCTCCTCTAGCTCGCTGGCTCATATTTTCTTTTTGCTTTTTTTCCCTTCAAATCCCATATCTCAGATTCTGTAACATTCAGGTTGACTGGGGATACCTCTCATGGGGTTGCCTAGCAACTAAGGATGTTACTGGCTTATATAGCACTCAGATAGAGGTTGGTGTTGAGTAGATGATAAATACATGGATATGGCTGTATATGTCTATCAACAAGCATATGAATGTATTTATTCTATAGTTTGCAGCAGCGTTTTTTCTCATCGGCTAAAGGGAGCTACATCACATTTTTAACGGCAGTAAAGTGGAACCCCTTTGTCAATAATGCGGTTTTATTCACTGAAGTCCAACTTCCAACGTCACAGACAACATACCAGTCTGCTATATCTCAATATAGAAGATCTGGTTCCTGTAACTGAACGGTGATCCAACAATGCTTTTTGAAGCATCTGTCAGCTGGACCCGGACTGCTGAGTTTGTCTGGCGTGATTGTGGCACTTTCTTGACTCATAAGTCTTCAGTGTTACAACCACACAGGACAGCATGAATCATTACAGCAATTCTATATCAGCGTTCAGCCTGCTTGATACCTCCCCCTCCCCCTTGACTTGATAACTCCCTTCCTCTCCATGACTCCCCATTCAGATGGCCTTCTTTGGCGGCGCACAGCTCAAACTGATTCCACATAGGAGGATGCAGCTAGATGTCACTATGAGAGATACAGAGACCAAATGTGACTACTATTGCAACATGGGTGCTCTCTGTGAGTGTAGTGTCACATCGAAGTCGAGGGTTGGTATTTATCACTATATTACCCTGAGTCAGGTGATCACAGACTAAAAAAAATAATTTGGAAGAGAACAGGTGAAAACATGATGGTTTTTTGACACCAAGACATACAAGCTGGCGGTTGCAGTGGTATTAAAGGTCATCCCAGTTACAGGTGTCTTTTAAACATGATTTCAAACATCATTCGAGTACCCTGAACCATCAGCCAAGTTTGAGCAATATTTGGTGTATGGAAAGCTTGGCAATTCCAGCTAGGGATTTTGGTACCACAAGACAACAGCAAAAAGATTCACATAAGGTATGTTAAATAATCCTCATTTATCTAATCAATCATTTTCATCAGATGTTCATAGACTTCTTTTAGAAATTTGTACATAAATGAATTTTGGTGAGAAAGGTTCATAATGTGGTCTCGGATAAGCGCACTCTCCTTTCTGTGTCTGTGCTTGCATAGGTTGGGGTTTAGCTGATGGTATCTTGTTACATGCATCATGCTCTACTTCCTTCACGGTACTATCTGGTAACTAAACCTAATGCTGGACCAGGTTGATTCCTGAGCTGCCGTCACAAGCGACTGTCCCAAGTATTGCTGGCTACAAATGCACGTTTTTGTTGACGGATGCTTTAAAGAACCAACCAGCAGCTCAGTGGCCTCGTGGTTAGGGAATCCATGCTGAGCTTGACCATTTTGTGAGTTCAGCTCCCACTTGAGTTGCACTTTGGGACTTTACATTATAAAACTGCCTTTCAGCTGATAAGCTCCTTGAACAGATTAGATTAGTTTTGGGATTTAATTTTAAAAAAGTGAAATGGAAACACTTTGAAAGGGATTTGGAAGAGTTTACTTTATCTCACATGTGTCCAATCTATTAAATGTATCAGTGTTCTCAGTAAAGGGTGTTTCGAGACATTATGTGGTCTGTAAACAGCAACAATGTAAAAGATGATCACTTGATGGCACCTTGGCTGACTTCACTTTTTGGATTTCAGAAAACGTTCTGATAACAATGTACCAAGAAGTCGTAAAAAACATTCATATCAGCGATGATGATGTTGTTATTGTTGATGTTGATGATGTTGTTGATGATGATGGTGATGATGATGGTGGTGGTGGTGATGGTGATGGTGATGGTGGTGGTGGTAAGGCAATGAAGATGAGGTATATTGACACTACAATAAACATAAACATATTGTGTGCAAAACATTTCACACGCTAATATCTGACTGTCTTTTTCAGTACATTGAAGAGTAAAGAGCTCTCCCCTGTGATTGGACACAAAGCCATCCAGGTGACAGGTCCAACAGTTCCCCCTGGCAGTAGTCCACAGAGCAGCAGCCAGTCCCCCCACTCCACAGAGCACAGTCCACACACCCTGCGCAAAGGTCAGTACCTCACCCATCCTGCGCTTACGTGGTCTCACTGTTAACTTAACTGGAACTTTTTTTTAAAGAACGACAAGTCACATGCCTGTTGTGTTGTGTGTCCCCAGGTTCTAAGAAGTTGGCCCCTGTGCCTCCCAAGGTCCCCTTCGGCCAGTCTGGCGGGATGTCCGACCAATCCACAGGTCAGCCGTCGCCAGTCAGCCTGTCCCCCACCCCTCCTAGTACCCCCCTCCCCCTATGGACTGGCCTGCCCTCCGGGGCAAGCGCTCGCGTCCTCTCCTGGGCAGAACCCCTTGGGGGCACCCCACTCACTTTCGTCCCCGCCCTCCCTGACCGGAACGCTCACCAAGTCCCGGCCCGCCCCTAAGCCCAGGCAGAGACCTAGCCTGCCCCCTCCTCAGCCGCCCACAGCCCCCCCAGTGCTCTCTGGCCCGGCCATGGCCCCGGTTCCCCAGCCCCTGGAGCAGGGCCTCCTGGACGGACTGTCCCCCGGGGAGAGCATGTCCACAGGTAAACACCAGCCCATGGCAACAACACCCCCGCCGCCACCACCACAGGTGGGGCTGCAGCGGCCCTCTCTCAGACTCGCTGTGGCTCTGTCCAATGGAGACGGCGGACGAGTGTAGGACTCTGTAGGACTTTCATAATGTCGCTGTAGATATAAAAGATACCTGTCCCCTTTATCGACTGCTCCCAAAAGAATGTCTGAATGAATAACAGTTGCCTTTTAGACACAGTTGCCTGAGACTGACATAATGTACATGTTAGCATTTTTGTGCAATTGTAGCAAGAAAAACTCCTGACCTATGTATTCATTGCTTGTGTTATGTGATGATGTTTCTGGGTAACGTGTGGAAACATCAGAGAAGCATAGCTCGTCCTGCTTGTATGGAAGTTGCCATTAGATTCATCATGTGCTCTCTGTTTATCTGTGTTACCCAGACCCTCACTCGGCAGAGGTAGGTCAGAGGCTTACACAGTTCACACCAGTCGAGTGTCTCTCAGTACCTAGGGGCGCGGAGACCTAGCCAGATAAACCCGGCAGTATGTCTATGATGTTCTGATGATGAGGTGCTCTGTCAATATATACCAGTCATTCTGTCACTTTGTTATATTTATTATTCTCTTGTTCCCCTGCTACTATTGTGTACCTTGCAGCTGTGTGAGGCCAGGGATTCAGTGTGGGCTAAGTGTGAGGGGGACTTTTAGGGTAAGCCAGACCGCCCCCCCGTCCCCGCGCGCTCCATCTCACCGCCTGGCCTTAGTGCTGTGGCTGCCTCTGGGGTCTCCTGCAGCCTGCCTCAAACATACGTACCTACCTGCTAGCTCTCTGTCAATCAGAACACTTTTTTTTTTTACTTCCCATTACCCCGTTAGCGGGTGGACGATATAGTCTCTTTGCATGGTGTTGTGGTTCAACCTGTATTGCATGGCTTAAGGACTTCCCAGAGTGCACCACACTGCGCTCACATTGCAGACGCCGTTGCTTACAAAAGGTCCATCTGAAAGCCCCCCCTCCCAACCTTTCTCTCCCCCATTCCCAGCCCTATGCCAACAGACATCCCCCTCTAACGCCCCTGCCACCGGTAACAGGGGGGGGCCACAGGTAACCCCCACTCCTCCTTTGGCAGGTTCATCGCTTTGTATAACCTCTGCTCCCTCTTACTACACTGCCACGCTCCATCTCATTCCCACACAGGAGTAGTCATCACTGTCTGCTTGGATTTCGCTGCCTACAGAAAACGCAGCAATGCTTCAGAACACCAATATTCAGAGCGAATATCCAGTTGTCCATGAGATTTCCATCGTTACTTCAAGCCCACCTCGGTGTCTTGGTGTTTCACAGAGTTTCCACACACATCTTGTCGCCTCTGTGTTGGTTTATCTGGCCGTGGTTGTAAACGTGTACAGTAATGTGTCATTGTGCAGTCATTTTGACCTGTTGTCGTATTTTACCTGATAAGAGTAACTATGCATTGTCTCAACAGACACACAAAGAGCTGTGACACACACTAGTGACTTGCAACACACTGACAACATCCCTGTGTAGAATGTGAAAGACACACACATGTAATCTGCTGCTCCCTTCAAACGAGGGCAAACATCATATGCCACTTAACCACGAGTCCCGACTCAGCAAAAACTAAATTTTATTTCTGCTCTCTTCCGTTTGTACACCTCATCATCACCATACGCCCTCCTCTCCTCCTCTACTTGCCCATAATCACCATCACTACCATTCTGCTCGCCATACTCACCTCTCCCACCATGCTCCACCATTAGATATCTTCAATTATGAAATCCCCTCCATCAATGTCAATCTGGACAGCCTCATCGATGAGTTCAGCGGCGCCCCCTGCAGGAGCTCCCTGGCAGTGACAGACTCTCCAGAGGGGGATGCTGTGCCTGAGGAGGAACCCCAGAGCACCACCCTATGACCTATGACCCTAAGGCATCACAGCTTACCGCCACCCCTACGGCTGTACATACTGTAACTGTCACAAGAAGCCACCGCCGAGGCCTGACGGAAACACCACTTGGCCTCATCAATGCCCACCTGAAACCAGAACATGAACCCTCCCTCACATCCGCTACAGGCTGCAAAGAAACTCATCTCTTAGAATTGCTAGCTAGTACGTAAAATGTGACTTCAAAAACACACCAAAATGCCATAGTGGAGGAACAGTTGCCTTTAGGAGGAAAGACTGGAAATATAGAGGAGTATTATGTTACGTTTTTTGATTGTTTCTTTTATTGCTTTGTTTGTTCTTTGAAGCAGTGGTCTGTATTTTTGTGACTATTTAATTTTATTTTTGCCTTATTAGAAAACGCAATCAAATTGCAGTATGAAACTCACAAGCTGATGCTTAGGGATCCTCAGAGCCTGATGTGGTTAGGAGCAAAGCCTATCCTCAGGGTGAGACAGAGAGAGAGAGAGAGAGTGTGAGAGAGTAGTGTATGTATATTGCTTACAGGGTATCCGAGTTTTGTACGGAAACAATTGAGCCCCAGACAGTTTTGACGTGCGGTATGAAACCAATTGTAATTGCTGCAGTGTTTCATGCTGTTTCGTTTTTATTGTTGCACCTAGTTCCCGCCCTCTACAACATACACACAACAGGATATCTTTTATCCGTGATATCTACACACAGGTAAGAAAGTAGATCCATAGTGTTGCATTTTAGATCATCTTTCGTCACTTTATTCTAACATCACGCTCACACTTTTACCAGCACAGTATGAGAAGAATGTCAAATTGTAAAGTTAAGTTTATGAACATGCATCTTTTATTCATTCTATTACAGAGGCATTACAATGTGTTTGCATGGCGAGCCTGTCACTTTGACAATTTGATCAAAACTCCTTTGGATCAAGGATTGGTAGTAGTACTTTTAGTGTCAGTATTTATTGTCCTTAGAGTTAGGATGTCAGCCTAATATGAATTCTAGACGGCCCATGGGCGGCTACAGTTTGACGTGGATGGTAATGGATGGATGACGTGTGAGGTTTCAACCTGACTACACTGCCTTCAGGTTCATATGATTCTCTCTTAACCTTGTTTCAAGTGCTTCAGGTTCAGTGACCTTTGACCCCTAGTGTAAATACAAAGACTGTACATAAATCGATGTATATAAACCTGAGAGGAAAAGTATATGTAAAAGGCATATCTTGAATATACATAATATTAATATATGTGCTGATATTTATCATGTGTAGAAAATGTAATGATTCAAGATTTGATGTTATTTTTGTCCCTGCACACAATTACCAGGTTTAATGTAGATTCAAAATGTTTCACTATTGCAACAGGTAATGATGCTGCAGCAGAAGTGGAGGGGATGCTATTTCTGCTTGAAGTCAATTGTGGTCTTTCTACTTCTGTCTCCGGAGCTTTGATTTCAAACAGGCTACTCACTAATGCCCTATCAATTCTTTTTTTTTTTTAAATCAGTTGCTATATAGATCCCTTTGTAAATTGTTGTATTACTTCATTTTAAATTTGGGAATTTTAAATGAATTGTTCACATTGAGGATAAATGCATTGCTGAGATTTTGTTGTTGACTTTAGCGAAGAAAAACGTTCTGCGAAATCCACTAGGAAACCAGACAGATAGTCATGTTGGGAATGCCTATCGCTACAATTTTAATGTCCAGCCTGGCGTTTTGAATTCCTCTGTGCCCTTTTAGGCAAATATTTGGTTTCCCTTGAGAGAGCTTGGGCTAGCTCAAACAGCTGGTATCGCCAAGCCGGATATTAATTCGAACCATTCAGATTCATCAAAGAACAGATGCTGCAGTGTCACTTTTCTAATTTCGTATAAAATGTCTTAGGACAATAATTTTGTCAATTAAAGTGCAATTACAGTGTTTACTTATCCACCTCAGTCCAAAAAGTGGTCAAAGTCACCCTTCCCCCAACCACAGAAAAAGCCATTATTTCTATTTCAAACTAATTTCTGTTTTTTCTCCAATTTGTTTTTATGTGTTTAAGTTTACTTGTGACAAAATTAATTCTAGATTAACTTCGCTCCAAAAGTGATCTATGGTATGCCTCAGTGTATGTTCTCAATGGACTATGTTTATGAAGATCTTGGTGATATCTTGATAATTATATTGATAGTTGTGGTGATTATTATGACAAAACTTGCAAGTGCCCTCACAATGGTTGTTATTTTGGAATTATAGGCATAATCAGTGTGTACTAGAGGTTTTATTTTCTGTGCTGGATCCATCCATTTTTATAAGGAGGCAGGGGAATCTTTCTTTGTTGCTGACTGAATGTGACTTACTCAGATCTCAAACTTGATTTTGTGATAACTAATTAGTTAACTGCTAGTAGAGTGAATGAGTGTTTGCATTGTTTTGATGAAGGTCAACGAGGGCCTGTTGGCATATGTTATTAACAATACAGGGCAGTATTACTGTAATGCATTTGTGCATCATATCTGGAACTTACAGTCACCTAAAAGCATGCATTCATATTCATCAAATGTGTGATTATTATGCAGCTGAAAAGTAAAACGTGTATACCCCCTCCCCAATAATGTTCATGTTTTAAGTACATATAATAATTTTCAGCCAGTAAAGTAACTTTACTGCCACTTTCAAAGAAATGATTCATAGAACCACATTTTGCACCAAATGATACACTGTCACAGAGTTTTAAAGTCAAGCATTTCAGCTACATTTCCCTTCCCACCTCATCCACCACGTGTGTGTCGGTCTAAAATAAAGCTCAGTTCGTTTAGATTTTGCCTTTGGGGGGATTTTCAGAGAGAAAGGGGAAATATCTGAAATTGTCATGCATGCACTTAGATAGTCTTTTGATAATCCATGATTTGTGTCAATCACTGTCTTTTTGGGGATTGTAAAAGAGCAATTTGAGGGGTACTGGATAAAATGGAATGATGGAATGTGGATCACAATAAATGGTCCTTAGGGGGTCATAGCAATACGGTAGAAGAGTGGATGTTGCCCGTGGATGTACTGCCTCCTTCTGCTTTCACAACTAGTGTACAAACAAAACCTGCCGCTTGTCAAGCCCACCATGCCCACCCCTTCTTCCTCTGCTTAGCATATCAAGTGGAACACAGTGTGTACTGTGAAGCCTACCTGCAATCCTTATCAGAATGTCAGAAATAAATATATATATTAAACTCTACATTTTTAATAATCTCACCTCGTTTGTGTGTTTTCTCACTGTTCCTTCTGTGTGTTTCTACAAAAATGTAAAATGGAGAGTGTCTGTACGAAACACGTGTGGTTGTATCCCTAGGGAGTCATGCAATATAGCGTAAGCATACTTGTTGAGAAACCTTAACAATACAGATGGTCCAAAACAGGTGGTCCAAGTAATTTTCTCACTCTGGGTACATTGCTATGATGCTGACCTGAAATAATTACTTTTATCCTATTTTTAATTGGCTTAAAATTTGTGAGTTTTGATCCACATGATTCATTCTATTGCTATAGTCACACTTGTAAAGGTCTGCCCATCCACTGACATTCAGACCACTTGCAGGATTGTGACCAAATTAGTGTAATTCATCAAATGAGATAATGAAATCCTTGTTATCCTCCATCCACACACTGGGAGGCCTGGGATGGCTGAACAGCCGAAGCCTCTTAAAGTGTGTAACCTGTATGACTGGACCAACAAGATGGGTGAAGGCTTGCCAAAGAAGGAAACGAGGAGTGCATACGTCAGGATTGTGGATATATTGACAAAGCTCTTTCCATAAACCAGTGTGCTTGCATTTATGACTAAACTGCACCCTATGCTGTGTTATGCACCATTCACCCCGTTGAAGTGAATTACTGTCAAACTTTGTTCAGGAACAAATGACATGAGATCTACAGAAAGCAGTCGTCCTGTTATATTACATTCTTTGATGGTTGCATAACTTGCACTGATCCAGGGGTGTAAAGTACTTGAGTAATTGTACTTCATTACTATACTTAAGTACTATTTCGGGGGATTTGTACTTTACTCGAGTATTATTCAATTTGTATACTTGTACTCTTACTCAATGACATTTTCGAGAAAAAAAAGATACTTTTTACTCCATACATTTAAAATTCAGACCTTCCAAGTACAAGTTAGTCTCACAGGTCCAACAAACTTTAGAAACTTTAAATTAGTATTATTTTTTTCATTGGCTGAACCCCACTGCCGTACTTTATTTAAAACCAATAAGATCCCTATCAATGGAAAATTAACCCACCCATACCCATGCTTATTGGTCCTTGTGCAAGACTAGAAAGTGGGGATCTTTGATGACACCTGCTATCAGAATATGACAGAGTCAGAGAAGCTACAGAAGATGACCACTAAAGTTACGAGGACAAAACGATCGGAACTCATGGCCCCATTCGGCATCTGAATGGGGTTAGCTAGCCAGTATCGGGTGTGGTAAATACTGGCTAGCTGAAACCATTCGTTTCCACTAGCATTGATACAAAATGCTAACAAGCTTCCAGTGGACAGTGACCATAGTGCCAATTTAAAAATCCTTTTCAACTCTTTGACCTTAGGATGTGCGATACTGAATTGGCTTTTGTGGTGTCACAATTGTCTTTAGTGATGTTACAATTGGCAATTCGCTTTTGTGGTGTTACGATTGGCTTTTGTGATGTCATGATTGGCTTTAGTCATGTCACAATTGGCCTTTGTGATATCATAATTGACTTTTGTGGTGTTACGTTTGGCTTTTGTGATGTCACAATTGGTCTTTGTTATGTCACAATTAGTTTCCGTGGTGTTACGATTGGCTTTAGTGAATTTAATTAAGTAATTTTAATGCAAAAAAGTGTCCCCTGAGCTTTTTTATTATTGCAATGGAAAGACAATTCTAAAATTAAAGAACACACTCAACTTTTTAATACCTGAGTACATTTAAAAGTAGAAACTTTTTTACTTTTACTCAAGTGTATTTTTAGCTAGATACTTCAACTTGTAATTGAGTACGATTTTGAACCAGTACCCATATTTTAACTGATCCCTCTTGCAGCTAAACAGGTAGCCCAGTCTCCATGCTCTGTCTCAATCTGGCTCCTTGAGCCAGTGGTAATGTAATACTACAGTCCACAAGTGTATCTCCTTACAACAATCAGCCAGGCCGAGTTCATCTCTACCTGCTAGTCTATCCCCTTCAGAGTGCCAAAAGCACATCAATTATTTCTTACTGAAAGATTTTAGGTGAGTCTGTTTACGCTGAATTATACACACTACAATTCAGCACTGTTAGTGAGCTCATCTCATCACACAGCATGTAACAAACTACTGAGGGTTTAATCCAATTACTAACAACCTGCTTTTTCATACATAACATTAAACGTTCTTTCACTTGATCAGCCTGTACAGCATGAACGTTTAAAATATCTACATATCTGACATCTCTCCTTGGGACACTGATCCAGAGACAGGGAGGTCTATCTGGTGGCAACACATTACCCTAATGATGTTTGTGGTCATTGTTATCACACACTCTCTCCTTTCCCTATAAGCCTTGCTGCCACAACTCTATCCAGCCCTTTTTTGTTTGGGGCCCACACAAACCCCTGAAACAATCCTGAAAGTGGGGAAGAAGTTATTGGCTAGTGCTTAGAAACTGGGTATCCAACAACAGAGTAACACAACAATGAATTGAGCCGTTTTAAAAGCAGCGGTGGGATATGGTGGTGGCTGAAAGGATCTTTATTGCATTTGTCCAGCAACCCCTATTCTTGAAATTGTTTGTGAAACTATGTGACTTTCCAAAAAGTCCACATGAAATGGGCGTGCCTACTTTGGGACATGTACTGTAAGAGTTGAGTGTCATTCTGCCTGCACGTCTAGATCTCATAAAACAGGTAGAACATCTCACAACCAGGAATGCAAAACAAACGACTTAGTTGTCAAAGCTGCCCTAACCTTTGCTTTATTTTACACTGTTGCTTGGTAACGCACACAAAGCACAGAGGCATGCTCAAAATCTCCCTGACTCTTCCTTATCATCAGGGAGAAATAAGACATCACATCTTCAAACCTGGCTGTATGTCAAAGTGTATCCTAAAAGGTCAAGAGTCAGCAAAGTGACATTAAGTGGATTGAAAATGGAAAAAATGGAAATGCTCCATATTATTTTGATCCATGAGAAAGAGTAAGGTTGCTCCCCATGCATGGATATTTGACTCTGAGAAAACTTGGAGGAGAGGTTATTGTCTTGTATCATAAATGTCAGTTCAGCATTCCCTATTGGCACCAGTTAATTAAATATAGTCTTTGCAGTCATATAGATATGCAGAAATGCACATCATTGGGCTATGCCAACAAAATCCAAGGTAAGGTACCAGCCACTAGCGCAAGTAAAGTGAAAGTTGCAAGCAAGAAAACCAAACAACGTGCAGTCGTGCAAATCCTGCGCCCTCGCCTGTGGCTGATGTGAGGTTGAACCACAGTAATAACAGCGCTGAGCGAATCTCCCTCAGCCATGGGTCGCCCTTGAGCGCTGATGATGAAGATTTGAGAGGCATTGTGGCTGGGGCTGACCAGCCTTTGTCGACGGACTCTCTCTGAAATCCCCCTGAAGAAGCGTACGATCCACTCAGCCCCCCTCGGTAAACTGTCCTCGGAGGCGCGCCGTGCGCTGTGGAGACGCCTGGGGTCTGCCAGCGGCGGAGGGAGAGGCACCTCCAGGGTTTGCTGCTCATCTGTATCTTTCACCGCAGCGAGAGACACCACGGCTTCCTTTCGTTTCTTAATGAATGTAAGGTGTCGGCAGACGGGGCAGGTGATAGTGTCTCTGATGATTCCGTCCCCGTTGACGCTGACAAAAGTTTTGACCAGACAGTCGTGGCAGAATACATGTCCACAGCTCAAGGTCCTTTCTGTGCCCGACAGATACTCATAACACACCGGGCACTCTGATCCCTGGGCTTCCTCCTGGCCCTCTTGCTTGTAAAATGCCATGGAGAAAGATAACCAAGGATGATGAATCAGTGGTCACCAAAAAGATTTAGAAGTCGATACCATTGATAAATAAACAGGTTGTGTTGAATCCCCCCTTCGGGCCTTGTCTTCACCGTAACACTTTTCCTTGCTTTTGGCTGTGGGTGGAGGCGAGAGCAGTGTCTTGTAAAACAGGGCCAGCCACCTGTGACTGAAGTGACTTGGCTCATTGGGACGAACGATTTAGCCTACTGGTAGAAGCAGCCGAGCAGGTTCTCGTTTCACTTGTTCTTTCACACTTGCATTATAGCTGAAATAGTGATGGGGAGTCTACCTTTTAAATTGCTTAAGGCCGAGTCCTGATAGGCCGTTTCAAAATGTCAATAGAAGCGTTTATATTTAGGATTTGGTGATTAAATTTCAACGACGTCATAAAAAAAAAATCTGTAGAAAAATGAAATAATTATAGTAGCCCTGTAATAAATTTTTTAGATGGATACAATTCAAATATCGAAAAGGGTTTTAAATATCATGCATTTACAATAGGTAAAACATTAATCCGGAGAGTCCCTATATCAATACCACAGCATATGAGATAAAAATACAATCAAGCACAACACTGTCACTATAAACTCACTATAATATCAATATGAATCCCTATACGAATACTTTAAGTCCCTATAGGGATATTACAGTGACTGTTTACGGTCCCTATTCCTTTGGTGATGTTCTCTGGAAATCACATGCCACCTTGTGGTCAATGGCCAAAAATATTTAGTAATCTTTGGTCAAACGCACAGCAGATTCTAGTCAATCTATTTCTATAGTAGCCCAGCCCAGTTCTGAAGTAAATGTGAATGACGTCAGTGCGTACGTCCATTGTGGAAGTTACGTCGGTTCCGGGAGACGCGTTGGCAATTTCCTAAACACAGCTCAGTCGGATACCTCAACAGTGTAAGGCCAGGCTATATGTGTGGTTGGATGTAACACCGGCTAGAAGGCGACCTACTGAAACACAGAACAAGTGGACACGGATTTGACATGCCCAGGTACCCAATTCAACATTACAAATATGTTATTTCGATGTGCCAAATGTCTGACCTGTTGGTTGAATTATCGTAGTACGTCCAACCAAAACTGATGACAGCTCAGCTGGGCGTCGAGCTTAACCGTTTTAATTTTGTTACAAAGGTCAATAGTTAACGTTACAGTTATCGTTTTCTCTCTTTGTATCTGGTAATTTGTCTTACCTAAACAGGATAAAGTGTACACAATATACATTTTGTCAAACCACAGGCTCTAATAATGTCAGCCATCGACACACTGGACAGTAACGTTTAACGGAGGACCTGCTGCTGTTCAGGTCCACGACTGGTCAATCCAGTGTTACACTGTTGAGACTTATGTTATATGTATGTTGGCTGCAAATGATGAACCAATTATTTGTCATGAATGACACTTGCTGTTGTTTGTATATTCTGTTCGCGATGTTGAGTTGGATAGCTTTGAAATGCAACATTGGGATATATAGCCAATATTAGCAATTGCCTAGGCCTACGGAGTGTCATTTCGGACCATCCCTAAAGAGGTGGACCCAGGCCAGGGGAACACGACCATCACCATCAGCATCACCACCACACCCTGCGTTTTCCCATAGGTCTGATTCAGGCCAGACTATCAAGAGGTGTTTGAAAAGGGATTTGTGGAATCGCCCTCAGCCCTCTGGTGCCCCAATTTATTTTAAGAATAATTTTAAGAGGAAATAAAAATTAATTTAAGCGACAGCACTTGCACTCTCTGAGTAAGCATCTAGTCATCATGAGTAAAAGAGGATGTAGAAACAAGAATGAGAGACAGGAAACGCTCTCTTCCCCTATTAAAGATTTCCAGATGGCTCTACAGTTGGTCATGTCGCCATGTGTGCTCACCATGGGACCTGATAGCTGGTATTGATACAAAGAACACAGAACCAGGAGTCAAGCTGGTCTTTCCAAAGGATGCTGAGAAGACAGGCAAACCCATTTTCTGGCATAGCCTAAACATTTCCCTTGTTACCTGATGAAGTTTAACCTTTTTATCCTATTTTTAGTATGTTTTTGTGTTACCAGCATAGTGCCGGTCTGTCCTGAATGTGTGAAAAATCCTTGGTCGATAAATAGGCATAGAAAAACCTTCTCATTTGAATCCCTCTGATGTAGTTGGTTTCTGTAGCTTGTCATTGGCAGGGGGGGTCAATAAATAGCCTTGCCTTTCTGAGAAGGCTGTTTATCCTATTTAGGCCTTTTATCTGAATCACTATGGAAACGGCAGCCTCCTGTTTCCTCTCTCGCACACCTTTTGTAGACCTATAGTGATCAATAGAAAGCACCAGATCTCCTTCAAACCATTCAGTCACAACAAATCTACATCTGTTATTTCTGCTAGATAACAAGGCTATTCACCAGCTAGACTCTACAGTATATTTAATGAGAAACAATATGTAATATCACGTCATGAGCAACTGGGAATCATTTCCCTGTCTCCACCCTGTTTGGCCTCTCCAGTTTCCTCTGTGTCTGGTGAGTTCCAGAGTAGCGGTGTATTGACACGTGAGGGGGGCTGTGGCGAGTCAGTTGTTGTGAGTAACACCAACTCAGAGGAATGTTAAAGGAACAGCCGGTCCTGCCTCTGACCCAACATCCCTCCTGTTAGACCATCTTCTTTGTGGCAGTTTTGCTCATTTCACGGAAAATAACACATCTATGTATATCTCAGCCCAAATCAGGCTAGTCTAGTCTAACAAAGCTGCACTATAGGCTTTGAACTGTCTAATTTGTTTAAAGGTATTTTTACCAACCACATTTCTTGAGGCAAATGGGCTTCTTTCTGCAACACAAATCTTTCCATAGCTTAGATATAGACATTGTGTTTGGCTTGTTATCAAAGGGTCTCGGCTCAACTGTAAGGGATTTGAGAAATTCCAAATAAATGGTTAGGCCTAGTGTAGTTTGTTTGACTTTCAGTCCAGCCAAGAGGTATTCAGTGCCATGTCCACTGGTTTCCTGATCTGTGTGCTGAGAAATCCTTCTAAACTGATTATGAATATTCCTGGAGGGACAGGAATGGGAGTGCTGGGACAGCTGCTGTATGCCCCACACACAGGACACACACAGCGGCCCCATCCAGATGTGTTAAATTATTTCCCCAAATCTGCCCTGTCTGTTTACATGGAGCGCAGATTACAGCAGTGTTTAATAGCCAGAATAGAGGAACAACCACCTAGTGAAGTGGTTGAAGTTCCGACCAGGACGGAAGATGAAGACTTCAGAAGCACAACAGACTACTTTGATCTATGCGGCTGGTATTAGACACACTAAATGAACAGCTGGCAGCAAGTTAGGCTGTAAGGAGGTTAGAAATGTAATTGGGAGGAGGTCCTGTTTTAATGGTTAGCAGGACACTGGGCCCATATCATTGAGGCTGTTGAGTTACAAAAAGGCTTGTGATAGGCCACTCAGTCAGTGTATCAGTCAAGGGGGGGGAAGGGGATTTTCCACTTCTTTTATAAGCCAATAAGATTATATAAGCCAATATTTGACTACCTGGTTGATAATCTTGAGTTTGACTTTTAAATGCGTAACCTGTTTTTAGCCATTTGAGAACTAGCATTACATTTTTTTATATTTACACTTGTTAGCAATTGCAAATGGTAATAAGGCTAATACATCTTTTTCTTCCTCAGGCTGCCCTGCCATGGACACAGAGATGATTCCCAAATTTTCTTCAAAGGATGAGGAAATTGATTACTGGAAGTCTTTAGCCCTCAAATATAAGACAAGGTAGGCCATGTGATTTGATTTTACATGTGACAAGACATTGTATCTAATTAATTTCATTGCTGTGAGGTATATAGCATAACTTCTTCATCCAAGGCTGAGCATGACTAAGCTTTGTTAAGCTTTGTTAAGCTTTGTTAAGCTTTGTTAAGCTTAGTCATGACATACATAATGACTTGACGTACATATTGCTATAGGCTAAATATTCTATGAAAATGATGTTCTCAGCTTATTACATAAAGCTTTTCTGTTTGCTCTTGCTGCTCATTCCTGCAAATGAGGCCATTATGACGTCAAGGACGAGTCCTAGAGCTTGTTATGTGTTCTCTCTTGCATTGTCCCTTTTACTTTTTTGCTCAGGGAGCATTCAAATTATTGACCTGGATTTGTTGTTAAATATGGTGTCACTTTCCCAGATATGATATCAAACAAGGTGTTATAGACAGACCTGTCTTGCCTAGTATGTCAAAGCCAGAGTCACACCTCTCCCTGCTCCCATGGACTTCGCAGGTGATCCCAGGCCAGAAAAAGCTGTCAACCCTAACTCTTATGTAATAGCCAAACACAATGTAACTGAAACTGTTTTTTAGTGTGGTTCTTAGATGTGAATGCACACTAATTCCCTCGTCCTTTTTAACCAAATGCTTTGGACATATTTGGGTTGAGTCTCGGTTTAAAGTTTCAGTGCAGAAAAACTGTCTCAGCATAATCCTGCTTGTCTGTCTGTGTTTGGCCATATGAGGCAAAAGACCAGCCTAGCATTTTGAAATCAGTCCCCACAGACAAACAGCTGTGGGTTGCTCAGGAGGAGATGACTATGCTTTTGACATCTAAAAGAGAGAATACAGCTGGTGCTGGGACTGGTAGTAACACTACTAGTTAGTGTCATGTTAATCTTTGTTAGATGAACAAGGTCTTGTATTGGTGGAGCTGGGGTCTGTATGTCTCTCAGAGGAAGTGAAAAACAGCACAGAGGGGGATAAAATCCTGGAGGTTTTCAAAGAATTTCCTGCTGTGGGTACATGAGGGGAAAAAACATCAACCCATGGAAAAAATAACTCCAAGGCTGTAGTTAGCCGTGGTTTACCTCACACGTGTTTTGGTGCTTACGTTCTCACCATTCACAGTGGTAGCATGCAGTATTTGTTGGTGACCTATTGAAAGCTATCTTTACTAGGGACATTTTTGAGTTGATTTTTTTTGTTTGTTTTTTTTGTTTTTTTGCAGATGAATGTGATTCAGTGGATATCATAGTTTGTGATTATAGCTAACAGAACTAATCTTGTGATATATATTCACTGCTTTAAAAGACTGTTCCACACATTTCTCATTTTCGCACATTTAATGTGCTTGGATTTCACAAGCATGTGCCACTGCTGCTTACTAAAAATGGTGAAGAGTTGAGGACAAGTGTGTACTGTTGAACCGGGAAGTTATGTGGCCCGGCGTGCTGATGAAGCAGCCTCTGTGGGGCTGGTATGTAAGGAATGACCAGGCACAACAACTGATTCACAGATTCCACTACTCGCCACTGTGAGGCCAGCATAGCACCAGTCATCTGATCTCAGAACAGTGTGAGCCATCATGTCGTCATGTGTGTGTAGTCATCCGCATCAGGTAATAAACCAGGTATTTTTTGGATTAGCTGAATTCCCTGATAGCAACAAGCGTCTCAGTCAGCTACCTCCCCTCAATATGAACCTGGGTAAGAAGTTGTCATGTGTTTTTCACCGGAAGGCTCTCTGTTTCAGGGGTCAGCCCTGAGCAGTGAGTGGTTGCATCCTGTTTCTTAGCTCATATCCTCATCCTGGTTCCGGACCCCCTTGTGTTCCATTCACCCCTGACCTTTAACCCTTTCCACAACACAGGACACATGACAGGAGGCTTGTTTTTATGAGCTGCTGCTGAGCTACCTAGCCTGCTACTCTTCGTTCAGCTGTCTCGTTAGAGCTATATTCAGACTGCTTAACTCGACATGCTGACCCACACACTATTTCCTGTTTGGAGGACACCGGACTGAAGGCTAAATGTCTACAAGTATCCGACAGGCTTTTGATTCTGGCAAATGTATTCTGCCTGTGGGTTTATTTCTGACCATGGAGGTAAAGCTGCCAGAACATGCATGAGCCTGACTCATTTTACAGGACAAAAGCCAGCCACCGTTCTAGAGCTCACTGCAGTTTAGTCTGAGGTCATTCAGCCGGTCAGCTCCACAGAAATGAATGGACAGTGAACAGGGCAGCTGGTATGTGACCATGATTGTTTATGTCTCTCCCCACTCTCTGTGCGTGTGTGTGTGTGTGTGCGTGTGCGTGTGCGTGTGTGGTGTGTGTGTGCGTGTGTGTGTATCTGTGTGTGTGTGCACGGTCCAGCTACCACGATGCCCAGGAGGAGCTACAGGAGTTCCAGGAAGGGAGCCGGGAGCTGGAGGCTGAGTTGGAGGCACAGCTTGGCCAGGCCGAACACCGCCTCCGAGACCTGCAAGCTGAGAACCACAGAGTGAAGAATGAGGTGGACAACCTCAAGGTAACCAGGCTGACTCGCACTCATTCAGGTTATTCAGGGCTTTGCCTTGCTCTTTGGGTCTATGGGCTATAGGCTGCCTATAGAGTGGTGACTGAGTTACTTCACATCATCTCTGTTGTAGCCTGGAGACAAGGTCAAATGTTCTTTAGCATGTTCGGTGTTAATAAGTCATGTCCTTAGGTAATCCTCAAACACTACGTAATAGGATGTCAGGATCAAGAGAGAGAAAATAGAAGAGTGCAAGGACATTTCTCTCCTGATGCAAGCCACAAACTAAATCACAGTAGGCCTATATATTAGGATGACATTTTCAACAAGCTGTTATGGTGATCTTATCCATCCATTTGCGTCACTGTAGCCTGTTCTGGACAGAAAAGCTTCGTGATTTTCACATGGTAGAAACATGAGTGTGCACGTGGCAGCTAATGCTGTAAATGGAGTGTGTAAACGGCCCTTGAGAGACCATGAGTCATGCTCTCTCATCTTTGTGCTGCAGGCATGCAACCCAGCCACTGACCTCACTCTGATCTGCCCCAGTGCAAATGAGCCACAGGGCCTCCCCAGGGAACAAAGGAGGCCAGTGATGGAGGATGCTCTTTGAAAATGAAATTATGTGGAAGAATGTCTTAACTAGCAGTGTCTTATGATTCAGAAAGCTCATTAATGACCGTTGTATAGTACATAAAGTAGAAAATTGCACTTTAACACAGCATGCTTTGGTAAAAGGATGATAAACTGTGAGATGTGGTCTCTTGTCCTGCACTTGCTCATCCCCCGGCCCTTCTCTCTCTCTCTCTCTCTCTCTCTCCTTCGCTATATCCATCCCTATCAGGAGAAGCTGGAGCAACAGTATGCCCAGAGTTATAAGCAGATCTCTGTGCTAGAGGATGACCTGGGCCAGACACGCAGCATCAAGGAGCAGCTCCATAAATACGTCCGGGAGCTGGAGCAGGCCAACGACGATCTGGAGAGAGCCAAGAGGTCAGACCGATAGGGGAACACATTACATTTGGCTCACTGCATGTCTCTTAGCACACAGTACAGTCAGGTGCACAGCCGTTGTCATTTAGGCATTTGGAAAGGATACTTAGATTTGTAATTTGTAAGTCAGATTTATTACATTTTTCTATGCTTTTGGTACAGCAGTCTGAGACACAGGGTGTATTTTATTGTATTTAGATTGTTTTGTGGGGCATTTTTTTCCATCTGTGGGAGGATGTTGGGATGTTGACAGCCGTGCTCCTCACCCTCTACATGCAGGGCAACAATAGTGTCTCTGGAGGACTTTGAAGGTCGTTTGAACCAGGCCATTGAGAGAAATGCCTTCCTGGAGAGTGAGCTGGATGAGAAAGAGTCTCTTCTGGTATCTGTTCAGCGGCTGAAGGACGAAGCACGAGGTATGGATAAAGACTCGAGGCACACAAGCCATTGTAAATATTTAGTCAGCGTAAGGCTTGGTGGAGCGGTTTCTCATGTGTTTGAATCTGTCCTCTGCAGACTTGAGGCAGGAGCTGGCAGTACGGGAGAGGACCACAGACAGGATGTCGGCGCCCAGCTCGCCCACCTTAGACATTGACAAGATGGACTCCGCAGTACAGGCCTCTTTATCCCTCCCAGCCACACCTGTAGGGAAGAGCATAGAGCACCCCTTCATCAGCACGAAAGGTCAGGATCGACTTATTTTATTTCAAATTGGAGATGGACCCGTTTCTGATCCGTGTAGTAATGTTGGTTTGTCTGCTCTAGCTTTGACCAATGGCTGTGGCAGCACTTCCCTCACTCCCTCTGCTAGAATCTCTGCTCTTAACATTGTCGGTGACCTCCTGAGGAAAGTCGGGGTAGGCATTAGACCTATATAATTGAATACCTTTTTCACATGGTGTTGTTGTCTGTTCTGTATGAAGACTTATGAAGTAAACTGTCGCAAGCTGCTTTGACGACAGGACAAATAGAAAAATGTTTGACAGGTTGTGTTTCCTGATTTGTCGCTAGGCTTTGGAGTCCAAACTAGCTGCTTGTAGGAACTTTGCCAAGGACCAGGCAGCAAGAAAAAATTACTCCACAGCCAACGGCACACTCCTTAACAGCAGTGCCACCAAGTTCTCCCACTCGCTACATACCACCTACTTCGACAAAACGTGAGTCTCTGACACACTTGCTTCCTGTGGTATTTGGTGCAACCGATGCAGAAGTTGTGCATAACATTGTATACTACAACTCAAGTGTGAAGAAAATATTCACTTTCATTTCAAATGACTTACCTTATGCGTATTTCTGTGTTCGTAACCTGTGTGTGTGTGTGCACGTGCGTGTGTTTTCTTATCCTGTGCATGTCCACCGGGTCCTGCAGGACTGTGAACGGACTGGACCCCAGTTCCTTGACCTCCATGGCATCGTCCAGAGCAGTGTCTCCTCCAGGCATGCTGCCTCTCAGCGTGTGAGGCGTCCCAGCCCATGCAAACCTCTGCAGAAGCTCCTATCCACCCAACAGAATAAAGGAACAGAGAGGACACTTGAAAGACCATTACTGTGTGTGTGTGTGTGTGTGTGTGTGTGTGTGTGTGGGTGAGTGTGTGAGTGTGTGAGTGTGTGAGGAAGAATTTGAGAGTATGCGCTTTTGAATTTGGTGTGTGGGAGAGTCTTTGCAGCTCTGAATGCATCTGTAGGTGCACAGTAATGTGTGCATGTGTACCTACCACACACAGGCATGTGCCTAAGCTGTGCTGTACTCTGCTCTGTGTGAATGTCAATGCACATGTGTTGCTCTCTAGACCTCTGCTCTGAAGTGGTACAATTATATCCTTAGTTCCACTGCTCAACTGAAAACTACTATACCTGACAAAAGGTCCTGAACCGACCACAGCTTTTTCTCTTAACCTTTTTTTCTCTTATACTTTCACTTTACTTGCACAGTTGCTAATTTCTATTTAGAATGTATTGTATTTAAAAAGGGATATG
Source organism: Hoplostethus mediterraneus (assembly GCA_034670385.1). Lineage (NCBI taxonomy): Eukaryota > Metazoa > Chordata > Actinopteri > Trachichthyiformes > Trachichthyidae > Hoplostethus > Hoplostethus mediterraneus. The sequence goes on from JAXDDW010000058.1 coordinate 355,622, forward strand.
TTCAAAGTAACTAACTTCTCTCACTGTATGCTTTAAGATGCAATATTTCTTGTTTGCTTGTTTTCTTGCACGTGTCTATATGTATTGTGGGGTTTGAGAGCTAAGGGTCTACCCCAGATCCGCAAGAATGACTGAAGTGAATGTTGACCGTTCAAAGCCATGTAGCCATAGTACAGTCATTCCTCCTGTCACTGGCTCCTGGCTGTAACTAAGTAAGCTAGGGGCCTCCATGTTGAAACTTAAAATATCAGCTGGTTCTGTCTTCTCATGCATTAATGATTAACCTGCATTTGACCAAGCTGGTCCTCACAGGTTTTTAGTCAAGTCTTCTCCTCTATAGATGTCCATTGAAGTTTCGGGGAGCGGTTTTGCCTTTTAAATGTTAAACATAGTTGGGGGCTTTTTGTCAATTTTATGACAGACTCACTTACCTCATTCTGTTATGTAACAACTATCGGCTGTTGATTAGTAGCATGAGTAGGAAAATGTGGCTCTATTAACCTACAACCCACACAAAAAAACCTTTAATAAACCAAGCAGTGAAAACTGATTCCTGAGAACCTTTTCTGAGAGACTGTCAGCTTTAGCTTCAGCTTTTTTTTTGTGAGTTTATGGCGCATCATGGCCATTGTGTCTGTTATTGTGTGAACCTCATCTTGGTTTGATGTGCTGCCTCTTTTTTTTCTTTGCATTCATTTTTACATCCTATCCTCTGAATCCATTTGGCTCTCACATTGCTCCCTGTCACAGATCTTTGTTAATTCCTCAGTGTCACCCTTTCGAGATTTTGGAAGCATAAATTGGAGCTTTTAGTCCAATATTCAGGGTTATTTCATAATATGGGAAGTCATTTTGAGCGCTACATGAGCCTGTTGTTAAAGTATGTTCTACAGCCAGTGTATATAGGTTTGTAAGGATTGTAACTTTGCCTACCACATTTGTACATACAGACGTTTGGCATTAAGGTCCTATTTATTTCATTCTGTATGGCATGTGTTGAAATAAGTTTTATTATTGTACAACGGTCAAATACGATATGTTATGGTGTAAAATTATTTGTCAAATTTGTTTAAGTAAATAAAGATTGAGAGGACATACATACATGTATTGTGTATTTCGTGCTTCAAGTAATTCAAGATCACAAAAGTGCACTGTACACCCAACAGGTTTATAATAAACCTTTGACAAAATAATGAGGAGAAAGTTTCTCACCTGTATTTATGGAAGTGACACACAATCCACCCCAATGATCTGACCTTTGATTGGTCAACTTCATACCCAATTATTTACCCACCTGATTCTACTGACCTACTTGATTTAACTAATGCAAGAGGAGGTTCACTTTTTTTTCCACACCTGCACTAATTCCCTTTAAATTATTAGAATTTTATTATATGCTCAATTTCCTCTAAAAAAAGATCTGAAACTGGGGGAGTAAGGCAAGTACCAGAGATCTATGCACTCTGATGTCCCTTTGACTGACACTCCCCTCACTATCATATGGACAAGGAATATACGGAAATGAATAAATTGAGAAATAAATAAATAAAGAATTGAATAATTAGAAAAAATAAAAGCATTTAGGCTTCATTTGTCACATTTTATTTATTCATTTATTTATTTCTGTCATTTGATTATTTTTAAATGTACTAGTAGTCAAAAACAGTCTGTTTTTGTAAATTATGTTACAAAAATGTTATACAACACAACAAATACAACTACAAACAAATAATTTACTTGTGCATGGTGAGATATATTTGTGTTGGGTTTTTTGCATTCAAAAATCTTTCTACCTTGTATTAAGGTTTTTTGGGGGTTGTATTAGGTTGTATTTATTCTTTATTTTTCCATATTTACTTATATTTTTAATTGTGCCATATAGTCCCTGTTCAGCTCTTGGTACCCAGTGTATCCCTCTTCCCATCTGGACTCATGACTCACACACACACACACACACACACACACACACACACACACACACACACAAAGCCTATCAGCCTATCAGCCTCCAAAAACTTAAAGTCCCAGTTTCTTCTCCACTGCCTCCCGCAATTTGTTCTTCTGAATCTGGAAGAAAGAATAAATGACAGCTTAGATCATTTAAACATATCATCTGTCACCCGGGTCACTGAGTTTACTGAGATAAGGAATCCTACTTTTCCAGAGGCAGTCAGGGGATATCCATCTACAAACATGACATAATGCGGGATCTTGAAGTGAGAAATCTAGAAAAACAACAATGTTGTATCAGTTCAGATACAGCAGTTTGGCAATGTAACCCCACAGCATTATTATCTGTCAGCGCCTCTCACCTGGCCTTTGCAGAAAGCTCTTATCTCCTTAACACTGGAGGTGTGGCCATTTTTCAGTTTGATACAGGCACACACCTGCTCACCCAGCCTCTCATCTTTCACTCCAATCACCTGGGAGGCCAAGGCAGAGAAACAGAACAGCCAGAATGGAAATCTAAATGTACTGTCACAGCTGATGAAAGTGCAATCGTAAATGGTTTATATGAAATATAGCCTCATAAATTGTGTTTTTTTTATACACTGATGAAGAAGTTGTAATTGCCACACTGAAATAGACACTAACTATGGTTTCAAGGCTGGTCTTTTCCATTTGCTGTATGGAGAGGAGAGGCCTTCAGATTCAGATCAGATTCTATGCTGCCCTCTAGTGGTCCTGAGTCTCACCTGGACCTCCTGTATTTTGGGATGGGTGTGGAAAAACTGCTCTATCTCAGCAGGGTAGATGTTCTCCCCTCCTTGGATGATCATGTCCTTTATGCGCCCTTCAATGCGACAGTATCCCAAACTGTCCAGACTGGCGATGTCACTGTGTAGAGGTAAATAACAATCTCATTTCCCACCTGAAGGGAACTCAAATTCAGCTCCACTCACGTTTTCTCACAACTGAACATTCACTGTATACATACAGCATTTTTCACTACAGCATCTTTCTGGTCAGTTTTCATCTATGATGCAACATCCATCTTACCCAGTACTGTACCAGCCGGCTTTGGAGATGGCCTCGGCAGTCTTCTCAGCTTCGCCCCAGTACCCCAGCATCACACAATAGCCTCTGATCAGCAGCTCTCCTGAGACCCCCAGAGGGACAGTCTCCCCAGTAGAGGGGTTCACCACTTTAGCCTATTGTCAAGACGCATGTCATACATAACTCAGCAGTGAGATGATGGTGACGTGTGGATAAAGGTTGGTATGCAAAAGAAGGAAAAGAAGTCAGACCTCGGTGTGGTTCATGATACATCCCACAGTATTCATCTTGAGCTCCTCGTTGTCTCGTGGGAAGCCCAGGAATGTGATAGGGCTGTTCTCTGTGGTTCCATATCCTATCTGTTGTACAATGAGTGTACAACGATGCATGCTTGTTCTCATAATTCATAGAATTCATGTTAATAGCAGAAATTGAAGAATGAATAGAAAAGGTGTTAACTGCTTACTGCCATCTCTTTAATGTTCATGTCAGTTCTCGCTTTTCTCAAGATTTCAGGAGGGCATGGAGATCCTCCTATCTGGGCTGAAGCCCAGCATCACACAGGATCCCCTAAATATTGGCTTAACATTTGTGCCAGCGTTTAATAAAACACTAATCATGTCTCAACCTTCAAATCTCTTACCAGCTTCAGCCGATGAGAAGTCATACTTGTGGAGCTCCGGCTGGTTAAGCATGTCGATGAACATTGTGGGAGTGCCATACAGGACATTGCACCTTGGAGAAAAAGATGTGAATGACATAATCCTGTAAATTCAAATAGTCTGATAGACATTTGAGTGGTGACAAAGCATGTTGTACCTTTCATTCTGAATGGCCTCCAGGTTGGCACGACCATCATAGGCCGTGGAGGGAAAGACCAGTGTGATGCCATGCAGTGCCATACACATTCCTGCAAGCACGGACCCAAAGCAGTGGTACATGGGCACAGGGACACACAGTCGCACCTGAGGCTGATGGGGATGCAGAGAATAACATTATTTATATTTTGTTGTCTTTGCCTGTTCTTCATATATAAAGACAATATGCACTTACTCTCCATTGGTAACCCATTCGGAGACCCATGAAATAGGCATTATTGACGATGTTGTGGTGGGAAAGAGTGGCTCCCTTTGGACTCCCTGTGGTCCCCTGAAACATGTGACAGACAAACAAACAGGTTACACAACCCAATCTGGATCTCCCTCAGATCTAAGTTACATGACGATGTCAGCCTAAGCAATAACATATATGTGTGCCAGTGCGATGGGATATTGAAGGTTACTGATGTGAATTGAATGTTGATGGGCTCATCGAAGGACAGCTTGCTCTGCAGATCCATTAGCTCCTTGTGGTGCTGACTCTCCCCTGCTTGCATCACATCCTCTACATGGAGCATCCCTGGCTCTCTGCTATCTATTACGATCACCATGCGCAGGTCTGGCAGCCTGACGGACCCAAGATAGCAGGGTTTATCCGTTAGTCCCATTATAATATTAAGGAAACAACATATTTCGGAAATATGACATTTAAACGTACACCGATCAGCCACAACATTAAAACCACTGACAGGTGAAGTGAATAACATTATCTTGTTACAATGGCACCTGTCAAGGGGTGGAATATATTGGGAAGCAAGTGAACAGTCAGTTCTTGAAGTTGATGTGTTGGAAGCAGGAAAAATGGGCAAGCGTAAGGATCTGAGCAACTTTGACAAGGGCCAAATTGTGATGGCTAGAAGATTGGGTCAGAGCATCTCCAAAACGACAGGTCTTGTGGGGTGTTCCTGGTATGCAGTGGTTAGTACCAAAAGTGGTCCAAGGAAGGACAACCGGTGAACCTGCGACAGGGTCATGGGCGCCCAAGGCTCACTGATGTGCTTGGGGAGCGAAGGCTAGCCCGTCTGGTCCGATCCCACAGAAGAGCTACTGTAGCATAAATTGCTGAAAAGGTTAATGCTGGCTATGATAGAAAGGTGTTAGAACACACAGTGCATCGCAGCTTGCTTCGTATGGGGCTGCATAGCCGCAGACCGGTCAGAGTGCCCATGCTGACCCCTGTCCACCGTCGAAAGCACCTACAATGGGCACGTGAGCGTCAGAACTGGACCATGGAGCGATGGAAGAAGGTGGCCTGGTCTGATGAATCACGTTTTCTTTTACATCATGTGGACGGCCGGGTGCGTTTACCTGGGGAAGAGATGGCAGCAGGATGCACTATGGGAAGAAGGTAAGTCGGTAGAGGCAGTGTGATGCTCTGGGCAATGTTCTACTGGGAAACCTTGGGTCCTGGCATTCATGTGGATGTTACTTTGACACGTACCACCTACCTAAACATTGTTGCAGACTAAGTAAACCCCTTCATGGCAACGGTATTCCCTGATGGCAGTGGCCTCTTCCAGCAGGATAATGTGCCCTGCCACACTGCAAAAATTGTTCAGGAATGGTTTGAGGAACATGAGAGAGTTCAAGGTGTTGACTTGGCCTCCAAATTCCCCACATCTCAATACAGCATATGTGGGATGTGCTGGAAAAACAAGTTTGATCCATGGAGGCCCACCTCGCATCTTACAGGACTTAAAGGCTCTGCTGCTAACTTGGTGCTGTCTGGTGTCTTGGTGCCAGATACCACAGGACACCTTCAAAGGTCTTGTGGAGTCCATGCCTCGACAGGGTCAGAGCTGTTTTGGCGGCACAGGGGGACTAACACAATATTAGGCAGGTGGTTTTAATGTTATGGCCGATCGGTGTATTTCTACCATACCTGGAACTCTTGACCATTCCCAATGTTGCTGTGTCTATCTCTGGACAGATCTCCCTCAGCATCTCACAGAACCTCTGGGTTTTAAAGCGGGCAGGGCAGACCACTGCATTACACTGGACCTGTGCACATCAAATCAATAATCTTGAATTTAAGGTGCACGGATTGAAGGTTAAGCCTAAATTCTGAAATGCTTATGTGGAGTAATGGGGATTGTTTGCTGTGAGAACCAGTTGTCTAGGCAGAGCTAGTTTTACACACTGGAGTGGAAACTAAAGAGTTCTGCCTAGCAACACATACCTTCCTTAGAGTAATCTCCAGTTCATTCAGCTGATAAAATGGGTTCACTGACACCTGCAGGCATAGCAATGGTTTGGATAACAGATAAGAACATCCAGGTACATAGATAATGTTAATAGTACCCCTAGAATTCCTGGAATTCAGTGTCTTACTCAATAACTTGAACAGGATATTTGCTGACATGGAGGTTTGAGCCCAGATCATTGTGTTGAAGGACAGTTTCTTTAACCACAACACACACACAGGCACGCTATTTTATATAAATGATCTCTTTTTAAAGATCTACACCAAACCAAAACATTAAAAGCTCTTGAACTAACCAGTATGATTCCAGCTTTGGCTGACGCAAACTGGAAAAGGATCCATTCATATGTGTTGGGACCCCAAACTCCCAGTCTGTCACCTGTCTTCAGGCCCAGAGCTAGGAGACCTGCAGCTGCCTTGTCAACCTGCACCAATATGAATGTCACCAAAATATTAGATGATCTTCCATCATTTATTGAGCATGAATCATGGTTAATGGATTGCCAAAATCCAGGAAACGTTATCACAGTCGGAAATATGATGAATGATTTATCCCGATTAATCTGTTTCTCAGTTAATATCTAACTAGGTTCGTAGTCCATAGAGACAACTAATATGTTCAAACTACCTATAAGCAGCTGAAATTTCCGCAGTCATCAGTAAAATTATTTGGTTCATATCATTTAAAAAAACAAAACATAACCAAACAACCCTGTGACAGATGGGGTATGAAAAAAATGTCCTTAAAATAGAATTTACATTCATTCCTATGATCTTGCAGCGTGGTGAAGATTTCTCATCTCATCCCAGAAACAGAAACAGAGCCAAGACTAATATCATCAAATAACACTTTTTGGTGCTGCTTCTTTTACAGTTATTAAAGAATAACTGTAAAATAATCAGACTACAGAACTAGTTATAGTAGATAGTGTTGATTTTACTAATTAGTCCCTCCTCTCTGGCTAGTCAAGCACAGAAATAAAGACTGAATTGTCCCAGATCATAGGAATAAAATGTGAATTCTGTTTTCTGGTTTATTCATCCTTTCAAGGTCCTAAATATAGGGTTCCTACTGCTTTTTGCTGATAAAATTTCATAACCTGTATAAGAGTCTTGCAAGACATATAATGCAATTTTCATGACCAATATGTGTCAGATTCTATGTTGCAAATGTCACATTTTCTACGTTAAATAGCTGGTTACAGGTATCACATAGGACCAATATTATTGTACGTCTTAATATAGGCTTTTATTCCTCAAAGGAACGTAGATCAGCAAACAGCCAAGCTCAACATTAAACATTTCACTGGTTGGAAAAAAATATTATCAACAAATTTCCATGCCATTCCCAAAACAATATGCATATATCCATTTATATATCCAATATCCATTTTCAAAAACGTTTTACGCACATCTTGTTGAAACTGGGCAAAGGTTTTCCGAATGCCGTCCTGCAGGAAGACCACAGCCTCACGGTCAGGCCATTGCTGCACAGCCATCTGTAGACTCTGGCCTACAGTCCAGGGAAGCAGAGAGATCGAGGAGGTGCCATGGATATAGCTGCTAGTCAGAGTGGGAATGTGAGGGGGGCCATCCACATGGAGTGACCTGGGGTAGAGAGAGTTTTCGGTAATTAAGGGCTATACAAATACATGTGATTTGATTTGACCTGAGATAGGCCTAATGGCTATGAGATATAAAACATGCACCACGCCAAAATAATGCAAGTGTTGTTACAATGTAGCAATATGAGAAGGCATGGAGAGACATAGCCGCTGAAACTAAACTAGTCATATTCACATAAATTAAGCTTGTAGATAAATCTCAGTGAAACACAACTGTATGGTCAGAGTACCACATACCATTTGTATTCTGTTTATCTTAAGAGGGTAAACTTACCGTTGCTGTAGGGGCCAGCTTGTGTTGCATGGTTTCCATATCTTGCTCAGTTTGAGGACCTCCACAGACCTGAGACTGTGAGCACAGGACCTTAGCAGCGAGACCGACATCAGTGGGGGGATTATTTTGCTGGTTCAGAGTGTGTGAGCTGGTTCAAAACTTGCTCGTCTTCATTTCAGCACTGGGTGTGGTAAAAATTAACTTACACACACACCCTTCTTGTTTGTGAACAGTGGCTTCTGGGTAAATTATTTCACATTCGATTTTAGCATGTTTCATGTGGCTACACATTTCAAGTTGGAGATAGATTAGAGTGATTTTTACTCCTTGTTAGGTAATTCTGTTTGGGATTATTATCCATCTGAATTTTGTTAAGCGTAAAGCGGGACGTGACTTTGAAAATGAAATGTCAAATGGCTTTTTCATTAGATTTTAATATTGACAGCGAATGCGTATACCATTTCTTGGTTGTGGTGATGATTGTAAGAGGAAAGCTGCAACAAACTACGTCTCAGGATTCAATGAGTATTTAATATAGTATTTAATGAGTATCTCATTTTCTATTGATTTGATTATAGGCACAAAAGGCCTGTATTGTATGGTAACATCACTCTAGTCTTCATCAATTGTATAAATTCCTTCACATTAAATGCAAATACAATTATTGCATTTTAATTTTCATACTGACTCAAATAATGCATGCAAAAGTGGAAAATGAAAATGCTACTGTGGGATTGCATTTTTATTTCCCAATTTGCGTTAACATTGAAATTAAGTTAACTAATAGGCTTCCATACCCACCAGACCGGCCGGTCCTGCCAGAAGGCTCACTCCTGCCTGGCATGCACACATAGTCCTCACTTGTTTCTATAGACATTAATGTGCAGGAATAATGAATAGTGAATAATGAATAATGTTTAGTAAGCATTTGGAAAAGTACCAGAGATCTATGCACTCTATGTCCCTTTGACTGACACTCCCCTCGCTATCATATGGACAAGGAATATAAATACATACAGAAATGAATAAATTGAGAAATAAATAAATAAATGAATACAGACATTAATAATTAGCGAAATAAAAAAAAGCTTCATTTATGCCAGATTTTATTTATTAATTTATTTATTTCTGTCATTTGTTTATTTTAGAATTTACTAGTAGTCAAAAACAGTCTGTTTTTGTAAATGATGTTGCAAAAATGTTATACAACACAACAAATACAACTACAAACAAATAATTTACTTGTGCATGGTGAGATATATTTGTGTTGGTTGTTTTTGCATTCAAAAATCTTTCTACCTTGTATTAAGGGTTTATTTGGGTTTTTTTTTATTGGGTTGTAGTATTTACTCCTACTTTTTCCATTTTTACTTCTATTTTTAATTGAGCCATATAGTCCCTGTTCAGCTCTTGGTACCCAGTATATCCCTCTTCCCATCTGGACTCTTGACTTTGCCAGCGCGCGCGCACGCACACACACATACACACACACATAAAGCCTATCAGCCTATCAGCCTCCAAAAACTTAAAGTTCCAGTGTCTTCTCCACTGCCTCCCGCAATTTGTTCTTCTGAATCTGGAAGAAAGAATAAATGACAGCTTAGATCATTTAAACATATTATCTGTCACCCGGGTCACTGAGTTTACTGAGATAAGGTATCCTACCTTTCCAGAGGCAGTCAGGGGATATCCATCTACAAACATGACATAATGCGGGATCTTGAAGTGAGAAATCTAGAAAAACAACAATGTTGTATCAGTTCAGATACAGCAGTTTGGCAATGTAACCCCACAGCATTATTATCTGTCAGCGCCTCTCACCTGGCCTTTGCAGAAAGCTCTTATCTCCTCAACACTGGAGGTGTGGCCATTTTTCAGTTTGATACAGGCACACACCTGCTCACCCAGCCTCTCATCTTTCACTCCAATCACCTGGGAGGCCGAGGCAGAGAAACAGAACTATTACTAATGGAAATCTAAATGTACCGTCACAGCTGATTAAAGTGAAATCGTTAATGGTTTATATGAAATATAGCCTCATAAATTGTATTTTTTTATACACTGATGAAGAAGTTGTAATTGCCACACTGGAATAGACACTAACTATGGTTTCAAGGCTGGTCTTTTCCATCCGCTGTATGGAGAGGAGAGGCCTTCAGATTCAGATCAGATTCTTTGCTGCCCTCTAGTGGTCCTGAGTCTCACCTGGACCTCCTGTATTTTGGGATGGGTGTGGAAAAACTGCTCTAACTCAGCAGGGTAGATGTTTTCCCCTCCTCGGATGATCATGTCCTTTATGCGCCCTTCAATGCGACAGTATCCCAAACTGTCCAGACTGGCGATGTCACTGTGTAGAGGTAAATAACAATCTAATTTCCCACCTGAAGGGAACTCAAATTCAGCTCCACTCACGTTTTCTCACAACTGAACATTCACTGTATACATACAGCATTTTTCACTACAGCATCTTTCTGGTCAGTTTTCATCTATGATGCAACATCCATCTTACCCAGTACTGTACCAGCCGGCTTTGGAGATGGCCTCGGCAGTCTTCTCAGCTTCGCCCCAGTACCCCAGCATCACACAATAGCCTCTGATCAGCAGCTCTCCTGAGACCCCCAGAGGGACAGTCTCCCCAGTAGAGGGGTTCACCACTTTAGCCTATTGTCAAGACGCATGTCATAACTCAGCAGTGAGATGATGGTGACGTGTGGATAAAGGTTGGTATGCAAAAGAAGGAAAAGAAGTCATACCTCGGTGTGGTTCATGATACATCCCACAGTATTCATCTTGAGCTCCTCGTTGTCTCGTGGGAAGCCCAGGAATGTGATAGGGCTGTTCTCTGTGGTTCCATATGCTGTCTGTTTTACAACAAGTGTGTGCACAATGGATGCTTGTTCTCATAATTCATAGAATCCATGTTAATAGTAGAAGTTGAAGAATGCATAGAAAAGGTGTTTACTGCTTACTGTCATCTCTTTAATGTTCATGTCAGTTATCGCTTTTCTCAGGATTTCGGGAGGGCATGGAGATCCTGCCATCAAGGCTAAAACACAGCATCACACAGGATTCCCTAAGTATTGGCTTAACATTTGTACCAGCGTTTAATAAAACACTAATCATGTCTCAACCTTCAAATCTCTTACCAGCTTCAACCGATGACAAGTCATACTTGTGGAGCTCCGGCTGGTTAAGCATGTCGATGTACATTGTGGGAGTGCCATACAGGACATTGCACCTTGGAGAAAAAGATGTGAATGACATAATCCTGTAAATTCAAATAGTCTGAAAGACATTTGAGTGGTGACAAAGCATGTTGTACTTTTCATTCTGAATGGCCTCCAGGTTGGCACGACCATCATAGGCCGTGGAGGGGAAGACCAGTGTGATGCCATGCAGTGCCATACACATTCCTGCAAGCACGGACCCAAAGCAGTGGTACATGGGCACAGGGACACACAGTCGCACCTGAGGCTGATGGGGATGCAGAGAATAACATTATTTATATCTTGTTGTCTTTGCATGTTCTTCATATATAAAGACAATATGCACTTACTCTCCATTGATAACCCATTCGGAGACCCCCGAAATAGGCATTATTGACGATGTTGTGGTGGGAAAGAGTGGCTCCCTTTGGACTCCCTGTGGTCCCCTGAAACATGTGACAGACAAACAAACAGGTTACACAACCCAATCTGGATCTCCCTCAGATCTAAGTTACATGACGATGTCAGCCTAAGCAATAACATATATGTGTGCCAGTGCGATGGGATATTGAAGGTTACTGATGTGAATTGAATGTTGATGGGGTCATCGAAGGACAGCTTGCTCTGCAGATCCATTAGCTCTTTGTGGTGCTGACTCTCCCCTGCTTGCATCACATCCTCTACATGGAGCATCCCTGGCTCTCTGCTATCTATTACGATCACCATGCGCAGGTCTGGTAGCCTGGCGGACCCAAGATAGCAGGGTTTATCCGTTAGTCCCATTATAATATTAAGGAAACAACATATTTCAGAAATATGACATTTACACGTATTTCTACCATACCTGGAACTCTTGACCATTCCCAATGTTGCTGTGTCTATCTCTGGACAGATCTCCCTCAGCATCTCACAGAACCTCTGGGTTTTAAAGCGGGCAGGGCAGACCACTGCATTACACTGGACCTGTGCACATCAAATCAATAATCTTGAATTTAAGGTGCACGGATTGAAGGTTAAGCCTAAATTCTGAAATGCTTATGTGGAGTAATGGGGATTGTTTGCTGTGAGAACCAGTTGTCTAGGCAGAGCTAGTTTTACATGTTGGAGTGGAAACTAAAAAGAGTTCTGCCTAGCAACACATACCTTCCTTAGAGTAACCTCCAGTTCATTCAGCTGATAAGATGGGTTCACTGACACCTGCAGGCATAGCAATGGTTTGGATAACAGATAAGAACATCCAGGTACACAGATAATGTTAATAGTACCCCTGGAATTCCTGGAATTCAGTGTCTTACTCAATAACTTGAACAGGATATTTGCTGACATGGAGGTTTGAGCCCAGATCACCGTGTTGAAGGACAATTTCTTTAACCACAACACACACACAGGCACACTATTTCATATAAATGATCTCTTTTCTACACCAAACCAAAAGATAAAAAACTCATGAACTAACCAGTATGATTCCAGCTTTGGCTGACGCAAACTGGAAAAGGATCCATTCATATGTGTTGGGACCCCAAACTCCCAGTCTGTCACCTGTCTTCAGGCCCAGAGCTAGGAGACCTGCAGCTGCCTTGTCAACCTGCACCAATATGAATGTCACCAAAATATTACATGATAAATCAGGTTAATGGATTGCCAAAATCCAGGAAAGGTTATCACAGTAGGAAATATGAATGATTTACCCCAATTGCCCCCATTCACCCATGTTGAGGGGTTGTTGTTTTATTTAATCATGTATTCCAGTGAACTATTTTGTTTCCATTATGAATCTGAGCTAACCAACATGACTTGTGGAGTCCCCCAAGGTTCAATCCTGGGGCCTTGTCTATTCAACCTCTACATGCTCCCGCTAGGCCAGATCTAAATTTTAACAGCCACATCAAATTTGTAACAAAATCAGCCTACTATCATCTTAAAAACATAGCAAGGCTCAGAGGACTCATGTCACAACAAGAAAAACTCATTCACACCTTATTACCAGTAGGCCAATGGTCTTCTTTCAGGTCTCCCTAAAAAAGGCACTTAGACAGCTACAGCTCATTCAGAACGCTACTGCTAGACTACTAACAAAGACGAAATGTTTGACCACATCACGCCAATTCTCAGATCCCTGCATTGGCTTCCAGTGTGTCAGAGAATTGACTTTAAAATATTGTTACTCGTCTACAAGTCACTAAATGGACCAAAATACATTGCTGACATGCTCACTCATATGAACCCTCCAGATCCCTCAGGTCAACTGGGACAGGTCTGCTAACTGTTCCTAGAGTTAAAACAAAACAGGGTGAAGCAGCATTTAGTTACTATGCAACAAATAGCTGGAAAGAAACTTCCAGAACAACTGAGACTTGCTCCCACAAATAACCACTTTAGTCCAGATTAAAAACGTTTCTGTTCACCACCGCTTTCTGCTGAACTGTAAACTTGCACTATGACTTTTATTCCTTTTGCACTGTGATTTTATTTTAAGTATTTATTTTTATTTAATATTTTTTCTAAAATGTTTGTCTAATGTCTGAATGTCCTTGTTTTAAATGTCTTTTAATGCCTCATGTAAAGCACTTTGAACTGCCTTGTGTATGAAAGGTGTTAAACAAATAAACTTGCCTTGCCTTGCCTATGTTTCTCAGTTAATATCTAACTAGGTTCATAGTCCATAGAGACAATTACCATGTTCTCTACGTGAAACTACCTATAAGCAGCTGAACTTACAGCAGTCATCAGTAAAAATTATTTGGTTCATATCATTTAAAAAAGTGTGGTGAAGATTTCTCATCTCATCCCAGAGACAGAAACAACAGAGCCAAGACTAATATCATAACACTTTTTGGTGCTGCTTCTTTTACAGTTATTGAAGAATCAGACAACAGAACTAGTTATAGTAGATAGTGGCTGAAGGTGTGGTCATTATTTCAATCAGGTGCTGTAACCAACCAAACACTACAGCAATTGTCATGACCAATATGTGTCAGATTCTATGTTGCAAATGTCACATTTTCTACGTTAAATAGCTGGTTACAGGTATCACATAGGACCAATATTATTGTAGGTCTTAATATAGGCTTTTATTCCTCAAAGGAACGTAGATCAGCAAGTAGCCAAGTTCAACATTAAACATTTCACTGGTTGGAAAAAAATATTATCAACAAATTTCCATGCCATTCCCAAAACAATATGCATGTTCCATTTTCAAAAACGTTTTACGCACATCTTGTTGAAACTGGGCAAAGGTTTTCCGAATGCCGTCCTGCAGGAAGACCACAGCCTCACGGTCAGGCCATTGCTGCACAGCCGTCTGTAGACTCTGGCCTACAGTCCAGGGAAGCAGAGAGATGGAGGAGGTGCCATGAACATAGTTGCTAGTCAGAGTGGGAATGTGAGGGGGGCCGTCCACATGGAGTGACCTGGAGTAGAGAGAGTTTTCACAAAAATACAGAGAGAGTGAGAAAGAGAGAGAGAGAGAGAGAGAGAGAGAGAGAGAGAGAGAGAGAGAGAGAGAGAGAGAGAGAGAGAGAGATTAAGTAAAATGAGATGGGGAATAATTTTGTAATGCAGTGGGACATTATGCTTAGTTTTGTCGAGCTCAGCATTCTCATTTACTGCAGTCTGTGAGAATCAAGAGGGAAATGCTTGAATCTCAGAATATGCTGATTCATGTGGAATTTCACATCTGTGATGTCAGTTAGATTTTTCTCCCCCACAGGGTTGAAAAAACAGGAAATTGTTACTAAACCAATATCTGCTGCTTACTCACTATTCTCCTAGGTCACAGAACACTTGAAGGCAGTCAAACAGAAAACCTGAGATAGGCCTAATGGCTATGAGATAAAAACATGCACCACGCCAAAATAATGCAAGTGTTGTTACAATGTAGCAATATGAGCAGGCATGGAGAGACATAGCTGCTAAACTAGTCATATTCACATAAATTAAGCTTGTAGATAAATCTCAGTGAAACACAACTGTATGGTCAGAGTACCACATACCATTTGTATTCTGTTTATCTTAAGAGGGTAAACTTACCGATGCCACAGGGGCCAGCTTGTGTTGCATGGTTTCCATATTTTGCTCAGTTTGAGGACCTCCACAGACCTGAGACTGTGAGCACAGGACCTTAGCAGCGAGACCGACATCAGTGGGGGGATTATGCAGAGTGTGCGAGCTCGTTCAAAACCTGCTCATGTCTTCACTTCAGCACTGGGTGTGTAAATATTAACTTACACACACACCATTCTTGTTTGTAAACAGTGGCTTCTGGGTAAATTCTTAGTTTCATGTGATTAGAGATTTCAAGTTGGAGATAAATTAGAGTGACTTTTACCCCTTGTTAGGTAATTTTGTTTGGGATTATTATCCATTTGAATTTTGTTAAGCATAAAGCAGGACATGACTTTGAAAATGAAATGTCAAATGGCTTTTTCATTAAGATGAAAATTATCTCATTACAACAATCATGCAACACCACTTAAAAACCTCCCCAATTTGCAGACTTCCACCCTACCAAACATTGATGAGCTTCTCAGCGAATTGACCTATAACCCTGCAAGTTCTCTACTTTGTAGTTTGTTATTCCTGTTAAATCCTGTGTGCGTCTTGTGAATCATAAACCACACACACACACGACATACCCAAATTACTCCAATAAACCAATGAGAAGAAGTCCTGTGACTTGGCCCTTTTATGTTCTGACCGACATACCACTGTGATTCAAACCCTACCACGACTGCAGCAATACAGTCTGCTTACCTAGCCTCCTACACCTCCTTTTCATGGTCCTTTCTAACCGGATCCAACTGGATTTCAGTTGAAAAATGTCAGGTCACTCCCTCCCCAGTCTCTCAAAGTCCCCACGCCCTTCACCTCGACTCATCACGACTCATCACGAGGACTTCAATGTACAGTACTATGGACAAGACCACCACCAACAACAACGCAATTATCAAATTGCATGTCCACTGCATCCCTCAGCAGAGCCTCCTGAAGTCCACAATGTCCAAGACACCCGTGCGGAAAAGCCCTCCAGACCTACATTCAAAGCTTGAACGGAAGGAACGAGGTGATCAAATTGGACAGGAGCCGCCACCTATACATCACACAATTCCAAGTACCGCCCCATCAACTGCCAGCCAGGATAACTTCATGCAGCAGCTATTGGATGCTGTTACAGGCCAAACTCAGATGCTCCAACAATTAATTCTCCAACAACAGACACCTTTGTCCCAATCGGCTGGGTACTCGTGCTCCTCTCATTCTTCATGCTCCTCCCACAACTTCAGACACTCCTCCCGCAATGTTTGTCCTGATCACCACACTCCAAGGGAAACTGTAGCCTCCACACAAACCAGTCTACCTATACTGGCAACATCTAGACCTATATTGGCTGAGCCCCCTCCAGAAGCAGTTCTCATCAGAACCCTCTGTTATCAGTCCTCTTTGCCCAGACCCTACAAAGACCAACACTCCAGTCTCCACCCCCTGTCAGCCATTCCTGCTCAGTCATGTCTTTAGATCACGGCATACGGCCCCTTTCAGGTAACCACCATCGGGTGGCAAAGCACCAGGCTCAACTGGCAAAGAATAACCATCCTTTACTCAGCCAAAGTCCTGTAAAGTGGAGCAGGCCCGGTGGTTGGAGTTGGCTTTTGTCTATGCCCCAGATCCATTCACCAAAGCAGACCAGGCCTTGGATAGCATAGCATAGGTATAGCAGTATCCTTCACCATCAGCTCTGCTGCGAAACCTAAACAGTCCTATGCAGTCACTGATGCCTTCACTGCTGATCATCTGGCGCTGTTTGAACACTCCCACCCAATTGCTTCTCTCCAACGACGCTACAGATACCTACAGTGTCTACCTCTGCAAGAAATTCACCAAGTCTCCCCTCACCTGCTCATTGATGCAGACCATACTCACCTCATAACTCCTATCCAACCCAGTGAGGTTGGGTCCTCCCGGTGTTTCCTTTGGCTCGACTTCGCCTCTTCAAACCTCCTTTCTATTCCATCGGTATGGATTGCTTTGGGCCTTACAATGTAACGGTTGGCCGGTGTACAGAGAAACGGTGGGGTATAATCTTCAAATGCCTGACAACCAGATGTGTTCATGTGGATCTGCACAACAGAATCAGCACAGATTCATTCCTCATGGCACTCAGGTGCTTTACATCTCGATGAGGAACCCCATTCGAACTGTTATGCAACCAAGACACCACCTTTAAAAGGAAGAGAGCGAGAACTGCAGGAAGCTATCAGAGCTATCAGAACTGACAGTTCTGACATTCAGTCCACACTTGCAAAGCAAAATATCAACTTTTGTTTCAACCCCCCAAATGCCCCTCATTTTGGTGGGGAATGCCGGAAGGCTCGCTGCTGCCTGGCATGCACACATAGGGCTCACTTGCTTCTACAGATATTAAAGTTCCACCGGCTACACAACGTGGAAGTAAACCAGGAAGAACATTTGGAACATATGGAACAGACTTCATTTCTTTTTTTATATAAATGCCCTTAAATTCATGAATTCATGAAAAATGCAATGAAATTGTTACGGTTCGTAGTATCTGGACCCAAACGCAGACTACGGAGACGGGAGTAGGGAAAACAGGAATTTAATGTAGAACAGGTGAAGAGCAGGTTAGTAGGATGAGGGGTCTGGTGGTCAGGCTGGGGGGGAACCGGGGTAGTGGTGAGGCTGGGGCGGAGGAGGCAGGTCGGAGGGGAAGCGGGCAGGCGAGGCAGGGACGGGAGAGACCAGAGGGAGGACAGGGAGCCGGGGAGCAGGCTGGGACTGGAGCAGGCAGGCGAGGAGACACAAGGAAGGAGGCACACAGGGGAACACTGTAGACAAAGACAAAACAGTTAAACATGAATTTCACGAGAGTTGAATTAATGTGATATCAAGAGACCGAGAGGGTTTCTACCACAGTAGATGGCAAAACAATCTGGCGATGAGTGGATGGGAAGCCGGGGGTTTTATACAGCAGGGTTTGATGGGTTGATGGAAGACAGGTGTGGAGGAGAGGTAGGGCTGGGCGAGCGAGCCACGCCCAGGACACACACACACACAACCACAAGAGACAGACAGAGACAAACAGGGGAGGTAAAAACAAGAGGAAACTCAGAGGTTAGGGCTGGGACCATGACAGAAATGTTTAAAATAATAGAATATGATTTACTTCCATATATATAAACTTCCATATATATATACATACTGTATATATGTATATATATTTATTTTATTTGTATTTGATTTTAGATTTTTGTTTCCATTGATATTTTTGTATGCACCTGTTCAATGTGACAAATTAAATGCCATATTGTTTGTAAATGTAATATTGCTTAATAAATATTTTTTTTAAAGTTAAAAATTAATAAATAAATAAAATGCATGCAACAGACTTCCTGAAATCGCCTGTATCACCACCTAAATTCCGCTTCATTGTCACTTAAAATAGTCCTATATGTGTATCCACATCACGGTTACATTAAAATTGTGTGTTGTGCTCATGCAATAATTTATATATTTTAATTCATGGCTAAACCAATTAGCACTCTAAGTGCTGTAACACTCCCTCTGAGTAAGTACAGTATAATATCCACAAGGTGGCATTAAGTTGAGAAAGCAAAATCAGTAACACCACATGGTGTAAACAGTATATTGACAAGACAGACCTTTTCAACTTACTTACATTAAACAAATTCAGAACAAAACAGGTTCAGAAATAAATTAGGCTTTAATACAAAAACTTGCAACATTTAGACATAAGGCATACATTGGGTCATGTCACACAGTGAGTGAATTAATCAAAAATGAGGAATACATTCGTAGCATAAGGTAATGTTGCAGCATATCGATATATAAAGTTTTATGTAAAGTTCTATTGATTAGTTGTAACACTACTGGGCTCTACTTAATCGCTTACCATTAAAAGCTTAATTAGAAAAATATACAAAAATTCTCAGTGATTACTTCATTACAAAATGTTGAGTACAAGTTCCATACTCTTGTCTATTTACTTCAGTACATTCAGGAGACACACAACGGCCTCATTTAATTACTGGGCGTGCTATCTAAATACTACTGTGGTGTAGCGTCATACAGTACTATTCTATTCTAAAGGTATGTGTGTGTGTGTGTTGGGGGCGGTGTCAGGAAGTGAGCATGTGGCTGTACTAATGGATTTTAAATTCAGAATTCAGACCAGAGGCTTTATTATCCATGTGCTGTTGTAAAATCTTCAATATAGTTGATGTTTTAACCAAAAGATGTGCCTGTCTGTTGCCACATGAACCTAAATCACACATTGGTGACATAAACTGTGTGTTTTGCTTTTCTTCCTTGTGAAGGGACATGGCTATGCTCACATTCAGGGTCCAGCATTACAGCAGGCTTCTGATAAAGACCTGAAGGCTTCTTCGTCCTCTTCTTCTTCTTCTCCCCATCTCTTTTAGTGTCCAGGAAGTAGAAGGACCCCATGAGAAAGAGGCCGGAGGAGGACACAGACACACAGCAGGCGTAGAACACATAGGAATAATGGCCTGTGCTGTCCACCAACATGCCTGAGAAATACAAGAGGAGAGCGTAGGGATGTATCGATGCAACTGCTGCTACTTTGCCCAGAGTGGCATCATTAGCTGTGTGACTTATCTTGATCACATGTAGAGAAAGACTTCTACAACACAACTACATCCAATCTTGCCAGCTGCAGGAGGGATCATATGTGAGTCGCCATGGCAGTGGACAACCGAGCCAACCCCTTATGTTTAACATGCTGTTCCTTCCAAGTTTCTCAGCATCGCCAGGGTAGGGTTTGAGCAGTAAAAGTTGACTCATCGAGCTGAAAAACAGTACTGAGCCAGCCCTCACCTGTTGACAATTCACACTCAATCCCAGCCAAGCTTCCGTACCGTGACCCATAGAGGGGAGAGTACATGAGGACTTCTGCAACTTGTACAGCAGTTCTCACGATGAAGACAGGGGGAGTACAGAACATTCCAGTGCCGTGATGGCAGATTACAGGCATTCTGCTAAGGAACTAATAGGCTTAACATGCCCGTACAGCTAGAGCCTGTATGCCTGTAAAAGGTAGAGGTGTCATTTAAAACCAGGCTACAATATGCATTTATTCTCACTGACAGGCCAGAGGAGGATAGGATAAAATGCAGTGTTAAAAGTATACTGACATGGATTTTACCCTCCATTATAAAATAAACTAAAAAAGAAATGAAAGTGATGCGAAGAATACTAGTCATAATGTCATAATACTAGTAACAAATATATACTGGGCTTCATCATTTTCATTGTTTGCTTTTGTTGTTCTACAATGATGGCAAAGAAAGTAGTTCAACACTGAAAACAGTATCTGATTCTATGATATCATTCATATATTTTATCTGAATTGAGCTTCTACAAGTGTCTGCCTTGGATAATCTCACAAGGGATAGTAACATCTTGTCCTGTGTATTAATGAATGCTACAGCTAGCTAGTGACTGGCCCCTAGCTGAAAACTAGGGAAAGACGTTGTGGCAGCATGGAAAGACAGCTGACAGGAGGAAATGGACCCCACCGGGGCTGCAATGGGTTAGCAACTCGACAGAGCTAGACAGGCCCTTTAGTTACGCCCTACTTAGCTGCAGACACAATTATGAGAAACACACCCCTAGAGTCTGCGAGAGATAACTCTAAGATGACTCACCTATGGTTGACACGGCTATTGACTCTGGAACAGATTTGACTATGAGTCAGGAAAACATGTGGAAGCCGCTAGTTCAGAGGTAGTTGGCAAGAAGCTTCAGGTTTGTTTGTGTGGCTGGCAGAAGGTAACAACCTTAAAGGGCCTTAGAATACACCAAGGAAGGAAGAGGTGCTTGGTAGAGGGAACACAAGGACCCCGCATTGATAATTATTTCCTAAGAAGTATGTCAAGTCAGTCGGGTGAAGTCCAGCGGCAGGAAGTAAACCACAGTTCGCAGGACATCAGCACCCCTGATGTTGAAGTTTGCAGTCACATGTGAAGGAGCGATTGCCAGTGTTAAGAAGAGCCAAGAACATTAGGAAAAACAGGAAAAAGAAAGAGCACGCTAGAATAGCATTGTACGAGGATCCATTTAGATTTGTGTAGTCGTTATTTAGGTAGCCTTAGGGCATCGAAACAGGAGGGATATTTGGAGGAAGTGCACAGAGATAGGGAAAGGTTTAGAGAGCTAGCACTCCCCCCCGATATTCCACCTATTGGTGAAATAGACAGTGAGTGTGATGTTAGCCCACCAATGTGAAAAGAGGTACAAGAGACAGTAAGGCATGCAAGGGCCTCTTCAGCCCCGGGGCTTAATGGAGTCCCCTACCAGCTGTACAAGAGTGCGCCAGATGTGCTGAGGTTTTTATGGAAGCTGATGAAGGTAGTCTGGAAAAAGCAGGTTATTCCTGAGGCGTGGCGCAGAGTCCCAAAGAAAGGGACTCTATAGAGATAAGTCAGTTTAGACCTATTAGCCTACTTAATGTTGAAGGGAAGGTTTTCTTCAGTGTTGTGGCACAGAGACTGTCTAGTTACTTAGAAGAGAATAGGCTAATTGACACTTTGGTGCAGAGGCTGTAATTCCAGGCTTCTCTGGGTGTTTAGAGCACACCAGCATGATTTGGCACCAAATCCAGTCAGCTAGGTGTGAGAAAAGAGACCTGCATGTAGTATTTGTGGATCTGGCAAATGCTTTCGGGTCAGTACCGTCAGGCTTTTGATTTCTTTAGAGTGTCGGATGGTATTAAGAGCTTAGTTAAAGCTTACTTCTTAGACATTCAACTCTGTTTTACCACAGCAGAATACACTACAGCGTGGCAGCAGCTGGAGATAGACATTATGGCAGGGTGTACAATTTCCCCATTAGCTTTCACCATGGCAATGGAGTCATCATTAGAGCTTCAAAATGGGTAGTGGGTGGGGAAAGGCTGCAGGGAGGGCTGCGCTTCCCACCAATTAGGGCTTACATGGATGATATGACAACTATGACGTCAACAGCTCCATGTACTCGTGGGTTACTGGATTAGCTGAATAATAATCTACAGTGGGATAAAAGTGAAGCCAAGTAAGTCTAGGAGTATTGCCAACAGTGGTGGTGCCAACAGTGATAGAGAAACCAGTCAAAAGCTTAGGACGATGGTACGATACAAGCCTCAGTGATAAGGGTCAATTCCAGGAGTTGAGGCAGGAAATGATACAGGGCATTTCAGGGAGAGACAAATCAGGGCTCCCAGGAAAGTTACAATTGTGGTGTCTGCAGTTCGGATTGTTGCCTCGGCTGATGTGGCTGCTGACAGTGATGAGGTTCCCCTATCTAAGGTAGAAAAACTAGAAAGGTTGATTGACTCAGTCATTAGAAAATGGCTGGTAGTTGAAGAAGTCAGGGGAAGGTACTAAGGTGTACAAGGGCGATACACTTGGCATCACAGTCAGGTGTTGAAATGTTAGGCCGCTGCAGTTGAGGAAAAACAGCTGGAAGTGAATTATTTAGCAGTTAGTAGACTGATAAACAGTAGAAGATAGTAGAAGATAAACAGATTGGCTTTGTACGTGAGAAAAGGTTAGATCAGGGAAGTGCGCACAAATTCGCACACAGGCGTGAATATAGTGCAAGTACATATTATAACACTGAGGATAGCTGAAATTGTGATCTTTATCACAGAAGCTATTTTCAACCCTTTTGCTAACCCAGTTGATAGTCTGGACACACAAAGATTGAAAGTCTTTATTTTGTTTGATAATGCTTACTTGTTGTTGTTGTTGCTGTGTGTGTGTGTGTGTGTGTGTGTGTGTGTGTGTGTGTGTGCGCGCACCTGCTAGGGGTGGCCCAATAAGTAGTGTTCCACTCTCCAGCATGCTGATAAGCCCCAGGGCTGAGGGGAAGCGGCTCATCTCCACCATCTCCATCAGCACGGTAACGAGCAGCGAGCCAATCACACTCATAGACAGACCATAGATCACCACGTACAACAGAAGCACTTCGAAGGAGGCCGACGCCCCAGCGATGGCGTCACTCAGACCATTCACAAGCACGGCAGCAGCGAACACGTACACAAAAAGGCCGCTGCCTCTGAAACGCGGCAGGCCAAAGAGCAGGGCAGCCACGGGTCGTACAGCAATGTTGACGAGGCCCAGGATGGACATCAGCAAAGCAGTGCGGTCCTGTTTTATGTTATGGTAAGTAGCATAGGGCACCAGATAGACCAGTGGCACCGCAAAAGCCCAGCATCATCCAGGTCACCCCTACAGCATAGGCGCGGTAGCGAGCGTTACTGACCAGCAGGTCGAAGGCCATATGTCTGCGCAGGAAGGCCAAGAAGCCAAAGAGGACAGTCCTTATGTGGTCGTCTTTCAGCGTCTTTGGTTTACTAGAGGCCTGGAGGTGCTCAGGCCTGTTTGGTCCTGATGTGGGTCCCAGTGGCCTCATCACTGCACCACATACACAGCAGTTTAGCAGCAGCCCTCCCAGCACCAGGAAGCTGCCACGCCAGCCAAACTGAGTGAGCAGGAAGTTGGCAATCAGGGGCAGAATGCTTAGGCCCAGAGCTGTGCCAGTGGACGACAAGGCATTGGCAAAGGCACGACGGCGAACAAAGTAGTGACCCATCATAGTCACTGATGGCTGGAGAGAAAAGCAGAATCCCAATCCTGAGGAAGAGAGGACAGAGTTTCTGATGACTCTTCACAATGCATGAGAGACAGGAAATGTGGCTCTGCGGATGTGTGCGAGCCCTGACCTGCGGTGGCGGCGGTGATGTACAGCTCAGTGATGGTCCTGGCCAAGGCGCTGACTGCCACGCCCAATCCACTCAGGAAACCGCCCACCATCATTGTTACCCGGCAACCGAAGCGCTCCACTAACACACTGCATATCGGACCTAGGGAGGAATGAAAACAAAAGTTTCAAACATACTATTCACAATTACAATCCAACAACCCATATTCGCTCACACAAAGCTAGAGATACCGTAGAGATATTGTACTGATTAGCACAACAAATCAACCTAATTTGCATTTGTGCATTATTTTGGACCACTGAATAATTTGCCTACACAACACAGGGCTAAATGAATTACTAATATCTGAAAGTGAATGAGAAAAATCCATTTCCTGACCAGCGCCGAATAGATTACTCATCAGACTAATTGAATATAATGGTCATAGAAATCAGCTTAGTGGGCCTCTTCGCTCTTTTGAATGACTGAATTCTTTGGCTTCTCAGCCCTTTTTTCCTGTATTCTTTTGAAAGTTTTAAATATAAGGCAGACCTACAACAGATCTCAAAAGATAGCGAAACCCAGTTCAACACAAGCACCGAGAACAAAGAACAGAGAAAAGATCAGTCACAAACAGACAGATCACGTATAGCACAGTACATCCAACCCAATGTATGCTACAAAAATATGTCTGGGGCTATCATAGATCTTTGCTCTGATTTGTGTCTGCCAGAGTCACAAGGCCAGGACTGGGCTGGACCAGCAAGTCCTCTCAATCTGAACTCATGCATCACTGGTTGAACGAGCTCTAGATTCGATGAACCTCCCCTGACAAACTCTATCATTCTCTCTATCTCATTAGAGCCATCCGCTAAGGGCCAGTCTCTCCTGCCAAAAAACATATGTCTCTCAGCCTGGACATAATATCATCTAGCAGCTGAATTCATTGATTTTCCAATTTTGTACATTATGTAGAAATGTTGCATGATATTCACTGAATGATGTTTTGCAGACAGTCGATCTCTGCGGTTCTCCGAGTGCTGGCCTTGGTTTGAGTTTTCTCTAGAGAGGGAGGCCGTCACGGCAGGCGCATGAAAGACAAACAAACTCCCCTGCACAAGAACAATGGGCTGCTGGCTGTTTGAGCCCTGAACTCTCGCTCACTGACACCCAAAGCCTGACTCACTGCTGCCCTGTCTCAATAAGGAGCTACTCCCACGGAGGGGGAGGGGGGGTCAGTGTACAGTATGTGTTTCCAGAGACTTTTTATCTCATTGCCATAGACTGTAAATGATCAAGACTTACCCGAAACTCTCTGCACACACCCTCTTGTGCGTGCAGGTGTGTGTGTGTGTGTGTGTGTGCGTGCTTGGATTGCAAACAGTGATGTGCAACGGCAGTAGTAAATCAGTAGAGTGTGTCCTTACCCCCAGCATGCAGCATGGCAATCATGATGGCTGGCACCCATGAGGTCTCTGTGTTGCTGGCGTTGAACTCTGTCTGCAGGTCTATGTAGAAAATACCAATGCATGCAGGGAAGGCCAGCGTTAGTGCCAGGACCAAGATGGTGGCTACCAGTACCACCCAGCCCCAGCCTCCATCGGGTGCCACCACTCGGCTGCGCCCAGTGAGGCCACCCACCTGCCCACCATCAGTGCCTGGGGCGGTGGGAGAGGAGGCCGGCTCCTGCTCCTCGTCTTCATTTTGCTCCTCTGAATCAGCATGTTCTACTCCTGATTCTGGAGTAAGAGTCTCTTCCTCGGGACCGCTTGTAGCATCTCCACTGTCCCTCCATTGTACTGTACTAACCCCTTGGCTGTGCCTGTTCCTTCGGGACGGTGTCTGGCCCTCACCCTCCACCCCCTCAGTCATTCTGCCGGGTGGTTCTGTGGGTACTGCTTCGTCTGCTGAGGATTAGAGAGCAGGGTAAATGAGGGATGTCCTGTGTTGTGGCCTTTGACTAAACAGATGTTTACATTTGGAAATGTTTGCTGTTTGCAACATAGGATGTAAGAGGTAGTGTAAGCCCAGACAGTAATGCAGGTTAGGCACACAGCATTTGATAATTTCATCATATTTTTTTGTATTAGGAAAGGTTTACACTTATGGTCAAGCAACCATTCAGAAAGGATGAATATGTCTTATAAATTAACCATCCTAAAAGCATGAAATCATCAGTAGTGATTCAAAATGTTAATTCCAAAAAATGAGCCTTGGGCTATTTCCTCTAACCTAATCACAGTTATTAAAGCACAAAAGATGAAAGAAGAAAACGAGAGGGTTACAGAGGTGAGCTGCATCTATTAATCTATTTATGCTCTGGCTTGACATCAACAGGAGCATAAAGCACTTGATTAACTTGGGTCTCCTATTCTCCTCAAACTGCAGAGCCGCACCACACAGTGAGAACATCGAGTTGCATAGCCGACTACAAAACGCTGTCCCATCAAACTGAGCGAATTCATCGCTTCTCCTGTCCTCAACTTTCAATACCGTCAAAATAACATAGTGAGATGCTGTCAGGATGTTGCCAGTAATATTAACACATCCCCTTTAGGACAATTTCATTCATGCCTATTTGTCTCCATGGGAACAGTGTAGCTTTGCCCCTCTAGGCTGACTGCAATAAAACCCAAATAAATTTAGGCAAAACAAATATTAGGAATTTGCCTTAAAATACATGCCTAAAATGCTACCTAAAATCTCAGAAGAGTAATTTCCTGTACAGTATTTATTCTCACACTGCAAAAGTACATTTCACATAGCCTATTTCACAATATGCTCAGAGATATGTTTCAAAATATACAAAAACATACCCAAAAATAAAAATAGAATTGTACATGTAGAAGACATTCACTGGAAATATATTGTGGTCATTGTAAATGCATATGCGCTGTTGACAACATAGTATATCCATGTAAGTACATCTGAAATATATTTGGGCCAGTCAAAATATATTTCAAATGAAAAATAATCTACATGCACAAATACATGTTAGGGAAACTCTGTACAGTTTGAAACATACCTCTAATAAATAAACATTAAGTATATAAGTAAATAAATAAAGTACATCTATCTATAAGAATGTATGAAACCTATTTCCGTAGGTTTTACCTTTTGGCTCTCCTTGTCTCATCCTTTTCTATTAATCTTCGTGTTTTGACACATCTCTGCGGGGTAAACAGCTTTCACTGACACGCTGTAGCTTGTGGTCTGTCCAGCCACAGTGTTGACCCGATCACTCCCGATTTGAGCACTAAAGTAGCGTCAAGCCAGCTATACAATACACAGGGCAATACCGGATGTCACACGATTTTACAGTCACCACTGTTACTGAAAAGAAGTTACACCCGCTTGCAACAAGTCAACCAGGGTTTTATTTTGAAAGTATTTATCGGAAGTTGTGTTCTTTACTCTGGCTAGCTTGGTGTTGGCTGTGCGATCAGCTTTATCTGGTTGCAACTCAAGGTGATGGGGTTTCCGAGAACTCGTGACTAAAAGGGGGTCGTGGTAATTCAGTCTAATGACTGTCAAAGAAAAAAAAAACAGGTAAACAAATTACAAATAAACAGATTCAAATGGGATTTAAATCTGAATGCACTGATTCCAATGCTGGCACAATACTTTGCAAACAACCACTGTCCGTGTGGCTGCGATAACGTCCCATGCTTTCCAAAATTTCGGCGTAAAGACGGCGTAATGACGACACGTAAATCGTCAGTTGTTGAAAAATAACTAAACAGATTGATGTATAAGTCAAGTCAAGTTTATTTATATAGGCCTTTACACAGACAAGCTTGGAAGTTTGTTCCATCCTTAAATAGGTCAATTATGAAATACATTATGACAAATAAGATGTACTAAGATACAAGTTATCGACTAACTGGTTTGTTTTTCTCAAACTGTAATCAAACAGATTGGTTGACTCTATTAAGCAACCACCGCACAAAGGGTTCCAAAGGGGGATCTTTGAGGGCTCTACCAATAATTATTTCCTGTTTTATATTTTCAAAAAACTTTGGGCAAGGCTTTACTCTGGTCTTTCTTGGTCTAGGTCTTTCATGTGTCGTTGTGTCATTGTGTCATTCGTTTAACATAGTTTTGGTTTACATGTCTGACTCTGCACTGCTAGTCTCCTCCACAAAATTACCAGCAGGTGGCAGCATTGTAGCACACACACACACACACACACACACACGCACACACACGACCATAGACATATATACGTCTATGGAAGAAATAACCTCTGTCCCTCTAGCTCCAAAATGACCGTTTACGGGACACATATCATAGGCATACAAAGGACATTTATTGTGTTGTTTTTACCCAGGCGGCACGGGTTCGACTTCCGGTATGGGAACTACCCTTTGACATGTTCCGCTTTGTTTTCATGTCCCATGGTTAACAAATTTCAAATGTTAATTCAAATGTGAAAAGTGAGAAGCAACGCCCCCTTTTGCATAACATTTCCATGGTTTACCAACCTGTCAGTCATTCTCTGAATGAATATTGACTCATTGACTCAAATGATGCATGCAAAATGCTATTGGATTGCATCTTCATGTTCCACTTTGCATTAACATTTGGATTAAGTTAACTATACGCTTCCATAGTTTCATGGCGAGAGAGTCTGTCTCCATATCTGTGCTGTTGGAAAGAAACATTCCACTTCTACTAACTACATCTGAATAAAAGCTAAAATAAAAGTGAATATATACTACTGCTAAAACACACAACTGACAACAGTGAATTTGTTTTTTGAGCGACTGGGTTTATTTAGTGAACCAACACAGATCGACTGTCAATCACTTTCAGGGCAATTTAGAGTCTCCAATCCACCTGACTTGCATGTCTTTGGACTGTGGGAGGAAACCGGAGGACCCGGAGGAAACCCACGCCAACATGGGGAGAACATGCAGACTCCACACAGAGAGGACCCGTGTCCTTCTTGCTGTGAGGCCACAGTGCTAACCACTGGGCCACCGTGTCGCCCACAGGGAGACCTATGAAGGTTTCTGCTAGCCAAACACCTGAAAACTTCATGGTGGCTTTTACACTCGGAAAATATTCACCCACCCGTTAATCTGAAGTCAGAGAAGCAGCTGCACACTTGAAATATATTTGCTCAGATTTAATCACTTGGGCATCAAATTCTCTGCAACAATTTTATGTGCAGATTGAACATTTATGATGCCCAAGACGCCATCTGAGAAGTTGCAGTGGCAGATTCAATTTGTTCTGCCAAGTGCCAGTTTCAAGTGCAGCTGCTACCACATTCATTCAGATGTTCACTTTTACATCTGTAAATGTTTTCTGTCTTCAATCACGTGTGGGTGGATATTTTCTGAGAGTCGTTCTCAGGTGTTTGGCTAGAAAACCTCCATAGGGAACTTCACTCCACATCTTCAGCTTTGGTCGCACAGCAGCAGAATGTCCTCATCCACCTTCTTCTGCTTCTTTTCACCTCTAAAAATCAAAAGAGGACAGTCAAGCGACCTTGTTGGAATCAACTACAGTGTGGAAGGACTTGACAATTCAGACACAAATGGAGGTGAATGTCCTACCAGATGTGGAGTGGATCAGGTCATTGGTCAAGGGAGGACCTGCAGGGCTGCTCAGGGGAACCGAAGGGGTGGCCACAGTGGCAGAGTCCACAGTGGGGCTTGCTGTTGGAGCGCCAACCTGTGAGGAGACCATTAGTACTATTAACAAGAATCACATTCATTCCTGGTTGAGTTATCACAGCCAGGTGTTTTTATCCAGGAGTCCAGTGAACAAGTCTGTCCTGATATTGATGATCAAAAACTGCACTTAATGCCTTTTGTCATCAAATCTTGCAAATTTCACATATGGATGCACAAGGTCCCTGATCTGCTCACATTATAGCCTAACTGGATCATTTTCCTCCTCTTCCACCCTCATCTGAGGCGGGAGTGGAGCTGTGGAGGAAATAATCTTACCTAATTTGGGGGCAGTTCCTGTCCTGTTCAGGTTCCCCATCACTCAGATTGGGGGCCATGTCTAAGTTAGGGTGAACCAAGATGGCACCTGGCTGTGCTTCAGTGGAAGTTCCCCTAGCGCTGGTGAATGAGGACACATGCAGTTAACATAACAACTGATACCTCAGATTTGTTGTAGGTGAGTGAATGAATAGGTGAATATTTTCTGAGCGTAGTTCTCAGGTGTTTTGCTAGAAAAAAACCTACATAGAGACCACAGGTCTCTATGTAGGTGAGGCTCTATGTCCCCAGGTGAGGCCGTGGCCGCACCGCAGCAGCAAAATGCCCTCCTCAACCAGGAGAAGAAGCGTCTGACTCCCTTCTTCTTCTTCTTGGGCTTGCTGACCTCTAAAAACCAGATGTGGTGTGAGCAGCGTTTGTGTGAACCAGGTTGGTGTTATCCATGACAACCTGGTTCACAGCAATGGCGGGGTCAGCAACAGGGCTGCTCAGGGGAACCGA
Organism: Hoplostethus mediterraneus; assembly: GCA_034670385.1. Taxonomy (NCBI): domain Eukaryota; kingdom Metazoa; phylum Chordata; class Actinopteri; order Trachichthyiformes; family Trachichthyidae; genus Hoplostethus; species Hoplostethus mediterraneus. The sequence goes on from JAXDDW010000058.1 coordinate 386,002, forward strand.
AGGGGTGGCCACAACAGCAGAGTCCACAGTGGGGCTTGCTGCTCCATCCTGTGAGGAGACGATTAGTACTATTAACAATAATCACATTCATTCCTGGTTGAGTGAATTTTCAACTGTACATTATTGCTAATATATAATTGACACTGAGCAAGCAGTGATTCCTACCTTTGAGGTGTCCAGCAATGGAGTCTCCTCAGGTGTCACAGCCAGGTGTGCCATGTCACCGAAGGACAGGGAGCTGGGGTCCAGAACAGCCTGGGGGCTAGACACTGGGGGCATTGGCTGAACCAAGATGACACCTGGAGTGGAAGTTCCCCTAGCGCTGCTGAATGAGGACACATGCAGTTAACATATACTGCTAGCTCAAATTTGTTGTACAGGTACATTCAGGTACCTTCCAAAAGGACAAACTCACAGTTATGCTCATAGCCAGGAAGCAAGACTTCCCACTGGACAAGCATGCCAATCAATCAATCAGTTGATCAATTGATGAATCATTGACCTACAGCGCCTATCCTTGTCTGATAACCTATGTGCAAAGCAGCAATATCAGGACTCACGCCACACATCCAAACACACACACTTACTGAGAGCTGTGGTGAAAAGTAGAAAAAAAATGTTTTGTCTCCAGTTACTTAGTTAGGCTATAATCGCTGCTAGAGAGCAGTGTCAATGTTAGGCTCACATGAACTGAAGTACTTACGTGTCAAGTATGGATTTGGCTTATTTTCCTTTGTTAATACTTGTGGAGACGTCCATATATAATATAAATGAATGTACAGGTGTAGAAAGTTCTTTTTCTGTCCATGTCCCCATCATTTTAGCTTTTCTTGTGCTCCAGGTCAGAATGCAGCTCATTCACTTTAAAACACTGGGGGGGGGAATCGAAATAGCGCATTTTTAAGTACTAATAATTGACCATCATTGAGGAAAATGGGACAAAATCGGCAAATACAAATTACAATAGTGAGACACTGGCAGTCAGTCTGGTTTCTATATTTACATAGCAGTAAAAGTACACAGATATACTCCAAGACAGACAATTACAGACAAGGACAATTATAAGATAAGATACGCCTTTATTGATCCCCAGAGGACAAATAAAGAGGGAAAATTCAAATGGCATATAAGATTTTCATCTATATTTATATATCTATATTTCTCCAAACCGATTTTTATGACAAGCTCCTCGTTTCGGCTAAAGAGTTGATACACAGCGGTTATAGCCTAACGATTGAGGTTCTAACTGGACTGGAGTAACTGTTGATCATTTCCGTTTCCGGTCAGACGTCAACATCACATCAAGGGAACTTGCGCCGGCTGAACGGTATGGCATGTTGCTCAAATGTTCGCGAAAACTAGCTACTGTCTATAATTCGTGTGATAATGTTATGCGCAAATATAGCCTATTAAATATCGAATGTTTCCAAATTACATTAAGATATAAGTGCTGTTTTATACTCCTGCCTTTCAGTAGTCCTGTGCTGACCTTGCTAGCTGTGTTTGCTATGCTAACTGCCTTTAGCCAGCTGTAGTAGCAGTTAGCTATATGGTCCAAGGGTGTGAGGTGGCTAGTGTTAGCTAGCTGTCTATTTTAGTTAGCTCTGCAAAAAAAGTTTTTTAAATAGACGAGTTTGTCGTTGTTGGTATGTGTGCCTTTACATGAGAAAAGTATGTTGATGTGAGAGAGTGGTCAGTTGGTGGTCTGTGAAATACAGCATTGCTTAACTGAACTGCTGATCTGAGGGACAAAACATCAACATGACATATCAATCATGGCAGGCTAATTTGTTACCGAAATGTCTTAAATGAATGCATTTAAAGTCGTCACAAACAACTGGAAGGGCTCCATTTTTTTTTAAAAGGAAGGTGTGTTTGCTCTTGTAACCAAAGCCATTCACAACATATGCTTCAATAAAACTCAATTGTTCTATATTATTCTATAAATATTCATCCTACTACTATTGGGGATTGATGATAATACCTTTGAGAGTGCCCTTTCATGTTACCCAAGGCAGCTAACAATAGAAAAGAAAAGAACAACTAGGCTAAAAGGTAGGAAGACCATAAGACAAACAAAGGACAAAAGGGCGTAAAAGGACAGGGCCACAGTTCAGCAGCTGGGTCCGAAAGCCTGGCTGAAGAGGAAGACCTTCAGCCACTGTTTAAATACTTCAATGGACCCAACATTGCGGATCTCTACAGGCTCTGTCCCCGAGAGTCCGCAACCTGGTGTGGGGGGTGGTGAGCAGTCCCGTGTCAGAGGAACGGAGATTTCGGGAATGGGTGTAGGAATGGAGGAGATCCGATGGGTACTGGGGAGCAAGGGCGTGAAGGGACTTGTAGGTGAGGAGCAGGATTTTAAAGGTGATGCGGTACTAACCCTGGCAGCAGAGTTCTGAACACACTGGACCCTATCCAGGGATTTGCTAAGGACCCTGGATAGGACTCCATTGCAATAGTCCAGACAGGAGGTGACAAAAGCATGAATGAGGGTCTCTGCTACGGAGTCGGTGAGTGAAGGTCGGAGTCTGGAGATGTTTTTGAGGTGGTAGAAGGCAGATTTGGTGACAGATTTGATGTGTGCCTCAAATGACAGAGTGGAATTCAAAATAACACGCAGGTTGCAGACTTCTGAGGAGAGGCTGATGGAGTAGCCGATCCCCAACCTTCCGGAACAGTGCCTTGGAGGCCACAACCATGAGCTCAGTTGTATTAGTGTTGAGTTTCAGAAGGTTGGATGACATCCAGACTTTTAAATCGTGCAGGCAGGTGACAAGGGACTGGGGAGGGAGCTGGGTGTCGTCAGCATAGCAGTGGAAGTCCAGGACGTGCCGGTGGATTTGTTCTGGCCAAGGGGGAGCATCTTGAAATTAACCTGCCCCCTTCCTAATCTACATTTATGAGTGCAGGGGTCAGAGCCACAGTGCCCTGACAAATATTTCTGTTACCCTGAGAATCATAATGTAACCAAAGGCAGCACATATAAGGTTTTTGTGGATAGACCAGCAAAGCTATTAATTATCGCAAATATCATCACTGAATCATTCAAATGTAAATCTTTAGTATTTATTTCACCTTTAGTAAACACCAAGTGAAAAAATGGCTGGGCGACGTGCTGCATTGAAGGCCGTTGACTGGGTGGCCTTTGCAGAGAGGGTGCCACCCAATCAGAGGACTATGTTCAACAACTTGAAGACACGGAGTGACGCAATCTCTGCCAAGTTAGTGGTTATGCTTACACATCAGATACATTTTCATCATGGACATGGAATTACTTGCATTATAGACCGCAGTAGTTAGGCTATTTGTAATCAGCTGAATCTGTTTACAGGCTAGCCTCTTTGCCAGAGAAACCTGTAGCTATTGACTGGAACTACTACAGGTCTGCTGTGGCTAAAGCAGGCATGGTGGATGAGTTTGAAAAGAAGGTAAGATTATACGATTTACATACATGATTGTATCTGTACGCAAAGTGACCCAAATAACTATTAATGAATCCAAAACGTAGCCAATCCCAACGTTCATGCACCACCACAGTGATAGCACATTGTTCATGGAAGACTTTGATTACTTTGGCTTTTAAAGCAAAACACTCCCATCGGTACTGTACCTTGTTCCCATGCATTGGGTAATCTATTTGTGAGCATTACTGTGATGTGGACAGACGCTCTTTCATGCATCCACTGAACAAATATAAATCATGCCAATCACACCCAGTCTTTATACATTATTTTGGAATTGGAGGTGTTTGAAGAAGTTCTGCTAATGATTTAGTTCACTTAATTGATCTATGAAAAAGACTTGGTGGTCTGTGCGTAATCATCTTTTCCTATTTTTTTTATCTAATGATTGTCTGATAACTATTAAATAATGCCTGAGAGTCCCCATCACATTGAACATTGTTCACACTTACTCTCTAAACATTTCCCCTCAGTTCAACGCCCTGAAGATTCCCGAGCCTGTAGACTCTCAGACGACCCTTGTTGATGCCCAGGAAGCAGAAGCGGTGAGTGCCACCTGTGTCCAGTCTGCTGATACTGTAGCTGGAGCAACTACTGCAACTAATTGTCTTTTTCCCTATTGGGACATAGGGACACAAAAAATTGTTTCTGTAACATGGTTGTTTTTATGGGGTGGAGTTGTTGGCCCCATGCCCAACCCCCAATCTATAGGACCAAGTGCTGGCTTTTGTCTGGCCTCCCACCTGAAACCTGCCCGGCATGGTTGAACCTACCAGGGATCAAAACCCTGCCGGTATAGCTTTCAGGATCAGTGAAACGCACAAGCTTCCCCACCATCCACAAGGTACCAGCATAGAGGGGAGAAGCTAGTGAGGCTGTGGAGCTACCCTGTATTGTACTCATAGGCCCTTCTATAGCTCCCATCACAAACTATAATACACAAGCATGTGACATTAGAAAGCAGGTTGCAGAAGATTCAAAGCGACACTTTTGAAACATTAAGTTCCATGAGTTGCTTAGTGCTTTCATTTTGGAGGTTTTGGGTCCAATTTTCTGTCCAACAATGTTTAAATTCCTTTCCAGTGTGCTGGAAATCACATTTGACTGCTAGGTCTCTTAATTTTCGGTTAAAGTCAAGCTGAGAAGAGAAATGCACTCCGCCCAGTGGAAAGCAAGTTAATATGGCACTACTGTACTAGCAATGGTTGCAAGTTTTTGTAGTGTACACAAATTACAATGCAGTATTCAAAGCTCCTACATTCCTATCAATTCTACAATCCTAATTTGGTTTTTTTAATGTATAAATGTTGCCTGTTTTTTGTGTTCCAGAATAAAACAGCAGCTGCCTACATTGAGGCATCCAAAGGTCGTATTGCCCAGTATGAAAAAGAGGTGGGAATTGTTTCATACATAACATACATAGCCCAATTTCATACATAACTTATTGGGCTTATACAAAAGGAAAAAATAGCCTGTTGAGAAAATGACCGTTCCTTTCCATTATGTGTCTTCAATACACATGACAGAAACGACAGAGAAACTTGTCTGACAGGAAATCTAGAAATCCTAAATCTAAATCTAGGAAATTCTTACATACGAGCATCTTCAAAATGAGTCATTCCCGTTTTTTCCATTTAGCTGTGGTGGCCCATCACAGCTGGAAATTTCCACCCACAGCTACAAAAATGTAAATACAATGAGAAGTCATCATCTGGCCTCATTGCCACTTAAGAGTCATTCTTAAACTACAACACCTACTGGAAGTGATCATGAAAAGTCCCAGGGATGAACCTGGGTCTCACAACCAAGTTTATCTCCACCCCCTACATTTATAAAAGCTTCTACTAGAAACACTGCATCAGATACCTCCTATTGTTTTTTGCCCTGATCCACTGTTCTTCCATCCCCAGCTGGACAAATTCAAGAACATGATTCCCTTCGACCAGATGACCATCGAAGACTTAAATGAAACCTTCCCAGAGACGAAGTTGGACAAGGAGAAACACCCATACTGGCCAAACAAGCCCATTGCTGATCTGTAAATGCACTATAGCACCCCGACCAAATGGCTTCCTATATAATGTGCTTTCCCTCAATGGTACCTGTACAATTTGTGTATAAAAGTCTTGTTTCATCTGCTCAAGAGTTTCTGTAATAACTGAAAATAATGTTTTAACTGTAAGGTCTGTGAATAGAGGGAAAAATGAAACGTTACTTGCTTGTTTGTATTTGTTTTTTATTATCAATAAGGTTAAGGTAACTGCTGAAAGGTTGGTATCACTTACGTTGCTTTTGCTATCAGTAATATAACTTGAGGACTGTCAGTGTTCACAGGCCCTTTTCTAGACAACCCAACAATTGCTATTTTATTACTGGATTCCTTACCAGGCGTCATGAACAGAACTCGATCTGTCGGACAGTGTTTTCCTTCTACATTTGGTATGGAATATCCTCCAACACTCACCGAAAGTCTAACCCTTGTGGATACACTGATGTGTTTTTAAGTACACACTCCACCAAATCTCTCTCACCAAAAGTGGAGTATGGTTTCCTTCCCTCGTGGGTTCAGTGTTTTAGGGAATGCTAAATGACTTGGTCAAAATGACAGGTCTGCATTGCAAATGTATATTCTCTCATGCCTACAGGTAGCCGTGGCGTCACAATGTACTTAATTGATACCCCTTTGAATTCATTGTATTTGGGTAGATCCACTATTAGACAACTTCCAAGTCATCCATCAGAAACTGGACAGCATATCTGGAGTACAGATGACCGTGGCCCCCAGACCGTTTATTGATGCAGTGTCAGACTGTTGCTTGTGCTTTGTTATGACTACAGCATCAATCTCCTTTTCACCAGGGTTGGAAATAAGAGTGGTCTCATAGGAGGGAGGAGGAGGGGGGGGGGGGGGCTTTAAATGTAAGGCCTGTGTTCTGTTCTTTCCCTCTACTGTTATTATGGCTGTGGTTTGTGGGTTAATGCATGACTTGGTCCATCAATGTAGACATGATGGTCATAAGTAGGGAAATGCACCCTGGCCTGACTGATGAAATTCAACATCGACTCTCCCAAGGATTCATCATACAGTGGCACTGAAATATTCACAATACTGTAATGAGACTCTCTGCCTGTAGGGGGCAGCATCTGTCTATCCATGAAGGAGCTGTGTTCCTCCGTGCCTCTAGCTTGCAGGAGAGCAGTGTTGTCTCTTTCAAAATCCGTTCCTCTGGGCCTCTGTCGTTACAAAGTGGGAAACGTAGTATACTAATTTAATTTACAAGTTTTAAGTAGCAATATAAAAAATAATTTGTAAGAATTCACTTTTTTATATGTGGGTTAAAGTTTCCTGAGAAGCCAATTCTTTTCTTTCAAAATTGTAAGAAGTTTTCTTTCTCTCTAGCAAAACAAAATCAGGTTCCTTCCATACATCTCAAGGAGATTTTAGGATGCACAGAAAATGCACCATGTATATTCTCAAGTAGGATCCACACTGCACCTCAAAATCCATATACTATACGTAGACTGAAGGAAAATGTTTGCCCCAAATCTCTTACTACAACCTAAAAATGAAATCTGAACAGCATATATGTCATATGAGTGCATTTCAATCTATTTGGGAAAAAAGGATAAATAATCTAAAAAATGTCCTTGTTACTTGCCAATCAATGCATTTAGAACTAAGGTGAGGTAAGTAAATAGAAATGACATACACATTTTGCTAGCTACATATAGACTAGTACCATTTCAATAGGATTCTAGTCCGAAAACATTGGTTTATTAGCTCTTATTCAATAGAACAGTAACAGTTAAACATTTGTTGTATTTGTAATGTTAGAGTTGCTGAAATTACAGAAGCAGGAATGGAGGCAAAAGAAAGATTTAAGAGTTGAGACAGTCTTGCAGCGGCCACGCATTTTTGAGATGGCAGGGTGAGAGGGAATTTCACTGTCAGCACATTGTAAGGCTCTTATGCCCCTATTGCCATTCTCTCTATCGTTTCCCCATACAGACATGTTATGCATTCCACAGTAGAGCAGCGATAATCCTCCCTAAATCTATACATTATGTCATCCCGACGGGTGCACTTGCCTTGTCAGTCTGCAACTGGGTAAACTCGACGTGACTGTGGTGCAATATGAGTACGCAGCACCATAACAGCTTTCTTGAAGAGGCTACTGCAGACCCAGCTAGAAAATTCTGCAAGTGGAGCAAAGAGTTGGAACAGGCGGTGAGTCAAAGGCAGTGAACGAAATATTCAGAGGCTCGTCAGTGCACACACTGACTTTGACTGATTTCCAGCATGTTTGGCCTTATTTATCAAAAACCTCCTGTTTTTGTTTCCTTTCTGTCTTGTCATTGACAAGTGTGTTTATTCTCACAGATTTACCAACAGGGATGTAATTTGTCTTCTGTTTTTTAAGCTGTTTGCATTGGTTGATTACATCCTCTAGCTTAATCGATCGGGTCAAAGGCGATGACCTCTGACCTCTCAAAGTGCTGGCAGGGCCCTGGCAACATAGCGGGACCCTGAACTCTCATCACGGGTCACTAGCTGTCAACTGTGCCAACCTATTAGTAGAAGTCTGCACCCCTACATGCTTGTGTGTGTGTGTGTGTGTGTGTGAGTGACCCCCTGCAGCTCTACTTTCCCTGGGCTCAGCCATTCTTTCCCCAGCTGACCATTCAGCTGTTAGCAACATTTGTCCACTTGATAACTGTTGTCATAGCACAGAGCTCCGCACAGTAGTCTACAACCAGTAATGGTTTTAAGGATATCCTCGTGCCTCCATGTGAGATATTATCCAGAATCTACAAATCAATATAGAATTGAATTCTGAGGGTTGCACCGAGGGAAATTAATCTAGGGCGTTGGAATCGGACCACGCCTTGCCACCGGTGAAAAGTGTTTGTGTTTGTATCGTATGACATTCGGGGTGTGTGCCGTGTTATGCATGAGATGGTGTGTGAGAGGCCCTGAATTCCTCTAATACTATCCTGAATTAGCCTGCACTGTTGTTGGGTTGGATTTCCATTGAACATGTGGTCACAATGTTGAAGAAGCATAGTCAAGCCCAGTCCGCGTACGCCTCCACAGGGCCACTCTGGCATAAGTCACCCAACAAATGAAATCATGCTGCCTTGCTGCTTTTAAAGTGGCTTTTGATGACAATGTAATGCTGAAATGATGCATTTTAGACTAATTTTGAATTTTAAAATATCTAAGAAATGTCAAGAACATATAAAACATTATTTGCTCATTCAGGAATATACATTTGCTTTGTAATTTGGTGTGTTGCCAGAAATGTCCTTTTTCTTTCTCTCTTGTGAACACATTTACAGTCTGTCCTGTGTAATATTAAATGATATCACATATTAGGTCACCTTTTACACACTTGATAGTGGGAATCCTTTAAAGATTAGATGACACATTCTAACAAAACAGCTTGACATGACAGCTTGATACCCTCTAGAGCAGTAGGTTTCAACCCTGGTCCTCGGGACCCACAGTACTGCTGGTTTTCTATTCTACCAGGCAGCTAATGGCGCTTCATTACATTCAGCTTGCATCCCAGGTGTAAAATAGCTTAGACAGCTAGAATGAAAAGCAGCAGGGCTCTGGGTCCCGAGGACTGGGATTGAAAACCACTGCTCAAGAATGTGTCGGTTGATGGTGGAAACAGAAATGTTAACCGAATAAAAAAGAGCAACAAGATGTCCATCTTTTCCCACTTTTGCTCCATCCTCCTCCCCCAAGAATCGATCCATCATTCTCTGTCCCAAAAGCAAACAGCTTACATCCGCTCCTGTGTGAAAATCTAAGTGTTCGCTTCCTACCTATCCATCACACCATCCATTATACTCCTCATTTAGACATCCGTCAGACGTCACACATTCAATTACGCAATCCATCATGCTCTGCACTTGTCCCGCCACTGCTGATGATCATTGTCACCCTACAATGCCTAAAGATGTGTGTTTCCCTTAGAGGCTGGAGGGCACGCCTCTGTCTCACCCAGATTCTAATGGCTGAATTTAGATACAAACCAGTTTTTCCTCTCCTCTCTGCCTAAGGCCTCGACCCAGGTCAGGGGTCAGGGAGGGTTGGACTGGTTGCCAAGGGGTTTTCCCCCAGCGAGGCAAAGTGACTAGTGACCATGAGTCTGACAAGCCTGAGAGCAGAGGAGCCTGGGTAGATTGCAATATCGCAGACAATCAGACAACAAGCATGTGCTGATGAATGACAGGTTGTATAGAGCATGCAACAATGCACTCATTCAAAGCCAGGATTAAGTTAAGGGAGCAATGGTATATGGGTGATCTTTTGTTATTTGGATTTCCAATCACTTCCTTGATGGTCATTCACCCACAATGCATTGTGGGTGTCACCGTGATGACAATGAGAGAAGAGGTTAGAGATGAGGGAACTGGCGAATGGGACTGTGCTGTTACTACATACTACAACACCTGATCCTTCCAAACACGCTCAAAACCCCAACTGTACCAAAACGTTATTGTCCCTTCTCGGGTCAAATCCAGGTCTCATGGCCAAATCCAAAGTGTGTTTTTGAGTGTGCGTGTGACAGAATATCACCGACCGGCTCCACCGGGACCCAGACGTCTCAGAGAGAGCTTCGGCTCTTTGCATTAGACCACCAATCACCAAAGCATGATGACATCATGAGAAAGTTGTCCCCCCTGTTGACAAGGCCTACTGTTGTCATGGGGCTGCTGAAAATGGCACCGCCGATTCCCAGTAAATGAAGGCTGTCGGGGCGTTGGGGGAGGGGACGCGAGGGCAAGTAAATAAAAGTGGCATTTGCAGTGTGTTTGCCTGACGTCCTTCACTTGCTGGAGCCAAATTGTGCTCTATTATTGGACCGCTGAGCATCGGGAGCTCCCAGTAGCCCAGTAGACCGAGTGGGACCGGCCCGCCATGCAGGACATCGCCGCATTGGCATGTTTGCTGAACGGACCCCCCCCACCCTCATGTGAGCTGACAGCAGCCGCACTCATTCACTGATAGTTAATTGAGAAAAGAGAATGGCGTTGAGCAAAAGAAAGAAGGGGGTAAGTCTTGTAGGAGCAGACCACCACATGACCACATCGCTATTCACAAACAGTCATAACATCGACGTCGGCCAAGACAGTCAAATCTGTATGAAAAATAACTTCTTTTACCAAGGCAAATGTGGATATCAGCTCAACTAGATCTATTTGACTAGATCCCAATGCTATCTATCAACTTTCAGGTTAAGAGTGGAAGTTTAGTCTTGAGAGGCTACCATCAGCCAAAACTAGGCAACCCTGATTCTTAAAGCGTGTGATATTGGGAGAAAGTGCCTGGTCCACCTCATGTACACTGCCCTGTTCCTCAGCACACAATTCCCCCGATCCCTTTGATACCTGATATTTAGACACGCAGGCCCACGCCATGACCCCCGCCATCACTTTTTTTTTTTTGCCACAGACACCCAACACCCCAGCCCTTAATCCTGCCATACCTCTGTGGAGGGTGAGGTGGGGCGAAGGAGGCAACTGCAAGGCATTTCATCATTGGAAATCTCACGACCCCCTGGGGGATTAGGGGGGGGGCATTCTGGGAGGCGCCTTATTGGGCTTGTGGACTCTGTCTGTCTCTCTCTCTCTCTCTCTCTCTCTCTCTCTCTCTCTCCCCACCTCATATGTTGTTGTGTTCATCCCTATGTGATGCCTGCTGGCTCGGACTTGGAAACGAAACACGTACTTGGAATCGTAGCGTTACATCTGCTTTCAGTGTAGTTAAACTAAAACAGAATTCACATATATCATTACAATGATCTCGGGCAGCTCCAACACACAAATGGTAATTATAGGTACAGGAGACTAAAATAAAATGTTTTTTGTTTGTGCTGGTTATTTTATTTATAGCATGTCTTTGTTCTTTTGAGGCGTGTGGAGTGGGAATGATTAACAAGTGAAAATAACAATTTACAGTTGTGGGCCTCGTAGTGCCCAGAGTAGTGGGACTGGATGAACTGACATGAAACTGAGATGGACATTTATAATCCTCAATTCAAGTGTCTACAATATATACATATATATATATATATATATATATATATATATATATATGTATGTATGTATTATTATTATTTTTATTTTTTTTACTCAGTTGATACTTCCTATTGAAGAATACATTTTTTAGAGCTGATAAAAATCAAACATTTTTCTCAAGTTTCTCAAGTATATTTGTACATACAAATATTAACACATGTATGCTCCTAATACACAGTATGAATTGTTTTGGTCTTTTAAACAACTAATACAAGATACTGACTAAATGAATATGGTCCTCCCTGCATTATTGTCTCTACTGCTAGCGCTTTAACTTTGAAGGAGGTCCCGGACTTCAGTTGTTGTTCGATTGTTCGAAAAAATATAATTTGACTAAAAAAATGTTTTTGTTTTTGATAAATGATGAAACAAAGGAGGTGCTTGCTAGTGGACTCAGACTTTTGGACCCCGCTGTATGTGACCCTGAAAACTGAGAACCTATGTTGTGAATGTGAAGCTGCATTACAGATCTGACAGGACAGTATTGTGTCAAATTGGAGGTGTTGGGACTGCAGCTGCAGTGTGGGTGGCGGCTATCTCGCTGCTTGGGCGGTGTGTTTATGTGTGCTGGGGGTAGGGCCACATGCACAGCGCAGGCATACACACACACACACACACACACACACAAACCACAGAGAGCCCATTGATTCCGTCTAATCAAGGCGGCAGGGTTGGGGGAAGCTGTGCACGCGTGTGTGAAGTCAACACATTCCCCACATTCCAGCACTTCCCAAAGAGGCATAAAATATTATCCGCCACACTGAGCTCACTGGCTTCTCTGTTCTGGCCTCTCCTCTCTCCAGGGGTCCTCTTGCTCTTTCACTCCATTGCCCTTCTTTCTGCCAAGTGACTGTGCAGTTTGCTGTGAGTGCAGTTTTCAACAGTGCTTTTTTTTATTTTATTTTTTTCTTTCTGTGTAATTCCGCCCACGAGATGACCAGGCTGTGACTCCTGGCTGAATCACGCTGACAGCACAGAGACAGTACACATATTCATCTCAACTGGTATTACAGCGAGACCCAAGTTTGACCCAGCTCATTGTATTATACAGCCAGATATTAAATGAGTTGCATCCGATGAGGTCGCCTCAGCCAAATCATCCCGGGGGAAAGAAAGCTGAAACATAATTAAAACTGACATAAAATCCAAGGCCAAAAGTCACTTCCCTAACACGGGACTCCACGACTCCCAGCTCCATGTGAAATGTTAGGAATCTTTAAAGCGTCCATCAGATGTGACGTGGTTATTGCGCAAGTAAAGTGCAGAATGAAATCTGGTGTAGGTGAGAATAACCAATAGGCAAGCTAGACTAGGATGGCAGGGTTACAGAAACACTCAAATGTAAGTGGGCACGCATGAACGATTTAGCTTTATCTTTCCAATGGAGGTTCATAACGGTGCTGGAACTTGAACTTGAACTCGATTAAGGTGTTGATACCGAGTACTAATTATGTATATGAGCTCATCCAAAGCCTTAACAATCCTGTAGCTAACTTCAGGGTCTATGCCTGCTGGTCTGGTTTAGATCATCACTCAGCGAGGTGAGACAGCGGTGCAAATTGTTTTTGCTCATCAAACCCTCATTCATAATGTGGTGACGAACACAGCGCTTGACTTTTCAGCCAATCTGAGTGATAACACAACCTTATGCTGCCGCTGATGATGAATACTGTTAACACACATGTGGTGTGTAGGCCTTGTGGAAAAGAAAAAAATCATCTGGAATTTTAATTTACATCTCCAGGGCAGACAATCAGCGGTTTGCTGAGTGATTAGGACAATCCTTATGTGTGAAGTGCTACCACCTGAAGACCCTGGGCATCTGTTACCGGCAGCTGCTGTTGGCTACACAGTGCGAGCCGAGCAAGGTGGGCTGGCAAGGAAGGAGGGAGGGAAGGAGGGCTGACAACCAGGACAGCTGGACCGATGAAGACACTGTCAACGGCCAAGCAAGCACCCACCAGCCCTCCTCCTCCTCCTCCTTCCTCCTCCTCCTCCTCCTCCAAGGCTCCTGCTCCGAGAGCCAGAGTGAGAAGGTTCACAGCAAGGCACCGTTACCATAGAAACTCTGTTTGCATTTCCCAGTGAGCAATTCCGGGACCGCTGGCTTTCAGCTGGAATTCAGACATTCAAGTCAACGCGCAGGGCCGTCTGGAAAAGCAGTCGTCCATCTGGGGCGTTTTTATTCAAAGGCGGTCTATAGGTGCGTTTCCGTTTTTAGTGAAAAGGCACACATAAGGGCATAAGAACTTCAACCCAAGCCCCCCCCCACCCCGACTCGTTCCTTGTATTTTATTTGAGGTGAACAAAATGAAAAGCCTTCATTTATTTAAAGAGGAGCTCCAGCGGACTTCTACATGCCAATCAAAACTTGGGGCTGTGGTTGGAGAGTGGTGCTTACTGCTGCATGCCCAATCACAGTTCAGGTCTGTCTTCAGTCCTCTCTCTCTCTCTCTCTCTCCCTCATACCAGGCTGCTGCACTGGAACAAAGACGCCTTTCACATTGACCTTGACACACGGCCACCCCCATCACCACAGGAACCAATGCAGAGGAATCCACCCCAACTCTGATATCAATCTCTCTCTACCCCTGGCAGACGGTCTGAGCTCAAGGCTGAGGTGAACCTTGGAGAGAGGGATAATGTACTTCATATGAGAGGGTTTTCCAGACCGAACGAGACTATGGAGAAAATAACCAGTTAGCAACGCTGTGAATATTGCATCTGATCAGAAATTGCCCACTATGTCAGTCTGAAGCTATTTCTGGAAATTATGTTTGGGTAAACTAAATCATTTACTAGTAACAATCCATTATTCACCATGTGTAATTTGCTAAGTCAAGCCAGTGACCTGCTACAGTTAGAATTCACTTGTGATTTATTTCACATGTAAGCACCACACGAGTTGCTGTTCCAAGGAATAAAACATTTTATTCACAAAAAGGTTTTGGCTTTTTTTCTTTTTTTCTTCATTTTTTACAATCATACAGCCTGACAGGCACGCAAATCCAGGCATTCAATTGCATATCATTTTTTTAACAAAATAAAAATCAGAAACACGCTGTCACTTTATACATTTCTGTCATAAGAAATAACTTCAAAACTGTACATCAAGCTTTTTACAAAAGCACGTGGAGCTTCCAAATATACAACGTTCATTCACATTTTATACACATAAAAAAAACAAAAAGGGTGCTGCTACATTTAAAACCTGGGGAGTTCCTCGTCTGCGAGAGCGGCAGTTCGAAACACATTCCACATTGGGTGACGGTCGGCTTCGAGAACAGAAGTCCAACCGGCATGCTGCTTGGCAACACGCGGGGAGCTTCGCTTTCTGTCTCCGGACGAGAGAGGGGCTCCGGGACCGGGCCAAGTCTGTCAGTACAGCCCGACCCGCAGCCCTTTCTCATCTCCGCATCAACACTTGGTTCAAGTTCTCCTCCCCATCCAGCGAGGACGTGTCCCGTTTTTCCAAGCGCGGGCGCGGGTGACCGAGTCAGTCGGTGTCCACGTGGCAGGGGTTGGTCCCCCGCTGCTGCGCGGCCCGGTACAGCCTCAGGAAGTCTTTGTAGCGCGGCGCGCAGCCCATCCACGCCTCCCCGAACCGCACGGTCCCCGTGAAGAGGAACTCCCCGCCGCCGAGCTTCGCCCCGCACCGGAGGGGCATCTTGACCCGACCGGTCCAGCTCCTCGCCCTCACGCCCCCGGGCACAAACACCTGGGTCTTCTGCCTGTACAGGCGGCTGATCGCCACGGTGACGGACGACTGCTCCTCCTCCTGGTCCACCCTCTTGATGCTGCCCCGCGCCACTGGAAACACCATGCAGGAAGACAGCGTTAATATAAGAGTACTACGCTTCCTACTTCAACGGGTGGTGTTTACATTGGACATTTCTTCCAACCGTACAGTAGGAGGGAGTCTATAATCCTCCAAAATAGTGTAGTAACTCACCAAAGTCACTGGTGCAGACTGCTAGGAGCGTCTCAGCGTCGGTGCAGGGCTGGCAGGGGGCTGAGTAGAAAGACGAGAGGGCGGATGAGTTTTGGGCTAAATTACAATATACTGCTACACACAGCAATCTTTAGCAATCCCTGCTTGGCAGTGCAATAAAAAAAGTTAAGTACCATTAACACAAACACATAGCTGTGGTAGAGCCAGCCATGTAGGGCATGCACACACACACACACACACACACACACACACACACACAACCTGGGTAATTCATTTCATTCCCCAAAGAGGATTATTTATTTATGTAGACGGCCAAACGGGAGTCGGCTGTCACGAGGCTCTGGGTTTTACACCAAACAGAGCTGGACATGGCGCTGGTGGTAAAACAGTTAATCACCGCTCATTAACAAAGCTGACGAGTGTGTGTGCGTGTGTGCCTGCGTGTGTGTGTGTGTGTGTGTGTGTGTGTGTGTGTGTGTGTGTGTGTTTAAAGCCCTAAGGGGGTGCTCGTTCAGCCGCCCCCACCAGAACAGGAACCCCTTGACACTCCACAACAAACAAGAAGCAGATGAATAGGACAAGGAGAAAGAGAGAGAGAGAGAGAGAGAGAGAGAGAGAGAGAGCGAGAGCGAGAGCGAGAGAGACCGGCAGGGGCTGAGTTGCTACATCTCTGACCTGACCACTGTTAAGTCCGACTGGGACTAGCGGCACCAATAACATTGTCTTTAACAGCCAGCAGCACACGTGTTGCAACTGTAACGTCAAGGAGAGGTCGGAACGGAGGTGGGAACCAGCCGGCTTAAACAAAGAAAGCCCACGTTACGACCTCGTCTCTCCCAAAAAAAAAAAAGTGAATTAACTGCGTAGGAAATGATATAGTTGGCCGAGGCAAGATTATCTTGTCTCGGTCAGATTTTTACCAATACACCAAAGTACAATACACTAAAGGCCGTCTGGTTGCCTCTTTTACAATACAATACAATACAATACAATACAGGCCAAGTGGTTGCCTCTAGACAGTTGTAAATTAGCACAAGAGACATGGTGTTCACAGGTCTAGAGAAAGGTGAGTCAGAAGTACTTCAACTCGATTAACATGGGGACAACAGACGGGGGCAGAGTGGGAGGTGCTGGGGATGAAAGGATCTATGAAAAATAACAATAATAATAAATGGAGGAGACTGTATAAAAGACTATCTGCTCAGAAGGGGGCAGATAACCTTGTAAGCAGTGATGCGGTCGGATCTCTCTCCCTTTTCGGTGCTGAAACTGTATTAAATACTCATTGAATCCCGAGTCGTAGTTTGCTGCAGCCTCTCTACCCCGTCCAGACCTTTGAAAGTCTACCCCAGGCCTGACCTGTCCTCCAGAGTGTTTTACAGCAGGAGAAAGGGCCCTAAATGAGCGCAGTCAAGTCGATGATTAGTTGACTCAGGTGGTCCTGTGGTCTGGGGAGAATGTCTTTATTAGTCCTGGACCTGCTGTGGTTTTCTTTAGTGGCGGAGTGGCCCACTGGGGCAGGTGGGGAGGAGTGGGGACCGAGGGAAGGGTTGCCCAGTCAGCAGCGGGCTGAGGGTGGGGCGGTAGTAGTGGATATTTAAGACTGATGATCAAGACTGTTGGTCCAGGTGGATGGAGCAACACTGGAAAACACCTCAGTTAACACAGTCTGATCATAAAGATGACTCTCACTCTGATGTCTGGAGGAAAAATATGCAGACAGTTTTCCCTAAAATTGAGACACAGCGTCTAAAAAAAAAAGGGACCTGTGACCTCTGTCGGGGCTTATTTTTAGCTTGCTTGTCTGAAACCGGGGGGGGGGGGGGGTATAGGGGTGAGGGGTGAGCGTGTCTTAGGTCAACCTGAGTTGCAACACAAGGCGCTGCCGCCTCACCAGCGAGTTCAGAGTTCACCCAGCCACAAGCCCAGGAAGCTTAAGAACAGCTGGAAGACTTCAGAGTGGCCGACCTCGCCCAGAGCCTAAAGCAGAGTGCAAAGGGCTCTTTGAAGTGAGCCTGCCTGCTGCCATAGCATCAGACGGGAGTAGCGAAGAGGAGGCCCAAAACCCAAACGGGGTTGTGTTTTTTTCCAGAGCGGGGCTCACATGTCAGACATGAAACAGAACCGCAGGAATGGGCTGAGAGCCGAGTCAGCATCTCTTCCCCGGGCCCATGCGCACGCTCGCACCCGCTCTGATCAGAACCACTTCACAGGAGCAGGGAGAGAGAGAGAGAGGGAGGAGGAGGAGGAGCGCTGGTGGAGGAGGAGGAGGGGGGTGGAGGAGGAGGAGGACGATATAGTGTCCCTGCAACATCTGGGCCCACGATGCATTCCACTCTAATGGAGCACAACTCACTAATACCGCGCGGCACAGACAGAAACCACTTCAAACGACTGGGAGGAAAGACGGAAGATAGATGAAGAGTAGAGGAACGAGAAGGAAAATACTACAATGACAAATAGGGGAGAGAAACGGAGAGGTAGGAAAGAGTGAGACGGAGGGCAGGCTGATTAAAGTGAGCAGAAAGGCAGGCCGAGAGAGTGATAGAGAGAAGGGGGAAAATGGGCCTACATGCTCTAGAAGGTCCTCCCAACATCTGGTTGCAGATACATTCCAAGTTGATGGAGAGCAACTCAATCCCAGCACAGTGGGTCGGAGAGACGAGGAAGGGAAGGGAAAGAGAGAAGAAACGGCAAAAAGGAAAAATGAGAAGAAGGGAGGGAGCGAGTGAGCGAGCGCAACCAATCCACCAGACCGGGGACTCTGGCCCCGGACTCCAGATGACACGAGACCACCGTCTCCGTGAATCATCCCAGGGCTCTCAGGCCTCGCCGGCCACATCACAGCACCAGCTCATACTGAAGAGGCACCGAGCAGAGCGAGCTAGTGTGGTCAAAACAAGTCCTCACTCAGATCTCGATCTCTCTCTCTCTCTCTCTCTCTCTCTCGCTCTCTCTGTGTGTTGTGCCAGATAATGATGCAGGATGTGGACATGTGAACCCACAGACCCGTGAAAACAGACGTGCTCGTATTTTGCTTTGGGTGGAAAAAAAACACAGTTGCCGCACATTTGCTCAGCATGAAACTGCGCAGGTTTGGCAGGTACGCAGCGTGAAAATAGAGGGCTGTTTTTAAAGGGAGGCCCCTCTGTTTGGCTGTGCCCCTCCACACACAAGCCATCACAGGAAAACTCACAGCAACTATCGACAGAAGATGTGTGAAATTGGACGGGAATATCAATATTTGATCCGAAAAAACCTCGAGTTTCATAAGGACTCAATTCTGCCGGGAGGTATTGTTTTGACATCCACAGTGGGACATCGATATTGTCGAGGAACACTTTCTTCCAAAACCAATATGTACAGAGAAACAATACTGGGAGAGAAATAAACTCTGGCTTTGGTATTAGCAGTGAGTTGGATCTAACCTAGAATTTCCAACTATTAGAGTCCAACTTAATAAAAGTTTCCACCAGTAGATGGCTGCATTTAGTTCAAGGCAGAGGACAAAGGACAAAGGAATCCAGTTCTAGAGGGAATCAATCAATAGGACGTCTGCAGCCCTCCACAACCTAAAGAAAACACAGGGAAACATCTACAGGCCAAAGAGCTGTATCTTACCAGCCAACGAGTGCACGTCTGCTCCCAGTCTGTCGCTGACCAGCTCGTACTGGAAGGACGTCATCTTGCGGCTGATGTCCGTGTGCGGGACGGCCTCGATGAAGAGCGCCCCCTCCTGGATGCTGAAACAGTGCACCTTGCCCTGCGCCTGGTCCTGCTCGCGCAGCAGTAGCCGCAGGTTGCCGGTGCGGTCCAGGTAGATGTTGGTGCCGCTAGAGTCTCTGGAGGGTTTGATGCAGATGGAGAGCCGGGCCGCGGCGGGGGAGGCCGTGTTGGGCCGCAGGTTGACGATGATGGCCCCCGTGGGGTAGAGCCACTCCAGAGAGCCCTGGGAGCAGCGCAGGTACACCTGTTCCACGTCCCTGGCGTGGCCCTCGTGGGTCAGACCGCTGGGGGGGGAGGGGAGGGGAGGGAGAGGAGATCAGGAGATCAGTCACGGCACCACAAGTGTGAAGCATGAACGAAACTGTACAACTAACCCCGACGATCTGAACGCTTTCTGACGTTTCTGTAACACAGCATCAAGGGGATGCTCTGACAGCGATTGTTCTGGTCAGCTCCAGCCTGAGTTAACTGACCAAGGTGAAGACCTCTGGCTGAACACATTCCTCCAAAAAGCGTTAAGGCCCGGCTGTGTGCAGGCCTGGCTGCATGACCAGTCACGAGCTGGCACAGCCAAAATGACCTCAGCTCCAACACACACTCCCTATACCACATTGTTCGGAGCTCAGAGCTTTGGCAAAATGCAACACTGGCACTCTGCCTTTGGGAAGAGTTTGGAAGCAGAAATGGATGAATGGAGGGACACAGGGGCTTCTGGGCAGACAACGGCAGCAACAGTAGCTGGGCCTGCTGCATGCAAGTGCAAATGCAGGTCACGCACTGAACCTCCCCTTGCTTTCAAGCCACCAAAGAGACTGGAAGAGACTTGTCCGGGCAGCACTCCGGACTCTGGCGCCTGCATGACCAAATGACTCCCTCCAGAACTTAATGCCTGGTCAGGGTTCGAAAGCTCCAGTCTGTCAGTCATTCTGTGGCAAAGCCAGAGTCAGGAAACCATCAGCATTCTACCACCGTGTGGATGCCAAGCCAGTGGTTTGACTCTAGGGGAGTAACGCCCAGTTTCTTGAAAATGAGATGCTGAAATTCAAATGTGCCATAGATCTAAAGCAACACATGGCACATGCTGAGCATATGCAGCTAAAGCCCCATAACCAGCCTCTCCTCAGCACGCCTCTAATTAAGTCTTTTTTAACTCCATCATCTCTGCATGCAATTAAAGCAGATTCGTCAAGAGTCCTAACTAATGAACAACAGATTATTGGTTGTGAGCTCAAAGTACTGCATCTTGCCTACCCCGCCTGACTAGAGGATGAAAAAGAAAACCACACTATTTGAGGCACATCCACTCAAGTGCAAAACAGATTTCTGTAGCTGTTTGATGGGAGGTGAAACTTTCCAGCGAATTCTGCTCGTCTCCGGAGTGTTTTAACAATTGGATAAACACAGACGCTAAATCACGTGAAGGCCTTGGAGAAACCTGTAGATGCACTAACATAATAATGAAATCGACTAACAGATGTTATGGATACTTTTGCTCAACGTTTGATCACATAATGTGATGTATTCATTGATTTCATAAACTTTAAAAATGGCATATTTTCGAGATTGCGAAACCCATTTGGCAGGGATCTTAAAAGAAGAAATAAGGAGATAAGAAGATAAAATAAGTGGAGCTCACAAGAACCTTTGCCCTGCGTTTTGGCGTAACACAATAATGTTTAATAATATATCATTTTCAATAAGTCATAAAGCCAGTAGGCCCCGCAGCACAGCACAGAGTGCATAGTGACCTTATTGTACTTCATGGGATTTAAAAAAAATCTACTATACTATCACAACAACATCTCCATAATATTTCCATGGGACTCAAAAGTTTTGTTACAGCTGTCTAGTATCCTTTCCCATTTATTACAGGATGGATTACTATGCCCTCAGTTTCTCAGCTTCGGTCACTCATTCCATAATAACTTTCATCTGCCGTCATATATATATATTTAACAGTATTAACAGTATTAACAGGATAGCCAGGCTCACCTGCCCTTCCAACTGCACTGGTCGCTTGAGTATTGGCAGAATGAAGTCCGACTTAGAAGGAGAAGAGACAGCAAGGAAGCCAATATCGGGGTGAGCATGTTTATCTCGCAGCTCACTTTCCCTCCTCTCAAGCAAAACAATGATAAAGTCCACCGCCGTAATTCCAGCTACATAGCGTCTCCATGTGCGCCCGGTTTACTCAGTACTTATCACCGGGTTTCTTTTTCCTTTTTACTCTCTGTGGTGCCGATCAATTAAACCGCTTATTCAGACGGAGCGCGCCGCTGACAACCCTCCGTGTAATGTGTTGTGAAGTGCCTTCACTTGCAGCTCGCAGCGGATCCGCAGCGCTGACTCCTCTCCACGTCACACCCAGTTCATCGCGTATGGTGCCTTCAAGTGCTCACGAGTAAGCTCCGATTTCCGAGCACCGAAGTCATAAATACGACTTGCTGCGCATTCCAAGAGCTTTGAGTCTGGGGGCAAAAGCGAAATGAAACGGACCCTGTAACGACACGGGTGTCGTTTTATTTGACAAATAACTAGCCACAGAGCTACTTTGTGCTGCAGCAGCGGAATGGAGAGAAAATACGCATCAGGCATGTACTTGGTGTTTTAGTTAATTTATTAAAAACAAAAAATGCAGGACAACTGAATGTTAAACAAATAGTGAAAGTACAAACATATAGCAGCATACAACACCAGTCAGCAACATATAATAACAAATTACATTACTTTTCCTGTCCGTTGTATACACGGTATCCATGCTCCCCACCCTTAAACGTCGCATCTCAACTTCAGTATCGTAGAAACTTGACATTTCCCCTGTCTTATTTACCGCTTCAAGGAATACACACATTTTGCGGTAGTATATTAAGGCAGCATGGGTCTCAAGAAATTGGTTTTTAAGGACAAACCCTTTGGCAGCGCTGACATTCTTTTTCATGTTCAACCTTTTGATTGTTCAAATTGTTTATTGTCTCTCATTCAGAGCCAGAGTTAAGGTTAAAGCTGCATTGGGCAACTTCACCCAAGCTTGAAAGACTTCATTACCCAGAAATCATGTAACATGACGTTAATAAACTGCACACACTAAATTTCGTCTTCTTAGTGGCTGGTGGGAGTGGAGATGGTGAAAATCAGAAAGAACAAAAAATCAGGTTGAACCAACTTTTGGTGAGTCCATCTTTCTCTCAACGGAGGGATTTTTGATTCATCACAAGTCTCAAGTAGTGGGGATGTGACACTTGTGTTGCAGCCCTAATTTCTGATAAGACATTGAAAAATCCTGCCCTAGTGCAGCTTTTAAAGGTGCTTCATGAACTCCTATTTAAAAGAATATCTTCTGTTATTTTCATGTGATGTTCAGGTGATTATTTGGTAAGAGAGACCTGAACCTGGTTCAACTGGAATGCATGGTTTGGTTCTCTGGTTGCGACATCTTGTATGAATCTTAAATTCTTAGTTCTTGGATTACTCTCAAGTTAAATGACCTTTTGAACATCACATGACATGACTTTGACAGTTATACTGTTAAAGCCCATAACATGGTTTGAAAGAACCCTCCTGACCATTATAGTTTTCAATGCAATTCTGTTTTCGAATGAACTCAGAGCTGCAGGGGCATGCATGAGGATGAGTCTGTTACTGGATGAGTCTGTTACTGGGTGCATCTGTAAACACAAACTCGTCTCAGTCGTTTTCTTTTGATACAAGATGTTTCGCGTGCGGATTGCACTTGGCTTGGGAAGGAAACCCGTTAGACAAGGAAAACCAGAGCTGTTTGTAACTGCTACTTTTCCTCTCTGGTTTCTTTGGACGTTTCTTTGGAAGTCGCTGTGGTTGGTCGGTGTGAGAAATACCTGGATTACAAACCGGGCATGCCGGCCACAGGCCCTGAGACCCCACACCACCAAGGGGCCCCAAAATCAGATGTATATGCCTTCTCATGCACATTTTCACACTATCTCAGCCATCTTTGATATTTGTTGATTGAGCACATTTTTTGTATGGTTTGTCTAATGTACTCAGTGGGGGTAGACGCTTCACTAGGCTGTTTTGTCCTTGCCGTACTGCTGGCATGTCGTCTTAGAGTTGCTTCTTGATGTGGTAATAGAGCCACAAGACGTGTCTGGACATGGCGTATGAGGATCCATCACAATAACACTGTTACACCAAGGCTACACCTGTAAGTGTGTCTCAATAATGTCTGCGACCACAATGAAACGTTGTTCGAAAATCTGAATCACCTTACTTACACCTAAAAAAAAAAAATCCTCCCTACCACTTCCCAGAGATGTGACTCCCTTCACTTTTCCAGCATTTGTCCTCTTCTTGTTATTCCAGTTGCTTGATCGCTGGCTCCCAGTGTTTGTTATTTTCCCTCTCGCTGCAGCTGAAAGGAAAGCAGGTTTCCCTCTCACCCTCCACCTGTCATACATTTCAGTAGAGGCAGGAGCCGAGAGAGGGGCATGGGGGCAGGGGGGGGGGAAACAAATCGATGACAGACAGCACAAGGCTGAAAAAAAAGACAGTTAATCATAGAGAGCGAACCTGTTGTTGGTTTTAGACTGAAACTTGGCAGAGCAACCGTGATATTCAACGGAGTAGCAATGAGAAGTAGTCTAAATAAGAAGATTAGATGTGTTTTGGTAAACAGGAGCCATGCACTGTAGGCTGGGACAGCGAAGTAGAGAGTTAGGAGTTTAGTGGGGAGTGAGGGGGGAGTTTTGGGGGGGAGGGTAGAAAGCAGGGGGTTGAGTTTCTGTCAGGCCTGTTGTCCTGATCTCTTGCCGAGTGTGACTCACTATGCCCACAACCAGGCCCCAGGTGAAAAAGCAGCCATAAAGTAGATTGCGCTGCTGGCAGGATGTGACTTTTACGCACGTGTGTGTCTGTGTGTGTGTGTGTGTGTGTGTGTGTGTGTGTGTGTCTGTGTGTGTGTGTGTGTGTGTGTGTGTGTGTGTGCACCTAATCTTGTCATCGCTTGTCCTCAGATCCCTCCTTTTTTTGTTTGCCAAATTGTTCCGCTATTGTAAAACGAGAAAACAGGCATGTGTACAATTGTGCAAACGCCTTGGAAAGAGACACTGGCGTTCATAAACCGGCATTAACCCGTCGCTGTTTTTTTATCTCCGCGTGGCATCATCTCCTCCGGGTGGAGAACCATCGATCCACAACGGCGAGGTCCTTGCCGTTTGAGAACGAGGGCTTGTCCGGAGCTAATTTTCAACGCCGCCTCCCACCCTGAGAACCAGTTTCACAAATACCTAAACCTGCGCTGCTCTCTCTTCGGAGCTAGTCTCGACCTGTTTCATTAAGCCCACTATCTCGGGCAGATAAACGGTAAGCTTCAGTCACACAAGCATGTCCAATATCTGGTGGTATGCCCTTGGCAGATTGGAAGGTGCTGATACCGTCGAGAGTCCGTCTGCCTGTCAACATCCCTCTCTGGCTCCTTTCCAGGCTGTCAGAAATGCAGCTGAGCTCAAAGCCGCGTCCATCATTCTCCACATTCCTCTCAATAAACAGCAACCCTGTCATTTTAAGTGCCAGCCATATCTGAAGACAGGCATGGTGTCTGTATCCCCTCTAACACGTTGTTTGGGCTTAGTTGTCGTTGATAAAGCAGCCTTGGCTTTCAACTTTCAACCTTTTCTGTTGCTCGGAGGGGATGGAAACAAGCATGGTGTGCATTCCAGCATGGCCGCCGCCCCCTCCCCTCTCTCTCTCAATCATTAGCCCCGGTCTTTGCTTGTTATCGTCGATGGTAAAGAGTCCATACATCCAGCCAGCGTGGAAATATGCGGGAGGAAAGTGACATATTTGAAGAATGCGGCAACTGTTGCGTCTCCCTCCAAATTCTCTGAAGTTTTCGCAAGCCGGGGAAGACAAAGCTTTTGTTTCACACACCACAACGACGACGATGATGATGATGATGATGATGTGTGCGCGCTTGTGGGAGAGAAAGAAGGAAAGTGAAAGAGAAAGAGAGAAGGAAGGAGAGATAGAGAGTCCAAAAGTGGCAGGGTGCTGCATGTATAGTGTAGCGAGGGGAGGAGGAGAGATTAGAGGTTGTCAAGGCCTCAACGCAGTGAGGTCCATGCTGCATTAGGGCCTTGATGTCTTCAAGCTGTCGCCACCACTGTGCTATCAGCCCCTTCATACCCCACTCCCCGCAGCCCACATAAATCTGGATCTACAGCTCACGGGAGGAATTCGGGTCGGAGCTCGTTCTGATAGGGCGCTCACCCTAGCAGGTGGGGGATTCCTATGAAGGCAGCACAATAAAAGTGAATTCAACTGCGCTCGGCCCTCAGATTTCACAGGGCTCAGAAATGGCAGATCCAGGTGGTGCTGAGGCTGGCAGATTAGCCGATCAGCTACCCCTCACGTAGAACGTAACTTGGCAAAAGGTACGGCTGTGCGCAGAGGAGAAACGGAGAGACGAAGGGATACGAGATACAAAGCAAGGTTGCATTAGCTGGCTGTGAAAGCAGGTCTTTGTCACTCCCTGAGGGAAGCAGCACTGTATGTTTAAAGCACCCCTCCTTCCTAGTGCTGTAGGCAGGACGACTTCCGCTCGCCAGATTAGCCTCGGTGATCTGATTCTCATGGCTTCCTGCGGAGACAGTGCTCTGGCCCGCGTCCCTCCTTCTTCACAGCGCTGTGGGATGAGAGTTTCCTTGATGGCTACACTCATTCTGCGATGCGCTCGATCAGTCCAGGATGCCGGGCACAAAAAGCATCAGCCATTAGGCCTGCTGATGCCGGGTGACAGCCATGATAGACTCAGAGACTGAGGGGGCGGGAAAGAAGAGGCGAGAGCGCCTTCCTTTGTTAAACCCCCCGAGTTCTCTGGCTCACATGTAGGGAGATCAACTCCTTCTATCTACCCACGGGCTCTGGCATCCTTCCTGCGCAATACCAAGGCTCTAACTCTCTTGAACTCTCTTACACTGCATTTAAACAGCCAGGAGACTGTCCCAAAGAAAAAAAAAAATCCCAATTTCACACAGGCCATGCCAGTCCCTGTCTTCAATTTGTCGTGAGTTTTCAATTCTCTGAAAAAAAGCGAAACAGATTTTTATGGAGTTTTAACATCGCAGGGGACGTTGTCTGGGTTCAATCAGAGAGGCAGTTATCTGCCAGCCCAGAGGAGTCTCAGTCCGACTCCCTGTGGACAAGTTGTAGAGAGCCTTCCCACCAGTCATCGAGGTTATGTTTTTGATTTGGGCCTCTTCATACCTAAAGATCTTCGAGGAGATACCTACTCCTCTGCCTTTTGAAGCCACGAGCGATACGCGCATTCTCGCCGGACACGCACAAGTGAAACGCCCCTCTAACGGGCAAAGCTCTTTCAGTGCAACTGACATTAACAAGCGCATGTGTTTACACTGGGAGAGCGAGGGAGCGAGCGAGCAAGAGAGAAAAGGGAAAGGCAGGAGAGGAGAACAGTCGGTCTATTGTATCCGTCCACATTTATTTATATAAGCACATGGTTTGCCTGGAGAAACAACCAACAAACTATTTAGAACATAACAAACAGCCAGATTTTGGTGTAAACCCCCGGCATGATTGGCTCTCGAAGGAAATTCTGCCATGAGTGGTCTGGCCGTCGGAGCGCAGATACAGAGGGGGCTTTAAGATCCTTTGGCACCCCGCTGAATGGATCTCATTCTGCCTGTAACACAAGCTCGGGTTCGGAAACCCAGAGTTCCGTTGGTGGCGCGCGGTTCACTCTGAAGGTGATACTCTCCCCGTATGCTGATCCACAAGCCGGTGACAGGCCCTGGTCACGGGCGGCGGGGAGGTGGCAGGTTCGTGGGAACGGTAAGGGGTCGCGGGAAACCCAAGGGTCAACGGAGAAGACGCAAGAGTCGATGTCAGAAACTCTCGGTTCAGTGGTTGCAAACACACGTACACACACACACAAAAACACACAGTCACTCCGGCTCTCCGACACACAGTCGGCTTGTAGCAGTAGTAGGACGCCACACACTAATGGTCTACGCTCAAATGACGGCAGGGGGATTATCACGGTTCATTGAGCTTGATGCCTCCACGCGGGAGACAACCTGGAACCTCTTATCACCTGTTTTACATGCTCCGCTCCGCCGGCACTGCTGCCAGCTCTTTTATGGGCCCATCAAGGCGCTACAGGTGGCTAGCCACCTGTTTCATTTACTCCACTCACAGGAAAGGCCGCGATGACAGGGAGATGAGACGAGCTAATTCAATAGGAGGTAAATGAATAAAGAGAGATTCAGAGTTTCTTCCATGTTACGACGCTGCCAAATGGGAAGAGTTTCTTTACATCGTTCATCTCACAGCTTTGGATGGATTTGTTCGATGTGCCCTAAAACATACCCGGGTGTGAGAACTGCTTCCTCTTATTTCACATGCCTCCGCCGCCTTTAAACTCATCATTAGTGCGTTTGCTTTCTGAGAGCAGAGAGTTCAACACTGCACAGATGACCAACGTATGATTCAGCCCATTATTTCATTTGTTGTCCCTGAATACTGGATTCCTGCTCCAGATGGTTCAACGCCACCGCAGCAGCACTGCAAAACTGAAACCGTCAGGCATGTTTTTAAGGAAATGCCACTTAGTAAAATAAACAGAGCGAAGAGGAAATTTTGTAAGACATACTCTGCAGTTGTATTAGGGGGAACATTCCTCCCAGCTGTAGAGGCTTTACTACACTTCTAGCTGGGAGCAAGCTGGTTTGTCCCGGGGTATAAAATGGCCACATTTCATCATCATTTTGTTCCTTGGCGTGCTGTGAAGCGATCGTCTTTCTGATGAAAAAAAAAAAAAGTACTGCAGAGCTCAGCTACGCTCAGTGCCAGGGACTTGCTAAATACTCAGTTCTCGCTTTTGTTCGGTGGTCCCCAAGAAGAAAAACAACGGGGACGTGCCAAGACCTGACGCATGACGCTTGTGAGGAGCGCAGAGCGACAAACAAATAACCTGTTGGGTCTGTATCTTCCCTGATTCATCCTGAGGTTATGACGGGAAGGCTGCCAGCCTGGCCCTGTGGTGAAACGAAGAGCCATTTTGAGTTCAGCAGGTATCCGGGGAACACGGAGGAAAATGGCCTCCCTGTAGACCACTCATTCTGATACGTACAAGACAGACATGTAATCACTGGTTAGTTTCAATTACTGTCTTCTAAACAGACTCATCGAGTGCATAACTGGTTTCTCACTAAAGCCCATTTACCGTACTCCTCGTGAGTGAAGACATAGACAATAAGCCTCTGGAGGAAATGGAAAGGTCATGCAGTTACGATACGCCCTGGATGAAATCACCCACCGGGGCATTGAGCAATACCACACTCAGTACTATCCCGAGACTACGCCGGGATGCCAGATACACTTTAATAGATTATTATATCATTTAGGCAGCTGGCACTGAATTTACTGAGAGGGTTTTACTATTGAGTAGCCTGGACACAGTTGAAAGTGGCTGATATGCTGACGGTGTGGAACATGGAGGGGAGATCAGCTGCGGGATCAGCTGAGGGATCATGGGAGCTGAGTGTGGAGGCTGCGCTCTGTGATCTTATTAATGTGCTTTGTGCGACCCGGCACTTCATTCCACTCCTTGCCCACCCAGCTTAGCCCGGGCTAAGCAGCTCAGTCTCTGACACACACACACACATACACACACACACACACAATCACACACACACACACACACAAAAACACCTTCAGCACTGTAGGGTTGGATCTGCAAGTTGTCTGGCCGGTTTGTGTACGTCTCTCCTCTCTCTCCTCTCTCTCTCTCTCTCTCTCTCTCTCTCTCTCTCTCTCTCTCTCTCTCTCTCTCTCTCTCTCTCTCTCTCTCTCTCTCTCTCTCTCTCTCTCTCTCTCTCTCTCTCTCTCTCTCTCTCTCTCTCTCTCTCTCTCTCTCTCTCTCTCTCTCTCTCTCTCTCTCTCACAAACACACCTGCACCTGCACCAACCCTTACACTCCAAGCGCGGCACACTCCACGCACACTCCCGGGGCCTCACGCTGTCGTCTGCAGACGCATGTAGACACATGCGGACACGCTTCACTGGGTCGACAAGTCTTACGAGTCTACGAGCTGCGTGTGGAAACATGACAGATACGTCCGCGGCACAGAACAGACGTAGCTTCACCTTGGGGACGCAAGTGTGCGGAGGAAGTTACACTAATGGAATTTCACTGGTACAATGTGTTGTGTCAGTCAAACAGACGCAAACACCTAGACAGAGAGACGCTGTCGAAACACCTCACACAGATTATTCACGTTACATCCAATTAGAAGAGTTAAGGTGCACTGAAAACACACCGTCACTAGACACACACTACCTCTACTAATCTGGTGTTAACATGTGTTTTTATGTGAAGAACAGTGGATCTTCCTGGTGTATGACATGTGCTGTATAAATAGAAGTTGCCATAACATACTGTACGCTTCTACCTGTGCTGAATATGCCCTCATGTGAATGAGTTCATGTTATTATGCTGGCTGGCACCTGTTGAAACACTAATCAGAAGAGACTGGGTCATGATGAGACATGTGTGCGTGTGCAGGTGAATCATGAGCCGCGGAAAGCGCAGCAGGTGACAGACACAAGACAACACCCTCCCCTTCACAATGGAGGCATGAGCAGAGCCGTGGGCGCAGACTGTATTTCTCAGTAGTCAGTCTAAACTAGTTTGAAAACAAGAAAAGGTTTCGGACATTTCAAAGATATCCACCAATATTCACAGCGAGATTAAAGTTGCTTTCACGTGTGTCTCTGAGATCGTGTGCAAACCCTGGCTACAAGCTAAGCTAAGCTCTGCGCTTTGAGCCCCGGCCATTTCAGCCGTATGACCGAAATCCCAGGATATGTCTGCGAACAAAGCCAGCGATTCAGCGGTGGGGCTCGCTCTGCACCTCAACCCTGTCTCGCTCTCTCCTCGCCAAGCCTCAGATCCACCACCAGCCCGGGGAGAAGCACGCCGCACAATGGCACCATTGTCCGCGCTGAGGTAATGCCATAATTGTTACAATCTTCTCTTTCAGGTGAAAAACACTCCCACTTTTGACTCTCGGTGACACTCCGAGAGTTGTGTAGTCTTTGAGTGATGTTGGATTAGTCTGATACGAGGAAGGAAAACACGGGTGACCGGCTGGAACCTAAACAAGCAGCTGTGTGTGTTTATATACATCCGTGTGTCTGTGTGGAAAAGTCCCACAGGACCGGAGTGGCAGGTCTAATAACATCCTGATACTTCCTCAAGTACAAAAGAGCGGCCCGTTGGATAAGTCTAATAATTCCCACAACAAAAGGCCAAGTGAGAAATCGTTTTGTTTTTTTTCTTCTCCTTGGCCAGCAGTGTAGAAAAGCAGGCCAAACTACCAACACATAAATAAGTATGTTGAACACAGCACATCCCTATTGTCCAGGCTGAGGATGTGCTTCTCCTTCTCGGTTTTATTTATTTCTTTTCCCCCCTCGTCGTCAGTCTCTTATCGTTGGGGGCTTTGTATTTAGCGATAGGGATGTCAGCCCCCCATGTCCTCCCCGTGCTCCTGACACATCCCGGGGAGATAAATCACAAATATGAGCCTCTGGCTGGGCGGGACCAGCGAGGAGGAAACCGGTATGGCGGCTCCTGGTCGGCTTCCAGCGCGATGCAGGTCTGCGAGGAGAGCTTCCCCGTCTTTCATCCGTTTAGGAAACATCTGGAATCATCTGCCGGTTGAAATGAAAGTGGACGCGCGTGTGTGTGTGTGTGTGTGTGTGTGTGTCTTCCAGGAGGTTTGCCAGGAATGTTATCATTGTGTGTAGATTAACCACACTGTCCCAAAAAAATAAATGAAGGAAACTCACTGTTTGATGGCCAGTAAATGTTTGGGCTTTGACATCATCTCCAGTGAACAAAATTCCTGCTGAATATCAACAAGCAGTTTACAATCAGGCTCCTCCTCCTTTCTCACTGGAGCGAGGTCCACTACATCACCGGCGCCATATCTGGTGTGTGTGTTTTGAGAAGGATCACTAACTCTCCTGTCCGTTACCTATGAAAGAAAACAGGTACTATGACGCACTACGTACAATCATTTGTGAAGCGTTTACCTTGACGTAGAATAGACTTTAAAACGCTCCCTAAATCTGAATAGCCAAGAAAAGGTAAGTGTAATTTTTGAAGAGAGGGCGCCTGCTATTTGCTGCTCAGCAGGTGAGCAGACAAAGCCGGTGGTGGTGTGGCGTGTCTCTCCATGCCCGAGACGAGACGAGACGTCAGGCCTCGATGTGTTGACAGAGGCGGAGAGACAGAGGCGGCGAGGTCAGGGGTCACACCTGTCGGTAAAACACCTTCTCGCATGAGGAACCGTCACCTCAAACACACACACACACACACACTTTTTTCCCCTCTTTGTTATTTTCACATTATTATTATGATTGAAATGTTTTCGCCTGCGCTGTTGGTCATGGTGCCGGGGTCCACAGGGAAGACAGTTGCTGTGTTTGGAGCGGTGAGAGGATGTTCGCGTCTGGCTGCAACGCCACCGGGGATGTGATTTTTGGGAGCAGGGGGGAGGATGTTTTGCCTCCTGTGTGGTGACTCCTGACCCCCGCCATCCTCTCTCCCCAAACCTGCGTTACCTCTGTCCTATTGTGGCGCTTATCGCTGCATTATTGTACATACATTCTGACCACCGGGCCACACAGGAGATAACACTGGCTCCATTTCACATACAGATCAGTCTTGTCCTCTGTTCTCATAATTGTTTTGTGTCTCATTCGACTCCCATCTCTGTCTATATTTACACAGCTTCCCCCCAGCGTTTCCCCCCCGACTGCCACCTCATCCCTGCTGTTTTCCACCTCCCGTCTACGGCTTTCTCTTTCCACATTGCCACCTACTTTTTTCCCCCTCCGTCCTGCAACACCTCCTTTGGCACCTCCTGTGTGTGTGTGTGTGTGTGTGTGTGTGTGTGTGTGTGTGTGTTGTCTCAGTGCTGCGTGACTGCCTCGCCTGCTAAGACAACACGGTGCCGTCCTGAGGGCGCACTCTGGCCCCTGCCGATCACACTCCGCTGAGTCGCACTCGCGCCGCCTCTCATCTCCCCTAACGCACGCTGACACGGCCCTTTGAAGCCATGAGGAGCGGCGTGGACCTGGGACCGGCCCAACAAAAGCAACCTGATCCTCGGCTGACGCATGCGAGCGGGCTTACGGGCCCCCCGACAATGGACTGGAACAGCAGGGGCCCCCCCTTTTGCTACCTCTGTGTGTACCTTAGAAAAAGGACCTGCACACTGTTTTGCGGAGAGCTGGACATGTGAAAGGGGGTTCATCTAGACCTCATGATAGACTCAAAAATTAACTAATCCATTATAACTTCGCGGTGTGTTTGAAGGACCTCTTCTGGGCCCCCTTCTCCCCAGCTCTCACCTCACAGAGCTGGCTGGTGTAACCGCAGGCCCCTCGCAATCTGCGGCTTCTCAATTTCCTCTTCTGACACTAAAGCAACTCTGGTTCTGATCAGGCGGAGCCCGGGTTGAACGAGGATGTGGTTGGCACAGTGGTGGATGAGGAAAGGGGGGGGGGGGGGGGGGAGTCAGTCCAAGTAAAGAACCCCGCTGTTGACATCTGTGTCACCTGAGTCAGAGAGAGAGAGAGAGAGAGAGAGGACCGGGGTATCGAGAAAAAGATGGGATGGCAGTGAAGTGTGGCTGTGGGCAGGGCCGGAGTGGGACTCGGGAGTTTCATGCCTCAGACCAGTTTAGTTCACAACCTATTATACTGGAGGTATATAATTATACCTTTACTATTCTTTACAACCTTCACTAAACACTAAACTAAACACTAAACTTGAATGGTGGCTTGTAGGCAACGTTATATGTTGTTTTGCACGCCTGAGCATACCTGTCTCATCGTCACCATCAACGTCTGGTGCTTGTTCTGTAACGTTACCTTCACTCTCAAGCGGCGAGCTTGTTATTCTGGCCTTTTCAGCTCCCCCCCCCCCCCCCCCCCCTTTTCCTCTTTTCGATTCTCCGTCTTGTCTTTTTAATCTACTACTACTTATGTTTCTCTTTCTTTCGCATCTTCTACCTCCTGGGCTTCTGCGAGTGTAGCCTGCCCTGTGGTGTAGTCTAAGAGTTCAGGGGTCACACTTGCTGTCGTGTGAAGCTGATGTTGAATAAAAGTCATAAACGTACTCGCAGTAGTCGTCAGAGTTTTTAAAGGAACTAAAGCAACACCCTACATGATCTATTTATAAAATGATTGTGTTTACCGAGCCTGTCACCAACAACCAGCCCGGCCCACCGGGAATCTATTAGCGGTGAATGGATCCGTCGTGACTGTGACTAGAATCTGAGCATTAGTGATTATTTTGGTTTTGCTTGTGTAGGATACTCAGGCCTGTTAGCCACCATCTGCCTATCAGATACCCCCCGACCTGTTTCCCAAGATCTCTGCGCTCACTCTTGGAAACAGTAGACTATGCAAAGCTCAGCCCCTCTTATATTTGCATAGGGAGAGGAGGGAACCTGGAGATGGAAGACAGACGTATCTTTTGTGTCCTTGGCATGCCAGTGTGTGTGTGTGTGTGTGTTGTGTTTGTATGTGCTGATATGCATGCACGAGACAAGTTCCAACAGCTCAAACCCTGTTGGATGTCTCAGGCTGGTCTTGTTGTTGAACTAACTGTGGATTACCAGACTTCCAGGTAGACGTGGTCCTACTGACTGACTGACTGACTGACTGACAGACTGACTGAAATAATTCTGGGCTTCACCTCAACAATAATATCAACAAATACAGCTACAAGACGGCAGCGGCAGCAGCAGTAAACCAGCGGTGCTCTGCCGTGCATGTGAATGGCAGGTTTAGTACACACGGCTCCAGCGAGGGCCCTGGCTGGTAGCACTGTACTCACTACACTACTACCATATGAATTATTATTCAGGATATGGAACACTAACCTGCTTTTTATATTTCCTCCTCAAATGTGCCACTAGCTTTGCCAAGAGACTCCGTAGAGGAACTCTTCCAATGTCAAATTAGCATGTGTGTGTGTGTGTGTGTGTGTGCTTGTAGGTCACCTGTACATACTCCTGCGGGACCCCTCGTCATATTGCCGGCGGGGGCCCAACTTCTTTCACGCCTGCACAATATACTTCCCTGTTTGTCTTAAAAGTTTACACCAATTATATACCATCGCAAAACAGACTCCAACAATTACCTCAGCGCAGAGTAACGCAGCGTGTCCCATCCACTACATCTGGTTCACTTTAGCTTCAGCATCACGGAGCGCTTCCACCTCCAGAGTACTGTTGCTCTCTCTCGCACACGCACCAGATATGAATCATGGAGGACGGCGTGTTGCAAATCACTGCAGATTATGCTGAGAGCATACCGCCCGATGTATATTTCATGAGGCATTAGACTCTGTATTATTCATGCTTCTCTACTCTTGCTGTTTTTGTTTGGGAGAGATGGAGAGGTGTACTATACATTCACGGTACAGTGATGGAGGATTAAATGTCGAGAGCCCACAAGCACTCTGTGTTCCCTGAAGGGGTCCATCTATAATAGTATTAGGTGAGGGAAGAACTGATGTTAATCATTCGGTGAAATTTCTATACATAAAAAGTGACTTGTGTTCTGGAGGGAGCCGAAGTAGACGGGGGAAGAGGGAGGGGTGGAAAGAAAGTGTGTGCAGTTGTGGACTCCAGTATGATAAACGTTTTGTGGCAGCGCACCATGAGGTGGAAAAAAAACTCAACCTTCCTCCAGAGGCCGTGATGTGTAACCACCCATTCAACATCAAAAAATGGGTCTGGAACTCACTATCGACTAACCTAACCCAGGCTTTGTGTAGGTGCAGAAAAAAACACATTAACTGAACCACCTTCACGCTGACCTAACCCCATCTATAAACCTGCTTCTACTACCGTCTCCTCGTCTTGAACAGAGCGCTCTTTGTTCCTTGGGCGAAGAGTTGGAAAAAAGGAAGGAGACCACGGTCCTGCGCTGTAAATCATTTGAAACAGACGGGTCACAGTTTTGGTTGTAGTTTATAACTGCTAAGCTTACTGAGTATCGGCCCCCTGAGCAATCCCTCTAAGGCCAGCTGCTGCTTGCTGCAGAGCCGAGCGTATTGAGGAAGGTAGCCTGGCGGGGAGCCGACAGTCACTCATGCGACTTGTCAGAGGTATTTATGTGAACACACAAAATACTTCTCTGAAATAGTTCCTCTGGAATGTTTACACTGTCACATACAAATGGCTTCTTCACCGCCTTCACGTGCACACTTTACTTCGACTAAATACTCCATTACTTTGTGTTTTAACGCGGTACATCCCGTGTTACGTCTCCAAAACGTGGCAGGTGTTCCACCCGTTTGAAAGACGGGAACATGAGAAGTGAAGTTGTAGTAGAAAAGGATTACAGATTAAAGGTTGATAGGACAGAGAGGAAAAAAAGTAACATGCAGGAGAGCAAGAGGCAGGCAGGGATAGAGGGAGAAATAATAAAAAGGAGTGGGGGAGCAAATCCAATTTAGCCATATGTGATCCTATCTCCACAGCAACTCCTTGTGTTCGCAGTGAGCAGTTTGTGAGCTTTGGCACCGGCCGACTCTTCTCCCCGTGCTCGCCCCTTCCTAACTACCATCCATGAAAAGACGGGTAGACGGATAGAGGGGGCGAGGGAAGAGAAAGAGAGATAGAAATCGGGGCACGGATGCTGGAAGGACGTAGGTGAGAGAACGCGGGGAGAAAGGGAGAAGTGGAAAATCAAGAAACGAGCGCATGATAGGGAGGTGATGAAGTGAGCGGAGACTTGAGAGGGGAGTAGCAGGACATTCCTGAGCCAGCTGTGGGTTGGAGGGGGAATTCTCACTGAATGCCTGACAAATAAAACAAGACACAGGCTATTTCAGTATTCCAGGCAAAAACCCACTGGCACATCGCAACGGAATGAGGGGGGAAAGAGAGATTTTGGAAGGGAAGGGAGCCTGGCTAATGAGAGAACCAGCAGGCTGCACTGTCCGGTACGGCAGGCCCAAAACCACAGCAGTCCAGCGGTTAACCTTTAGCTGCCTCTCCCTCGCCTGTCTCCTCCACTACGGATTCAGAAACTTTGCAGCAGCAGCAGCAGCAGTTTTGCGGCCCCGGCGGCACACACATTCCCCCCCCCTCTTTAGTCGGACAGACAGACAGGTGGTGGAGCTGTTTAATAAATACAGGATTTGATGGAGGGAGGCAGAGAGGGAGGGGGGGAGTCAAAGGCCATCACTGACTGTAAACAGCGGCGAGGCGAGCAGCCATAACATGGCTACTGCTCTTCAGGGGATACAAAACCCCCGGACTCCACTCATAACTCCCCCGTTAATGACTCACCCATTCAACTGAGCTGCTGCTGGATACCTCAGAGGCCGTCGTTCCTGGTGGAATGACTGCCTACAGATGGCTCACCATATTAAGTGGTGCTTAAACCATTACAGTAATAGAGCAGTCAGCCTAACAAAGGGTAAAGTACAGTGTATCTGAACATTGTTTGTTGTGGGCTGCGATGCTGGGCTGACATCCTTACAGTATGTAAAAAGCCTGGGCAGACAAGACACAGTTCAATGGGCCTCATTCACAAAACGTTTCCTAAATTCTTGGTAAATTTGTCATATTTATGCGCGTACGAGAATTAGGCGCATATTATCAGTATTCTCTAGGAAGTGCGGCGCAAAAAAAACTACAGCGATGACCGCTGAGCAACCAAAGACGTCACCACAATAAAAAACAAAAGATTACCGCTTTGACATCGTCCTTCAAAACTGCCAGAGAAGCAAGCAAACAAAGCTTTGTTTAAAAACCAAGTGTCACATTGACAAAGATAGTGTTGAGTGTGTAGCCTGGCGGGAATCACGTCTCCTCGCCCTCATTACAGCACTTCATCTAACCTGCAGGTCCACATCCATACACACATAAGATAAGAGGAAGAGCTGCAGGCCGTCACTCCAACAGTTAGAGCATCTCTCACTCTCACTTCATATATAGATATATATGAATGCAGGCAAAACACACATAAGCAGTGTGGCGAAATGTCCATGCACTGTATTTAGATAGTGATCAGACTCAGAGGTTGAAACAACTGTTTGAGAAAGCCATGAGGAGAAACAGTGTGCTTGTAGTGCTGTTGGGCCATTGTGTAATTGTTTGCCTCCATGGATTTCTGCCCGCAACAACAAACACAAGCTATTGTCCGATCCCACGTGCACACACACACATCTCTTCACCACAACGGCTAACAGGGAGTGTGTCGGTGTGTGTATAGGTAGGAGGGGTTCGAGCTCACAGCCACTCGTCAGACAAGAAAGACGTTGGATTCACGTGGAACAGAGTGTGATTGATTTTATAGGCAGTAAGGACTTAACTGACTTTCAGCACAATGCAACAGGATGTGTAATCTGTGTTCGCTGTGCAACCGACAATTTATTTTACGAGAACACGCACACGCACTTCCTGTTCTTCCTGATTCGGACCATTTCTCGAGTTACTGTGCCGAGTGGCTGACGGTGCGCTGCCTCCTCTCCGGTTGTCAGCGCTCCCCGCGGGGCGGCTCCAGCTCTGAGGGGGGGGGGGGGGGGGGGGGGCAGGAGGCAGATCCACCGCAGTCTTCAAGGTTCTCTTTGTGGCATGTGGCAGAAGGCCGGGGGGTTTCCGGTGAGCGGCGCTCCGCCGTTGCCGCCCAGGGACGGAAGATGGTCACCATGTGTGTCACCGCCACATCACAGCCAACCTCCGGCTTCCGCCAAAGCCTGTTGTGATCTGTTTCCAACGGTCTGCCAGCAAGCTCACCAGTACCACTGCACACCCCTCTTACCCCCCCCCTGCCCCTGCCCCCCCGCAAACCACAAGGATGAGAGGAAGGGGGGAAGAGAAAGAGAGATGAGCATTTGACAAGGGGAATCCCACATTCTGCAATTTGATCCACTTTTCTGATACCTCAGTAAAATACGAGGACATAAAGAGAGCATTGACGGTAGGTATTGCTACTAAAAGGAGCAAAACAGCTGATATACAGTTAACCAGTTTAGCGTGTTGTGCACAGAGAGGGGAGGTTCCTCTGCTCTAGACTTTATGTCAAAAGCCACTTCCCAGAGTTGAGTCACTCATCTAGGATGACAGCAGCTGGTAGACCGCCGTGACCGCATCCACTGTCCTCTCTTCTGACTACTCATCCCGGCTCTCTTCTCTCTCTCTCTCTCTCCCTCCGCACTAGAATTAGTCTGCACACATTGCCCCGATGTTGCCGGGTCACAGCGTGAGTGACGCAAATAATTTTCAATTTCAAAGGGTTTTTCTTCAAATGATAGTCGTGCGGTGATCTCCGCTAAACCATTTCGGAACATTATGTGGATAATGAACGTGCCTCATGGAAACAACCTTTGAGCGGCGAAACAGTTCAGTCCCTTCTCCATATCCCACATCACTGATGGAAATGATTAAGTATATTGGAGTGTAATTCCACCCCCCTCGGTCTGGCTCTTAAAATAGAGAAATGGAGAGGCCGGCTGGCCCGGGCGGATGTCTGAATTCCTCTGATTGGAACAGAACAGCAACTTGTTATTAGGCTGATGCTGGCCTGTGACCGCACCAGCAGGCCTGCCATGTGGGGGAGAGGAGCATGGCATCACTCATAGAGGCCCCCCCCCCCCCTCCCCTTTCTAAGGCCCTCTCTCCAGAGCGTTGCCAGGCTGCGGGTTTTTCGCGTAATATTGATTTCAAAGGCATTCCTTACATTTGAATGTAAACACAAACACACAATCGCGCACGCATGCACTTGCACACGCTTTTAAGATGGCGAAGAGATGCCTACAGCAAAAGAGGCACCCGCGTCGAGAGTTGTTTTTAACTTCGGTATCTCATAACATCCATTTTATAGTGTTGGTTTATATGAAACATGTGTGCGAGCGCTCTACCCACAACTGTGAGTGACTGGCAGCACTGTAACCAGTGTGATATTTATCATGTTAATAACCCACACACGTCTGGCACAGTACAAATGTTCTGGTCACTGTGTTCAGTAGAGGCTGGTAGGAAATGAGGCATGAACAGCTGTAACATTTCAAACAAAGCAGAGGTTAAGCAGAGTATGTATAATTCAACCACCTGAAAGTTACAGCTTCCAGCCCTGTAATTTGGACCTCTGCTAAAAGACAAGGCGATCGCTACAATAACAGCAGAAAATGTAACAAAAAAAAAATTTTTTTTTTTTTAAAGAACTGGTGCTCGGGCATTTGTGAAAGCTGAGACTGTTGGGGTAACGGAGAGACAAGCGGCTTTCGAAACACAGGACACTGAGCTGTCTCGCTGAGGTTAACCAAACAAGACTAAACACTGGCCGCAACCGCAATTCAGACGTTAAAACTCTTGTTACACAGACAAACAAATGGGATTATTAAATGGAGAGGAAGTGTTCCCAAAAATCTCAGCTAAAACCAAAAAGGGGGAGTAGGCTAGCGAGAGGTCAGCTGTTGAGTCAAATCTGACTTCTGATGCCACGTTAAATACAACGGTACAGAGGATGCGCCCTAACCATAAAACCACTTCGTGTCTGAAGTGGCTTGGATCTTCAGATGTGTTCGAGGCCCATAAAGATGAGTAACATCAACCCTCTACAACCCTCTCCCGACCAACAATATATCACTGATTCTGAAAGACTCTCGGCTTGACCTCTGGCGAACGAGGCAGCTATGAAGGCCTTAAAAACAAACACATCATACTGTGTCAAAGATCGCAGGGCGCAGCTGAAGATTACAAAGTTGATATTGAGAGACTAGAAGCTAATTGATGTATGACGGCAGCCTCCAGCATCATATGATAGGAGAACTGATAGGAACTGTCAGATGTCAACGCGAGACAAAAAGATTTTAGTAGCGACCCGAGCGTCTGATTTGGGAGTCCTGTGATATATCTGCGGGCCCCGGGGTTGAGTAGTTTCACAACGCTGATACACTGCCCCCGCAGAGACCGGCGCCGGCCACGCCGTCATCTAACAGACATGCGCTCAGATCACATGCTCCAACTACACACTAGCGATCGCTTATGATCCATTGTTAGTATTTCAATTCGGCCAGGAACAATTCCTACAAAGTCTACATCACCCCATGCAGTGAGAACAGTCCTCTGAGGAGCAGCGGTTACACAAGGACAATGCATGCAGTGGAAAATGACTCATCACCTGAAACTTTTATATTGATTATGTAACATTTTGCAGCCCTAATGAATTTACCAGATTGATGCTATCTGATGTGATTCATCTCTTTTTCCAGCGAACCGGGATGAAAAAAAAAAAAGAGCATCACTGTTTTAGTACTGCTTGGCAGCACACATCGCTTCGGTTGCCTCACACGGTTCCACTCCAGCAGAAACATTTCCATTTAGACTTCATTTGGCATCATTCATGAATCCATTTAACTGAGTAAATGTACTTGGAGGTCTCATGTTGATTGTAACTGCCGTTAAAGCTGTTGATTTTTATTCTCATGTAATGGGATGCCATCGGAACACCAGGTAATGAAAATGTTATCCCAACAAAAAAAAACAAAAAAAAGAGAGAAACGGAAAGCAAATACCCCTTTTAGCCAAGAACTAATAATAAAGAAGTCAACACTGTCAAAAGTAATTTCAGAGACAAGGGCTGAACTCGATCTGACCAAGTGCACTTCTGGTGGAATGGTTTGATGATATTGTAGCCATGATCTCCAATCACAGAGCGCGTCTGACCTCCATGTTGAGCAGCCAAGTCCCCCCCCCCCACCCCCGCCTACCAAGCACTGCAAGCAGATCCAACTGGGTCCAGAGTTGACCCATAGGCCCAGAATAGCTGCTTTCGATAGCTTTCCCAAACCACAGGCCTGGCCCAGACCCAGACCGTAACCCAGAACATTACCCCTCCCCTCCAGCCCCCTGCTCCCACACCAGCCCCTGCCCAAATCCCAACTCGCAAACATCTAACCCCAAGACACCTTGTCCAACCCGTGGACTTGGCTCAGAACGATACCTATTCCCAGCCCCCGGGGTCCTCCCACCTCCCTGGCGTGTTTGGCTTCCCCTCTGCCTGATCCCAGGGAACAGCCGTTAATCTAAGGGGGCGGGGGGGGGGGACTTTTGAGAACGTCTCCTTTTAATTATGAGAGAAGTCTTGACTGACGGCTCGTATAATAGATTCCAAATGGCGAGCTGGGGTGAGGGGGTGGGGTGGGGAGCGGGGTACAGGGGGCGGAGGAGGTAGGCCACGGAGGGAGTCGAGGATCAGGAGGAGAGGGGGGAGGGTGGGGGAGTAAAGAGAGATATGACTCCTTCTCAGGTTCTGACCCTTGGCTGCCCCCGCGCACGTGTGCCTGCCACAGATTGAGACCAGATTGACCGCGTTAGCCGAGGAGATGACTGAGTGACAGAATAATCTGACTAACAGAATCACGCAACGGCCCCGTGGAGCTGGCATCCCGCCCCCCGGGGGGTTGTGTCTCTGGGCTGCTGATGCCTTATACGCTCCACAGATCTTTAACTCCTGCTGGTATTGTTGATAGCGCGGCACCTCTCCAGCACGGATCCATGGGGGGTTTCTGCCTTCTCCGGCTAACACAAACACAGGCCCCACCGACCCTCCCTCAGCACCAGAAGCCCCTCAGCATCCATCTTCATAGAAATAGTTGGTATGAGTTTGAATCGTAATCTTTTATGTGCAGCAGCCCCCCCCCCTCTATTCCCAGGACACAGAGACCCCGAGATCTTACAGCAGAAGGCTTAGCACTAAGGCAAAAATAATAGAATCACACAAAAACAAAACAACAGCTAATCATTATGGCTCCAAACAGATCACTAACCCACACACACACACACACACACACACACACACACACACACACACACACACACACACACACACACACACACGAGGACCACCCCTGAGAGCTGACCTGGCCCTGCCCCCTACCGCTCAGTGCTGGCGTGTGTCCAGAACAAACTGGGCCTCTCCATAGGGAACAGCCGAGGCCTGAGGCCGCGCTGCTTCGCAGGCGCCGAGGGGGCGGCGGGCTGCCAGTGGTCAGACCCTAGTGAGGCTCCCGGGAGGGGTGTTGCACTGACCCCATCCTCACACCAGCCAGCGCCTGGTTTCGGGGGCCGGGGGCCAGAGGTCGAGTAGAACGGCACTCCTACTCCGAGTGAGCAGCTGGGTGAGCTGTCACGCGGATGAGCTCATTTTGGCCACGATCCAATAAGACGCGAGCCAGGCCCCTGAAGACTGAGCTGTCCCCATGAAGTCACTCTGCAAGCACGGATCACCACGGAGCAGGACGGCAGCAGCAGCAGCAGCACATGCACTCTACAGACCCACAAAGACCGTCTTTAGATTACAGTCCAGACAAAAGAGGGCTCAGAGATTCTGAGGGCCACATGAGGCCACAGTGATGACAGGAAGAGCAAAGAAAAAACACACAGCAGAAACTATATTACAACATTAGATGGGGTCATCATACCTTGAACTTAACTGGCACTGGGTGAGATTGGCTGTCTGTGGCAAGAATTCCTGTTATGGACACAGATGCTACCCGATGCCCGCGAGTCCAAGGAAGGACCAGTCACGAAGGATGAATTGGTCAAGTAAAACTGGATTAAACGTGAGCAAAATGACATTTAATTCAAAGAAATGGCAGGAAGATGGAGGGAGGCATACAAGACAGATGAGCATGTCTTCAAGGCTAATTTTAGTCTTATCACATTCTTAATCAGGCAACTGAAAATGTGAAAAAATCTCTTATCTCTTTGCAAGACTTTGACAACCTCAAGTGACGCTAAGTAGTGTCTCACCCTGAGCAGCCCTCAACAACTTTCAGATATCGTACAAAGGAAGACATTTCCCAGAAGGCCGTGAGGTGCTCTCAGCAGGCCTCCTGATATGGTTTTAACCCAAACAGACCAGCTGGCCAACAACCCCCTTTCTCCTGCTGCTGGTCCCTAACGC
The DNA here is from genome assembly GCA_034670385.1 of Hoplostethus mediterraneus. NCBI lineage: Eukaryota > Metazoa > Chordata > Actinopteri > Trachichthyiformes > Trachichthyidae > Hoplostethus > Hoplostethus mediterraneus. Next base: position 429,238 of record JAXDDW010000058.1, read on the forward strand.
AAAGATAGCACATCTGTCCTTCACCGTTAGACAGACACACACACACACACACACACACAGTACATATACCAGTGCATTGCGAGTCTATACTTGCTCGCACACGTGCAAATTCTAACATACAAAGACACATACTGGAAGCGAGTGGAATCTGGGAGGTGCTGGGGGCTGATAGCGCTAGTCAGACTCCTCCAGGTCAACAGTGATAAGGAAGCAGAGCTAATTGGAGGCTGTCTCCTCTCTAACAAGGCCAGTCAGTCCTCAGACAACACAAGGCATGGAGGCTGTTCAACAGACCTCAGAACAGTCAGAATCACGCATTGTTTCGCAGGTCAAAATCTCATTTCCTAGACAGAGACGACTTGACTGGCGAGTGAAGACTCTCCCGATATCAGGTGGCTGGAATTCAACAACAAAATGGAAGCAACGCAGACATTTCTAATTAAGGTCAGCACCAGAATATGACCTTTTCATTCAATTAGCCAAATGATCTATAAGAGTCTGTGTGCACTCCTGATATAAAAACACACTGCCCATTAACCTGTGGTCTTTAAAAGCACGCAGCTTAGCAATTAGCCCACATTCCCAAAGATATCCAGCTGCCTCCATTTCCAAATGACTATAATTCCAAACAACAACGTGGTAATTTCCTAGGCAGAGAGCGCATGTCTGGTGTACTGCAGATTATGGCTTGTTGGAAACTTATAAAGACTGTGGTTTCCTGGAGGGAGACCGCATCAGCTGTCATATTCATAATTATAGCATTTCTGCTATTTCTATCAATCATGTAATTATCATATCTCTGCTATTTCTATCAGTCATATAACTCAGTCTTTTTTACTTTGCTTTTGCAATTTCCTTTCGTTTCAGATCTTTAGTTTAAGATCCATAATGTTCAAGGCGTACAATATATGGTTTTTCCTTTCCGCTCTATTTTCAGCACAAGGCTTTGAGTGCTTGACTTGCTGTGCGTATGAGTCCCTACAGCCCGGTTATTCTTTGCTTCGTCTTTACCTTAGACGAGTAGAGATTGACTGGCATTGTGTTTCTGTTGAAGTCAGCCTTTTTGTTTTTACAGGTGTTCAATTCTCTAGATAACTCCCTTTCAATGCACACAAAATGATGCCACGTCAAAAAAAAACAACCTTAAACGGGCGAATTACAGTCACGTGTTTAGGCTCCATTTGGAGGCCAGTAAAGAGTCGTGAACTCAAGGCCAGTGTACTCTTGGTTGCTGCTCCACAGTACCTCCCACTCCATAATAATAATTAGAGGGTAATTAGAGCCTGAGCCTCCACTGACGAATCTGCCTAACGAGCTGGAGGTTAGTTTCTCCTGCGCCAGGTGTTGGAGGGCATAAACAGGAAGTCGCAGCAGGAGTAACACCTGGGAATAATAAACTGCTCCAGCTCGGGGCCGGGCCACACTGAAAATAAGGTAAAGGCATCATACACAAAGTCGACACCATGACTAGTTTACTTTAACCAGGTTAACCAGAATACGGCTTTTAACTTGTCATTGGGTAGAATAGGCCTATGTTCTTTGATAATACAGTTTAACCTAAATTAGAGAATGGGCGGTTTCAGCCAAGGAAGGTGATTGGTCAAACATGTTCCTACTGCATTGATACTTCCAATAATATATTTATTGGTTGCTATACCAGCTCTTGTAGTAACCGTGGAGGTAGTGAGCAATCTTTTTTTTCTCCTGTTGCAAAGACGTGTATGCTGGGATAGGCTCCAGCTCCCCACACCGCTGAAATGGGTTATGGGTAAATGGGTAGAGAAAAATCAGTGAATGAATAAACAAAGGTCATCTTGAGGGCAAATAGGGGGACGATTTGCATCTGTGTCCGCCACAGTTGAGTCATTGATTACGAGGGGGAAATGACTTTGGTTATCTACGCTTCTGTGACGCTGATAACAATTGCTGGGTCATGAGGGGAATTGGAAACACACCCTTTCTCTGAGTAATAATAGTAACAAGTCTTCCAACGAGGCTGGTAAGCCACACAAGCGCTCATATTGTCCTCCTACAGGCCTGATGAGATGATGCATGAGGAAAATAAGAATGAACTATAATCAGAATCATCAGTTCTGGAAGTTCCCCAACATATGATTGGTGATTAAATGGATTCTGATTCACATCTAAGGCCAATTTCAAAACGTGATATGGAGGCATGCAACGCTATTCACGCAGCAAACAAAATACCAGCGTCTAGACTACCTGACCTGATCCAGGCATATGGAGTGTCTTGGAGGGAACTATTGAAATGCCCGCAACCATTTTGTTTTCCATTCACGTTCTATAATGAACAGATTTGACTTCATCAAAACACTATTACTCTGTCTGCTCCATGATGGTTAAGTCGGGCAAATTGCTATGGGTACCACTTAATCCCGTAATAACCAGAACAGTGGAAAGTGCAAAGAGGTCTTTCCTAATATCACACCAAACTGAGTCAATGAGGGAGCACCCCCCCCCCCCTCTCCACTCCTCTAAAAGGCCACCATTGTATGTGAGGCATTGCCATGGCTACTGCCGGCGAACTGTAAGCCTTTTAGAATTATTAGCATTCCTCTCTATCCTGAGCACTGTAGCAAAGCTGCTCGCTTTACCATCAATCCGCCTTAAGAGAAACACACCATTTCTTTCATTAACAGGAATTTCCATCTAGCAGGGAATTAATTAAAGTCGTATTATAGGCTGCAGGAGTATTGAACAACCCAGACAAACTCAACAGCACCCACGGAGGGTGAAGTGAACGTGGCACGGTGAACGAGTGCGGTAGGAGGCCGGTGAACCCACTTCACTTCCCTGAACTCAGCAGTTACTAGGCAAGATAGGGGCATGACAAGCAATTGGACAATGGACATGGATGTGCTCAATGACATATCCATTCATCTTGGTTACATTGAATCCTTGAATTCAATGGCGTACACTATATTGAAACCTCCATAACGGTCTGACCTATAAGGCCTGTGGTCTGACCTAAGCCTGATTTTGGTTTTCTATTTGTGTGATGGACAACTAATGGGAGACTACTGACCAGACCCCTGGGTGATCCAGAGGGTGGCGTAGCTGCTGTGGTGACTTTCATATTAAAGGGCCTGTGCCACAATTACATTTTCACATTAAGATGAAACTTTATTGATCCTCGTGGTGAAATTTGGTACTCAAAATTACATACTCAGTTACTTGAAGAGATCAATTTTTAAAAAATGGCTGATTATAAATTTGATATGGTTTTGTGGTAAATCCACACGGTGGTACAGAGCCACTGTTACACTGTTTGGGAATGAACCCTGATATGGCTTTATAAACTGTGTGGCTACAATAGCCAGATGCTATTGATACTCTGGCAGCACACTCAATTACCAAGATCGAAATAAATACATCATGAATGCCAAACCCAAATGAAAATAACCTAGGTTATTTTAAAAATATTATATATATCATATTTTCTACGCCCAGCTTTGTGAGTGTGCATTTAAAGCCAAGTGGGACATCTACCCTGGAAAGTCCCCTGAATACAAGGGAAAAGCAAAACTTAGTTGCATTAATCACATTATAGAAAAATGTAACCTAATATAACAATGATTACTAGCATAAGGGATTTCTGCGCTGTGTGGTTAACAGCCCAACCCCACCTAGGTCTGGATCATGCAACAATTGCATCTTTGTTAGTATCGGGCGGCGAGCTGGCTGAGACAATGTGGCCCCTATTGGGCTCTAATGAGAAAGCCGGGACCGATAGTGGCACAACGGGCCCTGTTCTGCAGGCTACCAGGGACGCTCCGCTATCAGCCCTGGGATTCCTCCAGCCTCTGGCACCTCCAGTGATGCAGAAAAAGTAGGTCTGCATGGGACCCCAGGGGAGGCACGGCCCTGGTGACATTCTGTAGGTGTGCCAAAACAGCTAAATGGCAACCGTTTCCCTGGAGTGCATGCAGACTATAGCTTCGGTTTCACCTATCTGTGTTGTTCCAGGTATTGGTTTCACCCAGCTGCGATGGTAAGCTCTACCAAAACCCACTCCACTCAGAGACATGTTTCATGAAACTGTAACCAAAATGGGATGCTTAAAAAACTTGTTTCAACAAAAGGCTTTTACAGTTGTCTTATAGATTGTTAAATGTTTGGAAGTTGCAATAATAAAACATGGGAAATAACTGGGGGTTTTCAACCATTTATTGTCAGAACATGAACAATTATTTTAACTGGCAGATTACAATTTGATTCATCCACAAAATTCAACATTTTAATGTTGTACTGTACTGTTGTCAGCCAGATGGGTAGACCAACCGATACAGGACAGCTTCAGTCTATTCCTGTATCTTGTCATGCTGGATCGTTAGCTGCTAGGATTTACAGCCCCAGTTGATCAGGAACCACGTGCCTACTGGACAGGGATCTATTGATTAAAGAGAGCAATTGAGGTTAACTGAATGTGACGGAGATAAAAGTGGATAATGAACATTTGCCATTTATACTTGTATACAGAAATCCAATCAAGGTCTTTCCATTCAAAGATCTCTGGAAAAGTGAGTCAGCAGTTTGGCAAGGAGAGGCAGGTGCGTCCCATATGACATATGAGACATTACAGACCTTTGTAGTCAACGCACCACCCTAGCTTAGGGCCTGATATAACCTCAATACATTTGTGTCAGTATAGCTCACAATTAAAGCATTTCAGTTACCTTGGCAACCACCTGGGGCCTGGTGACTCCCAACCAATCACAAAGCTGATTCCTGTGGGTCCGTACCGTTGGAATGTTACTCTCCCTGGAGCAGATGTGGCAATGTGAGGGGAAGATCTTACATATGTACACAAAACATTTAATAATAGAACAATTGCACCATACACTAATGTGTCCACTGACCAGTTAGTGTCACTTAGCAGGGTCATGACGTCATCCAACACCTCTGGATCGATGATGTCATCGTAGGTCAGCATCATCTCGTACATCTGGCTGGCTGTGGCCTTCCTAATCTACAGATGGAGGGAAGGACCAGTAGATTAGGAAGAGATCAAGAGACAAGAAGGACATCCAGAGCCCTTTTCCCCACTATCAACATCCTGAAATGTTCTCAACAGTATTGCATGTGCAGACTGGCACAACTCAATACACAAAGCTGGGGACACTCAACAGGATCTGTAGGCTGATTATAGCCATTATTTAGAGATCACAACTGGTTTTGTGGCTGTATGTCAATCGCAATGGACAGTAACATGTGATAATCTTGAGTGTGTGAGGGTTAAGGAGTTGAATTTCTTGTCTGTCGATCCAGGTGGAACATCATGCTTATTTCTTATTTCATGCTTATGTTTGATTTTTACGACTCACGAAATGTGAGCTGGTCAACAACTCAAATCTGAACGGAGACAATAGCTAATGTGGGTTGAGTGCAATACAAGGAAAAAAATGGGTATTAGTGTTGACAGAAAAATGGGAACAAACTTTGAGAACAGGCAAAGAAAAAGACCAAAGACTGAATATAACATATAATATAATAATCCAGTGAGGCGGGGGACCTACCAACAACACATTTTACCATTATTTGGCAGGTGTTAATTTTAGACCCTTCAAGCAAGTGATGGTTAAAACTGGATTCAGGCAAGTTCTCACAAATGTGACAGTTTGACAATTGAACTGCAGAATTGTTGTGGGAGGGACGGGAGGGAGCAGGGACTGGGAGTGGTTCGGTCTTAAGATGGCAGACTTACCACGGGGAAGGGATGGCAGAGAAGCATCAGCAGCTGGGACAGAACTTTCTTCCTCACCTCGCCCTGGAACTGGATCAGCCCACAGAACCTGGAGCGCAGCAAACAGCAGAGTCAACATGCGCCTCGATCCAGTGTGTCATGTGTACGTTTGTCAATGGGCTTGAAACTCACACAGCTATACAGGAGCGTATCTTCAGAATATCCTTGGACTTCTTGATCTCTTTGCAGAGAGCCAAAAGGTCCAAACAGAACGGGTGACTACACACAGAAGAAAATACACTCTATAAGATATCTTCCTCATTGGTTTTTCTTTTGGCTTTTGGCATAACTATATTGTCTGTTACACTCACTTCTCTTGTGTGGTGAAGATTTCAAAGCAGCTGTTAGCGAGCATCTGATCCAGCATCTTCAGGAAAGGAATGGACACCCTGAAGAGGGGGAAGAAGACATTACAATGCCACATAAGTCACAGAGAGGATGTCTTCTGTTACGCAGTATATACAGTATGTTTCTGCTGGCTTGTCAGTGTGTTTGAAACGTCAGCACAAGCATATTTGTTCTCCACACCAAATACTAACTGCAAAAGATTATTCATTTGAACACAACAGCAACAATAAGAAGAAACAGAAGAGGAAGAAGAATCTGTGTAACACTTTCAAAACACTGTTACAAAGTGCTTCATAAAGGAGGAAATAAAATACCAAAATAACATCAACAGTGTGTGTGTGTGTGTGTGTGTGTGTATACCTGTCATTGCGGAGATGGTCTTTGAATATGCTCAGCAGTGTATCTCCAAACTGTCCCAGAGCAGCACTGTTCTGCTGGATCTCTTTCAAATGATTAAACAGCGACTGGGAAGAAAAATGCACCTGAAGAAGAACAGCAGGAGGGTAACAGTTACTGAGGAGCAGCAGTAGCCTCAAGGTTTAAAAAGCATGCTCAAAACTAGAATGTCACCAGTTTCAAACCCTGAACCAGAGGGAGAAATGAATAGGAGCATTTATTGTTCCTTTAAACAAGGCACTTAATAGCCAACAGCTCTGGTGGAGTTGCTCAGAGGCCAAGAGTAGAAGACGTGTATGAGTGTCTCTAAACAAGTAAAGTAAGTAAAAGTAAAGTAGGTATAAGTAAAAACAACAACAACCCACATGACACACACAAAGCAGTGTTGGTATCTGCCAGTAGCAGATAAAGATGCTAAAATTATGTTTATCTATCACTTTCATTACACATGAGAGAGGAGACTATTTGATGAGATTAACCTACAGTGTACAGTAGTGAGTACAAGTTCAATAAAGCCAGCATATGAAGGACTATACTCATAACTGTAGTATCAGTGCGAATGCAAAATTTTGATTATTGTTGATGTTTAATACAAATTCAAACCTGCACGTGTACACATGTAGATAACACATGTAAAATAGCATAGGCCATACAAATGCTACTTCTTGACGAACTGTCTTTAGTTATTGGCCAACACAGTGGACTGTAATAACAAAATGTGATATCTGTGCTAATACATAGTATTAAATGAGTCTGAATGGGTCTAATAAAAACACTTGTCAGCACAGGAGATAAACAAAGTCATTTGATCAATTCCAGGACTTGCACAGCTACTGCCGATTGGCTTGGAAGGGCAGTACAGTCTCTACGTGAAAGGAGAGACAAATCAAAAAGATGCTTTATCACTCAGGTCTGTGTGCAATATGTGCATGTGGTGTGAGAATTAGGCCCATGGATGGATGAATTCTTGGCTCAGCATCCTCCACACAACCCTGTACAAACATATCAGTCTCTGAGGGTCTATCTGTGGCAGGGAAAGGCTGGGAGAGAAAGAGCAGGAGGTAAAAGCAAGAACAGAGCCAGATCGCCTCCTAGGGAATATGTTTACAGCCTCTGTTGGCAGATGAGCTGAGCTTTACTGACCTCTCCGCTCCTATTAAAAGGCTTTAACGTTATTTTTCTCTATTATATCCACAAACACTGATGGTTAAAAATAACCAAACCACCATAAATCACCGCGAATGGACAGGACCTCTCCCGAAGGATAGGCTTTCACAGGTTGAGTCACATCGGAGGAGGAGAAAAGACTGGTCCCAGTTTGGGGCCCCAGTCTGGGCCTTTTGGAGTAACGAGAGTAGGGGTTCAGGAGTGGGAAGTTAGCAGACACACGCTTTTAAGCTCTCATTCAGCACTGCAAGACCGAGATGCTTCTAATGGAAAGTTTTCGCCTGCCAATACCACGAGGGAACCGTCAGATCAATTTGTTCTGGAAAAGTCTGGATCGCGGTTTGAAGTGGAGCTTGTTGACAGCTTATTGCCAGCAAGGACAAAGTGGAGATGGGCTGAAGCAACACAACCTGATATTTGTGTGATTTTAAGAGTTTTATGAAAGTCGAAAGTCCCAGACGTGTGCTGTGCAGAGGTTAAAGCAGACTAAATTAGAAGCTATGGTGCCCCCTGTTGGCCTAAAGGGCTACTAAATAATAACAAAAACACATATAATCAGGCCTTAGAATTTGAACACTTGCACTAGTTATGGTATCACATGGTATTCACATTCAACTGATAATAGATTGACCAGATCACAACAATGGGAGTGAGTATGGGACAGAGTAAAATCGCTGTGGTATAAATTTTACCAGTGCTGATCCCACCTTGCTATGTACTAAGTCTATTCTACACTGAAATACCTGTAAAATGCAATTTATTTTTCTGTTTTTCAAATGTTACTGTTGTAAAAAGCTGAAACAATATCGTTAAAGGCAATACAATGCAAAAATCAATCCTACTCATGACTAAAACCCACAAATCAATGACTGCAGTATATGAAATTCAGCCTATTACCCTGTCCAGCACTAATTCAAGTACGATTTCTTTTCATTTTCAAAAACATCATTAATGGTGTATCATTATGTGATTTTTTTATGGCCTTAATGTGAAAAAAAAACTACTGACACTTGGCACCAACAAATACAGTGATTCAATATTGTGGAATATACTGCTTTGCTTGTACGCTGTCCAACTAGTTAGTCGCACCCCAGGTTCTGTCTGGTTGACCTACTGTGGACTCGGTGATCCCTCCCACAGACACAGTGAGGCCCAGCAGGGTGTGGTACTGGTATTGAGGCAGTCTCAGCAGTTGGGTGATATAGGGGAAGGCTTGGGATGGAGCATTCCAGTTCAGACTGGCTGTCGTCTCCCTGAAAGACACAGCGAGTAGAGCGACACCTCAAGTCAGAGATCAACAAATATCACAAGTTACCGCACACACAAAAACTGTTGCACCTGAGGGCGTCCCATTTTATGTGAATTTGAATGAATAATGAAAAATAATGAATATGAATAACTCTTAGACAACATAATCAGTAGCTGATGTTTCATAATCGTCCCATATTAAGCTGAAAGTTGTTGCAATTGCAGCTTTTCATGCTGCCAAAGGAGCTGCAGCTTAAGGGCAGGCGTAACTCACATAGGAAAAATGCTCAGCAGCTCCTGTCGATGGGGGATATGAGGCACTGCAGGCTCTGTGCTGTGGAGGAGGCGAAGGAAGATGTTGCCAGCGTGGGCTCTGTAGCGGTCAATCTTCTCTGCTGCCTGCTGGGCCAGGCAGCACATCATACACTTCACCCTGCATGAAGAGAAATAAGAGATGATGTGAGGAGGAATCACAACCTCAAAGCCTCCCTATCCTAGCCAACATGACCAACCTTAGCTTAAAAATGTCATATAATTCTACACTTTTTTTTATGACACCTTTGATTCGACACTCAACACTCTCACAGTTACATTAGCTTAGACTCACTCTAGGTGCTGGACCCTGGCCGATCTACAACGTGGGTGCTGGCTCATGGTGGATATGGAGTACTGATGCCGGCCCAGGCCAAAGTGGGTTGTGGCGCCAGACCCGGTTGACGCAGGATTTCTCAAGTTTTCCTTGTCTTTATAGAGGCTTCAGGCTGGTGGTGCTGGCCAGGTTGGGCTACCTCAGGCAGATTAGGTAGACTTGCTATGTCCTCCTCTCTGTTAAATCTTTTCAGTCCTCGTCAACCTGTTATTATGTTTTCATGTGCTTTTGTTCTGGTCATATTCTGTATATGACCAGATATCATAATTGTCATAATTTGACTCATAATTGATAACTGACTGTGTCCTTTGAGGCTTGTTTGTTGAATTCCCTACAGTGGTGCCACTCCACTAAACATAAGGTACGACAAAGTCCGTGCATCTAATATCATTTACCACCAAAACTTACCAACTTACCTGCTTATACTGACTAAACGTCTGGTGACAAAGTGAAGAAAAAACAAATGACTGACAAGATAGTATTACTTGGTGTGATTAATTAGTAGATGTATCTCACCATACTATCTTGATATTATCAATTGGTCATTCCGAACATATTTCTGCTAATTTATTGCCTGGCCCTCCACTATAATAATAAACCTCTAACCTAAAATGTGGATTGACTTAGGCTAAGGTATGGTGAGTGGCCACACCTTGACACATCCTATTGATGCCAAAGATTACTTAAGGCAATAAACAAAGAACAAGTCAGAGAGGGACTTGAGCTTGTGTTTAGATTCCTACTCACATGTCTGGGGAAAGGAGCTCTGGAGCACTGCTGGCCACCAGCATAGTCACATCCATCAAACTGGTCATCGCTGCCTCTCTCACCCTGCATGTGCAGACAGACAAAGGGGGGTGATCATTATTTCATATATTATAGAGGAATAACCTTATAAAATCCTTATATAAACCTCAAATACTAATGAAGATATCCCAAATAAACAACATGCACAAATAAATATTATGTACTTTCATTGTTTATTTAACAAAAACTAATAGCTTGTGGCTCCTCCTTTAGCAGTGATGACTTGGAGTAAACGTCTCCTAGAGCCACAATCTCTGGCATCTTCCTGGAGGGATTTTGTCCCACTCCAAATCAACTGAGGTCTCACATGAACAGCTCTCAACTGGATTTAGGTCGGGACTTTGAGTTGGCCAATCTAAAACACTACACCTCTTCCTCCTTTCTTTGGTAGAGTTGCTTGAATTATTAGGATCTTCGGCTTGTTTAACAGTCACTTTCAGCCGTGCTTTAGCTCTCAGACTGATGGCCTGACGCTCGGTTCATGAATTCTCTGGTTTCCCTCAGAATTCATGGTTCCCTCAATGATGTCGAGTCATCCATGCTTATCTGTCTTTATTCATTTGTCTCATTTGTTTAAATAAAAAGTAGGTAGCTAACTTATTGCACTTTTACCTTAGCTCTGGTTCTGCTCTTAGATGCTTGTTTAGGAAGGAAATGCACTTACGATTTCTAGTGACTAGTAGTTCTCGTGGCTACCTACGTTGAATGCACTTATTGTAAGTTGCTTTTGCATTGCAAATATTTGACTCATCTGTCCAGAGAACAGACTTCAGGTTTGTCCACAGCTAAAGACAGGCAGCTTTGTTCTTTTTAGACAGTGACGGTACCTCCTAGCTTCCCTTGCATGAATGCCATTCCTATTCAGTTATTGTTGACGGATGCACAATGACATCCGGTATAGCAATGGAGGCTTGTAGATCTCTGGATGATATTCTTGGGTTGTTTTTTACTGTTTTCCTGTGGATCTTGGTGATACTTTAGTGAACGGATCTAAATCTTTTTGATATGACTTTATAACCTTCCCCAGACTGATGCTCACTCACTACTCGCTTGCTGAGGTAGATTGTGTCTTTCTTTCACCTGCAAGGGTAACACCGAACTAATTTCCTTTACACTATTTTCATTTTACTACATGTTGGTAAATACAGATCCTCTATTTCAGGCAAGAAAAGGCTAATTTTGATTAAATAAAGACTGCATGGTAAAAACAAAACAATTCTATAATTGCACAAGGGGTTCACAAACTTTCAAGCAAGACTGTACTTGCATTGCAGTAGGTTTGAATCTATCTCATGCCCTTAGTTTCATGTTGTCCCCCCCTGCCTCTCCTTTGATTAATCTTTACAAATAAACAAATGAGACAAATGCACATACACAGATGTGTGTGCACACCATCTTCAGATTGTCTTGTCACTGGATCTGGGAGTTTAATAGTCAAATGAGCTTCACGGCTGCAGGGCACAATTTGTTTGTGTGGAATGCTAATTAGGGTATTTGTTCCAAAGTCACACCCTGGAAAAGGTGCAACAGTTGAGCAACACTCAACTGAGCAGGTGGAAACAGGTGCACAGTGTACCGGTAGAACAGTGGATTATCTGCTTATTGGCAAACATTTTGGGCGAACACAAATAGACGATACCTAGAGGAAAGTGAGTGAACAGCGTCCATATGTGGGCGTGGGTTCAAATAAGAGGAAAACAGTGGTAAGAGAAAAAGGAAAAAAGATGAGCGGGATAAGGAAGTGTGAACAAAGACCTCAACAGACCAAAGAGAAAAGGAGAAAAGGAAAGAGAGTGTTTACTAGAGAGAGACTGCAAGAAGCAGGCCATGTGGGGACAGGTGACAAGCTAGGTGACATTCCTGGGTGTAGGTAAGCATGGCCCGGGGCCACCAGTGAGACAGGCAGGACATGTCTTCATGTCCCTAGGTGGAGGGACAGAGAAACAGCAGAAGCCTCAGGCAGGGGGACATTCCTTGTCCCAGAGGCAAGTTAAGCGGGAGCATTTGTGCATTTGTGCATTTGTGCGTGTGTGTGTGTGTTGGTGTGGGAGTTAACTCACCAGGCCCCGACATCCCCTCTGCTGTCTGTGGTATAGTCATGCATGCTGTCGAGCAGGGTGGCCCACACCTCTGCTACATTCTCTGAGCAAAGCACAGAGTCTGGGGAACCGTGGGCACAAACACCTGCCTTCACACACACTCTGAGAGAGAGAGAGAGAGAGAAATATATTTACAAACTGAAAAAAGGCTGAAAGGGCCACATGAAGAGACATCAGATGCTCTCAGACAAATGGGACAAAGGGAGGATTTCCAGGAAAGACGCAGAAAAAAGTGGTGGAGGAAAGCGAAGGACAGACATGTCATTCAGGTCTTGCAGGTATGGGCAGTCAGTTGTTTATTCTAGCCTTCCAGCCTACGCTTTAAGTACGTGGTTAAGCTGGTGAACACACAAGACTGGGTAGAGGAACTGGAGAGGGAGTGGAAGGTGGGGGTACATGTGAGATGGAAGGAGGAACACTCACTGAGCTATGGCTCTGACTGCATCTCTCCTGGCCTCTGTAAAACTCACTTCCTTCTGGCTGACGATGCGCGTCTGCTGGAGGCCTTCTAGGATCTGATATAGATGGACACACACATCACTTTATACCTGTATACTGAGAGTGACATGTGTGTATTTGAATGGCGGCACAAAGTACACACACTTTAAACATACCTGCTGCAGTTTGCCGTGGATCATGAATCTTGGCAGGCAGCCCAGGGCAAGGGCAGCTCCACAACGAGTCAGCATCTCGGGACTCTTCAGCCATGCAATGTACTGGGACACCAGGATGTCTGCATGTGTGCACAAAACACACACAAAGGTTGTTTTCAAATTCAATTATGCAGGATACATAGTGCCGTAAGGAATGCATAGTCGAACACACCCTGCATTTGAGAGTCGGCCTGGCCTGGCTGGGTCTGGTAGTACTCCTCACACAAGACGGCCAAGGCCGACACTGCCGCAGCCTGCAGAGACAGGAGGACCATTGTTACAAACAAGACACAAACAAGAGTGATCTGGATTACCAAGCAGTAAAATACGAAGGCAGTAGTTAGTCTGAATGAAGAGCAGTATTTTACAAACATAAATAGTTGTGGTCCTGTGGCTGTGATTGGCTGAGACACAGTCAAAGCCGTTGTAAAATGCACATTGTGTAACTTCATTGACATATTAATGAGCAACCACTTTGATATTAACTACAGTCCTTGGCAGAAGCAGAACATTTAGGTATGATTTAATTATTGATGACAAAAGAGCATTTGCAATCTTTTGAATCCTTGGTGTTAGTGCCATTTTATAAAAGCAATAAGCTCATTGCTTACCTTGATGCCATCCCTCACCCCACTGGACATGAGGTGAAGGCTCTTTAGGGTGTCATCAATTAGCCACTGCCAGCCGGCTGAAACCCAGAGTCATAACATTAGATCCTTCTGCTCACACAATCAAATACACATAATTCAGACACTGTATTAAAGGATAAAACTTACTGATGACGGGGTCGTCCTTGAAAGGCATTTTGGACAGGGACATCTTTTCAATGAGAGTACACACTGTGGGGGATATAAAGCAAATCTTATCTACTGTACTATGACAGGACTGGACTGAAATTGTCTTCCATCATGTTTTATAAACAAAACCCATTAATTGCAAGCCTTTCTACTGTTTGATTTTAGACTTACTTGCTGGCCTCATCAGCTCACCCCCAAAACCCCTAGAGCAGAAACAAACAATTATATAAAGCCCAAATAGTCTACACCGTCAAGAGGTATAGAATAATATCTCATTATTGTTGGATATTCCAGAAAAAGGGGTACCTGTACTGCTTTCTGTCAAGTAGCTGTAAGTTAATAAATGATGTCAGAACAGAAGAGAAATATACAACAGATGTTATAATTCAAAGCAACATCTTTTGTTAGCTCACTAAAGTGCACTGACCATCTGGTGAAGGTTTTTTAATGCATCCACACATTCTGGAGAGATGAAGTCCACCACGGGCCTACAGGAGGGAGGGAGATAACACTATTCATTATCATTATTTTGCAATTTTTCTTTTATTACATTTCTGCTCTAGTGACCACAATATTATCAGGACATGGATTGTGCCCTTGTCTACTACCCACCATGCCTAGCTTTTACTAGAGGCTCACCAGCAGCGCGTGTTAACACTGTTCAGGTAAAGAAATGGTTCAAATATATGTCAGGACTAGGGTAGCTCATACAGTATTTGACTGGATGCTGAGAAACTACCTGTTGGCCTGAGTGCCCAGTTGGTACAGCTCATGTGTGATCTCTGCACATGCCAGGATTGCTCCATGGCGCCCGTGGAGGTCAATACCCGTTACCATGGGCAACAGCTGGGGCAAAACTGAAACAAACAAGGGGAATGCAGCTCGAAATATGTACTTATATCCAATAATTATAGGGTTTAGTTCATTGCCAAAAGTTGTTCCTTCCAAGCAAATGACTTTCCCTCGTACTCTCCATTGCCTGGGGAACAGGTAAGGTGACATTGTTTACCTGTCGTTGCCATATAATCAGGCGCTTGAGGCGTCAGGTTGTGGAGCCCTTTGGTGGCAAGTTCCCGGATAACTCTGCAAACAACATCAAGACAAGATCAATCCTTTTCAGTATTAAATAAAGTACTGCTGTCATTTACGAGGATAGTCATCTCCTTACCCATCCCAATGGTTGATCTTCATGTCTATCAAATGGTCTATCATGGCCTTGGTGTACTCTGGGAAACTAGCTATGTAGACACTGTAAGAAATGGAACAAAGAAATCTTGAGCTCCATAGCTGCCGAGGTTCACAGAGAACAGGGAGCAACACGTATCTCCAAGGGTTCAGTTAAGATTCTACATTTTGATTTTACTTTGCTTGTCAATGCTTGTATGCTTTTCAGTCATGCCCTTGGGCTATTATCTTTCTCTGTTTTTACTGCAAGAACGTTTTCTCTGGTGGCGTTGACACACCTGTGCCATCAGTGACAATTCTTGAAGGGTTGGGGCATTGCTCTGTTGGTTAAGTGACCGAGTTCATTCCTTCAAAACTAGATGTGTATGCTCAGAGAAAGGCACCACAGCCCTTGAGTACAAAGCATGACTGGAACACATGTATTACATAACAGCCGCACAGGAAAATCAACAACATTAAAATCAGATAATTTGTGTAACGAAAAGCACCACTGGACATTTGTCTGCGTATGTTATCACCGTTGCTGTCATAACTACCAACTGATCATCCCGTTAAACACATCATCTACACATATGACATGTGATAAGCAATGGCTTAATGTCCCTGGGAGGTATTTAAGAGCTTCAAGCTGCATATTTCAGATCTAAAACTAAAAAGATGTTGATGGCACTGGAGCAGGGAAGACCCTACCCCAAATCACATCAAAGTGTTGGTGAAGAAGTGGTGGTGAAGAACATCTTTTCGCAGCAGGTTCAGCCATCGTTAGTCAGTCCCGCTTTCTCTTGACAGAGCGCTCGGTCGCTATTTAGCAGCAGGTTTTGTGTTTCCCGATTAAATTTCGATTCAACACTTCCTGCATGCAAAGATTTCCTGCCAGTGAAACAGGCTGAATCTACAGGGTCTCAATTAGCGAGGACGGGATGCTCTTATCTGTTGCAGCCCCACTTCATGATTTAAAGCCAATGTGTAAAATCTTTTGTCTCTTACCTAATGGTCAGATAGCAGTTGCTGAGATTCCCAACAGCAAAGTAGTCTGCTGCAGTTAAGATGTCGATACCATGAGGAAATGTGCCCTACGAGACACAAGGTATTAAATTCAGTATGCAAGAATGTGTAAGAATAGCCTACATTGCTTGATGATGGGGGTGTGGGAAATGAGTGATTTGATGGCAAGTTTAAGTAATGATTTTCATATTTTAAGATCTTCATATTTTAAATGTATGGCTCCAGAGACTGCTAGCAAACTAAGCGTTCACTTGTGCCCTGCGGCCAAGTGCAGGTATCGGTTGATCGGCCTTATTTCGAGGCTATTACTTTGCTTTAAAAAGCTTTTGCTAACAAGACAGGTTTGAGCAAGACCTGGGTGTTTGGCAGCAAAACTTTAAATCACTGTAATTCTGTTAGTCATGAAGCGATAGGAGTCACTACCACAGTCACAAACCTGTCTGCCGACATTCTCCTGGAAAGCAGCCTGGGAAAGAATGAGAGATAAAAAATGAACTTCTGCCATGTAACTGTATATCTTTAGGTTTAGCAAATTTAGGACGCTGACGTGAGCACTTACCGAGGCAGCTCTTCGGCAGTTGACATTTCGATCAAACACAGCTGTGATCAGCAGCGCACTGTAGAGAGAAACACACAGGGATGGATTGGAGAACATAAATCATCTAGTCAACGGTTGTCTAGGATTGTCCCTAAGAAACCCAAATGACAACATACAACGCAGGAAAACAGAAGCTTTTTGAGGGGCAACTTAGCGCAATCTTAATTAAATCTATAAACACATCAGCAGTCCATCTGTCTTGCTTGTACGCCATGTTTACAACTCTTTCCACAGCTTGGACAAACTGGCGTAGTAAATGCCTCAATTCACAATATTTCCTGTAGCGTGGCGCTAACCCGGTCCATCTATGTTTCAGTACACCTCTAAGCATCTCAACAATTGAAAAAATTAGATCTAAGTCGAGGTTAAATCATCACCTGGAAATTGACTTTGGTTGTGTTGCACAGTTGTTCTAGTGCCAATAACTTGATAGAACAATAACAAGTACTCCCCTCCAGTACTGAAAGTTTCTGTGATTATGCTTTGGCCTTCACATCCCTCCACCCTTTATTGACTCTTAATGTCTTAGGAGGGGTGGGTGTGTGAACATTAGTTGTTATGGGGTGGTGTGCAACCCACTCATATATCATGACAGTCTAAAACAAACTGCTGCTTGCTTTGTTTGCTCTCATCACAGGTGTCCTTGTCTTTTAACAGCAAGATCAGGACCTGGAGCTGGACACTTTGGCTTTACTAACTGCCTTTGCCCTTGAGGGCTGGAAACAAAGACAGTCCTGATTGTACTCTGGATAATGCCCTGGAGGATATCTTGGATCCTGTGGGGCTGCTACGGTTAACAACAGTTAATATGTGTGTGTCTATTGGACCATCCCATGTAACTTAGCATAGGTGTGACTTTGTGTGTGCGTGCGTGTGTGTGTGTGTGTGTGTGTGTGTGTGAAAGTGTAAAAGCGAAATGCCACCTTTACAAAAGTTAGTTACATTTTCATCAAGCTATGATGAATAAGGAGCAGGACCCAGCTTGTCTTAACCTCGCTGCCAAACGGCGACCGAAACCTACAGCAACAGGCGAAACCTGGCAGTGCTGTAGGCTAGGGAAAGGGAGGGTGTTGTTGCGACTGATGATGATGGTAGTAGCAGGGGTTCAAACTGACACTGCAGAGCTGGTCTGCACAGTCAGAGGCCACAGGTCCATACATGCAGGCAGAGATAAAATGGAGCACGGAGGAGGTAAACTGTTATTGTAAGACTGAACGTATGTCACAGGATCATATTACCCCGTTTTTAGCTTCCCTGCACAGGTTGCCGATTTGATTTAAAGATTTTACTGAATACTTTTAGGCCTACCTCTGGTTTCTAGTGCTATAAGAACATTGATATACCTGCGGCGGTTTGATAGGGTTGTTGATCAATAATGCCTGAATGTTGGACTTTACCAGGTGTTGAGATTTCTGACTTTCAAAACACGTACTTCATTGTCTTCATTGCATCAGCAGGATTATCATTACAGAATTTTGTACGTCATCGTGTATTACCTTTTCACTAGAAGAAACCTTTCCCTTTTCCCATTAGTGAGCTTACTCGTCTCTATTGTGAAATTATGTTGCAACTCTTTGGTCGCCAATAGCTAAAAATCATAGATTGCGTAATGCCCCTTTAAATCTCGTCTTGAGACACTTATTTACTGACAGAGTTTTAAATACTTTGTTTTTGCCTATTTTATTTGCATTTGCTTTACCTGTCCACCATGCCAACTGTCTTAAATTTCAAATATGCCATTTTTATTGTTTATCTTGTTGACTATTATTTACTTGTTTGTAAAGCACCTTTTAACAAGGTTCGTGTTAAAAAGCTGTATAAATAGTTTGCTGCTACTACCATGACTACTGCTGCAATTAGAAAAGTGAGGAGTTACCCCTGTCTGCAGGTAATGCAACAATACATAAACAACACAGCTAAAGTGTCCTAAAGAGGCTTTTGAGACGACAGGTCAGGTTCCAAAAAGACTTCAAACGTACAACAGCGTTACTAAGGTTAAATGAACATGGGCCTCTGGTAAGACTACATTTTCTAAATTTCACCTCTGAGCCAAAAGTTTTAAAACCCCAGTTTTACTCTCAACTTACATAAAACTATTAAAAAAAAAAAACCTAACCTAACCTGAGCAAGTATCCAAACCCCTGCTAGATGAGTATTGTGTGAAACAAGATTTTATCTGTATTCAAAATCTAAAATGGTTTTCTTTTACTTACTACTGTAGGCAATAAACAAAACCTGCATTCACCATTTCGACAGACTCACTGTGCCTGTGGGGCTGCCAGGCAGGGACTTTTAACTTATCAGAGGACACACAGGAACAATTCATTTGAACAAATATATAATGGCAGTGAAAAAAGACCAATCATGAGTGAGAACAAGTTTGATGTGTATCGCATGGCAGCAGGGATGGTTTCATACAGAGAGCAAGCAGATACCCATGACTAAAGGATGATCATTTATACTGAAAATGTCACAACTACTCATTCGCTGTTTGGTCAGACAACATATATGCTTATCAAGTTTGATGCTGCAGAATGACAGCTGTCTGTGTACTTCAGATGTAGACTGCACTGCGGCCTGCTTCAATATGTAGGCATTAAAGACAGTTGTGTCTGCTGGCAACATGGAAAAAGCAATGACAAGAAAGATTAATGTGGCGTAGAAAAATTGGTTTGAGGCAGTAAATAACTGCTAGCAAGCTATACGGCTTCTATGCAAATCAGGATGAACAAATCAGCATGACGTACCCTATGTACTATCTAACTAGCCCAGCAAGCCCGAGGACCTGAACCAGCCCTTTGTGGAGTCAACCTCCAACCAAAGGACCAAAGACAAAATCTCTATCAGCTCCAGGGGTGCTCCTCTGTAGCTCACCTTGTGCGCTGATCTGCCCAGAGGGGGGCAAGAACAAAAGAGAATTTCCCTACGAGGATCAATAAGGTAAAGTATCAAAGTATGATTACTCATGGGCTGCTAGTCAATGTGAACTGTTATCAACATCTGTTAGAAACCAAACATTTCCTCTTCTCTTACAGAAAATCACCACTTAGGCCATTTATCAATGCAGGATCCAGTTGATTCCCTCATATGTCACTCAAAGAGTCTACCGACTGATGATAAAAATGTGTTCCAGGTGAGGTTCTGCAGGAAAATGTGATGGATTTATGGTGAAGCAAGGAAGAGGAAGGTTACCTGGCAAGCTGCGTGACAAAAGGCTCAAGCTCTGTAGGTTCGTAGGCCCTGGCGAAGGACCAGCACACGTAGCAGGCGGCATCACGCACGTTGGAGCCCACACTGCACGCACCCCTCTTCTCATCGTAGGTCAGCGACTTCAGAATGAGTGGGACAACTGCAAGCACAGACAACCAAAACTTGAGTTGAGTTGAGTTGTCTTGCCTCAAGACAAAGGACATAGTCAAAACACATAAAAAGTAGCTACATAACGCTGGGAAAGACTGTGAAAGGATTGAACAAAACAACACACACTTCAGGACTGGCATTCACAATTTTTTGTCACACACACTTGATGAGTGTGCAGTGAAACCACATGGCTAATTATCAATGTCGAAGAGTAATCTGTAGGAGGATCTGAAAGCATGCCAAACATCATTAGAACACTACTTCACTACTATAAAACCGGTCGGTTGAATCCAGCCCTATTACTACAAAATTATTTACAACTATTACTATGGTAATAGTTGTAAATAATTTTGTAAGTGTTTTAGAAATTGATATCACAGCTAAGGCGCTCAGATAACACAACATGATTTGAACAATTTGTGGGTTATTGCTTAAATATAATACCAGGGAAAGAAAGCACAGCACGGATGTTAAGCGGTTAGCAATATACTCTACTGACAGTTCATTGAGCAAATACTCTAGTCAGGTTTTAAATCAATAGCATTGCATTATTTCCCTTGAACACTCCTTTTTGTTCTCATGAAATGTCAAGACTAAACGGCGTCAGCACCAACTTCATCTGCCAGTAAGCAAATGTCATGTTCTCCACCTTCCCAGGTTGATGTTCAACTTTACTGAAACATAATGCTTTGATTTCAATCAACTTATTTACAGTAAGGGCAAAATTAAGCTTGCTCTACCCACCCTGATGCTGCCTATGTGGCCATTTCCACGAGAGAGAAAAGAGATATTGAACAAGGAAGAAAAAGAAGGAAAGATAGCCCTCCCCATCATGTAAATCGTTGCTTGAGGCTTGACTAATATCAGGTACATCAATGTTGCCTGAGGGCCCTGCTGTTTGGGCTGAGGCCCCGCCTCCTTGTGTGACAACACCTCAGAAAGAGGAACTCACCATACAACTAAACATCACTAAGTGGAGCACACATACACGATCACACACACACTCCGGACCCATACACGCATGTTGTATAGAACATCCCGTCCAGACCCAAACGCCAGCTGTGGATTGAGAGAGAGGACAAATACTCCGGAAACACTGTTGCCGCAACCCAAGCAGGTAAGACTATTATTTCACCTTGAAACGTTATTAAGAAGGAAGTTATCGGACCTTTAGACAGAGAGACTTGTCACTTTATTTATGGTACTCCACCAGTGACTGGTTTTTGAGGGTACAGGTCTATTTGGGCACTGCACTATTTAACTCACAGGCAGTGAAGCATGCACCTGGTAAAGACCTCCACAAAAAGGGAATATCAGTCCTGTCAAGGTATCATCTGAGCTTATATAAAATATATATATATTAAAAAAAATAAAAAAAAACTCGACTTGACTCTGTTACATTCACAGTGAGGGCACACAAAGTTTTCCAAATAAATGTATGTTCTTAGAAAGGGAGTGGCTTTGCGTGCTACTACACCTGGACAGAAACTTGAGTGACAACTTCTTGCGACAGTGCATGACAAGCAGGTTCCTCCAAGTAGCGCCCAGCAACGCCTAACTCACAGCCATAGGTGACATTTCATTTCAAAGGGAAATGTGAAGCGTTTCAAATGCCAACTATTCAAGGTTTCATTTGAACGGCTGGTTTCAACTGCTGCTACTCATGCTGGCCGTTGCCTTACATGGGTATTGCCCAGAGAACTGGTGTTGGTGAGCTCATAAAGTGATGAATAGGAGGAGAAGTGCATCCTGCAGGTGTAGTCATGGGAAGCAGGTGACTGGTGGTTCCCACGCCGACAGCATCAAGTTTAGTTGGGTCGAGAGAGAGAGCGTGTCTCTACATGCCCTCCAGGTCTGCCTTAGTGAGTGCCTAGTCTGCCAAACCCCTGCCTACCCAGTGTCTTAGCGGCACTCCACACTTTATGGGATAGATGAGAATGATAAAAGAACATCTCAACAGACAGACAGACCGAGGCAGGTGAAACAGCCCCATTTGTAGGTTGCAAACCAAAGCCAAACTGGGACACAACTGCAGCTATGCAAACATGTGGGTATTTTGCATACAGTATATCAGTTTTCATATTTGCCTATTTTCCTATGTTTGGTGCCCAAGCAGGGTGAAGTAACAGTTGCAGGAATAGATTAGCCTGAGGCTGCAGTGTTTTGTGAAGCTAGGGGTTCTGAGCAGCTGAGGACACAGAAAGAAAAACCTGCCAACGTGAGCCTCTCTCCGCCTGAACCAGTCAAGCAACTCTATTAGGCTCAAACTCCTCAGTCAATTCAGGGAGAATGTGCTGCTAAACCTGCAATGATTCACAATGGGTTGGTCTTATATGCTTACGTCTGACACTCTCAGAGATCTATCTGTGAAAAGAGCAGCTGACAGCAGTGGCAATGTAAACCACAGCTAATTCTTCAACGACCATGTCTACTCTTTGTCTTTTCAGTGAAAGTGCCCAGGAGACAAGATGGACACTGTTCAGGAACGCAAGCCAAAGAGACCCCACTACATTCCCCGACCGCCAGGCAAGCCGTTCAAGTACCAGTGTTTCCAGTGTCCTTTCACCTGCAATGAGAAGTCCCATCTCTTCAACCACATGAAATACAACCTGTGTAAAAACTCCATCTCCCTGGTGTCACAGAAAGGTGGGCTAACAGCCAGACATCTGAAGACCTTAACAAAGGGAGTCCCTTCTCCAGTCAAACTAAACGATAGCTCAGATCCCCTTCCTGCAGTTGAGACTATTAGTCCTGAGAAACAGGGAGATGTGGTGGAGAACAAAGCCGAAGAGGGAAAGAGTATGGATGAGATGGAAGAAGTGGACGTTGGCTGTGACAGTCCAGTCAGGAACGACAGTGTGACAAAAACAAATGCGGCTACAGAGAGCAAGAACAGGGAGAACAAAGAGGCTAAGTCTCTACCCCGCCCATCTGCCTTCTCCCCTGTCACACCCAACCGTGATGGAGCAGAGGCCTTCAAGCCAACTGTGCAGCAGTCAGAGGAACCGCCAGCCCCTGTCCCAACTTTCAACCACCCTACCTTCCCATGGGGCACAATTTCACCATCTATTCCCTTAAAACCATTCCCCACTCCCATGGTTACTGAATACTCTCCTTACCTCCTGCCTGACCGTCCCCTGTACCCACCCTACTACCTCTCGGGAAACCACCACGTGAACGAACAAAGCCCCGCTTCCTTCCGCCCAGAGTTTCTGGAGCCCAGGAGACCAGTGGTACCCCAACCCATCGGCCCACCTCACACTACCCTCTTCCCCCAGTACCCATACAGATACTGCCACTCCCTTCACCAAGGGCCCCCTCTGCATTACAGCCTGTGCAGGCCCCATGAGCTCTCCATGCCCATCCCAGGATCCAGGTATCTTCCTTTGGACTTGTATGGCCCTGCCCTTGGGCCTAAGACCTATGACATATATATGGACCCGCGTCCCAGCCGCGACCCCCAAAACAGACCTGCACCGAAGGAGAGCAACCAAGAGCAAAGTGGAGACAAGGCCACACGGCTGAGCCCTAAGATGGGCTGTTCAGCCTCGGGGTCTCCTGACAGACCCAGCCACACACATATCATCCAGAGAGACACAGAGGCCCCACACTATACCATCCTGGGGGAGCATCAGTCTACAACTCATCTAGGAAACACAGCTACAGCCTCGCAGCCCGTTAGAGCAGATCTAAGCCAAGAGGACTCCGCACAAAGCCTGCTGCAGTGGAGAACTCTGCATGTGGACACTGGGTGAGTAAATTCACCACATTCATTAATTATCAAAAAACACAAATTGTAAATCAATGAAAATGAAAATTAAGTGAACTAACCCAATCCTCTCTCTCTCTCTCTATCTCAGGTCAGCCGAAAAGAGCAGAAGTTCCTCCATTTCTGTTTCTAAAGAATGTCCTGACTCTTCATCAGAACCAGATGATGAAGACAATATAGGAGAAGATCTGGCTCCCCTCAACCTCTCAACAAGGGACCAGGACAAAGAAATCAGTCCTGTCTGACCACACAAGCAGAGCAAGCTGCCATGACACAGAGAAAGAGGAGCTGCCTCTGAACCTCAGCCTGAGAGCTCCACACAGCAGCCCAGACTGCTGCTCCACCCTCGGCACTTCGGAAGGTCTTCAGCAGAGGCCAGATGCCCAGTTGGATGAGGAGCCTTGTGACCAGAGGCAGACCGCAGCACTCGCACTCTGTCAGCTAGCTAGCATCAGCTCTGCAGGCTCTTCCTGCAGTGTCAGCACTGCAGACAGGCCCTCAGATGATTCCACGGAGACTGGAAACGTGAGCTGTACCTTTCCTCCAGCTTTGGCCCTCGCAGAGAAGGCCGAGCACCTAACCAAGGCTGGGCAGAACGCTAAGGCAAGGGAGCTGAAGAGAGCAAGCAGTGACTCAGCTGCACACAACTGCCAGAAACCAAACAAGAGAGCAAAAGGGAAAGAGTCGGTGCGGACTCTGAGGAGGCGGCCTCGTTGCTGCTAACAACTTTAGACTATATAAACTCTGAATAGTATCATATTTGGTAATATGGACCGACTAAGTCTCACCTTCATCACTGCAAGCCTCCATGTGAAAAGATCAAATTCTAGAACGTCAACGTTCAAATGTTTACTAAGCACTGAAAGTGACAGGACTGATATTCCCTGTGGTAAGGCTACATGGTCAACTGCAAAACAAATCTCCTTAAATGCACTGACTTGTTGTCAAATATATATGTGATATGAGATATAGTTGAATATTATAACTCGCACGTGATTGGAAAAGGTGAAAGACGTTGTTTATAAGGGGTCTTAATATTTAAATGAACATTTGTTTTGTAATGTACAAAGTTGACTAAGGGGGTTGTGGTGATGTAAATATTCCTAATTAAAAAAACTGACTGGTGATGTGATTTTTTGTGTTGACACTTGCCATCTGAGAGTCTGGAAGGCAGCAGCAGGCCTCTCCTGCCCAGCTCTGCCAGTGCGAGGCAACCTCCATGCCAAGCATTGTCCGTTTCCTGGAAGCTTAAAACACACAGACACAACACAGATCAACGAACAGGCCATATCACTGTACAGTAGGCGGCTGAAGACATATAACTAAAAGACATAAAAGAGATGATTAATGACAAACTGAGATTAAAGTTACACAGTGTGACAGCCAATATGCTCCCAGCAAGATTTTACCTGAAGCAGTCTAGCACTGATCCAACCACCTCATCTGCCAACTCCTTGGGAAGCCTCCCAGTGACTCGCCCAATGCTGAGGGACAAAAAACAGACAAATACTGTGAGACATAAACAGTCTTTCTAAAGTGTTACCTTTGATGTAAAGGCTAACACAGAGAACAAGAGGCAACAAGGATGTCTTGTCAAGTTGCATTGACTGCATCTGTTGACCATATAAATGACACATGCATATTTTACCCCTTTGCTGCAGACCAGCGCACAATCGTTTCCTTGTCTTTCAGTCCCACCAGCAGTTGCTCTGAGAAATAGCACGCATACAAAAATGTCATTGCCTGACCAGAGGTGATGCCATTTTAAGTTTCTGAACAACTGAGCGGAGGCAGGGACTGACCAATAACGTTCTCCACTTCCTCAGGAATGTCATAGTCCTCTTCCTGGTCTTGCAGCTCCATGTCAGGAGTCACAGCGGCAACCGTTGTAGTAGACTGGGACACGGAGAGGTTGGCTGCTAGGGAGCGGTTTCCTCTCTGGTACCTGAAAAACACACACACACACACACATCCAAAAACCTTTTAGCACACTCAAATTTCAGGGATTGCGTTTTGATCAGCTCTGTGTCTCCCGTTTGGTCTGGCATACAGTAAAATGTACATACAGTAAAATACATATAAAATGTGCTATACAAATAAAGTGTGACTTAACTGACTTAACTGACTCATATTTGCAGTGGACCTAGTTTTCACACCTCTAGATATATGGAGCTAGTTTTATGTCTAACCTCCACTTGGCCAGACGCGGCTTCAGGAAGGTGAGGCCCATCCTCTGGATCAGTTTGACACCCAGCTTCCTCAGCGTGGCCTGGCTGCTCTCTGATATACGTTTCTGTTCCAGACACTGCAGAACTGTAGGACCTGGGCAACAAACACACCAGCATATGAATGTTATCTGTTGTAATACTGTAATTGAAATACAAAAACACATTGATAATTATGATTAAAGGAACTAAAGGAACTACTTCTTTGGGCTTTTACTCGCAAAAGAGTTTCATTCTAAAGCAACGATAATGGACTGTAATAATTAAAAAGATTTTTATCGTGTGAAGAAGGGCTTACAATCTAAAAACAAAAGCAGTGGGGCGATCACGTTATATTAGCTGTTTTAGTGAAAAAACAGAGGTTGAAAGGCTGGGGCCAACTGAACTGCTCTAGTCCTAGTTGAGAATCTCAAGAGACCAACTCATTTTGAATAAAAGCAATTTGCCTTGATTGACTATTTTACTCAGGTAAGCATAACCACCTAAAGGACACTTACCATACTGTAGGAAGTCATCTCGTTTTCCGTGTTTGAAAAGCTGTGCCTAGGGGACACCAATAAGATTACCAGATCAATCCACAACAGTGCAGTGGACACATTGTGTGACCAAATAAAAAGGCAGCAGCTGTGTTTATGAAGGTATCACACATTTTCAAACAACACATTTCACTGACAAATTGTTTTAAAAACGTAATAAC
The DNA here is from genome assembly GCA_034670385.1 of Hoplostethus mediterraneus. NCBI lineage: Eukaryota > Metazoa > Chordata > Actinopteri > Trachichthyiformes > Trachichthyidae > Hoplostethus > Hoplostethus mediterraneus. Next base: position 456,005 of record JAXDDW010000058.1, read on the forward strand.
CCCCCCATCACTCTAAACATTGCAATTCATATTAGTCGATGTCTTCCTCCTGAACCCCTTCTTGAGCCTCTGCAGCATTTTTTCTCCAGAGAAAAATAATAAAAAAGAGTAAGTATAGGTCCCGCAGGCTTGCTGTCTGAACTCACAGAGCCAGTTTTGAACGCCCCAAGCACCACATAGGCTACAACCAGTTTCACCTCACAGCCGTGAAGCGCAAAGGGATGGTTTCTAAACATGTACTGCAAGTTTCCGTGACAAAAATATGCTAGTCATATACTTGCTTGAGGGGTGCATTGCATTCACAATAATACTAAGTGATTTAAATTTTATGATTTGCAATGAAACTAAATCCCCATTCTCATCTGCTAAGACTGGTTTAGCAGTGGGTTACCTTAACACAAGTCACTTGCAGCAGGTGCATTATACACCTGCCAAAACCACATTCGCTACTGTGTGAAACATACCAGTCACGTCAGCACTTGTAAAATACTCTCTGCAAGGTGGAGTAAACACAGCAGTACCCATACACAGACTAGACACACACACACGCAAAGCGAGCATGAGTGTGCTGGGTGAGCGCGGCTTGTGCGTTCATACCAGAGACTGTAGAGCACCATCTAGCACTACTATGTCCGCCATTGACTGGTCATTGGCCTGGGATATTGTGGTGAGACTCCAGTCCAAGAAGTCTCCCAGCCGCTTCTGTTTCACATCGGGGCGTGTCATAAACCTGCAGTCAAGACAAGTAAGCAATAAAACATTATGTGTTGCTAAATACCCACTGATGTCAACAATACCATCCCAAATACAAGCTTGCCCTTCACTGGCTTGATGATGAATTACAGCCCTTAACTTTATCTGGTTCATATTTTGTGTTTTGATTTTTTTTAATCCCTGATCAAACAGAGTCCTTGATTTTTGAGTCTGTGGCTAAGATTGGCTTTGGCTGAAAAACATACAACTAAAATGCCATATTTAAATTATGCACAGTGTGTTTGATAAATATTACATATATTCAATACCATTAAGCATAATGGTGTGTGAATGTGCACTTACTTTGACACCAAAACAGATGCAGCATCCCTGGAGCTATCAGTGACGGTTAAGTAAGACTGCAAACAAACAAAAAGCATGTGATTCAATTGTAATACTATGACTTTAGAATTACTGTATAGGTCATATTCATTCATCCAGTGACATCTTGCAAGCTTGACTCAATGGACCTAAATGGATTTGACCAATGTTGTTGCGTTCAAAGGGGATTTGCCCGCTGAGCAACAAAAAAGGTTTTCTAAAAAGACCTTGGTGGTGGGGGGGGGGGGGGGTAATTGTGTGTGTGTGTGTGTGTGTGTGTGTGTGTGTGTGTGTGTGTGTGAGTGTGTGTGTGTGTGTGTGAGTGAGTAGAGAGAGTAGAGAGTACTTTATTGATCACCAAAGGGGAAATTGCACTGTCACAGCAGCAGGCACACACATACAATACACCAACAAATAAAAATAAGTGGCAACTACTAATAAATATAAAATATAAGAGATATAAACAAATAAAACAAACAACATAGATGTGGAATTTGCAGTGGCTAAGTGTCCAAAATTAAGGGAACCAGAGAATATGAGAATATGAGGCTAATAATAAATATACATAAATCTGAAAAAGTGACCCGATGACAGTCTCAGCTTAGGCTTGAATGATAAAGATTTTCCTCATATCCTAACTGTCTATTCTGATATTACCTTGGCAATAGCTAGGATGCGGTCCATGGTGGGCTCTCTGGCCTGGCCACCGTCTGACTCCAGATGGCCATCCAGACGTGAAAGGTCAAAGGGTATGAGGCAGGTCATAGAGAGCCACAACAGCAGCATGTAGCGGGTTTCCCAAATCTGGGAGGAATTGATGGCAAGGTCACATTATTGGTAAATATTTGGTAAAGCTGACAAAAACAGAATATAAGGCAAACCTAAGAAACAATTGGAATTTCTCTTGTATGTAGTAGTAGTAGTATGTAATGCCAGTCTCACCTCAGTGTCTTTGGGATCCTGCCTGGACAGCAGGTCTAGAACTGGCTGGACATCAGCCACCTCATGAGGGAAAAGCTGCATGAAGACTTTATAGCCTCTCACCTGGCCAGACAAAAACAAACAACCTGGTCTGGTGGGTTTCACCTTAACAATGATATAGCAAAAACAAGCCGGTGTCAGCTGACAACTGATCTGTTTTTGACTGACCTTACTGATGATGTAGAGAAACTTGAAGTTCAGGTGAACCAGCAAAGGAGGAGACTTTTCACTCCTTACTAAATCCAATATCATGGTCAACATCCATTCTGTCAGAAAATAAACAAGGGGGGGTAGGGGGTCATGCTCATCATATGTCCATTCTCCAAACAGAGGCTATGGCACCAGCACTATAATATAAGCAGGAAGTGGTAACTTGTCTTGTTTTACCTAGATGTGGATCCAGCAGATGAGGCTGCTCCTGGTATCTGTTCATTATAACTGTGGAAATAAGAACACATTATGGTAACTAGTTAGCAAGCTAAAACCAACTATCCACAACACTGACTAACGATGGCGTACGTTATTGGCGGTTATATGTGATGTTTGATGTTACAGTATGGATTCCAGGTGACTGTCTCACCCAAGAATCTCTGTGTGGCAGACTCCCTTGTCACGATGTCCCCATGGACCTCCGGGAGGCTGGCGATCAAAGCTCGGGTCTCGGCACTCTCACTGAAGCCCCCCAAGACATTAGCTTTGGCAATCAACTCGGGCTCGCCTCCCTCATCACCACCGTTACACCCATTCTCTGTCTCTGATAAAGCCATTTTGCTGGACTTTCACCTCAAAAGATATCTTTGCGGTTGGTGCAGTTAACGTTAGTGGGTTTAGCACACAGAAGCTAACGTTAGTGCGTCTGTTAACTAACTAGCTAGCTAACAACAGCGTTACATTTCAAGATGTCCAGTAGGCGGAATGGGTGTGGATGTGAAAGAGACGGCTAGAAGTAAAACATTTGCGGCGCGGCTTTGTTTCACCAAGGTCAAGCACACGTTATCGTCAAAACAACAGTAAATGTACTACAACTTAATATAACTTAGCAAAACCGGTGTCATATCACTTCAGTTGTCTTGTAGTGTTCCCGCAACACTAGACGTTGTTCCCCGCCCCGGTACGGTATGCGAGAAGGTTCATGGCGTTTCAGAAACAGTAAAAACGCTGATGTATTTCCACGTATGGCTAGGGGGGATAAACATTCTTAGCTTTTGCACAACAGCTGTAAAAAGCGCAGTTAGTGTATTAATATTGAATTAATATTGAATTTACTTTAACAGCATTATAACTATAAACTATAAACAGTTCTGTTTTTGAAACGTGGTAGAATGAGGTGACATTTCTCCATTGACTACCTCGATTTTACATGCAAAAATGTTCACCATAAATTACAGAAATGTCTACCTCATGATTTATTATGTAACACAACATTACATTACAGTCATTTAGCAGATGCTTTTATCCAAAGCCACTTAAAATTAGTGCATTCAAAATAAACCACTGGGCAATCTTGGTTAATTTATGCAAATAACAAATAACTCACACAAAATGGATCAACATTTTTTGTTTTATTTTGGATAGGCATTGGCAGTCCAACTACCAATGCAGGGGTCCCGTTACTGCAAAGTAACAATTAAAGCAAATATTAGTGTACATGCCCTTGTTCAACTATACAAATTAAGATAAGGATATGGATTTTGTTTTCTTTTTTTGGTTTTTGTTTCTGTCTCTGTCAATGTGCCTGTTGACTCTGGAATGTCTTCATAATATACAGACATTAGAATATGCTCAGTCTCTTAAGCAATTAGCAACAATGTCATAGGTCAGTGAATTAGTCTCTGTCAACATTTGCAAAGACTTGGCTTGGATTTAAGACTGAAGCTTTCTATAAGCGGGTGAGTGTGCAATCATTTCACTAGGTCCTTCATAATTCTTAGTGAAGATCCTCTGTAGCCACCGCCAAAGTGGTTCCAGTGATTCAGATAGTGGAAGAGTTGGTAAAGCTGGTTTCTCTTTGCAAAGCCTGGTGCCTTGGGAATCTTGTCATGGTAAGCAGAGTAAAAAGAGCTGCTGAAGCCACCAAACATCCCTGCAATGCCCAGCTCATACTCAGAATGGCCATAGAATGAAGCAGCATCAAAGATGACTGGGCCTTCTGCACACTCTGCCACATTGCCTCCCCATAAGTCCCCATGAAGCAGGGCAGGGATGATCTCCACATCTGCAAACAACTCAGGGATCTTCAGCTGTACACAGCAGGTTAGCACAAGTGATGGAAAAAATAATAGAAGTGGCACTGTCAGGTCAATGATGCATTAATAAAGATGATCAGGTATATTACATGTTTATATTGAGGGTTGTAGGGAGGATGTTACCTGTAGCTGGGCCCATAGTTCCCTAGCCTGCCTGTCCCCATAAGTCTTCTCCACCATGTTAAGCTGGTGCTGTAGTCTCTGCCGGGAGTAAAATGTCACCCAGTCATCCTGCCACTCATTTTCCTGGCAAGGTAAAGAAAAAATTAAAGCCTACAGTAATATCACTGGAGAGACATGTACATTTAGAGGCCATGCAACAGCCCAATCTGGTCTTGTAAACAGAGTTCTCTGTGATACCATAACTTACCTGGGGTAGGTATCCACAGCATGTAGGTCTACTGAAACCAAATTGTTCAACAGAATGCACCTCCGACTGCCCAGCTCCTTTTCCTGTGTACATTTACAGGAGTTATAAATCTTAATTAGTCTTGACTGATTAACAAAAAGTCAAAAAGTACCTCACTAGTTAGTGAAGTGCATCAGTGTATAAATGGTAAAAAAAAAAAAAAAAAGACCTGTTGTGGATTTCCCCACATCTGTTGGCACTTAAGTGAGATTATTATTCTGGTGAATTACCCACTGTCTGCTGCTCCTTATTTTGTTTGTCAAGCTGTCTCTTGTTGTGAAGATGCAGATCTGCCAATTGATCTCCAAGGTGCGTTGAGTACCTATAGATGGGAAAGGGTAGTTCCAGAAAAAAAGAAATATATTCTTGTCAGTCCCTTTTTTATTAGTCTACATTCCAACCCACAGTGTCGCTGATCATACCACACATAGGAGAGCACTCTTACTTGCTAAGACCTCTCATGTCCAGATGTTCCATCACAAACACAGATCCTCCTGTGTCAAGCTCAATCACTTTCACAGGTTTGGGGACTTTTACAGTTTCTGTCTTTAAAATGGCATCCAAGCTGGCCATTTCCCCATCAAACATTAGTTTGGCCTGAATAAAACGAAGAAATTGGGCTGATTAGCAGTGTAGTAGCATAGGCCTACACATAGATTTCAGTGTGTATACAAAGTCTACTAGCAGATTAGTGCTTGCAGCGAGTATCTGTGACAGTACAATCAGTTCAAATGAGCAAAGATGATAAAGCTAACATGACATTGATGAAAATTAATTACAGTCAGTTTGGCAAATGAAAAGAGAAAACATTAATGATGGAATCAAGAACCTGACTCTTGTGATTTATCTTCACAAACACTCGTCCAGTGTCAGTATCATAACTCTGGCCCTCGCTAATGCATCCACCACTTGTCTGACCAGTTGGCTTGAGCATGGAGGTCCCCAACTCCTTCTTTAATTTAGCTTCCATGGTTACTTTCCAAATCCAATCCTAGAGAAACTGCTAGATAGATAATGACTGCTGTAGTGTGACACTCCCTCTACAGTGCGAATGTCGTGTTAGTTTTTGTTATATGAACAGGGATTAAGCTCGAGGAATTTGATCTTGTTTTTGTTCCGGTTCGTTTTACAAATACAATAGTGACCAATTAGAAACAGCATTCGAATGATCGATTGCCATTTTGTCCTATCGCAGCTTCTGGACAATGTCACGTGAGCGTCGCCATGGTACTCTATGAGGCTACTAGCTCGCTGGCTAGTCTGGTTGCTGTGTTCTTAAGTAGCTCAAAATCACAATTTAATATATAATGTCTTAACAAGGAGCAATGAAATGTGCTTGCTACTCGGAGCAACCGGTGTTGGAAAAACGTTGTTGTTAAAACGTCTACAAAATATCCTTTGTGGGTTTGTTTACTGCTGAAAACTGAAAATGTAGTAATGTAACGTTAGCTAAAATAGTGGTATATTTGAGGAATCTATGAAGATATTAAATATATCTGTAATTATTTTTGTATGTTATGTAGGTTAGCTGTAGGTTAGTTGTTGACTAACGTTAGCGTTAGTTATCATAGCTAGCTTAATAGTAGATACATTACAACTCTGGCTTTCTATATGGCCATTTTTCTTTAAAGATAATCTTTTACAGCTCACTTCACGTGATGGATCTGGTGAACTGGGAGAACCTCCCATTACTCTGCCTACGGTGAGTAATGAAGAAAGATGGTTTACTTCTGTTTTATTTTTCATGTCAATGAACACCAAGCTTGCAAGGCGGAGTTATGGTATGAACCTATCACTTTTTAAGATCTGTTCTCTGTCATAGGTAGGGACCAACCTGACAGATCTGACACTCAGGAAGAAGAGAGTGACAGTGAGAGAGCTGGGAGGCTGCATGGGTCCCATTTGGCCAAGTTACTACACGGACTGTTCCTCTGTCATTGTATGTTCTTAGTTTACACATCTTTCTGGAACACTGGAAAATAACACCTGTCAAATGAGTGCTGAAATGGTAGATTGATTGCTTTGTGTTTTTCCATAGTTCATGGTGGACTCAGCCAACATCTCCCAGATATCCTCCTCCTGTATCCAGCTGCTGTCGGTTCTCTCCGCTGAGCCTCTGCACACTGCCTCTGTACTCATTCTCTTCAACAAGAGGTGAAGCTCCCAGCACACATATTCACCATAACATTTACTTACTACAAGATCTCAGAGTACAGAGGTTTAACATGAGATATATTCAATATCATAATTGTGTCTCTTGGAGAAAGTTGTATTCTGCCACCATTTGCTATTTTCTGAGAGTTTTTCTTTCCACACTTTCCCAGGGATGTCCCTTGTACCATGAGTCTGGTAGAGATGAAGTCACTGTTCAGAATGGATGACATCATTGCATCTGCCACTCAGCCAATCACAGCACTGGACCTCAGCGCACGCTCTGGTCAGGGACTTCAGGAAGTGCTGAGCTGGCTGGAATCAGCTGCAACCAAGTGACCTCATATCATCCTTTTGTTCCTCATAAAAGGACACTCCTGACTTTGAATGATGTCATCAAGCCTAATTGGCAAGATGGTATTGTCCTCAACACACAAAGACTGTTTTCACATTGTTTCAGAGATTTTTATGCTTCGAGGTGGGTCTACTGCTTAATTCAAATCTAATGCTGTGGTCAATGAAAGTGCAGCAATGATGGATGCATTGACAAGAAATAATGTAATGTCTTTGTTACCATAGGGACATGGTGACTGTTCAGGAAGGTGGAGGTATTGTTCTAATCAAAGGAGGATGAAATGATTGTACACCACCCATAACTATTTTGATTTATACATGTCACTTCCATTTTTACTTGGCAAATTGAATGTCTCAATGAAACATACAAGGCTAATTCATTCATTTTCTCTACCTGCTTAATCCTTTTCAGACTTGCATTAGGCAGGGACAGGGCCTGTCCAGGGCCTGGACAGGCAGGGCTAACACAAATACAGTCACACTCACATTAATACCTATGGGCAATTCAGAGTCTCCAGTCCACATGGCGTGCATGTCTTTGGACTGTGGGAGGAAACCTACTGCTATACAAATAGGGTTTCAGTTAGCACTATATAGTCTCTATTTCAAAGAGGATATTCATATTTTGCTTCTTACTAGTCTGTTCATTGAATATACTAGTCCGAACAAATCTATTTGGATAGTTCAATTTAAAATGTTGCAAGTCAAAATGTTGATATTTTCTTTTCAAATAGAGACTAGTACTTGAAATATTATATTTAGCAATGAGAGCTAGAACAGTAACTTGTAATTAACTAATGTTCCAAGTCACTTTTGATGGCCGACTTGTAAGACTGGAAAAGTTACTAGGTAAAATTCAAATAGAAATCAGTAAATTGTTTATTTCAAATGCAGTATCATAGGCTTGAACACGTGTTTAATTTGCAGGAAAGCGAATAGAGAATAAATTGAAATACATACTAGTAACTTTCATGAGTTACTAGTTAGTTATTAGTAACTGTATAAAACTGAATAGCAAAAGAAAGAATAATTGGTCACTGTTGCATAATTGCTCGTATACTACTAGAAAATTACCAATATGTTCAATATTAAACTAGCAATCTCATTATCAGTAGTAACTATAACAGAAGTTCTTACACCTCATGTTTAATTCTAGTAAAGCATGAGGAATACATCTACACATCTTTTCATTATGGTATAGTGGCGCAGCAAGGAACTGATGAGTTATGACCAGCAGGGGGCATAAGGTGCATAATAAATAAATTGTTACTAGTTTTTGGTCATATGATAACTACGACGGTTTCATGGTTATTTCATGTATATATAGTGATAGGGAATTGAGACAATGCAAAACAATAAAATCAACTGAATGATTACAAAGTGTTCTAATTATACCCTTATATTTGATGAGACTCAGTGGTTCACAAGCAATGAACAAAACAAATCATGATTTCATACATTTTCCAATGTTGTCTTGTGAATTCTGAAGCAACCATGGTCCTTTTAAACCCTTATTCCATTCAGTAACCCCAATTGATTCCACTGTAGTAAAATTAATCTATGCCATTTTTCTCATCAGTTCTGGTCCAACAGCAGCTCAATTCAAGTGAATCATATTGGTGTAGTAACCTGTGTTTCATTAAGTAGAAATGCTTGTTGGTAGCTCTTTCCATCATCTCTTCCCCAGAGCCACAGTGACAGGACCAGTGCAAGCAGCAGTGGACAGTCCACCCCAGAGCATTGTGGACAGGCAGCAGGCATATTTGATGGACAGTCAGCGCCAGATCAAGAGCAATAGTGCTAAGCCAATCATACAGAGCAGCTGAGTGAGCGTGTGAAGCTGTAAAATATACTAGTCCAGTAATTATCGCTAACTACAGTAGCATCAAAATATCCAACGGTGCTTTTGTGTAGGTTTGAATCTGAAGTCAAATAGCATTAGGCTGTGGCCTTAAATAGGTTTTACATGACACTCATTTTGTCTGATAGAAAACATTATCTTTTTCATCCCGTTACTCCCTTCATCACAGAAGAGGAACCAGACAAGGTTGTGACAGTGAAGTTCAGAGCCCTGGTGGCGAGGATTTTCTTTTTCTAATTTGTGGCCTCGAAATACTTATTCCGTGGCCACAAATTAGTTTTAAATAATTTTGGTGAAAATTTTGAGGGCTTGGAATAATGATGTCACATCCGTGCCCAGCGCGGGATTGCACCGACTAAGCCAGTTGTATGACACACAAACCACAACACTCCTAGCAAAAACACAAATCAAGGCTTTAGCGTAGTTGTTTTACAAAGTTTACACAGCTTGTTAGCTAGCTAAACTGCCTAACGTTATGCTAACTTAATGAATAAGCAAGCTGACACTGAACATACAACTGGCTTAGTTAGTGCTATCCCGCGCTGGGAATGGGCGTGACATCATCATGCCGAGCCCTCGAAATTTTTACTAAAATTATTTAAAACTAATTCGTATAAATAGCTATTTCAAGGCCACAAAATAGTACTTCGTGGCCACAGGGGAAAAAAAATCCTCTATGTCACCTCTGGGGCTCCATAGTGAAGAGAAGAGCCAGCTTGCATCAATCTAGTAGTTACAGTATTATAACCAAGATATAAAAAAACTAGGAATAGGGTTTTCATTTGAGTCCAGGGGGCTCCAGCTCAATCTGAGGTTAGAGTGACATTTCAAGAACATAATGTAATGGCATCCCCCCCTTTTCCCGTGTTTTTTCCTCCAGTTCAGTTGGTCCTCATAAGAAAGGGTTCTGACTGTGCTGTTCAGCCTGTGATCCAAGAGTGCTGGCTGAAGAGAGGGGCAGCAGGGGCTGAGGGAGGTTCCCTGGCATGTCCAGACGAGGCTGGGTGGGGTGAGTAAGGGAGGAGGGGAGGCTGGCAGGCTGGTGGCTCATAGGCAGGGGTAAAGAGGCACTGTATGGAAGAGAGGTGGCAGAGGGCGCCGGAGAACTGGAACGCAGCTGGCTCAGAGTTAGTCTGGGCGGTTCGGTTTGGAATGGATTGGTGGCTGAGGGAGCAGTCAGACCTAGACAGAGAGAGAGAGAGAAAAAATCACGAGGTCTGCTTCAAACAAGTATCCTGTACATCAGATATTCGACATTTGAGTCCATTTCTTAAGTGACTTTAGATTACTTCTAAAACACAGATATCTCGTCTCAGGAGCATTCTGGTCATTCCTAAGTCTAGAGTTGTAGCCTTCGCCGCCAAAACACCTTTCTGGAATGCCCTCCCTAAGGAGCTTAAGGGTGGCAATGAGTCTTGTCTTTTTTTTGGTTTGTCGTTCCACAATTGTGTCTTTGTTTTTGCTGCCGGCCTCTTTTATTCTTGTGTAATCTTGGTTCTATGTCCTTTTTGCCATTTGCCGTGATTGTGAAGCACAATGTAAACTTGTTTCTTGCAATTTGTTTGCTATACAAACAAATATAATAATATATAAATACCTGACAGAAAGGGGTTCTTGTTCTTAACTGGGGGGTTTGCAGGGATTAAGGTGTCCAGGTTAACCAGGGAGGCTGCTGTGGGGCCCAGAAAGGCCTCAGGGGTTTGACACCTACGAGGGCTGGGGGCGGCCAGGCTTTCACCCAGACGGGACAGGTCGAACAGCTCAGGACTGCCGTCACCTCGCCCATTCACATTCATCTGACCTCCATCCATGGCCTCATCAAACAGATCCCCATCTACCAAGGGAAGAAGAGAGAACAGAATTTCCTGTTATCTGGGAAACACGGGACCACAATGAAAAGAGTAAAATGAAATGAAAGAAATGAATGAAAGTATTTTTCACCTGAGGGGCTCCCAGCTCGGGGAGAAGGTGTTCTGGCAGCGCCCAAAGGTGCTGTTCTTTCTTCTGGGGCGGTGAACGGATCTAACCTCGAGGGAGCTTGAACAACATACAATCCAGTTTCATTATTATTATCTAAGTGGTTTCTACAGTCTATGCAAGCAGCTAATTTGTCTTAAATTGAGCTGTAGGAGTGCATGCATAGAGACACCTGTGTTAGCAGGGGAGGCCCGTGCTCGGTCTGTGGCGTTGAGGTTGGGGACATTGTTCTGTGGGGCATCCCAGAAGTCGGCTGGGGACTGTCTTTGCTCCCAGGGCAGGGCCGGGCTGCTGGAGGTTGGAGGTGCCATCCAGGGAGACTCTCCTCTTGAGGTGTTGGAGCCTTCTTCAATAACAGAGAGGTGAATTAGAGAGAGTTCCCCATAAGGAGTGCAATTTATACTGTTAATGGGCACACGGATCACTTTGTGCATTTACAGTATGCTTTGTACACTTTTACTGTACATGTTGGTATGTGTGTGTGTGTGTAAACAACACAGAAATGCATTTTGCACTCAATTCATATGGTGTACAGACAAATGACTGGTGTTCACATGCCCATCTGGAGAGCATTGACTGTACTTTACAGTCACTTGTGACTTTAACAGTGAAGTCACTACGCTGTGGACAGGGCTAGCTAAGTCATGGCTCACCGAGCAAGTCCCAGGGGTCTGTGCCGGCCAGGCGAGCAGCAGCCTGGGGCTGGACATTACCCCAGTGGGTGTCACTAGGGGGCAGCTCTGAGGGTACTGCAAAAACATCCACCAGGTCCATGAAGGCACTCTGACCACAAACAGGAGACATTTTCAGTTCATAGTTGCTAAACAGACACAATATATTGCTTCTGCTCTGTATTATTGTTGGTTTGCTAATCAGTTATTACTACATATTGGTTGTGGCTATGACTAAGAATGGATTTTATAAGATTCATGTTTGAAATGTATTTTAGTTGAAATGTAATTCACAAATAAGATTGCCCCATCATGATAAATGAGGACAGATACAGGCACTTCAAATTCTAAAGTAAATTGTTAGAAAGAGAATGGTGTCAATACTTCATACCCCTCCTTTAGACTCCATCTCTTGCTTGCTCTCTTCAAGAGCTTTCTGGAGCAATGACTCGTCTCCCCTGCGACTGAGTTGCTCCTGTCAACAGACACAGACACATGGACGCCAGTGGGCATGGCAGGCCTTTGGGCAAAACTCACATATTGTCATGCTCATACTATATTTATGACTCAGGGACAGCATACAGTCACTACAAAATGGCCTGCATGGTCACACATAATTCTGGCCAAAGAGGGGAGAATGCAGTCAGGCACTCGGGTCACTTACTGAGCAGCTCTATTGTGCTATATTGGCAGAGTGAGAGAGAGAAAAACGGGAGGGGAGAGGAGAGAGAAAGAGAACGAGTGAGACAGGGGGAGAGAGAGAGATGGAGTAAAATGGTTGCCAGAGATAATAATGAAACTGAGTGACTGGGATAGGCCTTAAAAATAAGTGCAAGAGTAGCCGAAGGAGGTCAAGAGCCCCGCCGAATTCGGGGACCACTGGCTTAGACTGTAGCAGGCCCCAAAAGGGCGATTGGATTGCTCTCCCCTTGCCCTCTCGGTGACCCCCAGGGGGCGCTACCTGCTGGTGCTCCTCCTTGCTCAGGCTCAGGGCCATCTGGAGCTGGCTGTCCTCATCCATATCCAGCGCGACAGGGGTGGGCTGGACAGGCTGTGAAGGTGTCAATCAGCGAAGGGAATTGCAATTAGTCAACCATGGAAAATAAAAACTGTGCTTTGATATTCTCACAATACATTACATGCAAGCCACTACACAGGTTTCCTCAGTCAGAGTAAAGAGGGTCAGTCCCTTTGCCCTTCCCTGACAGAGAGTTTAGCTAACACAGCAGCAGGGGTCAGAGGTTGTCTGAGGTTGGTATCTCATATTACTGGTCTACTGGTTAGTGGAACAGAAGAACGCAGCCTCATCCAATTAGTCTCTAATCATTGGAGAAGGTTACATGCCACTTTGCTGTACAGGGGTGAGGGAGGCAATAGATCAGATCTGGAGAGGAGAGAAAGTGAGTAGTACATGCAGTAGATTCTCTGACAAACAACTGAGTTTTAGTGAAGAGAGATGTACTACAGGGTAGAGGATGCAAGGCAAGGGTCATCCCTAGCTCCAGCATCTTCGTACCTTCTGGGTCTCCTCCTTGCTGAGACTCATAGCGATCTGGAGCTGGGTCTGCTCATCAATATCCACCGGGGGAGGCGGCTAGGGTCAAGCGGGATGAGTTAGGAGGACTAACCAATAGGAATTGATGCTTCAAAAAGGTAACAGAATACTTGGCTTAAATGTCTGATTAGCTGAAGTGGATACATTAGGAAATACATTGATTTGAAGTGATTCAAAAGAGAGGAGTATGACTGAGATCAACGCTGTGTTATTCAATTTAAAATCACAATTGATTTGCTTTGATTACAGAACCAGAAAATGCTATGCACAATATTCCCATAGTGCCCAAGCATTAATCACAGAGGGCAGCGGATGCCCTTGCCGTGGAGATGAGAGCTGGCAGTGGCTAGGCTGCTAAGGAGTGGATCAATGCACACTTCCTGTCTGCTTTCTCACTCGTTCAGCAGCCCGCTCACTCTTCAACATGGCTCTCACCGATTGGTCGAGTTCCATTATTGACCGCAGCAGACACAGAGTTACTGCTTTCTCTTAAGGGTTCTAGGAAATGGAGGCCTCTTAGAGGAGAGGGGTAAGAGTGATGGTTTGCCTCTATAGGGGATACTGTCTGAGCAGTAGGAGTAGGAGGCAGTCATGCCGCGTGGCTCGTGTGCCGTATGGAACAGATTTGTGCTCGGTGCAAGGTCAGCGCGTGTGTGTGTGAGAGAGAGAGAGTGTGTGTATTATTTCAAAGAGAGGTACCTTTTCACTCTCTTCTCGGCTCATAGCCAGGGCCAGCTGCAGCTGCAGCTCCTCTTCTCCACTGGTCTGGGGCCGAGCCTGCTCCAGGTCTGGAGCAATACGAGGGGAGGAAGAGGAGGCTGAGGGACATAGATGAGGGGCACGGGTGTTGAGGGAGGTAGAGAGCAGAAGGGTGTTGAGAGAAGCATTGACAGATGGAAATAGAGGGGGGAGGAGATGAAAAACAAAGAAAAAACTCTTTAGTCTGTTTTTTAAGATCAGGAAAGAGCTGGCACTGGCTGTGCATGTTAATTCTTTGCTCCATTGCCTGTTGTTTCAGGGCCTTTGCTGGCATTGCTTGCCACGGTCTGTCTAACTCTGCCTGCACTGGGAACAATGGTGTGCCTGTGTGCGGAGTTGGAGTGGTGGACAGCGAGAGGCAAGGGGGGTGGAGGGGGGCCCACCTTATTACCCCGAATCCTCTGGGTGGGTTCCAGGATCCAGGTCCAGGTTGGGAGTGGGGCGGGGGGAGGGTGGGGGACTGGCGGTATACCAGCCAGGCTGTGGGTCAGGGCTAAAATGGGGCTAAAAGAACATATCAGGCCAAACGTTGACACAGTCGGGTCTCAGAGCCCAATCACTTCCAGTGCGCTGCCCCTCAATGTGCCCCACCGGGGCTGGAATGCTCACTGGCAATTAGCTGCTGCCAACCTCCTGACCCCCACCCACTCCATCCATCAGCATTACATCCAACCCTCAACCATAGGCTGGCACCCTGGAGTCCCCAAGAGACCACCGCCACACACACTCTAGCACTATCCTCCCTGTCTGTCTGTAAAATCATCCAGAACTGAGTAAGAAACCGTGCTATTGTTACAAAAAATGAAATTATTTCATATCCACAGGCTGGCACACACTGCAATAGGACAATAGTTCCTGTAGTCTGGGCCTTTCTGTGAGCCTGCCATAGTGATTTTAATTACAAGCTATAATTTCCAGAGTGTAAAGTCTTAATATTATCCAGAAAATAAATGCTGAGCACTTTCTCACTTTCTTTTCCTGTGTATCTGCTTCTCTTGTAGCAACTGCTAACACTGGATCACAGAACCAGAGCTAGGAGGGGGTATCTGGCCACATGTTGGCATTGGCACGGCTTTCGGCCCTAAAAACATATGTGAGGAACTGAAATCCAGTGGAAAATGTACTGGAGTAAAACAGCTACTGAGTACTGAGTACAGAGTACAGACGTTTGGAAGGGTAAAGGGTGAAAGACAACAGATAGTCAACAGATAGATAGACAACAGTCAGATAACAGATAATGTGCGGGCAGATGTTGTCGTGAAACCACAGCTCTACTACTGACTACCACCCTTTAAAAAACACAACACATACCACATGCCCCACACAGACAGATGCCAAAGTATATGGTACACACCAGTCACACCACATTCACAAATGTGTCTTACAACTGCTTGCTACTGTTTTCTACGGTGCACTTTCGAGTCCTTGCTGTAATCAGATAGCCTAATGCTAGCGCAGCTACTGCACAAGTAATCCAAACCCCCCACACACTCACAGGGGGGGGATCACTCAGGGCTCATATTATCCGGCCACCTAACCAAGACCGCTGCATTAGCATCACAGATAGCTCCACCAACCGGTAAACATGGTGCCCAGTCATGGTTTCACGTGAGCTGTCACAAGCAGAAACGGGGCCTCACCACCTTTGTCATTCCAGTTTCGCTGACGTGACTGTGAGCAGGAGAATGAAAGGAATGCAGCTGTCCGATCATCAGGGGAGAGCAGGACGGAAACTAACAAACACTTTCTGTGAAACCCCAGGAGGACAATAAGGAGGAGCGATTCATTGGGACTTATCGAGGCCCTAACGTCCAGCTGCTGCTATGACAATAGCACCTGCCTCAATGGGAGCTGGGGCGGACAAATGCTGCTTTTTGTCGCTGGCTGTATCCAAAAACACAGAATACTGAGCTGAGAGTAGAAATATATCACAGACCAGCTCTTCTTAAATCTACCTTTTCCCCCCTTTTTCCGATAAATGGAGTAAATTCAGCTGTTAAGGAACGCATATCTGTCATCTGCGAAATACATCTCCCGTGAAGCTAAAGTAAATCAAATATGATGTCAGTGTATACAGCTATAAAATGATGTGGGCATTAAAGATAAAATGACGTTTGAATGAACTCACATAGCCATCACTGCATTCCTCAAAAGTGACAGGCCACATGCCAAAGGAAATATCCTGGCTTCACTCAGCTGTGAATACTACGAAGGTGTGAATACTTGGAACCACTGACGGAATAGAAATACACTCTGTGCAGCGTGTTTGCCGACGGGTGAGTTTGTGTGTTCAGTAAACAGGCGTGCTTACAACTGCTGCACAGTGTATACATGTGTGAATGTTCCAAGGTAGGCCCGCTTCGACTCACAGTGGAAGGAGGACGGCGACTCTCTGGACCTGCTGAACTCATCCCCGTAGAGGGCTGACATGCTGGGCTGGCTGGTGCGGCGCCCCGGGTATGGAGGTGGCAGGGATCCGGAGCCCAACCCAGCGGAAGCCCCCGCCATGCGCTCCTTGGTCTTCAGCGCCTGGGTCCTCTCCTGCTTCAGCCTCTCCTCGTCCCTCACCAGAGCGACCAGCTGCTTGGCCTTCTCCCGGACGTTGACACCTTGGTCTCGCCCGTCCCGGTCCATGTACTGGAAGTCCCTCAGGGTCTGGATGGTGTAGATGTTCTCCCGGCACTGCTGAGCCACGCGCTCAGAGCCCGTCTTGATCAGGTAGTCCAGAAGGGTCAGCGCCTTATAGACGTGGCGCCAGTTCTTACCGTGGTCGTTGAGCCGCTTCCAGATCATGCTCATGACCTCGGTGAGGGCCACGACATTGAAGGTCAGGTCGGCGATCTCGGACATGAGCGAGCTGGGCGGGCCCCAGGGGTCGTTGGAGGTGGCCTCTCGTACCTTGATCTCGGCCTCCGAGTAATTGTTGACCATGTTCTTCATCTGGCGGCGGAGGGATGAGGTCTGCATGGTGACAGTAGCGTTTCACAGGTGGCGAGCGATAAAAGGTAACAGCAGGCCAGCCCGCTGTATCGTCTTAGGTAGGGGAAGCGAGTGGCTTGGTAGAGATCGGTTCGGTGGAGGAATGTTATGAAGTCGTCCTCCTCTAGACAACTTCAGTGATGTCCACGAGTACGTTCCTGCAGGAAAGGAATGCACCGGTTAGATTTCTAGAAAGATCATTTTGAAGCTTGTTATTCAGATCATCATAGGGAATGAGCGACACTCTTACGCTTCCACCTAAGTACCTGTTAGCCCTTTAGTATGCTGTCACTAAAACATGTCAGGCAACTACAGCTAAACTCTTTTTTTTTTCCATTCAGGAGTTGTGTGTGGGAGTACAGAGGAACAACTCAGCACCTCCCAGTGACGTGAAACACAAAACCTGGGTTCAGTTTTCCCTGAGACGACTTGATGGTCTACAGATCTGTGGAGGCTGTATACAGTGGATCTTCCCTACGTAGGTCATCACCAGCCATCTTGTCAGCCATTTCCAACCTTCAGTTTCCACAAAAGCAGTTTTCTTTCATTGCAATGCAAATATTAGTTTCAGCGTGGCTGTGACTGCAGGGGCTACAACCCAACTTGCCAGTGTAGAAATTTGTCCGTTTTTTCCTTTTGAGTGTTATCACAAAAGGGAGGGTCTCCACCTCCCCCGTTTTTCTGACCTGATTACATCACCACAGCAGCACTAAGGCCTCAAAGCATTTGGAGACGAACAAAACTCCAGCTAACACTACCGTTGAACTGGTACAGTGACACATTACGATACTGGCCATTAATAACCTCCTATTTTCAGTTCCCTTTCAGACAATTTCCCCATGCACTGTTCTCCCCAATATCGATTACCGTGCCCTGAATATTGGACTGCTTTGCATTACCCAACCAAGGCAGGGAGTCAGTGGCACCGGCTACTTTCCACCCCCTAACTCCCTATTTAACAAATCGTTTGGATGCAAGACCATGCAGGATCAATCCCTTCCCTTAGGGAGTAAGTGTTGCGTCGTGAGTTCGCATTCCCAAAATGTTCAAAACAAATGGCATGAGGTGGGAGTCTGGTTGCTTAGCTTAGCTTATTGATCCCTTAAGTCAAATAAGAATGGAAAATAGTGTTACATTGGGTGTAAACCTCACAACAGCATATATTAAATGGTTACACTTTAATAAAGCAACACTGATAGTGTAATAAAGCAAGTAATGTAATAACTTCAACTTTTTTTGAAAACACTGCACACTACAGACAGGCTATAAATAAAAAGGTGACCACACTGACTTACTGTATCTCCTATGACATATTATGAGAGCATGCTGCGCAAATAGACTGTTAAGTGGCGGTAACAGACTAAATGTTTGGCAGATCAGCTGACCACAGGCTAAATCTCCAGTGGTGACCAATACAGGCCCAGTTCAGTATTCAGCCTCTCTGTCTCCTACTGCCACTCCAACAACAGTGGCAGACTGCTGGAATTCTCTTACTGGAGACTAAGCAGGAAATAGTCCATATATACCCTCATACAATATAAACACAGTTAGTTAAATGTGAGAAAGGAGTTTAACATTTAGTTTAATTCTGCCTCAGGACAGAATTCTAATCCAATTTGGATGCTTCCATTACTGTGGCACTCACACTCAGCTAGACCCTTTTCTGACATTTCCTTGACTTCAAGTCAGTGTCACATAAATAACAGACTCACAGTAGTGAGGTGAGATTTGATAGGACAGTAGGCCAGCACACACACACACACACACACACACACCCAAACACTCTCTCTTTCTAGTTCTTTCTCTCTCTCACACTCCTTCTTGTTTTCTCTCTTCTTTCTCTCTCTCTCTCTCTCTCTCTCTCTCTCTCTCTCACACACACACACACACACACACACACACAGACTGTCACTCTCTTTCCTCCAAAAAAAACTCATACAGTGTGAATGGGAGCCTTGACCTTGACATGATGACACATTAGACTGAATTGTCAAAGCAGCTAGTTGCTATCTACTTCGGATGATTCAAGTCATTTGTCAAACGCATCCTGTTATTCACACATCCAGGTGTGTACTGTTGAAAGTCTTCAAGTGAGCAGCCAATTCATGTATATATATATACACAGCTTGCAGAATGAACCTGGTCCCAGAGCAGGCCTACCGGCTGAGGTATGTTTTTGTTTTGCACCCCCCCCCGCCCCGGACATTATAAGGGCGCGAGCACAATGCTGGACCACTGAATTTACTACCTGGACCCAACTTCTTTTTCTGATGTCTCTTCCGTCCCAAACTAGGACGGGTGAGCCACGATCATGCACATTGCGTCAAACGGGATGATCGGGTAGGTGAACTATGTGACCGTGACTCAGCTATGTCTTCAAGTTTTAAAGTTGAAACCGAACAAAACAAGCAAAATCCGAAACCCCGAGTCCCAATTCACTGATTTCACTCCCCCCCTCCCCTTACCTTTATGTCATTGCGCGTCAATAGGGTCCCAACTTAGGGAGTCTTTGGGTCGAAGAAGAAACGCTTCCTCCCCTCGACATATCCCGCGTCTGTCGGATAGAAAAACTAGTATAAAAAAAGATCGTCAAACCATAGAGGAAAGCATCCGCTGACAACAGTCTGTATTAACAATGTTTCCAAAATGAAATTTGCAGCGGCGTCTTTCTGCTATCAAACTTAGTTGTGTGTGCACATCACAAAACATGAGCCAGGCGCTGGGCTTGCAGATGGCACGGCCCCCCTAGAAACACAGGGAAAAATGGGTGGAAACGGAGAGACACAGGGAGGGAGGGGAGGAGGAGGGAGGGGAGGAGGAGGAGGAGGAGGGAGGGAGGGCTGCTCGGTGCATGCAGAGTCAGACTTAACCCATTCGTTGCTGATGGAAAATCATCTGTACTCAGTGGAGCAGGTGATGGGGGAGACACTAAAAAATCACACACACACACACACACACACCTCAATCACTCACCCAAACGGCTATACACACAAGTCAAATGGTTATTGGGTGTTGGTGGGGCCACACCGTTAGGGCCACAGCAGCATTTCATGGAAACAGTTTGATTAATCTACTAACTGTAAGATACAAACCTCATTGTGTTCACATGCCTTGAAAAAATGAACAATAGAAATAATAAATTTTAGAATGATACTATTATCACTACAAACATAAATAATAATAAAATAAATATCAGCTATAACTTTCTATAATACCCTTTATAAATAGTGTAAATAGTATAGTGATACAAATGGATATAAAAATACCATAAAGTATAATAAGGTCACTATAAACTCACTATTGAGTACTACAGACACACAATGAGTCCCTATAGTAATATTGAAGGAATATTATAGTGATTTTGAATAGCCATGTTGATAATAACCCTCGCTACTAGGAATGAGATCAACACAGTGATGTACCCAAGTCATTTGGGATTCCCCAAAGCACCACATTTCCTGCTATGCCTTGCTCTTTACTTATTCATTACCACTAATGGGTGATGCATTACACAAGGCCCTAAATATTTACCTGGGGTAGGATTCAATCAAGTGTATTTTGCTCAATATAATCTCAAGGCTACTACAGGTTTGGGGTGGGTGTACTAGGCGTGTGAATGATAAATATTGCCCATTTGAAAACGTAGAAGTCGTCATAGAAAGAAAGAGTATTTCCCAACTCAAAGAGACACAACCTAGGAGAGCAGTGGATCTCGTGGCTCGCTGAGTGAGCAGGATATTCAGGAAATACCAGCTCCACCTTGAAGCAACAAAGGCATGGCTCTTGGAGTCAACAATGGAGCAAAGTGTAAAGAAACCGTCATCAAGTGAAGTGAAAGAAGTGAAGTGAGTCTTTCAAAGGACCGAATTTCATGGACAAGTTTGTCACGTGTTTTCCTGTCTGTGGGACTACAGTCTATATTTTTCTTTCGTATCACTCTCTCACTCATAAGGTTTTTTCAGTTCACCCTCATATATCTCACAGGTTTGCCCCAGGCCTCCTTCTCTGTCTTGTTACCCTATGTCTGTATTTCTCCTGAAAACAGACTCCTGAACGTTCTTTGTTTCCCAACAAAAGCCTGCTGAGGTCATTGCAGGGGGACATGCTGGCAACGTCTGGGAAAACGGAGGGGGAGGGAGGAGAGGACTGATAAATAACATAAGCCTACTGCTGCACAGCAGTGACATCACATGGGAGGGGAAATCACATTCCTTGAGAGAGAGAGCAGAGAGAGAGACGGAGAGAGAGATGGAGAGACCAACTTTGAAATGTGGGGTTGTTGCTATATAATGCAACATCTATACTTAGGTTAAATCCTTTGATCACTTTTTGTCCAGCAACAAAGCCTTCTCTAAAGCTTTAACTTGTTTACAATCTGTATCTCTTTGCTGCCCTCCGGTGGTTTTGTTTGATGGGTGATGTTGTATACAGATCCCTCTATTGAATATATTGCCATCCAAATTCATATTATTAATGGGTTTGAAAATCCTAGCAAAACTATCCTCTATATCAGCTCATACACTCTAAAAAAATATGTTTTTAAGAGGTTTGTTGTGGAAAACATTTCTCACTGCAATTTGAAGATCCACAAAACACATCTATGTTCCACACAGAACCAGGTGGGTCAATGGTTCTGTAGTGGCACCACATAGGGGAACAAATCATTCCCTATGGCACTGCACAGAACCATTAATGAGTCTCCCTGGTGATGTAATAGTTCTGTGAAGAACCATGATTGGTTCTAAATACTGTAGACCTTATATGGTTCTTCAGTGGGAGTTTTTAATTCCAACAAACCAAACTAAATTCCACAGTTTACACAATTTTCCAACACAAAACTATCTGTTTTATAAAAAATGGAACTAGGTTGCTAGGCTATGGTTGCTATGTAGTAACCTGGAAGAGGTCGAGAGATCATTCTTGCTTTGCTGTTTTTTCTACTTATATGTACACCACTTTGATGAACACGTTGTATACACGTTGATAACCAACAACAGCTGAAAGCCTATGCTGCTGCAAGCCATTCGGTCCCTACAGACTTGGAGTGAGAGCTGTGTTCACATTTATGGCATTCATTCAAGCTTGTTCGAGGTGAGCATCGGACTCCGACAAGGGTGTGCCTTGTCCCCACTCCTGTTTGTGATATATTATAGGATATCAAGGTGCAGTGGAGGCCTGGAAAGTGTCCAGCTCAGTGACATTAGGGTGGCCTCTCTGCGGTTTGCCGATGATGACTTCCTTCTGGCTTCATCGGACTGTGATTTCCTATGTGGAAATCAGCACCTCCAGGTCTGAGGCCATAGTTCTCTCCTGGAAAAGGGTGGCCTATCCTAGCCAGGTGAGGGGTGAGCAGTTTAGGTATCTTATTCGTGAGTAAGGGTAAAAAGGATAGTGAGATTGGCCACCGGTTAGGTGCCTCGGCTGTAGTAATGCAAGCGTCGTATCGGACCCTGGTGGTGAAGAGAGAGCTGAGGCACAAAGCAAAGTTCTCTGCAGTGTGGCTGGCCTCACTCCTCATGAGGGTGAGGAGCTTCCATAAGGTTGTAAAGGCGGGGACGTTTAGGCCGGCCCAACCATTTTTTAGGACTACGGGTAGAGGAAAATTGAACCCAGAAAAACTACAAAAATGTCAACGTCACCACAAACATTTTTCGGTTCCGGTTAATCCATGACAACTTGAAGTATAGATAAAACAAAGTTCATAACTTGATTTTCTGCTTTTGATGCATTTTAAATTATTGGAAAATGATGGGACCTCTTAGGGCGCTATAGTGAAATATAGAACGGGTGCTATGGGGTCTAAATATTAGCTAACTTACAAAAATACAAATAACAATTACCTTTTAACAACTATAAAAAATATCAGTCTCGCATCAAGAGCTTTTCATACATTTTCTTCCAACCCCCCAAAATTGTATGAATTTTGCATCACAAAATGTGAGGACAGGTTGTAGCTGCAAGTTGCAATGGAGTGCTGTCTCCATGGCAATCAGCTTTCCCTTTTATATCAGGGCATATCCAGCCTATACTTCAGGCTGTGGGTTTTTTTGTAGAAAGGAGCTATTGTGTGGGCTGTTTATGCAGAGTGTCCTTGGATTGTGAAAAGAAACAGAGATGGTTCAATAGAGAGTGGGCCACAGTTATGTAGCATGTTCTTCCTCAGTGGTACTCATGTCGTGCCAGCATCACTCTGCAATGAATTTACAAAGCACCCGGTGCTATTGGTTGCTATCCAAGGGAGAGTGAATATTCTGTTCAGCATGGTATGACATATCTACTTCCCCTTCACATGTTTGTGGATATGTTGCTGGCACCTGTTGAAAGGCCTCCATGGCAGCAGGACAAGGTCCTTCAGCTTTCACTGTGTCCCTACCTAGAACTGCTCCGTATTAAATGAAATAGCTTGTTTATATCCATATTAACAATTAACGCCATCAGTGTTCTTCACCCAAAATATGAAGATTATGATTTATGCCCTGGACTATTGATGTTCCCAGCAAATCAAAGAGCAAAGCACACATTATTATTTTGAATATGTCCATGCAGTGGTTGTGGTTGAGAGAGAAACAGAATCAGAATACTGTTGTAGCTGGTGCTGGTGAGGACTCAGCTTGCTTTATGATTCATAGAGCACAATGTGAGCTGTTTCCTCAGTCTTTACACTGAAATTCAGAACGGCACACAGGTCGTGATCACTCTGGAGCTCAATGGGATTTGTAATACCGCAAGAACTACTCATACGGGCTTTATAAATAACCAAATCCCAAATGCACAGATGTGTCAGGCTGCGCAGGCATGTTGCCAGTAATGACCTGTGATGTGATGAATATATGAACCTAAAAATGACTTTCAAAATTGGTCACATAATATAATCAATTGCTATCTAGCTGAACCATGCTAAATGACTACTGTCTCTATGACTACACCACAAGACAAGAAAATGAACACATTTAGATGAGACAGGTTTCACACCACGTGTCCATGACGACAGGGGTGACTCATCCATCCATCCATCCACAAGGAGGCAGAAAACAGGGATGCCCTATTTTTAGAGCAAGGGCTCTAAAAATAGCTTATCACACTAAATCACAAAAGTGATTGAGGTGTTGTCCAAACCAGTGAGGACTGGTTTACACAGTCTACTGTGTCTACAGTCTACACTAACATGGACCCCCATGGACACGACACATTATATTAACATAAAGCCTCCACATCTATCTAAATGCGTTACATTAACGCACAAATTTGCACATACACTTGCACATGTATATGGCACATATTCTTTTTATTTTATTGTATTATTTTATATATATCGTTTCATATATTTTAGTGATTTTTTTTCTATTTTATATTGTATTCTTGACCTTTGCCTTTTACAGTACTTGCTTTTATTCTTGTTTTTTTATTCTTCTCTTGCTATGTTTATTGTTATGCACCAAACACCAAGTCAAATTCCTTGTATGTGAAAACATACTTCAATAAATCTGATTCTGATTGTGTGGGGAAAATATCCAATAACATACTTTATGTCTGATTTGTATCATTTTGTAAAGTATTGCAGAATACTACATATGCTATCCTCAGCTCACTCCTTTAGATTGATATTGCAGAAAAAAAGTAGAGATGATGTGCGTGTTGGGCAGGGGGGGGTTGTACTTCTATAAAAGGAGTGTGATGTTCAGACGACACTTGGTGACGCAGCAACTCTGCTCGATGCGGGTGTATAAGAGCTGGCTCACAGCTCTGCTTCGCTGCACACATGGGGAAACAATTGGGCTGATAAAATCCTCATAGCCTCTTGGTGCCCGGAGACGCTTAACAGAACATGGAGATGAACGCAACTGAGAAGTTTTACCTTTCCGTTGGCGGCATCCCCGAAACGTTCAACTCTTGCACCCGGCATCACCAAATACGCATTACACACGCAATTCAATACGCAATTCTGCAGAACACAACCCGTGCCCCGATACCGCAGCACCCGAGCAATAAGATGTCAAATATATCCAAGGCGGGCATGGGCATCATCAAAACGGTGAGAGGGCGGTGGAGGGAACAGGATGATAGAGGTGTTGCCCGGTCTTCAAGCACCGGCAATCGGCATCATTCATCTGATCAACTCCCCAAGAGGTCCGTGGATCTCCTGGAGTTGGGTCTGACCAAACCAAGAAACTGTCAGAGAATAGTTGTACTGGGTGCACCGAAAGTAGGCAAAAGCAACATCCTCCAGCGGTTCTTGGGTGGAGAATTTAAAGAGCAGTACGAACCTACAAGCGAAGACTTCCACAGAAAGCTGTACCACATAGCAGGGGAGGCGTACCAGGTGGATCTTCTCGACGCAGCAAAGGAGAGGGACTTCCCTGCCAAACGGAGGTTATCCATACTGACAGGTGAGCCCTTACGACCAACAACTATTGTGTAACAGTCCCATAATACATTTTAGAAGGATACTATACGCAAAACACAGCAAAACTACGCCTCTATATGAAATAGTCGGGGATTAAAAGAAAGATTAAATTAAAAAAAATAGAATAAGGCAACTATAACCTCACTATTGAGTATGCACAGACAAAAGTCCCTATATTAATATTATACAAACATTATAGTTATACCAATACAAAACATGTAACTAACCAAATCTCCCTGTTTTTCCAGGTGACATCTTTCTGCTTGTGTTCAGTGTGGATGACAGAGAGTCATTCAAGAAGGTCTGTGAGCTGCGCGACGAGATCAAAGCTGCCAAAACAAAGCAGATGAAATTAAAGGACTCTGCGAGAGTGCCAGTTATGATATGCGGGAACAAGGTGGACGTGGATGCGCAGAGAGTCGTCAGCCGGTTAGAAACGAGGGAAATCCTCGGTGAGGATGTTGCATTCTTCGAAACCTCGGCCAAAGACGGCACAGGACTGGAGAGCATGTTCGGAGCCCTCGCCGCACTAGGCGGGCTGCCTGGCGAGACCAGTCCGTCTCAGCACCAGGTGATATCCATCCTCTCCTACCAGGCGCTGTGCATCGGCCAGCAAGGCAGGGGAGGGAGCCGTGAGCCGGGACTCTGCGAGCCCTGTGCCGCCGTAGACCCGCTGGCACGTCGCCCAAGCTTCACCAGCGACCTGCGGCTGGTGCTTGGATCAAGCACCAAACACAGCAAACCCGAGAAGTGTCAGATTCAATGAATTGTTGTTGCTTCTCCGTAAACACATTGCAGTAGTATGCTGCAATATTTCATTATGTAAGGAGTTATACTCTGTAGCATCTGGCTGGACCAGGGCTTTAATATCTTGTTTTTGTATAAGCTACTGTATTATCTTAAAATAAATACAATTTGTCTAATTATTATCTGTGCATTGTCGAGTTTTATTGTTAGATGGTGCTGTATGAAAACGTAAGCAATTGATTCCCTATTGAAGTGATGATTCAACCCATGTATGGTCAGACTAGGGGGTGTGGGAGGGGGCTCAGAGCTGACTCAAACACCATATCTGGCCGTCATCAGACCTATCACACGAAGTGCGATGTGATTTACGATCACGATGCTGTGAATGGCGATGGGGCGAGGTGTGATGCCAAATTATCCGCATTACTACGCAATCACATAATATCACAGCAGGTCAAAAGAAAGAAAGAAAGAAAGGCTGAATGAGATCAGCACCATGGAGAGTCCACTGCTCACTAAATTCAGCTGATTACTGACCAAGTCAAGAGTACAAATATAAGGTTGATGAGCTCAAATTAAACTTCTTCCACTGGTAGAAACATTATCATTGGACTATTTTCTTAAGTGAACTGGCTAAATCAGTAGAACAGCCATTTATCACTCTGACTGGAACAGTAAAATTGACTGAGTTTAGGGGTATGCCTATTGTTGCTGAATGAATCAATGAATACATTATTTTAAATACATTAAAATCTGCTGTTATTACATGTTACAACACACATCAAAACCAGCGTGAATACATTTATTAATTACAGTTTTTCTGTTGTCGCAAAAGCCAATACAACAATTTGTGGGGTCTGTTTTCTTTCTGTCATAATTTCTCTGAAAACCTGGGGCAGATGTGGGACATCCCTGTGGTGGTCGTGGTTACCATGCCAGGCAAACAGTAAAGTAACAACGAGGAGCAAAGACTGCATCAAGGACAATGAGGGAAGCAATGCCCCAAGTAAGGAATAAGAGTTTGGACTTTGTAGTACGCAACTTAAATTTCTCCAAAATTCAATCATACCCCATCAGTCATTTTTGTTGAACATCACAATTTTGTAATTGTGTTTCTTTCAGTCCCTGAAAACCGATGACACATAGTTTTGAGATGCAAAAGGGTTATCCAATTACAGACACTTAGTTCATGTTGGCTTCCATTAACCCTATTATTATTATATTATTATTATATTATATTATTATATAATATAATATATTATTATATTACATATTAACCCTTCCTGTACCTTCACGATGTTATAGATAGCTGTAGGAATTGTAGGCTAGTTACTGAAGTCTCTTATTTTTCCATTCATCAGGCAACATCACCACCCACAGGATCTTTTTTAAATACTATTCAAAGATATATTAATTACTGATAACTATGGAAACTCTCCATCGAAGACAAAAGTTCAAAACTGATTGTCTTTATATATCTAAACATCGATAGATATTTATCAAATTTGATATTTAGCTTCTCAAGTATGTATGAATTTACTTCACTTGTCTTTTGGTAGGGAAGTCATTAGAGAGTGTGTTTTCAGGATGTAGGGTGGAGAGCAGACCCTTGCAAACA
The DNA here is from genome assembly GCA_034670385.1 of Hoplostethus mediterraneus. Taxonomy (NCBI): domain Eukaryota; kingdom Metazoa; phylum Chordata; class Actinopteri; order Trachichthyiformes; family Trachichthyidae; genus Hoplostethus; species Hoplostethus mediterraneus. The sequence goes on from JAXDDW010000058.1 coordinate 483,791, forward strand.
ACATGCTGCTGAAATGCAGATATCCTTTGATTTAATTATTTTTTCCATGTCCTGTCAGCGCTAACCCGTAAAATGAGAGATGTCACTAAAGGTGGCTGCTCCATGACGGTTCTGTCATCCGGGAGTTAGAGGTCTTCTCTCTTTGTCCATTAGCCACGTGGTCCCTTTGTTGTCTCTGAGCAATTTGGCTCTCCAGCTCCAACAGAAGAGCTGGCAGCATGCTGTCCAGTAAGGCCAGTCCGTCCCAGGAACAGCGTAGACCTCTAAGGACAAAAGGAAAAATCAGATCATAGATTCAGACAGAAGTCAGGAATCGTCTCTCTCTAGTGAAAGACTATTGAAAGACTTTGAGATCTACCATTCTGAAATGACGGTTGGTAGGTTACCTGTCATCAAGAATCAGTTGTCCGCCTTGTAGAAACTCTTGGACATCCATGGACGAACCAAAGACTTTGTGAAGGCCCACCTGAGATCCGAATAACTGCCAATGCTGTTGTCAAAATACCAATGAGAAATGGGTATGCTGTTCCCATAAAAAGACAACGTATACATTTATCATCTGTATTTCTACAATTAATACACAAGGCAAAGACCACAAACAGCATTAAACTTTTCACAGAATTCATGAACACTGAATATCATCAGTGAAGACCATATTAACGGATTACATCGACAATCTGGTGCATCACACTTGAGTAGTGGCAAAGGTTGCAAGTACAAATGATTGTGTGTGTGTGTGTGTGTGTGTGTGTGTGTGTGTTGTGCTTCACCTGGTGAGTAATGCCCTCAGTCATTCTCAGTCCCATCACCAACACTTCCTCCAATCTGCCACACAAACACCCTTGTTGAGAGAACATCACAATGACTGGACCTTGATATGACAGAGTGACTAAATGGACAAGTACAAGCAGAACAGCATTTGACAAGGACAGCCTGCCTGAATGGAATAGCAACTGTTAACTAATAGCAACTGTTAACTAATAGTGACTGTTAGTTATACTTCACTTGGGTTGAGGTTTTCTTTGTTCTGCCAAAAATGAAAACGGCAGCAGCACTCTTATGTAAGTCTACAACATGCTTATTACAAAGGACAACATTGGCAGATGACTAACTATACAATGAAGGCGCAAGCCTGTCAGTGCAACAGCTTACAGTCCAAGATGGCTGAGCTGAATCCTCCTCCGTGTCCCATGCCCCTTCTGCTGGACCTCTTGGATCCAGACATCAGGCTCCAGGGTCTGGGTCCGGGCCTCCCGAACAACACCTCCCTCCCCCAGGGGAACAAAGCGCCCATGTGCTCCTGCCAGACAATAGAGCTTTGTTCATTGACTAACATCTTCATAAATCTTGAATTCATGAATTGATCCATCAAATCTAGATAATGGCTCACCTGGGCCCACACCAAGGTACTGCCTCCCCTTCCAGTAGCTCATATTGTGATGACTGACTGCGTTCTACACAGAATGTAAAGCATTGCATCATGTTGTCGTGTTTGTTCCTCTGAGGCAATATCGCTGCACTGCAGACACGCTTAACGCTTAATGACATGATGTAGATGAAAAACAAGCATTCCTACAAGCATCAGCGTGGGATGCTGCTGGAAAAATATATTACGTAATTTATCAAAAGGTGAAATAAGTAAGATTTTTACTGCCACATAGTAGAAAATGTATGTAATACATCTGCAGGGTTTGACAGGGTTGTTGACTTAACGGTTGCTTTTGTCAGGTTCTGGTTTCCAAAAGCCATTTCCTTGATGTTGTTGCACTTTTTGACGATAGAGGTCATAAATTACATGAAGCCCCTTTAAGTTGTTAAAGGAATTCAAATGAATGACTTCTGAGGTAGGGACAAAATAGTTTTGAAGCAAATTATCAGTGAAATGTCACTTTACCGAGAACTTACATGTCTTGCGAAGTTTGACACCTCATACTGTAGAAAACCATGCTCATGGAGAATCCTCCTGGCCGACTGGTACATCGCTGCTGTCACATCATCAGGGGGCACAGTCACTTCCCCTTGCTGGACCTGTTTGAACAGCTGGGTGCCTCTCTCTAAGGGTCAGCTGGTACAGAGACACATGGTCGTCACACACAGTCAGCAGCTCAGACAACTCGCTCTCCCAGGACTCCAAACTCTGTTTGGGCCGTCCAAACATGATGTCCACCGACACCCTCCCGGGGCACAGCCTCCGAGCCTCTGCGACAGTCTGCAAAGCGTGCTGGGAATTGTGGTCTCTTCCCAGAATTTTCAAGTCCTCATCCTGCAAAGACTTGGAAGGAAAATAAGTATTTTATATGCAGTTAGAAATGTAATTTTGGGACCATGCCAAAGTATTTGCTTCTTCTTTGATATCAGCAAATAATGACTGCTCAATAGGCTATATCCACCTGAACACCAATGGAGAAACGGTTCACCCCAGCATGGCGATAGTCTTCTAACTTAGACATTCCCACGGGAGTAGGGTTGACCTCGAGTGTGACCTCAGCCTTGTCTGAGAGATTAGCTTGCCTGGAAACAGTTTCAAGGACCGCAGCAACGGTTGAGGGGTGAGCCAGACTTGGAGTCCCACCACCGAAAAAAACAGAGGTGATGCTGCAAAAGAGACATTACAATCAATGATGGAAGAAGACTGTTGTTGAAAGCTGAAGGCGGTTGCCGGATCGTTTTGGGAGAAAGGACTGACAAATTACCATACCAGGATACCTGACTCAGCCGCAGCAATGTCTCTGTCTCCCGCTGAAGGCACTCAGTCATGATGGAGTTATTGTCAGATCTAGGGATGTACTTGTTAAAGTTGCAGTAGGAGCACCTCCTGAGGCAGTAGGGCCACTGCAGGAGGGAGGAGATGGAGGGGGGTGACTTTGACATCCATAGGACATAGCGTCTAGACAGTTTAGGCTAAAAATATTTAATTCAATCTCATTCAGTCTCACTGATTGATTTGTGTGTATCCCCTCCATACTAATATTTCAGCAGCTGAAGTGCCAACTCACGTGCACATAGAGTGAAGCCTCCTGGGAGAGATGTGGAGAGCCCGCCCATCCGGTCACTGCTCCAATCACTTCACCACTTTCAACCTCAGAGAAGCAACGCCGACTGACGCTGAGAAAGTGGGGACGTCTTGCAATGTCAAGTAATGTGCGTTTCACCAGTCCGGTCATAGTATGCCAAAAAACTATGGGTAACTACCAAGAGTTTGATTTAACCGTCTCTCTCACTCCACGGTTGTCCTTCCTTTGCTTCCCCTGAGCGGCAGCTACACGCGTCTTTCCCCAATAACGTTAGTCGGTAGAGACAAACGGGCCAAATGGGCTTTCCATCAATGAAAATGATCATATTTGACGTAATAACAATGTTAGGAATGTAACTACCAAGTAGCGTGAAGTAGTGCCCCTAGTTACAGTGGGGTTTCTTTGCTCTCTCTGGCTGGCTTGTCACAGTTTCTTCTTCATCATTTAGATGATTGGCGGATCGCAAACCAACAGGAAAGGTGCATGCCGCCACCTACTGTCCTGGAGTGTGTAGAGTCGTGGCGTTAAATCATCTTTACAGAAAAAAAATCTATAATTTATTTCCTAAACTTGTTTTTGAAAGAAACGTCACCCCAGTTACAAACAGGAAGAAAACCAAGTGACTTCCTCCTTGTGTGTTGCAGACTTTGACCACACGGTGGTGCTGTTTCATTGAAATCCAGTTTGACCTTTCTCTATATTCTCGTATCTATTCTCATATAGATTTTTAGTGTCTCAAAAATCACAAATTCTCTATCTATCGTGCAAAAGCCTTTAGGCTATCTGGACAGTTTTCTTTTATAAAATACTTTGCTCCTCTTTTTGCCCTTGTCGGGGTGCTAGATCAACCGGCTAGTGTGGTGCTCAAGGGTACTTTGGCAGGTAAGGGGGATTGAACCTTGCTCTCTGGTTGGGGGAAGACCTCACTAACCACCACATCATCCTGCCACCCCTGATCATCTGTTGTACATGTACAACTGAATGAGTATTCATGTTGGCCTATTTTGCACGGCGAGAGCATTACAGGCTGAATCAAATATCATGTTTTTGTAGATGTTTTATATTAGATATTTGACAATGTAGTTCCAACACGTGAAGACACCAGTCTATATTTGGGTTGTAAATGTGTGTCCTATTCACACAGGATCAAACTGACTTAATGAGCTATTGATTTCCCTGAACCCAGGCAAAACACTGTCCGCTAGACTGATTACAGTTCAACTCAAATAACCTTGTAAGGCAACCTTTTCAAACCATGAAATGATGCTGGTTATATAAATCATTCAGGCAATGGACCCTACTGATCATATGTCTGTAGTTACATTAAGAAACTTCATGGCCCTTCCTGGGTTGATTTCTGGGTTGATTGTTACCCATCAGATGAATCAAATAAGACCGGGAGGCAACAATTCCATCAACAAGAAAGAAAAAAATCTATTGCTGCCCTCATACATGCACATTCTCATACAAATATTTCTAAAATGTGACAATGAGCCATTATTATTATATGAATGTAATGAATGTACATATTTTGATAAAGAAGTCAATGAATGCGTATGCACTCCCTGCCAGCTTCCAACCCCCAGGACATTTTCCAGCTAATATCAAATCTGCTGCCAGAGAGAGAGAGAGAGAGAGAGAGAGAGAGAGAGAAAGAGAGAGAGAGTTGTGTTTGGATGAAGGATGGGTATTTACGTCCATTGAATTTATACATGCATGCTTTGTGTTGAGTGTCCAGTTGAGTCAAGTGAGTACTTAGAGAGCTTTCTCATTAATCTACATTGAAGGAGTGAATCCCTATAAATCTGCCAAATGGAAAAGAGGAAGAAAGGTGAGTTTCCTTCATATGATGTAAACCCTTTATTGTGGCCACAGTGGCTTGACACACATACAATCTGAAGATTATATGTGCAAACATGCTATACATTAACTGTGATCAGTAGAACCAACTGCACATTAGTCTTTGTAACAAACCACACCTTAGATTTAGTTTCCAATATTGTGAAACTGAGCTTCACTTTTTCACAGCACCTGCTATGGAACTGAGGCTTATGGTGGTTGGTAGCAGTGGACCGTCTCAGTTCCTCCTGACCAACGCCATACTTGGGAGGGAGGAGTTTTCCAAGGATGTCACCAGCATTCCTGGTAGCAGGAAGAACATCGGATTGCTGGCTGGTAGACGAGTGGCTGTGATCAATGGACCAAACATTTATAACGAGGACATATCTCAACCCAAGAGGAAGATGGAGCTGAAAAGGTCCAAGTGCTTATGTGTCCCTGGTCCCCACGTGCTGCTTGTTGCATTTGACCTGGAGAAAATTTCCCCAAATGACATCAGGACCCCCAAGCTGGTGATGAAGCGCTTTGGAGAAAACTGCCTGAATCACTGCATGGTCCTCCTGGCCTTTGAAGGGAATCTGGAGGGCATCGCCCTGGATGACAGGATGCTGAGCACCGACTGGCACCTGAGAGAACTCATCGAGACGTTTGGAGGACGCTTCCACGTTTTCAGCAAGAACTGGAGAGATCGCAGCCGGGACAGAGTGCTGCTGCAGAAGATCGAGTGGATGGTGGCCTCCTTAGGGGGGAGCTACTTCTCCAACCGAAGTTTCCAGAGGGCAGAGGACAGAGTGAACAAGGAGGAGAAGAGGCTTATGAAGCAGAGGGAGGCAGAGATGGAGAAAGCGCGGAGTGAGCTGGAGAAGCAATACGGAGGGGAGGAGCTACACCGGCAGAGGGATGCCTACAACTCCAGTGTCGGGGCGGAGATCCGAGCCAAGGCAGAGATGGACAATGGCTGGCTCAGAACCTCCCTGGCCAGAGGGTTGGGGACGGGCTGTGCTGCCGGGGCTGTCATGGGCGTCCTGGTGGGGGCTGTAGAGGGGCCAGGGGGAATGGTTCTCTATGGGATATTAGGTGGTGCAGTAGGCGGGGCCGCAGGAGGAGCAGCCCAGGTAGCCATAGAGCATTTGGAGGACAGAGTCGCCCCTCCTGCCAGACTCAACTTCAACTCAGTCTTCATCAACCGCTTCTTCACAGCTCCTCGTACATTACACAAGTAGCCCTCACCTTCACTTTGCTTTTTGAGTCTTTTACGCAGGAAAAGAATGAACTTTATATCATGTGTTGTCGCTATGTCACTGTTGTTTGTGTAGTTTTCTGGCTTGATACCACATTTAGTTAATGAAACTTTAGCCTTACTATCTCTGAAAGTTGAAACACACACTGTACCCTTACTCATCTGTGCCATTCATGAAAGTGCAACGTCACCTAAATACTACTGTATACTAATGTTGAAGGGAAATCTTACCTTAAATACTACTTCTGTACATTAAAAGTTACGTCAAGTATCACTGGTAGTCTAAAACAACAGTTCTCATGCTGATTTAAACTGTAAATTCATTCTAAATAAATGTAGCTGTGATTTTTTTGACAGTAAGTTTTATTTTTGCTTTGCACCGGTTTGGCAGCCATGTCACACTCACTCCACCTCCAACATTTCCTGGTGTGTTCACCTGTCGCTCTGATAATGCTTAGGGCGGAGTCTTAACCGAGAGTGGCTTTGTCTGAAGTACTGCCTCCTCCCCAGTCAACACACACCTAAGTACACCTGCGTCTAATCCTTTGCATTGTCTAGGAGTTGACCTGAAACAGTCGTCAGGGCTGACCAGGATAGTATCTGGCCACGGGCTGGGATAGGTAAGGTCCAACTTGGCTCTTTCTACCGTAGTTAATGATTCTCTTTTGGTAAAGCGAACTCATTTTCTAGCTCTGAAATGAGACTGTGACTGTGAATAGACTCGGAATGATACTTTCATTTAAAGTGTTGTTTTTAGTTTAAAGTCCTAGAATGTGACGTTGCCCACACTGCTGTACAGGTCAATGTCAGAGTAACATTTAGTTAAGGAAGAAAACACCGTTTCACATGAAGATTTCAGTAGTTGCCGCTTTGTGTTGATCTTTGGCTCCCTGATCATGTAACAACCAATTTGTCACTACCTGTTCTGCTGCATACTTTCCATCCATCGCTTTCTCTTTAATTCAGCTGCTTTGATACTCTTGAAGTCTATCTGTCCTCTTGATCACTAACTAAAGGAATTCTCTTCAACTCAAATGCCAGCAAGAATCACAACAGCATTACACTGTGGTATAGTAAATAATAGCGCTCTTCTTTATGTACTCAAGTAAAGAATGCATACTTCCTGTTTTTTGTGTAATGGCCTTTACACAAAAGTGGAATGCTGTTCTGGTTGCTAAAGCCAAGGACATTCTGTCACATTGGTGCTGAGTGACTCAATGCTGCATAGCCGGTCTGAAAGTATTTGTGTTTTCAGATTTATGTGTAAATTTCCCTCTCTCAAAGACTTGACATAGCAAATACCTGCGAAATTTAAAATTTAAATATTTGATTTGATATGATCATATATGATCCATCTCTTTCTTTCTTGTCTGAAGGAGGATAGATAACAGCAAAATATATAACCTTAACCATCCATCTTGAATAATATGATCACACAGCACAAAAACTTTCTTTCCTTTAAAATTCATAACCGATCTCAGAATAATTGTTTTTTTACTTTTATCAAATGAATTTTCTTTGCAGTGGATTTCTCCTTGAGACAACTTTCAGTGTTTGTTTACACTGTCGAATCTTGTATAAATGTCCCAGAGATGAGAACTTAGTGGTAGAAGCCCTATAGGCATTGCAAGAAAAAGCTATCAACTTTCAAATCCAACTTCTTGGCACTGCTTTCTCAGAGGCATTGTCCTTCTGGAGTATGGCCTCGACGATCAGCCTCCTCTCCGAGAGGCACTTCCTGTGCTGTCTGTGTAGGGACATCTTCACCAGCCCGGTGACCATACCGTGTGGACACAGCTTCTGCAAGGCCTGTCTCTGTTATTATTGGACCCGACACCAGTCCCACTACTGCCCACAATGTAAGAGGGTATTTGCTACGACACCTAACCTCAGTGTCGACCACATCCTGGCAGACGTCTCAGACAAATACAGGAAGAGTCGACCGCCGAAACCAGCTGTTGAGGAGATGGTACTGTGTCATTCACGCGCCACCATAGATGATATTTATCTGATAATTGAAATTAATCTGATGCATTTGTCAGTGCTCATGTATTTCTTGCTTCACTGTTACATGCGTACAGGTGGTAGATGTTGAGCAAATGATTCAGGAAAGACTGCAGAAGATAGACAAGTTAAAATATTCCCTGGAGCTCCTTAAGGTGCGTTGAAAACTTCCATAAAATTGAAAAGATAATGTCTTTGTTAATTCTTAAAACTGATGTGGATAGCTGGATGAATGATGCTGATGATGATGATGGTGATGATGTCCAATCAGAACTCCTGTCTCCGAGAGGTGCGTGACAGCCAGAAGGTGTTCTCTGCCCTGGTGAACTCCATGGAGAAAAGCCACAAAGCGGTTGTTGCAGCAATCGAGGAGAGACAGGAAGAGGAGGAGAAGACGGTGGAAAGACTGGTGAATGAGCTTGAACAGGAGATCCAGGAACTGAGGAAGGAGAACACCGAATCTGATTCTCAGATTCTTCTAAATGACGAGCAAAGTGTTGATACGGTGGTAAGCACCTACACCTCCTGCACAATGGTGATTTTTAGAGAAGCCTTGAGCACCGAATGAAAATAATATTTCCTCCTCATTTATGTCATGCAGACCATCACTTCCACCGTGTGCCCCTCTGAAATGAAGGACTGGTCACAGGTTACCATGGAGACTGACCCTTGTGTTGGAATCACCAGAAGAGCGCTGTCGGACATGATAGAGAGGATGAAGGGCGAGCTCATCAGGCTCTCCAAATCTGGTGCTTGATATGACTTTGTTACAACCTCACCATCTCATTTCTTAATAATCATTACAGTATAAATAAATGATGTGTTCCTATGGTTTTTCCTTGACAGAGCTCAGGAAAATACAAAAATACACAGGTAAGACATAATCATCATCATAATCAGGGTGAATGTGTTTTTTTTAGTTTCTGTTGAATATTACCTTGAGATCTATAATGTGTGAATCACTGACTTTCTCTGCTCCCTCTGTCATAGTGGACATCAATCTGAGTCCTAAGACAGCCCACCCCTTCCTCTCCATCTCGGAGGACAGGAAGCAAGTGAGACACGCAGACAAGCTCCGGGAGGTCCCGGACAACCCCAAGAGGTTCGACCGCGTGGCAAACGTCCTGGCCAGGGAGAGCTTCAGCACTGGGCGATACCACTGGGAGGTGGACGTTGGGGAGAAGATCGAGTGGAACCTGGGTGTGGTCAGACAGTCTATAAACAGGAAGGGCAAGTTCACGGTCTGCCCAGCCAATGGCTTCTGGACTTTAAGCCTGAAGGCTGGAGGCCAGTACATGGCTAACACTTCTCCCGTCACCCCGGTGGCCCTAGAACAGAAACCCAGGAAGGTAGGCGTGTTTCTGGATTACGCAGAAGGCCGCGTATCCTTCTACTGCGTGGAGACCGGGGTCCACATTCACACCTTCATGGATACTTTCACTGACAGGCTCCATCCATTCTTCAGTCCTGGTCGCCTGCATGCTGGCAAAAATGATGCTCCCTTAATCATCTCCTCTAGCTGTTGCAACATCTGAAAGTAACACCAAATATATCTTGTCCTAAATTTTAAATTATTGTTTCTGTACCAATCCAGTATAGTAATTATATTTAATAACATAATAATCTATATAACAGTAAACACACCCTGCAATGGACCGCACATGTTTTAGATTATATAATGGTATTATTCCTTTCAGAACAGTGGAAAAAAAGAGGTTACATAAGGGAAGGCGCAAACTTCGGTGGGACCCATAAAAAGATTGAATAGGACAGAGGAGGGCAGATGAAAAGAGGCAGCTCACATCAGGGAACAAGAGAGTAAAAGATCAAACAGAGGAGAGAATAGGTTGTTGGGATGGGTGGATGGTAGGGGTTGCAGGGTAGGACAGAGGCTGGGGAGGAGCAGGGAGGGAGGGCACAGCAGAACAGCGGGGCATTGTGCTCGTACACCAGGCACTGGGAGACACACTCGGACACATTCATGCATTCACACACTGACACCGCCGTGCACACGAGCGCGTGCTTCTGCCCACTGCCACACAGCTTTGAGCTGGCATCTCGGAGGGCAACCCTCTCTCCAGTCCAGTCCTGGGTGTCGAAGCTGAGCGCCCCTCTCTCCTTCAGCTCACCTGACCGCTGAGATAGATCCTCCACTGCTCTCCAGCCTTCCAGTTGGACTGAACTGAATTCTCAGGGCCACCATCCACCGGCTACAGGCATTCACAACTGACCGACGGAGGCAAAGGACTGGTAGACTAACGCTAGCCCGTGGAGCGTCTCCAAGGGGAGCAGTGTGAGTCCAAAATATTTCATTTGAGGTAACTATCCTGTTGTGTCTCTCAGTATCTTTTGGTTTCAACAATGATCAAGAACAATTTTACTGAAAAACTTCAAAAAACTTTTTCATATATTCTGCTACAAATATTGAATGTACATGTTTAAAGTTGGGAGTGTTGTTGTTACCAATTGAATTTGAATACAAAAACTCCCTGGAAGGTATCCAACTTCTGATGGGGCATCTGGTCTTTCCCAGTAGGGATACGCCAGAGGTTCCCAAGGTGGTAAAAGACCCCAGGGATCCTTGAGGGAGTTTCAGGGTGTTCCAGGGTGTCACCAGCAAAATGAGGAATAGTCCATCACTATAATTTCTCTCCACTGTTATCTACCTACCACAGGACAGACTTGAAAGCCTCTATTAAATCATTGTTCAAATTATTGTAAATCATTAATGAACAATAATCTTCTCAGATGGGAGTCCTTGAGATAAAATGTTATCAAATTGGGGTCCATAAGTAAAGCTTATCTGTTTGAGGGTCCTTGTCATGAAAATGTTTGGCAGCCCCTGGGACAAGCTATATGATTGATCTGTTGGAGAGAGGGTTTGATTCATAGTATTGGTATAAGCTGGACATTGAGAGCTGTGACAAATAGATGACACAGGTCCTCCTGGCCCACTCTACAAGCCTCCATGAAAGCTGCTTGTGTTCAGAGTCTCCTCATGTTTTTCTGAGATAATCCACTCACCCCACAAGGCGTAGCTCGACACCCACAGCTGTGTCAAAGAAAGCCATTCTCTCTGGATTCCACTAGCCATGGGCCTCCCAGCCTGTTTCCAAATATTTATGATAAATATATGCTCCATGAGCATTTTGATACTTACTAATGCTATGATAATTCTTTCTTGAAGTTGTAATCAAGTAATGTATTGCTTTTATTGTGGTTTGCACTACTATTTATGTGGTGGGAAAATGTATTTAAATGGATTCTATTTATTTGTCTTTATTTGTATTTCAGGACACCTGCCCTTGTCTGCCCCAGACTGACCTCAACAACCCCCTCACCCAAAGACAGAGGGTCCAATAGTGGAACAAGATATTACCAATTGTGTAGACGGTCTTGACCTCATCACGTCTGTTTTGGGGACTATATCTGGGCCTTGTGTGACAAAGAGAGACTGATATATAACCAAGACGAACCCAACTGATTCAAACAACACCTTTTGCCATGGCAACCACGGGCATGCAGTTGCTAGGCCTAATCATGTCCATCGTGGGCTGGGTGTGCGGGGCATTAGTGTGTGCCATCCCTCTGTGGCGTGTCACTGCCTTCATCGGTAACAACATAGTGACGGCTCAGATCATCTGGGAGGGCCTTTGGATGACTTGCATTGTGCAGAGCACAGGTCAGATCCAATGTAAGGTGTATGACAGCATGCTGGCCCTGCCCAGCGACATGCAGGCTGCCAGGGGCCTGACAGTTTTCTCTATCCTGCTCTGTGGCCTGGCTCTGGCTATGGGTGTTGTAGGAGTCAAGTGCACCAAGTGCATTGGTGTAAACAGCCTCAAGGCCCGCATTGCTCGCATCTCTGGTGCCCTCTTTGCCATCGCAGGGTTTCTCTACCTTGTGCCCATCTGCTGGACTGCCCACTCCATCATCAAGGATTTCTATGACCCACATGTGGCAGCTCCACACAAGCGTGAGCTCGGTCCGGCCCTGTACATCGGCTGGGGGGGATCTGCCTTGCTCCTTATTGGGGGGTCTCTGCTCTATGCTGGGTCAAGTCCCCCGGGCATGCCAGGCTCTCCCACCTTCAGCAGCGGAGACAGCAGTCCCCGCAGGGCACCTGCCTCACAAGTTAAAGGTTACGTCTAAGCTCCCAAAATGCCTGAATACCTACAGGTCCCACAAATCCACCCCAACCGATGACAAACCTATTTCTTCCTCTCTCGATATTCCTCCTTTTAATTATTTGATATTTAATGTCATTCCATTTTGATTTTGTCTTTGAAAAGCCGCAGGAGGCTTTTTAGGGAAATTTGAACTCATTTTGTTATTTCATACCCTATGTCCTCTGATAACCTTTTTTTCTCTGTTTGTCAGTGTAAAATACAATAAAATTTTTGATCTTCCAATCTTCCAATCCACTGAGGAGAATGGTCTGTGTTCACGTTTTTTTAATATACACTCTATTACAACTCTTAAATGTTTGATTACTTTCAAGAACATGTGTTTTATTGAGCGACATGGTCAAGAGAGCAGTTCTTTGTTCATGAGTGGTGCTAAATATAACAAAACAATAGAACAATAGGGGTGTATGTACTTTGTGTGTAGTGCCATACTGTTGGTATGTGTGTGTGTCCGTGTGCATGTGCGTGTGTGTGTGTGTGTGTGTGTGTGTGTGCGCGAGAATTTTCATTCACCCAACGAGTAGTCCTGCATCTCCTATCTTCATTTTCTTATCTCTGCTACCCAGCACTTGTCTCAAAGTATTAAAAACCTGGTATCCTTCCATGGATAACATGGTTAATGTGTTATCCATGGATAACACATTAACACTGACAGGGCCAGTAGAACAAACCAGGGTATTAACACAGTTGGTCGCCTGCGTCTTAATTTCAGAATAATAATTGAAGGAAATGGAAAGTTTCTATAATATTGCCAAGGTCAAATCAGTACAATATAAAATGAGAAAAACAGATCAACATTCAAAATGTGTGTGTGTGTGTGTGTGTGTGTGTGTGTGTGTGTGTGTGTATCTCTATCTCTGCGTGTGTAAGCATGTAATGTGGGATGTATGAAAGCATATCTTTATTCATGAGACATTGTTCAGATCCCTCAGATTATGTGCTCCATTTAATTTAAATAAAAATAAAAACTACTCCAGTGAATTAATATTAACCATCAAGAGTCTTGTGTTTCAGGGGCATGTTAAAATGGCGTTTCATTTCCAAGTTAAATTTCTTAAAACTGTACACTGGTGCCTGCTTTGCATCTGCTGTAAACAGTAAATAGGCCCATACTGGTGAGAGCATACTTGGCTCCCTGCCTTTTTTCACTGTCTATCCATAGCAGCTGAAGGCAGAGCAACACAATGCCACTTTATAGAGCATTACAGCACCACAATAACAATGGACACCAGTGTCCTTAGTGCCAGGTAGTGACCTAAGTAGGCCTATACCAGTGTTGGTAGTAGAGTAATACCGTGAATACAGTAAGGCAGTTTGTGCTGTTTCACTGTACAATTGTAATGAGGAATGTACGGAGCAAGACAAGTGTACTGCTAGGTAATACATGAGTAGTGCAGCGTCTTGAAATTGCTTTAAATAGGGTTTATGTACTGAGCATCTAACATGACCCTAATAGCAGTTCATCAAACAGATTATCATTTTTGTTTGCAGGTGTAACAATGAAAATATTTACTGATGTATAACTGCACAAAACATTCCACTATAGAGCTTTCTTCAGCAAAGAATAGAAAGTTATTATTAATGTACTTTATTGATCCCCATACAGAAATTACCTTTTGACTTGCCCCCTCCACAGGGAGGTCAGAGCCCAGGGTCACCTACAGAACATCATCTCTGGAGCTCGTGGGGATTCAGTGTCTTGCTCAAAGACACTTCAGCAGGATGGATGCTTGCCGACTCAGGGCCTTGTACCCTTGGTTCTCCAGTCGAAGGAAGGTCTCTTCCTTCTAGGCCACTCTATTGCCAAGCTGGATCTTATGTGAGTCACAAGACATTTTAAAGGTGGGAAACCAAACCAAAGTGTTTAGGGGATATATTTTTCCTTCTGTCACAATTCATAATTATCATTTGGAAATACAAATAAATACATATATACAATTATGAAGTGATGAAATGTTACTTGCTGAAGCAAGCACTAATAAAAACAAGAAAACATCATAATTGTAATTTAGAACAGTGGTTCCCAAAGTGTGACCCAGGTGCCATCAGGAGTCTTTGAAAGGGTTTCAAGAGGTCCCTAACATGTTTTTTATTTTTATTATTTTCTTGTTATTTTTAGACGTCTTAATGGTTGTCAAATCTCTTCTATGAATACTGCCAAAAGTAATTTTCAAAAGTCACGTTGTCAGTACATTCATCATTAGCTAGAGGGGGCAAAATCTCAAACATTCTGGCTGGTCGTTTCCACACCGGAAGTAGGAAGTAAGAAGAATTGTACAGCTGTTGCGAACAGAAGCTACCAAGCTAACCTCAGCAGTGAAAATAACAGCCTCGGTCGACCAAATAACACGTCTCGTCAGCTAGTTTAAGACTTTGAATCTAATATGGGGAAAGGTGGAGGTACATTTGAAAGGCTTATGGGTAAGATACAAATATAATTGTCGGTCTTATTAGTTTATTGATTATCAATCAAAGTGCGATGTTTTCCAACGTATTGTTTTGACAGACGCTTGGGCTGTGGCTCCCAGGCCAGCTACTTTTAGCCTGCTAGCTACATCTGCCTATTTGCTACCATTGTTTGGAGGCCCAAGTTAGCTAACTACCTTTAGCAGACTGGCCGAAGAGCACTCTTGTTTGTCGTTAATTTTAACCAAAGTGTATCTAACGTTGCACCGGCTTTATCCTCGTGTTAAAGCTGTAATATTAGGCTAAGGCAATATAAACTTGCATTAAAACTCTGTTGTTAATTGCTAGGTGACCAGAGAGTTTACGTTATTTCACACCAACAGTGCTAGTAGTATGACATGGCTATGTTGTCCAAAGAAAACCAGGCAACTAAGGACAACGTTGTTCTTTAGCGAGACACTGATGTGTTTTAGCGCTGTCTTTGGTGTTTAGCTGTCTTCTTTAGGACTCGCTAGTTAACTGTTAACAACAGGTTGATTCACTGCTCGCCGGATGTGGTAAGCTAAGTTAGCGTTAACTACTAATGTTCCCTGCGTGCATTCGTCTGAGATATCGAGGAGCGTCCACTTGATTAAAAATCTTTGAACAAGTAGCAGTTAGCAAAGCTAGGTGGCTAGCTATTACTAGTCAATAATAAACACTGTCCTATGAGCTTTTCCCATAGCAAGTTTCTCCTCCACTGGGCCTAGCTGGTTTCATAAATCATGTCTTGAAAACTGACATCAGACAATATTGCTTAGGAGAAAAGTTAGACGCAGACAGAAAATGATTATTATTTTAGCTGCAGCTAACAGGTCAACCTTAGTGTATGATTATTTATAAATTTGGATCCACCTCAGTCAAATTCTCAGTCATAACGAAAACAACTGTCTATTTATGCTATTGTAACAAAAAAACAATAGCAATCCTTATAGTGTGAGGGGGAATTGTGTGGGAATTAAGAACCGAGGCCTACTGCACACTAAGAGAAAGACACAAACCTAAGCTATATATATCACATTAGGTCAACATGCTTTTCGTGAAGCTAGTCACAGAAGTAAAGGCCTATAGTTAAAACAGGAGGTAGAATATCTAGTATGCTGCAATATATTTGTGTAGCTTTCAGTAGATATTGGACTGATGTTTACCTGAGTACATCTGAGTACCTGAGATGTTTACCTTTTAAGATGCTGTTTTTCACACAACTACTGCAGATAAAGCCACCAGTCAGCTGTTGCTGGAAACAGACTGGGAATCTATCCTGCAGATCTGTGATCTAATTCGACAAGGAGACACACAGTGAGTGATCATACTCACTTCTCTCCACATTCATGCCCCTAGTGGTTGAGGTTGAAAAAATCTAAATATTTTTTTTCTAAATAAAATTGTTGATTTAGGAAACTCTTTTTTGTTTGTTTCTGCAGAGCAAAATATGCAATTGGGGCCATTAAGAAGAAGCTGAATGACAAAAACCCACATGTGGCCCTCTATGCACTTGAGGTAGGATAGGCATACAGTGGAAAATGATCTGATAAACTAAGCTACAGCTCTTGACATAGACACTGCATGCCTACACTTGATGATCTTGTTATTATTCTGATATTTAGTTTCTGCTTCAACAATGGGATACTTTGTCACAATAACATTAACCTATCATTGGGAACAGGCTACTGTTAGCCTGTACTATGGATGTCGTCATAGGTGTAGGGGAAATTAATGTGCCATCATTCTCCAGGTCCTGGAGTCAGTAGTGAAGAATTGTGGCCAGACAGTCCATGATGAGGTGGCCAGTAAACAAACCATGGAGGAACTGAAGGATCTTCTTAAGGTTACCTTGGCTTTATTTATCGCTGTACAGCCCATTTCCTACTCTATTCAACTTCTGGTGTAATATCCGTATCCTCCTTTAAAGTCACAACCACAGATTTGCATAAGTTTTGACCTTTGACCTTGGCATTTCATGTTAAGTTGTTGTGCAATGTCGACCTGAGTAGTAGAAGCATTTATACAAGCAGGACATTCAGCTAACATTATTCCCTGCCCTCCTAGAACATCGTAACAAGCTAAAACAAATGCTAGAGTATTTGGATACAATATCTGCAACATCTAACACATAGATAACAACTTAATTAATAACACTGTGTACTATTAATGTTTTCTGTGTTTCACCTGTCTGGGTCATTTGTCTGACCTTATTTTGGCTAGAAGCCTTATCTTTCCAACTCTCGCTCTTGACTCCATAACTACTTACTGCTGCGTCACAGTATGAGCTAGCAATATTTGATTGGATCCTCACTTCATCATGTGACACAGGCTCACACCGTTCATGCTGGTTTTGACTTCCTGGTGATGTCATTTCTTGGTCACATGCTGTTTTTTTGTTTTTTTTGGTCAGACCAAAGCAAGGGACTTCCCACTTCAGTTCATCTCACTTAGAGAGAATAAAATGCCGTATCATTCAACAGCTCAGCCTTACATATGTATGATGGGTCAGAAATGTGCACATAAGATCACTTGTCCATCGAGGAGTAAAGAGGCGCTGTGAGTTCATTAGGTTGTGCTAATTTACCCCTAGAAGCAGACAGAACCTAACGTCAGAAATAAGATCCTGTACCTGATCCAGGCCTGGGCCCACGCCTTCCGCAATGAGCCCAAGTACAAGGTGGTCCAAGACACTTACCAGATCATGAAGGTGGAAGGTAAGTGGTCTCTGAAGGGATAATGACCCAGCTACACATTTCCTTTATTATCTTTATTTGTCAAGAAGAAGAAGTGTTAAAAATATTACAATTGGATACAATGAAAAATATTGATCCTAGAATATACATTGTGGAAAAGTGTAGGAAGTCTGTGCTTTATGTTACATACCCATTACACATTAATAAGCATAACCTACTGTTCTTTTCTTTTCTCACAGGTCATGTGTTCCCTGAGTTTAAGGAGAGTGATGCAATGTTTGCAGCAGAGAGAGTAAGACATTTCCTCTTGTATCACTGAAATCGAGTCAGGTGTATTGATTGGTTAATGATGTGGTTATGTAGTAGTTATGTCTGTAGTGATATGTCATGTGTCTGTCCCTTATCCAGGCCCCGGACTGGGTTGATGCCGAGGAGTGCCACCGGTGCAGAGTTCAATTTGGTGTCATGACAAGAAAGGTGGGCTAGCCTTTCATGAAAGTAGGCTACCGGCAGACGATTTATGGTTTCCTTTATTGAGTAACATAGCTGTGTATGCAGTATCTGTTGCATGTGTATTTGACTTTGCTTTCTGTTTTTGCTTTTCCAGCACCATTGCCGAGCCTGTGGCCAGATTTTCTGTGGCAAGTGCTCCTCTAAATACTCAACCATTCCAAAGTTTGGCATTGAGAAGGAAGTGCGTGTCTGTGAGCCCTGCTTCGAGCTTCTTAACAAGTGAGTACCCAGACCTGCGAATGGAACAGTCAGAACTAGCTTGAATTCTAGTCTGTGAGTGTAAAGTATGTTGCATCTGGATAGTACAGCTGTCCTCGGCAGTATTACATTATTGGAAATGTAGTTAGACTTTGGCTTCTCACATGCTGAAAATCCTGTTCTGTAGAGCGTCAGTAGTTTTAGTCTGTTATCATCTGTGCTTGATGACTGTAAGAGTCCCTCGCTGCTTACTTTAGGGCTAATAATTTCATGCATTGCCTTGTCAAAGCTTTTGTCACTCTCAGCTAGATGTTGTGTGCATTGCTTATTGGCTCATCGTACCTGAGTTTGTATGACTGTGATGTTGTTTTGATGTTTCAAACTGCTCTTGTTCCTCTGTTAATTCACAAGGTTGTTTGTCCTTCCTGATCCCTTTTCCTCACCAGCCACCCCTCCCTCTCTCCCCCACCTAGGAAAGCTGAGGGGAAGGCCCCGGCTACAGCAACTACAGGCCCTGCCGAGCTGCCTCCGGAGTACCTGACCAGCCCACTGTCACAGCAGTCTCAGGTAATGACCACTCACTGTCCAGAGTCAAGAAGCTTCAAATGTACACTGCTTTTGCAAAATAAAGTGCATATAGTCTATACAGTCCCACTACATTCATAGTTTTGCAAGCTACAGCTAGCTTTCTAAAATACCTCTTGGTAGATAAGATGTTGATTTCCAAATGTACACAAGATGGGGGTCCATCTCAGAACAGCAGAGCAAGGATTAAATCATGACCCTCCCCGCAGGAAAACCAGATAAGTGTGATACATAGCCACCTCATAGCCTCATTCATCACATCTCTACATCTTTTTCCCTCCCTGGATTCCACCATTGCGCCCTGTCTTAGCAGATGCCCCCGAAGAGGGATGAGGCTGCGCTGCAGGAGGAGGAGGAGCTACAGCTGGCAATTGCCCTATCCCAAAGCGAGGCTGAGGAAAAGGAGAGGGCGGTGGGTTTTCACAGCTGTACATTTATTTTGCGTTTAAGGAGCAATTCATGCATGGTTGTGTGTATATTTACAGAGGCAGAAGAACTCATACTCAGTGTATCCCAAAGCTGAGCCCACCCCAGTGACTTCCTCAGCACCACCAGTCAGCACACTCTACTCTTCCCCTGTGGTAAGACTTCTCATGGTCTCCTTCTTCCTACTAAGCCGGTGTTTTCTATATTGCAAAGGTTTTGTCATTATTTAGCAGTTAATTGGAATATGCTGTCTTTTGTCATTGAGTAATATCTACTATAATATCTAATATCTAATATCTACTCTGTCCAGAACTCTTCCGCTCCGTCAGCTGAAGATGTGGACCCAGAGGTACATGTGATATATTCTTCTTCAATGTCTCAACTAATTCTAATGGAAATTCTACCGTACACTAATGATACTGATATAAATGTGTCGTTGCATTCCAGCTGGCCCGTTACCTTAACAGAACATACTGGGAGAAGAAACAGGAAGAGGCTCGCAAGAGTCCCACCCCCTCTGCCCCTGCCCCTGTACCATTGGCTGAGCCCCTGCCGCCAATCAGTCAGCCCTGTGGAAAGTCATGCCCCTGTCCAGCCAGTTAACATTGTGGAGGTAAGTTAAATCTTGGTGCTAAGGGCAGGCCTCACTGTCTAGATTTTAGACATGGTATTTTCTCTGACTAGCTGAACTGGAGTGGGCATACCACAAATGACGCGCTGTGCTTCGCTTCCCTCTTGTCCTTCCCCTCCAGCAGCAGTACCAGAACGGGGAGTCGGAGGAGAATCATGAGCAGTTCCTTAAGGCTCTGCAGAACGCTGTCACCACCTTCCTCAACCGCATGAAGAGCAACCACATGCGTGGGCGCAGCATCACCAACGACAGTGCCGTGCTCTCCCTCTTCCAGTCCATCAACAACATGCACCCACAACTGTTGGACATCCTGAACCAGCTGGATGAGAAGAGATGTGAGTACTAGCTGTGTGCATGCAGGCATGTCTTTGTCTCTTTGTGTTCAAGCTCTGAACTATCACACCCTGTGTGTTGTTGGCAGTGTACTATGAGGGGCTGCAAGACAAGCTGGCTCAGGTGCGCGATGCTCGGGCAGCCCTCAACGCCCTTCGGGACGAACACAGAGAGAAGTTGCGCCGTGCCGCAGAAGAAGCAGAGAGACAGAGGCAGATCCAGCTGGCACAGAAACTGGAGATCATGAGGCAGAAGAAACAGGTAGTGACATGAAGCCCTCCAATGAGAATACAGATATTGATATATTGTGTGTTGCCAGAATGACTGACGGTGTTTTTCCTGTGTTTTGTATTTCAGGAGTACCTGGAGATGCAAAGGCAGCTGGCCATTCAGCGTCTCCAGGAGCAGGAGAAGGAGAGGCAGATGCGTCTGGAACAGCAGAAGCACACGATCCAGATGAGGGCCCAAATGCCTGCTTTCTCTCTGCCCTACGCCCAGGTACACACTGTAGATTTTCTCCTGCCACACCCATGATTCTGCTGATCTTACTAACTGCAGTGTTGCTGTGTGTGCCACCATCAGCTGTCAGTCTAAACTCTCTCCAAGACATGGATGCTGTGCGTGTGAACCTGATAATAAATATCAAATGGCCTCACAGGTCATAACGGCAGATAAATATGGAGAGAGTGGCAACAAATCTAAACTTGGCTAATGAGAATGTAACCAACTCCCTCTACAGGTCTCCATCATGTGCCATCAAGGCCCAAGACTATGCAGGATTGCATTTCAACCAATCACTACACCAGCTGATTTCAGTTATTTAATATATTTCACTAATCAGTGAAATCGCCCTGTGAGGTGGTTAGTTGGAATGTAAACCTGCAGACTCCTGGGTCTCCATGTGACATATTCTAGGCCAGGGTGGGTAGAGATTGGCAAATGGCAGTAGATTTTTGCACTGTCAATAGTGCTCACAATTTTCTGTGGGATTAACCTAAGTCCATACATGGTGTTGTGGTCAGAGACACAGTTGATAGTGTATTTTGTTGGTGGAGAGGTGGAGCAACGTGGTTGGAAAACCAAGGCGGTTGTGGAGGTTGGATGTTGAGGTTTTGTAGCCAAGTCCACTTTACGACTACAGGGTGAACTTGGCATTCATGAGTAGAGCTTAAAGGCTGTAAAGAACATGTCCAAAGCTGCCAGTCGCACTGACTGGGGGCACAAAACACCTAATGTATGGAGTCTTGAGTGTTGTCGGGTGCTGGTACATTGATTTCTTAGGAGCTACAAATGTTCATTTTTTAGCTTGTTTGCTAATAGCATGGTTGTTGTGGCTGTTTATCAGTAGCATTGACCTGTTTTTATTCCAGCTTGTCAGCCTGTGTGTGGTGTGCTATTTGACAGAGCGTGTGGTAGTAGCATAGCTGCTGGTATATTGATTCTTTAGAATATCGATCTGTTGACTTGTTAGCTTTAGTCGTCTGTAGCATGCTAGCTGATGTTGGCTGCTAGTAGATATCAGTTTATAACTAAGACTTTGGAAAGATATGAATATCATACAATTAAGACACAAATTACGTAACATATGATGGTTTAGACATGGTAGCTGGTTTCTGGTTTAGCTTATTGTTGTTGTTGGAATCAGTAGTAAATTCAGAAATTATTGAGTAATGTTGGGAATTAGGGATAAACCTGGGCATAGGTACTGGGTAGTGTAGGCAGTTTTATTTTGGGTTGAGAGCGGGTGTGGATGGTGATTCTGGGACACCAGAAATCACTGTTCAGCCTCTGGAGGTGTCTTAGACCGGAATCAACGAAACATCTGTGATGGGAGGAGACCACTTGATAAGTCCACTGACAGACCTGCACACTCGCACTCAACCCTATAGAATTTAGATTAGGTGGCTAGTGAATGATGCTGTCTGTCTTGTAGATATATGATGGTGTAGCCTGATGTCACCATTAGTCACCATTTGTGGGTTAATGCATCATTCTTTCTGATATCTTGATTTGGGCTCCTGTGTGAATGTTCACCCTGGATTATTGCACAAGGCATTATAATTTGTAACAGATAACAAATGCTGCGTATTGATAGCTGTTGTTTCAGCATCGATTGAAGAAGAGGACATCTTATTAGTCATGTTGTTTTGCCCTTTAAATTAAACCAACGCTTGTGTCGCTGTGATTTAGATGGAACTGATTCTGTGATCAGAGGACACACATTACACACATTTAAAGGACTCATCATCTGATCATAACATCATCATTGTAGAGTATATCAAAATATTCAGATGGAGTGTTTTTGAATTGATGCTTTATATTTATTAGCTGTATGTGCTGTGGTGCAGATGCAGTCCTTGCCCCCCAATGTGGCAGGGGGGGTGGTGTACCAGCCTGGCGCTCCACCCAGCTACCCAGGCACCTTCAGCCCTGCCGGCTCTGTGGAGGGCTCACCTATGCACAACGTCTATATGAACCAGCCAGGGCAGACTGCACCTGGGCAGTACCAGGCAATGCCCGTCTCTGCCACAGGTGAGGAGGTCAACAAGAGAGTATGGGAAGATAAACTGTTTAAGGAAAGTTTGAAATATATTGTACTTGTACTTGTACTGTCACACTATGTTATAAACAGTCATGAAACAAAGCGACATACATTTGACATGATAATGGCATGTTTTCATTCATGTGTCTTCCCATGTGTGCTCCTCCTTACTCTAGATCCCAATATGGTTAATGCGTACATGTACCAGACTGCAGGCACCAATGGGCACCAACCTCCTCCGCCCGGTCAAGCCCCTCCCACCACTAGTCCAGCCTACTCCACCTACCAACCCACACCTACACAGGGCTATCAGGTGTGATCGGCTGGCCATGTAGCCCGCTTTCACTCTCTGTTCACTACTACAAACGGCCAGAGTACTGAATAATAAAGGAAGGCTATATCTTAATTTTTCTTGTCTGTATTCTGTGCAGAATGTGGTCTCCCAGGCCCAGAGTATGCCCCCCATGTCCCAGCCAGCCCCCACTAATGGTATGGGCTACATGGGCTACCAGCCGTACACCATGCAGAACATGATGTCAGCATTGCCAGGACAGGACCCCAATATGCCTCCTCAACAGCCCTACATGCCAGGCCAGCAGCCCATGTACCAGCAGGTCAGTCATTTACTCTCTCCTTTACCAGTAATGGGCAGTAAGAAGCCTTTTAAACTTTAAGCCATATTGACAATGAACTGTGCTAGAATCATTACTATCCTTATCTTTGCTTTCCTCAGCGTGCATGTTACTTTAATCTCCATCCTCACTAATCTTCCTATCTCTACCTATGCATTTCTCTGTTGTAGATGGCTCCCCCTGGTGGCCCACAGCAGCAGCCGCAGCAGCAGCCCCCTCAGGCTGTCCCAGGCAGTGCAGAGGCACAGCTCATCTCCTTCGACTGAAACCTCGCACTCTAGCCTTGACCTGCAAGAGGGTCTAACACACTACACCCCCTCCCTCTTTCCTCCTCTGGTCTCTTCCTTTCCTCCCTGGACTCGGAGGATCCTCTCTGGAAACCTTCCACCTCGCTGTGATGTTGTGGCAATGTGAAAATATTGTGATGATGTTGCAGAACATTTTGCCCTCCTAGCCACCCCCTTTTTTTCCTCACTGAAGCAGAGCATGGGGATGGGGGTCGAAGCAGCAAGGGAGGGCACCCTAACCCAGACCCTCTCCACTTCTTCCTCCCTCTTTCCAGCTTCTATGTCCTCTGTGTATGTAGTATTTCCTTATTAAACAAATTACCGAAGCTCAAAAATAGTCCATGGTATTAGAGTTAAAGATGAATAAGAAAATATGATACAAATTGAGGGGGAGAAAATACAAGACGTAACCATCTTTTGTCTCATATTTTTCTAAAGCAAAATTTGCATGTGTTTTAAATTGTAATTATTTTCTGGAATGGATGTCAGTATTGCAACTCATCCTGAGACGTTTTGGTGGTGATTGAGCGACATCTGTATGTGCTGTTTAAGAGACTGGGTGTGTGGATGAAGAGTGACGTCTGAGGAGAGAAAGCACAGTAAAACGCTAACCCACATCTCCATCAAGTACACAATTTGACATTCCAAATCTAGCCTCCACCGCAACACACACACACAAAGTATGGTCATTCCCTTTTGGCATTTCTTTGTAGTACACTGTAGTACACCGTTTTGGGGCGACGGTTACAAAGGTAGCCGGACAGTCGTTTTCATTTTCACTAAATATACTTAAGTAGGTTATAGATTATTGAAATAAAACAATTCGTGACTGCATATAGATACTAAAGCCACAATCTACTATGCCCAGCATCACTAATGGGATTCTTTGTCCCTTTTTATTGAAATGACTTGCGTCACCTAATATTGAATACATCCAGACATAAATCAGCTGATGGCAAGTATAACTTAACTGCAATTTCACCTACAGGTACTCAATCCCCTGTGCATTTGATTGTTACTGTGTCATAGGTAAGGTTATCAACAGAGCAAGTATAGGTGGGCTTTTTAGAAAGGTAAAAATGCTTGGCAGGATGAACACGATGTGCCGCATGTTTGTAACATACACCCAATCAGTGACTTCTGTAACCCATAAATTGCCATCTGTGAACTTCTTTATTCCATCATACTGATCTGTCTGACTTTAAAGTAATTTTAAGATTATATTTAATAAATATCTTGTTCTTATTGTCCACTTGCTTCATCCTGTTGGTTAATTACCCTTTAATTATCTGTAAATAAAGAGGCGTACTGTACAATGACAACCTTTATTCATGTTAATACAATGTTTACACCATGTCACACTTATACATGTTTCTATGAACATGAGGAGTGTTTGATTCCTCTAGTCCTATTACAAGTGTAAAAGCCAAAACATGTTTATGAGTGAAGTGATGTAATATGTTTTCACATTTGGGAGTTGGACAAAAAAACCCACAATGAACACAATTTGCCAAGACATTAAATTCAGTTTAATTTCATTTTGGCTTCTTCAAAGTTTTCGGAAGATTAGGCATTTGTTGTATTCTTCCATCTCAATCTGGAAATGAAACATTGTTGAATTAAACTAAGGACTCACCATTCTCTCCATACGCATCCCATTCCTATAGGCTAGCTGTCTCAGCACATCTATGTCTGGAAGGCCCCATTCTGGATTCCTGTGTGATTGAAGTATAGAGGTTACTCTCTTTACATCCTCCCGGGACACATTGTTCTGTCGTATAGTAGTGATTGTGAATGCCACACTCACGTCCTCTGTAGCTCTGCATCCAGGTCTTCATTACAGCTTGGTGTAATGATGCCATTACTGGCATATGCCTGGAAAGTAGTTTGTGATGTTATTGGAAGATTACTTACTGGAACTGTTTCATAGTGTCACAATTTCCTCTTGTTATATAATAACTGCAATATATGTGTGCATTAATTAACTTGAGACAAGGCACATACCCCATATGTTATCAAAAGGCCATTTTGCTGGAGGATCTGACCTGCACCGCTGAAAACACCCTTGGGATACAATCAAAAAACTCAAAATGAAACGCATAACTTGACTATCTAAACAAATAATTTAAAGAGAAGCGTTCATTATTTTACGGACCCTGGTTTCACAAATAATCCATGCAGCATCGTAGCATTTATTTGCCTCAGCATAGCAATTTAAGCAAGCAATTTATCTTGTTAGTTGTATTTTGAAAATGACTAGGTGTCTACCTCTGCTGTTTGGAAAGAGCTGTACTGCAGTAAGTTGATTGCAATGACAACATCACAAGAGTTGCGAGGAAGGCCAGCCCAATTCTCCCAGGGCTCACTAGCATCCAGGTGAACAGGCTGCCGAACAGTGTTCACTTTAGTTGCAGCAATGTAGGCCTTGATACTGTAAGAGAATGGTGCAGATTTAACCTCACATTCATCGAAAATGTATGCTCTGTATTATTCATGAACGACTGTATAAACTGGTAAATGCACATCCTGTAAATGAATACAAACTTACTGTCAAATAATAGACAATATTGGTGTTGTGTGGCCATTATTTTTGATCATTAAGTAATTGTTGAATATGTCTGACCAATATTAGAGAGCCTTGTGATCAAAAACCTCTCTTATAAGATCAGAGAAGAGATTGCAGTGCACCCACCTGTCACAAGACTCCTCTTTGATGTCTGACGGCTGCCAGGTGATAAAGGACATCTTCTGGGCAAAGCGTATGACATGCTGCCCGGTTCCAGAGCCCAGCTCTAAGGCAAACAGCTCCCTGTGGGACTGGGCCTCCAGCACATCCTCCAGCACTGCACACAGACCTGCCCAGTTCCTCTCTGCCAGAGGAGACACCAGCATGGTCTGGAGGAGGAGAGAGGGAGAAAGAAATGTAACCACGTCATCGTGTCTTGCCAGGGTACTCATAAGAAACATTAGAGGTTATTTAACCAGTTTGAGTTTTGTTTCCTTCCCGTAGAATCCAACATACCTTCTCTATTCCTGGTTGACAGAAGCTAGGGAAATGACATACTGGTGGTGGCTGGGTGGTGGCAGATGACGAGAACAGCAGATGGTTATAGAGATTACCTGGTTAAGAGGATTTCCATTGTGCTCCACTCCAAAGACAGCACTGGTACTGGTAGAACACACACACACACACACACACACACACACACACACACACACACACACACACACACACACACATACAGAGAGAGAGAGAGAGATCAGGGATCAACTTCAATGTTTTTGCTTTTAGTTGGTTTTAAATTACATGTGTTAGAAGCATTTTATATATTTTAATGCTATGATGTATGATATGTGGTATAAAATTCATTGTCGCAGAATAAGAAGAGGAAGAAGAATGTAATATAATATAATATAATATAATATAATATAATATAATATAATATAATATAATAACCAACACGAGTAGTTTCTTGTTCACAACTTCTTGTACAGTTTCAGTCAATTGTTGTGTACAACTGTGCTTTGTCAATAAAGTTGCACCGCTGCCTTTTCATTTCACGTAATGCATTGTGGGTAGGTCAGGAGTAGAGTGGAGGACGCCATGTGCTTTTGATGCAGAGGGGCTGAACGCTTGACTGGCAGTGGTTGTGTGTGTTCAGAGGGACAGCAGGACCGACGGTACCCGCCAGCATGTACTGCACCAGACGTTGCATCCGGACCGCGCTGCGGGTCGCAGCGAACACGCACCGGTACGTAACATTAGCTGACCGGGGATTATGCACGTAACGCCGGGTGGGCGACGGTATACAACAATGTCCAGTGGTTGAAAGTCTATGCTAGGCTATGTGCTTCTTCAAGGGCAGAGAACCGATAACTGTTTGAGTTTTTGGTTCGAAAAAAACAGCTTTTGTTTCTCTAGCTCGGATACAAATGGAGATGTTGTCTTTTGTCTGCAGTTATTGTGGACTATTTTGTTTGCTAGCTATCTGGTAACTAGGTTAGCTGACGTTAGCTAGCTAGCCGGAAGCAAAATGTATCTTGGCAGGTACAACACAGCAACAGTGGTTGTTGCTTTCGGCGAGACACCCTAGTCTAATGACACAATTTGCCCATGTCCTTAGTCTGTTTGAAACAAGTGAAGCCAGAGACTACAGCTTTCCCCGTGCCCTCCCTCCTCAAGATGTGCTTGAACCAGCCAAGGTCATGCTCATCTAACTATATGTATTGTGCCTATGTAGGGCAAATGTTGTCACCTCCATCTGCACAAAGAGCTTCTCTCACGCATGAACTGAAAAATTCAGGGGTCATAAAGTTGATCCCACTGGTAAAATGTTACCAGGAAGTAACTTTATGATTGAATTGGCACAGTAGTAGCTGCAAACTGTACAGTACCTCATGCCATCACAATTCAATGCATGCCTCTTTATTTCCCAGACAAGAACTTCAGCGGCAGACGCCAGCGCTGTGTGCGCTCAGACTCCTGCAGACCAGTCCAGCCAGGCACTCTGATGCCATCGCGGCCCCTGCACTAGATGGAGCACCCAAACAGTATTCCCCCAAAATTCAACAGCTCGTCAGCGATATAGCCAGTCTCACCTTATTAGAGGTGTCAGACCTCAATGAGCTCCTCAAGGTATGGGGGGAAATTGTGAAACCCGTACCGCAGAACTGAATCTGAACCACATTAAGTATTGTTTGATATACACAATACTCCATCAGCGTCTTGTTAAATTGTACACTCTTTTTTTTGTCTTGGTCATAGAAAACGCTCAACATTCAAGATGTTGGAATGATGCCTATGGGTGCCATGGCATCAGTTGCACCTGCAGCTCAGGTGAGAATTTTTTTGCTGACTGGCTTTTGGCTTTCAAAGAATATACAGTAAGATTTTCATTTAAATGTTGAAATTTCAGTGAGCTTTTTGCAGCTTTTTGAAACTATAAAACTTCTAAGGTGCTCAGTGCAGAATGTATTAATTGTATGTATGTTGATTGTACGGTTCATGTGAAAAACCAACACTTCATGACTAGCAGTTAATGCTTGTTGCAGTACATTTTATACAGATCCAAACAACTGGAAAACGTTGCTGATTTGTATCCCTTGTGTAATTAGGCCACAGAAGAAGATGAGGTACCAGTCAAGAAAGAGAAGACTCATTTCACAGTAAAACTGACAGAACTGAAAGCAGCTGAGAAAGTCAAACTTATAAAAGAAGTGAAGAACTGCATCCAAGGCTTGAACCTGGTGCAGGTACGTCTCATCATTGATGCTGTATCTAGCTTCATAGTGTTTACTGTGGTCTAAATTGTTGACTCCAGTCTCAGTTTACATCATGAATGTTACTTTATCAATAAGATCTATCCAAAGGAGTGGGACCCCACAGCTTACTCCTCCAGGTTGGGTCACCTCACTAACTCTTGTTGTCTCTCTCGCCTCCCCCAGGCTAAAAGACTGGTAGAGTCCCTTCCCCAGGAGATCCGGGCCAACGTGTCCAAAGAAGAGGCAGAGAAATTGAAAGCAGCCCTGGAGGCAGCAGGCGGCACTGTGGTGCTAGAGTAGATCCCACCTCCCTCCACAGTTTGGCTGCTCATGCACTTATTCCTTCGTTCTGTTTTTCCTTTTTTACACAACAAAGAAGAAAGGAGCCCAGTGGGAAAGAAACAAAGAAATGCCTTCTGACGTTACTACTTGGTCTATTGGTGTCAGGTGGGGCGGTGCAACTCAGACTGAACTTTCCAGGCACCTAGCCTGAACAAATGGCCGCCCCACTGTCCGCTTGTCCATTTGTCCGCTCATCTGTTTGTCTGATACGTTGTGTAGCCGATGAGCTACAGCCATCCTGGCCCTGGGTGCCAAGTAAGTCAGTTGGTCAATCTGTCGGTGTATATCTTAACTTAACACACGAGTTAGGATCTGGCTGTAGGGACATCATTACCCTTGCCTGTATTGAAATAAACACAAAATCTAGTACAGGAGATGACAGGAGTCTTTATATTAATAGGATTGTTGGAGATGTGATTAAAGTTGAGGTATCCATATTTTTCCTGTTTTCATGTTCCTATTGCTTTCACGTGGTTGAGGCAAAGTATTGCACAAAAGAATCAAAATTTAATGAGAGTGATCCTCTTATACTGAAGTGTTTTTGTGTTCCCTTGAGTATGCCATCATGTAGTACAGATTGAGAATCAATTCATAGCAAATGTTCAAGGAAAAAGTATACTGCTTTACTGCTTCTGACCACTAGAGGACATAAGATCTCTGTTATCACATGAAGGGGGAAGTCTGAACCCAACAAGATAGATTCAGTATTTGCCCAAATGCTAGAAGAGCTTACTGTCTGAAATGCTCTGATGCTCCTCTTCTTGATATCAGCTGATATTTGACTGCTTGGGGATATCAAGGAATCAAAGCGGAGTCTGGGGCCTAATGTTGAATTATTGGAGGGGTTATTTCTGTTTCTGTTGGTGCTAATGTAGCTGTAGAGGTCTATGGGGGGTGTTCCACAAAGCGAGCTTACCACCTTAGCCAGGCTTATTTATGGCACTTTATAACTACCTGCAGAAGCCAGGAAGTAAAATCCCAGTCAATTTGTTCATGTGGGTGCCATACAGGTTACATGTGGTCTTCATGGGGACCAAGTGGGCATGGGCGAGTGACGCACGGGCAATAACCAATAATCAAAATGCATCATATCGCCAACATCTGAATCACAACTTAGTACAGTGGTCCTCAAATCTGGGCCTCTGGGTCCAGAGTACTGCAGGTTTTCTATTGTGCCAGGTAGTTTCCATTCTAGCTGTGTAATCAGGGATTGATGAAGACCTGGGATGCCAGGTGAATGCAATTAACTTCCTGGCGGGAGAGAAAACCAGCAGCACTGGAGCCCGAGGCCCGGATTTGAGGAACTCTGCCTTAGTACAATATGGCAGCAGCAGCAGCATGAGTTTAGAAAACACAATTCACACAGCACTTTAGTGGGATAATCTCCTGGGTTACAGCTGGGCAAACCCACCAATTAAAGGTTCATGAAAAACTAAAGCTTCTAATTCGTTCAGGTGTGCATGAGTAAGGCTGGAGCTAAAACCTCCAGGACGGGGTCCTTGAGGACTGGATCCTTGAGGACTGGATCCTTGAGGACTGGATTGAGAAGCACTGCTGTATAGTATTGGGAATGAGGACTTGGTTGGAAGTCCTTTGAAGTCAGTACCATGCAGGAGGTCAGCATGTCAAGGTAGCAAGGGTACTGTAAGGGGGGATACCATGAATGATTCAGGGGGGGGCCAGAGCTGCTCCCTGTAACATGCCAGGGATTGTAGAGTTCTATTGTGTATGGGGGGGACTTTTATCAGGAGGCCCAAGATTCCTAGCGGTGTTCATGACGGACAGCCTATTTTCACATCACAAGCCACAACCATGGTCCTAAAATGATTATCAGGTCTAATTTTATTGAAGAGTTGATGGAGAGAAAAAGCACAAACATTTCTGGGAATTGATGAGATGCCTGTTTACATGGTCTCAAGGACAAACTAAGGAAAAGAAACAGGATGTCATGCCCTTAGCAAGGTCAGAAGCTTACATTGGAGTGGTGTGGAAAAGAAACAAGGTGACTGTTCTTGAGACCTGAGAGAAAAGGTGAAAAGACTATAAAAGTGCAGCCATTTGCATCCAAATAATAGGAGGTGATGCATACCAAGAGATTCATTGAAAATCCTGGAATCCAGATGAGTGACGATAGCCTCTGCCTTTAGATGCCAGGGCAGGCAGCTTTGTGCTTTGGCTGCTTTTATTAAGACTAAATTAAATCAAGTCAGATTTATTTACAAGCGTGTTTTTACATAAAGCTCCCCGGAAGGCACTTATCTTTAATTTGGCTTCTTTTACTCAGACAAATTTCAAACAAGTGAAATTAGATTCAGACTGTGCAGGCAAGATAAACGAAAACACCGTAGGGGCCAATGTGTGAAATCCAAAAATGCTTACACAGAATACAAAATTAGGACACTGAATCTCAAACAGGAAAGGGGAGCTGAGAAGACTGGTGTTGTACTGGTTGTACTGGTTAGCTCCCAGGAGGGAATGTGTGAAACTGTACAAATGCAAAGCGGGTGTTTGAAAAAGTGTGTTCAGTCAACTCAGTTATTAAAAAATAGGTAGGTAGGTAGGTAGGTTAGATAGATAGATAGATAGATAGATAGATAGATAGATAGATAGATAGATAGATAGATAGACTGTTTCCCCCAGCAGAGCTTCACTGAGTATTGGGTCACACCGTGGCTCAGGCTTGGAGTGGGTATCCAGTTACTGTTTCTATCATCTGTCCTGACTCCCCTCCCTTTCAGACCACCTCTTAGTCAGCACACAGTACCGTGCCAAGCTCCCCATTCATACCAGTACTGCACTACTCATTTAAAACCATGTCATGTTCAAGAACCGAAGCTCAGACATTAGAAACCTCAAGAAAAACATATGAGACAACTTGCTAACAGCAGTACAGAGTGGGGGCGTTGAAAATGCAAATGACCCCTTGTCTGACCCTTAACCTGAGTGGTATGACAGGAAGGCTGTACCTTGAGCTGCTTACTCCCTCTTTGACAACTGACATACCACAATGACAAAATCATAGCAGTACTTAAGCTGACTTACTATTTTTATATTAGTCACGTACACATCCTCCCAGAAACCAGCTGCCCCCTGTTTCTTGGCACAGTGAGATGGAGTAATGAAGGAGACTCCTTACTCACACCATCGGAGAAGCACAGCCATATGGCCAACTCCTGTCAGGGATCGCTAAAGAGATTTTTACATTAAGGACACTTTTATTGTGTGTGTCCATTGTGCATTTGATATGAAGAGTGGCGACCTATCACCAGCAGCACCGAGGGACGTGGGTGAGGAAAGCAACCATGACCAAAGTTGTCTCAAGAGTCCCAACAGCCTTTGAGACGTCGACACCAAGCCGTCTGGTTGATGTCAATATGCAAGAGAAACGCATTTCTCGTTGGTATTTTGGTGGGCTCTCCTCCAGCGCAGCAGCCTGTTTAACACACCCGCTGGATTTAATAAAGGTAAAAGATAAAGCTGACTGGATTTCTGATTTATTTATCACCCTAGTAAACTTTTAGAATTTATGCATGTGCGTGCATGCACATGCAGCTTAGGCTTGTACTGGGGGAAATGTTCAAAAAGAAATGCTCAAAAAACTTTGGAGGTTTATTTTCTTTCTGAGACTGAACGTCAGAGCGGCTTGCGGTTGCATGGCAACAGAACCACTTCAGCCCGCTTCAATCAGTTGATGTTTTTACTGTGATGTGCGTAAATGAGTTGTCAACCATCATTTTGTTGTTTTATGTTTTAACCATTTTCAGTTGTTGCACACGGGCATCTGCTCTGCTTGTGTTACATACAGTGACAGTTCTGCAATCCCTTCATTTTATTTCAAGACATATTTCCGCAGCAGTATTCCCAAATCCAGTTTACCATGTCTTTCATGATTTATTTTTTTGCACTTTTTTTGCACTTTGCATTGCTTTGCCAAAGAATCACTTGAGTGTGAACGAGCCTCTTTGCTGCTCCTATGTGAACATTTCTAGGTGCACTTACAGACACAGCAGGAGGTGAGGATGAGGATGATGGCGATGACTGTTAACGTGGTGAGGAGAGAGGGTTATCTGGCACTCTACAGTGGCCTCAGTGCCTCCCTCTGTCGGCAGGTGGCTATCCACACAGACACACACACACACACACACACACACACACACACACTGTGCAGCTGTTAAAGTTGTTTCATTGTTAATCTCCTGGCTGCACCGTTTTGACATGACAATGTTTTTCCGTTCCCCCAGATGACATATTCTCTGTCCCGGTTTGCCATCTATGAGACGGTGAGGGACATGCTGAGCAGCAGGAGCAAAGAGCTCATGCCTTTCTACCAGAAGGTCCTGCTGGGTGCCTTTGGGGGTATGTGTTGTCACACAGAGCATAGTTGGCACTGTAGTCGTCATTATGTTGTCTGATAGTCAACATGATGCATCGTCTCCCATAGGGTTCACAGGTGGTTTCATTGGGACCCCAGCTGACATGGTGAATGTCCGGTGAGTTGTGTGGATAGATTCGTCAATACTATGAAAGGGAATAAAGTTTATTTATTGTTTAACAATGCTGTTCATATGACGCCCACAGGGAGATTCAGTGGTGAATTCAACGGCTGTGCTGTGTTGCACTAATGTGCTCTCGAGAATGCAATCTTGCCCTGAGAACAAAAATCAAAAAACTAACTTTGTTTTTAGTTTGCAAGATGACTTTTCTTACTGCATTCAATAGGAAGATAAGCACTGAGTTATGAACGAGTTACCCTATTACCCCTGCTGGTAATGATGATGTCAGCTATTAATTGGCTTTCTGCATGTGTCCAGAATGCAGAATGATGTCAAGTTGCCGGTAGAGCTCAGAAGGAAGTAAGTATATGTTGTGTTTTCTGTTCTGGGGATGCATTTTGTGCAATATTTATACAGCTTCTTTCTCCTGTAGTTTTATGCAAATAAATGCATTGTGAGATTTGTTTTTGTGCCAGTTATGCTCACGCACTAGACGGACTGTTTCGTATTTGGAAGGAAGGTGAGGTTCAATAAATACTTTCATTGGGAAACTTTAATTCAGAGCAGCAGTTGGCTTCCTTGATAAATATCTTTGTCCATGATGCTGTTTTGTTCCAGAGGGAATGAAGAAGCTCTTCTCTGGTGCCACAATGGCTTCTAGTAGAGGTGCACTAGTCACTGTTGGACAGGTGAAGACCTCTTTATAGTATAGTTATATGACTATTGTATCACAAACTGTTAGTGTGTTATTAGTGCAGTATTTCTTGTCCTTGCAGCTGGCTTGCTATGACCAGTCCAAGCAGCTGGTTCTGGCTACTGGCTACCTGACTGACAGCATCCTCACCCACTTCCTGGCCAGTGTGTTTGCGGTGAGTAACTCACTTCCGTCTCCGTATACTTCATATCACCATGTCAGCTGAAATGTATAAAGAATAATGCCTCCTCCTCTCTTTCCCTTCGTAGGGGGGCTGTGCCACAATTCTATGCCAACCGCTTGATGTTGTTAAAACTAGACTCATGAGCTCAAAAGGGGAATATGGGGTGAGTCTGTGCTTTGTGGATGGATTAGGCCCACAGACAGGAAATTGTTGTAAGCCGGGTTGGGGTTCATTCGAGGATCTCAGTTGTCTCTGAGTCTACTTGTCATCGCTCTGGCATCAATGTTTTATTTATGGACTTTGGACGGAATTACACAGCTAGACACGTCTTAGCTTTTGTCTCCTTGTTTCAGGGTGTGATTCACTGTCTGACGGAAACAGCAAGGCTGGGCCCTAAGGCTTTCTACAAGGTAATCTTCACCGTTAATGGCATACTGAGATAATTCCTTCCAGTCAAAAACACGAGTCCTGGTTTTACCTTGGTTGTTGTAAATGTTGCCGGGGACATCATCAGACTTACTTCCACTCACTGATGGTCTAATTTGTCTCCAGGGTCTTGTCCCCGCTGCTGTCCGCCTCATCCCACACACAGTCCTCATCTTTGTATTCCTGGAACAGCTTAGGCAGCACTTTGGTGCAGCGGTTGCCGCCTGAGAGTGGTCGCAATACCTCGACTTGTTGAAGTGGCCATGGCCGGGCTACATGACTTCAGCTGTCCTCCGGGATGGACGGGTTGGTGCGGTGGCAGGAAACCAGCGCCACCCCCGATGCCAATGCTACTCTGACAAACCCAACCTAGCTAGAGTCCGCTGGACACCCTTGCCTGGACAGAGAACTAGAACCAAGAGGACGTCACATGCAGACATAGCTCTCAGAAACCAATTTTCATATAACAATGAATGTTTCATTACAGAAACCTCCAGATGTTCAAGTGTCATGTGAACTGGAGTGAGACAGTGTGTGATTTGGGATTTGTCCTGCGGTGTTATAAACATAGAGACTTAATGACCAGATTGTGTTAATGTACCTTGTGATGTGGAGTGTTTGTGACAAAACAGGAGTATAATTGTGGTTAAATGGCATTTACTGTTGAGGCTGTGAGGAATTGCATCGCTATAGATGTAAAGGTCTGGGGCGTAGATGAAAGAAGGTTTAAAAGTGTCTGGTGTCGTCACCAAACATCAGTAGAGAAGGAAGTGCCTCTAAAATGAACATATAACTCTTGAGTCTCACATCATTTCAACACTTCCTCTAACTTGCCTTCATCTGCCCTGTAGGGGGCAGTGTTGGACTGGACAGTTACAAGTGTGTGTAGGTTTCTATATGATAATGTCTATGATGTGGATATAGAAGAGAGGGATTTGTTACAGACAGTTCTTAATAATATGTTTCTGCCTGTATATTATAGACAGTGTTTTCAATAAAGGCAACACTTTAAATCCATGCTTGAAGTATGCACTTTTCAAAAACGGCAATAGTTGAAGATGACAGCAAGCAGGGCTGTTTTGATTAATAAAATGATGCCACTCTCATCATGGCAATTAACATTGTTAACTCTTGTCTCTTGCTTGTGGGCCGGCTGTCCTGAGGATGGTTGGGCTATTCACTGACTGCTGCTTGTCTCAGACGGAGCTTCTTGGCATTCAGCTATGACGTGTTAATTTGCCTGTCAGGTCTCCTATTATTTGAAACAGCAATATCTAGACTGTTTCAGCATGTACCAGACCACTTTCATCTTAGGCATTTTCGTTAATGTTCTTGGTCCATTAGCAGAGTTTGGACACACGTTCCCACTGCACTGATGCACATTCCATCCTGCTCAGCTGTCAAAGAAGGCTGATGAGTTTCCATGCCCCAGAGTTAACCTGCTGCCTTGTCCTTGTCTACGTGACAGTTTCTAAGTGATGTTGTCTTCAGGCTTAATCTCATGTCAGGTGTACTGTTCATGCCCCTTCCACAATACTGACGTGAAGCCAGAGACAGATTAGCTTTGTCAGTGCTGTCTAACCTGTTGCAAGATTGATGTAGGTGAATCGACGAGAGACTAATGTGTCACGTTATGGGCAGGAAAACATTTATCGAGCGCTTGATTTGATAGATATGCCTTCGCTTTTCAGTTTCAGACACTGACAATCACAATGGGAGACTTGGTACCAAGTTATGTAACGCAGCCTCCCTCAGAGTTGAATCCTCACAGATGGAAAAAGTGATCTGGAGAAACAGTTGGATCATTTGTTGTCATGGAGCTGACTGAAAGAGCTGCATGATGACTTTCAGGTAATTACAGGCAATGCATTATATAGGAACTGTGTGTCTGGGCCTTTCACCGAATGTCTCCTCCCTCCGTTTAAGTCCTTCCCTTCATAGGGAAGCTGCAGATGCAGGTTTGTGGTTTCTGTTTTATCAGGCACTCTATCGCTGAGGAAATACAGAATGTCCACTGTGGTGGAAAATACCCATTAGAGATGCGGTTAAGGAGAAGATTGCATACGCTTACACACACATACAATCATACACATATATATACACTCTCTTTAACCTCTCTCTCTCTCTCTCTTTTCAATCACAACTTCACAATCTTGCTTTGAAACTGAAATGTCTTGGAGTTCGTGTGGTCCTGACAGGGAAATTGAGGACAGCAGGAACCAGAATGTAGATTTTTAGTGGAGGATAACTCATAAACCACATGTTGCTGTTACTGATCTTCAAACTGGGAATATGCAGTAATAGCTTTGATATTTTCCTGTTGGCTTTTATCTCTGCTGTTTAAATTATTATGTCTTGTGGCAGTTATAGCTTGAATTGGTATGAAAACTTTAAAAGCTCTGGGAAGACCTTATCGCATGGACCACATTTCTCTCTCACAGAGAAACACAGCCAGCACAAATAAAAGACTAAAGAGAGCGATGACAACTGTTTGCTGAGAGAAATGCAAAGGACGAGCATTCAATTTTGTGGTGTTAAGACAGGAACATTAATAGATTGTAAATATTGGAATAACAACAAGGTTTTCATCTGTTCCACGCTCGAGCATTTGTACACACAAATCAGATATTTGCCTATTAATGGAAAATCAACCCCAAATCATGTCTCAGCAGCATGTGACAGGGTAATAGGAGAAAAGGTCTCATCTGTGACACGCAATGAAGATATTATTTGCAGTTTTCCTGTCACATTAAAGGTGCATAGTTTGGTGCTGGTTCAGGATCAGGTACAAATTGTTCCACAATCATTGGAGTAAAATATGTTTTGAGCATGCAGCTAGTTTTGAAAATAAAGCCAACAAATAACCAACAGACTGAATCTTGTAATTTGAAAGCCTTGAAAATTAAGTGTGGCAAGTGTTGACAACATGTGGGCAGCAAAGAGCCTCCATTAAGGCGTCTTAACAGACCGCAGAACGAGACCAGATTTATGACGATTTTTCTCTTACTATGCATTGCATGAATTGCTTTAAATGTTTCTATATTCTCCACTCCTCAAAACAAAAGCATAGTATTATTTCATGGGTACAATAGGTGATCTCGCCCCATCTCTTTGTTGTATGCATACTGTAGCTGCTGCCCCTCTCCCACACTGATTGGAGCGGGTCACTCTGTTGTATTCCTTTACTCGTCTGTCTGAATCTATAGAATTGTAGCCGAGGACCAACATGAGTGGCAGCACATCTCTTTCAGTGTGTTTTGTATGAACAGTGTGTTGGTGAATTGCAGCTGACAAGAGTGGGTCCACTACGCTCCCCAACCGATAAATAGTATCAAAAGGCCACCCAAAGAGTACATACTTGCAAGTGAATAAAATGATTTATGAGGGACCACTGAGAGCAAATGATCCCCTTTAACTCCCCCTCAGCCCTTGACGAAAACCATGTCCTGACAATGTGACAAACAGTGTTTACTTAATTAAATGGGAATCCTCTCCTCAACGCTCTCCACCCCTATAAAAATGTCTGTCTGTTAATTGTCATTTTCTGTTTTAATTTACATCCAAATGAGACTGAGAAGCATAACCAAGCAAGGTATGATGATTTTATGTTCTCCACCTTGGCTCTAGTTTAATAATAATATATATCATATCCCTATCGGCAGACTACGGAAGCGGAGAACGGCCATGCTTGCAATTATTTTTTTTTAATGGCGTTATCTCGAGATCACGTTCACTTTATCTCGAGTTAATTATGCCGTTATCTAGACAACGAGATAATCAACCCGTTATCACGAGAAAACAAAAGGTCGGACTCGTTTCCTCTGATTATTTATATTGTTTAGCAGAGATCAGGAGTGTCATGCCAGCATGCATAGATGCCGTCTTGACAAATGTAGCAACTGATTTAAGCTGAAAATGTCAGTTCTCGGCTTCCGTAGCATACAGCTGCAAGCAATTTAAGGTCATTTTATTTTATTTCATTTCCAAATTCTCATGTGCACAATAAGAGCCAATGGATTGACATCCTACTGAATCAAATGTTGCTTTAATTCAATTTGCTGTAATAGATATTTGCTTAGAATAAGGGATTTGGCAACGCTACACAAAATTAGCTATACATCAATACAAGCTGAAATGCAGCTGCTGTTCCAGAATTATCCAAATCCAAACTTCTCCAGTTTCATAAGTAGGTGAAACCAGTTCCTCCAAACACTCCTTACTGGAAACCCCAAAGACTGTCTCTGTCTGATGATATTACTCTCTTGTTCACGTGGCAGGACAGGAAGATAGACCAAATGGAGCGATGCATCCAGTTACATACACATAGCATACTGGGCGGTAATGGTGCTGATCTCCTTGGTTTGGCGCAACAACAGAGCCGAGAGAGCGAGTGAAGGTCTCACACTATGGAAAAATTTGTGGGATGGATAGCGGGAGCCAGGCTTGTCTCAGGAGGTCTGACTGTGTAGCTCGCTGCTCTGTACTACCCAAGCCTACATGGTTTCCCCTCGCAGCTCCACACCAACTTCAGCCCCCTGCAGCCGGCCAGAGCAATGAGCTGCACGCAAAAAGGAACAAAAGCCAAGGGGATGATATGACCAAGCCTTTATGATAAAAAAAAATAATGAAGCCTGTGACATCTAGTCATCGAAGACATGAATCTGTTCACAACTTGCACCTTGTAATTATACATTAATCGATTACAATCAATATTTTTACTGGGATAATCGTAGTTGGAACAGTTTTATGAACCATTAACAAAATATCTCAAATTGGATGACCTAGTTTTTCCTTTCAATGTCTCTAATTGAGAAGCAGAGCTAATGAGCTCATTCTGTCTGACAGGAAACCTGGAATGCCACAGCTCAGATGCAGAGACACGGACTGATAGGAGGAGAGAAAAACAAAAAGCTGCTACTTGCTGATGTAAAAAGGCAGGACCCAGCAGGTTGTGTTCTCTGTAAACCTGAGTAGTCACACATCCTGACCCAGGGGCTCTTGGGACATTAGTCTGGGGACATCAGACATTTTCTTCTTTCTGTTTGTTGTTGTTATTTTGAAACGGCTCATGCTAACAAAGGATATTAGGCCACTGTGCTTATGTCACCCAGCCTCTTTAGAAAGGTCAGACATGACTCCTAAATCTAAAATAACAGCAGTGGCCATAATGGAGACATGTTGTGTTCCAAATGTTCAAGGCCCAATTTCCCTGTCAGAGTAATTGAGCAGTTTGCTTTAATTTCAGTCCATTTTGGTCCCTACAGCAGGAACTGAAGTTACCAAAGCATAATGATGACTGAAATCTGCAGGTTTGTGTTCATCATTCCTTAATAACATCAGTGGACGTACAGAAGCTATTAGTGGACAGACGGGCAGGTAGGTAATCATATTTCTTATCAACCTGATATAGCCCAGCCACTTTGTCAAAGTAACTGTACTCTCCTCCCTATTCCCTTTTGACTTTCCTTTTTAAGAGACATGAATATAGAGATATATACCGCTAAAGGAACATTGTGGAACGTTTTAAGCACTGCCTGCATCCATTTCACAGGCTCAATTATAATTGTTTTGATCTAACTTGAGATGGAAGTCTGTGAAAAACTGCAAAATGCACTTCCTGTAAGAATGGTTACCAGGCTGGTGGGTTTCTCTCATGCTTTCTGGGATTTGGTATTATTTTTTTATTATCCCCCCCCCCCCCCCATATTCATATGAAAGCTGACAAATCACAGAAATATTTGTAACTGTCCTGAAAAGGCAGTATACATGACAGTTACCTGAAAAGTAGTGTACACGATGTGTATTTCTGACGTTCTATGTAATGTAGGGTTGTTTTTACTGTTTTATTTTAGATTAAAATATGTCCTTTATATGACTCCCATAAAGTAGTGCTACCATTAGTACAGTGCTACTATTTGGAGTAATAAAATAAAAAAAAAAAGGATGTAATCAGGTACAGGCTGGGGAAATGAGGAAATAAGTGGCCAGACATCAAAATTATGAGAGCG
Source organism: Hoplostethus mediterraneus (assembly GCA_034670385.1). NCBI lineage: Eukaryota > Metazoa > Chordata > Actinopteri > Trachichthyiformes > Trachichthyidae > Hoplostethus > Hoplostethus mediterraneus. Next base: position 524,754 of record JAXDDW010000058.1, read on the forward strand.
AGCTAATTGCTTTCTTTAAGTGCGTACTGAAAATATACATAATAACATGAACATAATTCAACACTCAAACCACTACATCATACAATTAAAACAGTGGCTTTAAATTAGTGAAGAGATTGATGACCCTGAGAAAGCAGCAGTCCGTCCTTCAGCTCGCAGAAAATGTTCATTTAGATCATTTAGACATTAAAGATGTCTGCCACTGGATGATCAGCCACATGATTTCATTACCCTAATAATCATTTGGAGACATAAACTGGAAGAGGAAATGTTGGTCATCGCTTAACATGAAACCAATGATTTTTAATTTGGATTTTTTTTAATCACCCCGTGTTAAAAAGCAATTTGGTGTTGAGCTGGAATCTAATGTGATAGTTCATGGAGGCATAATCCCATTACTGTGAGGTTTGATCTCCAAGGCCGCATACTTGGTTCCAGTTACTTTGGAGCATGCAGAGGCATCTGCTCGAAGCATCGTGTACTCTGGCCTCCTCATGCAGCCCACTCCTCCTGTGGTGAAAGTGTGGTGAGAGTGGTTTCCCGTTCCAACGTTGCAATCACCACCTACCCAAATGTCGAAGCACTTTCCCTCTCACGCGTGTCCTCATGTCTGTGGGAGCAAAACTACCCCTTTCCACCAGTAAAATAAATTAGTATTGACAGAGCATGCAAGATTTGACCATGACAGAGGAAATGATAATCATGAGCTTTGAATTTCTCTGAATTTGGAAGCTCAAAGTGGGCTAGAGTACTTTATCAGACTTTGAAAGATAGAATTGTAAGGGTCGTATAGAAACGCCAACCCTGATACTATGCAAGAAAGTAATGTGATTTAGCTTACATTCAAAGTGATAGATGAATGTACATTTTTAGATCATGAAACAATTTGCAAGAATAGCATTTCATAAGTTCTATGTCTAGTATCTGGATACCTGTAAATACAGATTGTGTATTAAGACCGTACCTGTAAAAGGCATCTACATTATCTTGATTTGATCTTGAATAGAGCTTCAGCAGTCTTGACAACAATGACACACCGATCCTAAATAGTAGCAATAGTGGCATGCTGCTACTAGCAACTTGAAATTACTACACTGAGCTGAAGATGTCCACTGCTTTCGTTTTAGAGAGATAGACCAGTGCACATTGCAAGGATTCTCTTGTACCTCCATGCATTAATCTTAAGTAGATTCTCAGTAAGATATTTCTTTTGAACTGGGTTCTGGAGAATGTGTCGAGAATGAGAGGACTGACCAGCGGATGACCTGCTGAGAGGTTTGAATTTAGTGATTTAATGCTTCTTGTTGCAGTACCTATGCACATGACAACTTTCAACAGGATTATGCACAAACGGCACTAATTTCTCTCATGCTCTCTCATGAGTGCTTCCCCCTCCGGTGCCAACCACAGCTGGTTCTGTATTGAGGTCATAATTGGGCCTCATATGTCTCCCATGGTTCGCTTCCAGAGTAGCAGGGGTGAGACGAACAGCTGACCAGGAGTGTGGGTTCTCTGGTGGTGGGGCTACTGTGGGGGCAGATGTCAATGGGAATGGTAGAGACAGCAGTGTCTTGGTGTAGAGTCTGCGATCTCTCATATAGTATTCATTTTGCAAGCATCTTCAGCAGGCAAGCTCGAGCCACTCAAGAGCAGTTGGCGCCACCTCCGCTTCGCCTCGCCTCCTCCATGCGTCGCATCTCTGCCAGTCACACTCGCGTCAGTTGCGCTTTTAATCCCCTGCCAAATCTTGCAGGCAATTGAGCTCCTCCACTGCTGTACTTCTCTCTGATTGCGTGCATCTCAGAAACAGCTTGTAGACCCACTCCTATCCCACTTCTGACAGCTGCTCATTCCATCACAGAGGTCTGAGTTGTAGGAGGAGTTCCAATACATAGTCTTATACACTGTCAGAGATTGACACAGAGTTCCACTGTTGGGTGACTCGATTTAATAGGGTTATTCATCAGGGTTATACAGCACTAAACTCTTTAATCCAACTAAGACATGCACATACGAGGTCTGATAAAACACTTGACAAATGAAGCTCAGTGTAAGTTTAATCAGGAAGACTACCTGGCTCATATTTACTTATTGCTGGTTATTCAATAAGCCCCTTAAGCAAGGACACTTCCTTTACTCCCTCTAGGGGAACCAATGGCAAACCGCCACATCCCTGTATATATGGATACCTGCCACATCCGTGTCTGTCATTTCAGGCTGCATCGCCCACCACCTGCTGTGCCAGGCTCCAGTTGGTCGCCAGTGGATCCATTCTGCCCATTGGAAGTGCAGTCTACAGGGGGGAGTTTCCCACTCTTCAGAGATTCATGGGGTTCTCCTTTTAATCCATGAACCTTGACTTCAACTGGAGCCGCCGTCAATGCTCACCTGATGTTTATTCACTTTCCATTAAAGCTTGTATTCAAACTTGCAAATCTAGACTCTCAAAAGCAAATTAACAAAAGCAATGCATTTTCTACCATTTCCTGCCAAACTGCGCTATGGTTAACTCCGCCCATTCCCCAGCGGCGTTACAATTTATTGGCCAAGTACATTCGCACATACAAGGAATTTGACTTGGTGGCGTTGGTGCATGAAAAAACAGACAGGCACATATATACAATGAAATAAATAAATAAGTGAGTTGTGTGTGTCTTGGGGGGTGGGCGGTCAGGGGGCTTTGTTTATGAGCTCCACTGCCATGGGGAAGAAGCTGTTCAAGTGCCGGGAGGTTTTGATCTTGACAGACCGCAGCCTCCCGCCATCTTAGACGTATGAGATAATTCCAATGTTTGTCATTTTTCTGTGATTTCTGTGATGTGCAGCCCTTTTAAAAACAGACATGATGTAGCACACGTTACCTGCATGAAACCACAGAATACCAAAACAAATTTAGTTAGCATTCATACATTCAGTCGACAGTCATAATACAACATGCAGTTGATCTGACCCCAGCAGCAGCTTCTGTCCCTTATATTAAATACAGCCTGTCTTTGGCTCTATAAAGAGGCTAATGTATCTGTGTGAGACATGCAGTGAGTATTCCTTCAAATTAAAGTAAGCACAGTGTCTCCCTTCACTTAAGCCTTGTTTGTTGTAAACTGGGCTGACAGGTAGTCCAAATAAATCTCTCTGCTTATTGAAAATAAAGGCACCTGCTTTTACCAGCATCTCCCTCCCTCTACCTCCGTTTTATTTTTTGCATGTATGTGCCTGGGGACAGTTCTTTATCCATTAACACATAAATACAATCAAATGTTGTTGTGTGGCCATATTAACTACAGTCAAACAACAAACAGTCTCATTTCCTTTCCTTGCATGTTTTGTCCCTATGGCTAAATAAATGCAATTTAAAATAAACCTGAAAGTGCATTCACCTATGAATGCATATTTCAGATAATGGCAGTAACACGTACAGTTATAGCTAAAATGTCCTTTTGTGCACACTGTCGCTGCTCGCTGCTGATGTCTTAACCTTGTCATTACAAACCCAATATGCCTCCTCCATTATGCAGCGGAAGGGCATAGTTAGCAGGATATTGTTTTCGCGCACACCTTGGCCTTTGATATATGGAGGCAATCCCGATGGAGGCAGATTCAGTCATTAGCGGAGCTTGGCTGATCGGCGTGACATCAACAGGCAACTGAACACTGTCTGACAAAAATGTGACGGGTCAATAGGTTCGAGCTCCCGAATGACACCCTGTGCTGCAATAGTACACAATAGGCCAAGTACACACTGCTGATTTCATCTTGACATTATTTTGGATGCTCTTCAATCGTTGTTTTCATCCAGCAGACAACCAATTTTATCCCCTTTTTTTTCCTCTGATGTACAGTATTCATTAAAGAGGTATTTTGTCTCGTTTTAGGTAGTGGAATTACTACCACTTACATGTATAAATTCAAGTTACATAAGCAAAGCCCACAAATACTTTGGAAAGTATTCGTGGGATTGTGAGTTTTTATGTGGTTATTAATTTGATTTATCACTGTGTTTGGTTTAATTGAGCATCAGTGCTTATAGATTTTATAACTAATGGTGCGCTTTGGTTGTGTTGCACCCAAATGGAATATGTCATACTCGGTGTGTGCGCCTGATTTCCTGCCTGGGCTTCTGCTGATAGTAATTCAGATATAGGCGTGACGGGAATGGAGAATACGATTGCCTGGTGCTGAATGTCAGCCATTCCCATCACTGTGGTTATTTGCATTTTATGTACAGTGATTCTCGGACAAAATAATCCCAGGGGAGTGGATGGAACAGGTAAATGAGCCAGAGAAATGACACTAGAGAGATATGATGGAGCCTGAATGAGAATACCTCCGGTGCTTCAAATATAGCCAATGGAACATGATTACTACCGATTCACAGACTAACAGGGTAGACTATCAGACATTGCAACCCAGATGCAATCCCTTACGTGCTTCTGTCTATAAACAGTCTCTAATGCAGCTTCGGCGCCCCTGGTGAGCGTGCCTCCTCGTCACCACATTAATAGGCCCATTAATCCCGCTCAGCAGAGGACAACAAGCCTCTTGATTCTCTAATTGATGAATTATCCCCACACACTCTCACAGAAGACATTCAGCGCTGAGTGGGAATGTCAAAACTATAAACAAGAGCCTGTTTTTATGTGAGTACATGTGTGTGTGTGTGTGTGTGTGTGTGTGTATGTATGCGGTTATTATTACTCAATTGGCTTTCCCCTTCAAAAAACCCTGGCAAGCCAACACCACATCTGTCTGCTTACTGTGTGTGTGTGAGGGGAGAAGGGGCAAGAGGTTCATTTCTGGCAGGGTGAGGGGGCAACCTGGCACACACCCTATTGTTTTGCACCTCCGACATTGGCTGATGAATCCCAGCCGGCACTACGAGTCTTCTTTGTACAGTTAAGTAGAGTTGGAGTTTGCTGCTCTCTGTCACGGACAGACAGCAGGAGCCCCATGCTTTCACTGCCTGACAGCTGATGAACAAGCGGGTGGGGGGTCAAAGGAAGTGTGCTCTCCAAAGACACACGCATAATCACACAATTTCAGACCTTGTTATACACTGTGTGTGCGCGCGCTTGTGTGTATCAAGATCGGAGTCTAATAGAGACGTGCTTCGTGACATTTTTCCCAACTACCCATTAGAGGAGTAGAGCTGTAGGAGTCATTTTCGTATGTTCCAGATGACTGAATCATCTTTAACAAGGTCTTTTTGTTCATGACTGTGCTGTGGGTATGATGGTGAATTCTTTAATCAGAGTTAACTTCATTTGCATTGAATTGATATATTTGATGTATATCTACTTGGATACGCCTTGACAGGTTTAACACAAAATATTTTTTGTAGCCATCGAATCCATTGCTGCCCATCTAATTCTGCATTTTATTCAGAAGTACTTCAACTAAATCAACTTTGCTTTTTTCATTATGAGCTCCCAAATGTTATTAAGAGTGCACTCCCATATGAGAATCCTGATGCAAATGAAACCTACTCATGAAAGGCACTTTTCAATCACAGTGCTTGCAGGTGGAACAGGAAGAGCCTATCAACTCTATTCATCATTCCAATGCCCTCGTTGTCCTGCTGGTGTTTTTTTTTCTTCATTATTAATGTTTCCACTGTGCCAATGTTGCTTTTCATAGCCACTAGACAAAACCTCTCACGCTATATACGACACCAAAGAAGAAAGATTGATTACATCTCAGCAGCACCTTTGTCTCCCACGGATACTCCCAGAACCAGTTAGCATGCATAGTGGTGAATGAAAACAAAGGGGAACATGTTTGATGAAACAGTGCCTCTGGTTGACAGAGCAATCATCTCATCAGGGCTAATGTTGGTGCATGACCAGAGCATGGAATATTTACCAGATGCTGGACCATCAATGGAGTAGAAAGAGGCTTGTGAGGGTTTGAAGTGATTGTAGTAAATAGCTGACCTTATACTACAATTCAGATGATGACGCCTGAATTCTTCTAGAGAGGATGGTGAAAAACGTGAAAGGTCACTTAACAATGCTGCACTGAAAACAGCAACTTACATTTCTAAGGCTTGGTCTAGAGTTTGTCTGATAAAAAATGTGTTTTTATTGATTTAATATATATTTGAATGCTATATATTGCATGCTAAGATTATAAAACCATCTGCTTTTGATCCCTGCTCTGACACCAAAGCAGTACATTTCTAATCAGTTGGTCTGTGAACTTATTAACGTTGTCATCCCGTAAACATTTGAACACCGGCCACTGAACAGACACGAGTCTCTTATACCTCTCTCAATAATATAGTAAAAGTAAATGTAAAAAGTAATTTAATAGCCCAGCCAAAGAATGCACCCCCCCCAATCCTCAATTGGTGAATACGTGGTCGCTGCTACATAGAGTTTCCTCATTATTAGTGACATCTGTGTGGCTCTGTGAAGAAGGGCTGACCTGTGGCCCGGGGCGTCTTCGTCCCCAGTGGTGATGTAACAGCTCTAAATAAGGAAGACTTCTATTACAACTGGCAATAATTTGTCCTGGCTCGGGGCTGGCCCAGGGGGATCCCGTCTTTAGGTCGCAATAGTAGACCTCATCTTGAGAAGATGTCCTCTCTGTGGCTTTGCATACAAGATTCAAGATTCAAGATTCAAGAGTTTTATTTGTCACATACATATACATGCAGTGAAATGCAAAGTGGCAATGCTCACGGGAATGTGCAAAAGGGCATAGTACAAAATATTTAACAGGTAAAAAACCAGCACAATATTTACAGTGCGAAAGAAATATAAAAATTACAATAATTACAGTAATTACAGTAGAGCTCTTGTATAAAGCAACACACTATGTACAATAAGAGCACTTTAAATATAAAGTGTAAAATATAAAATAAGAGGTAGATGGGGGAAATGTGTGAATGTAATGAGCTGTGAACTATGTGAATTCGTTAACCTAAGTGTGTGTGTGTGTGTGTGTGTGTGTGTGTGTGTGTGTGTGTGTGTGTGTAGGTCTAGGTGGGGGCCCTGGTGAGGTCGGAGTTCACAGTCCTGATGGCCTGAGGAAAGAAACTCCGTCTTAGTCTCTCTGTTTTAGCAGCGTGACTACGGAGGCGCTTGCCTGACCGCAGCAGCTGAAACAGTCCGTTGTTGGAGTGGTGAAGATCCTTCATGATCCTGCAGGCTCTGGTTCTGCACCTCCTGGTGCCACGGTGGGGAGTGTAGTAGTTCAGCCGAACGCACTACTCTCTGCAGAGCCTTCCTGTCCTGAGCGGAGCTGTTGCCGAACCAGGCAGTGATGCTCCCAGTCAGGATGCTCTCTACAGCCCCAGAGTAGAAGGACAGAAGGATACTAGGTGTATGTGTTCGTGTATGTTGTGCTCTCTGCCTGCTGATTTGTTTTAGTGGCTATGTACTTAAACTGAAAGTGCCAGAGGTATGAGCTGCAGTGGTGCCTGAAAGTTGTGAACAGATCGTCTCCAGCAGCAAGTCATAGTCACAAATCTATAATTCATTAACAGCAAAAGATAAATCATGATCTGGGGCTTTGAACAAATGGATGACAACCATTCCGATTTGTGATGAAGATGATGATCATCACACTTTTCAAACACCGTTCATAACCTTGAGAAAAGAGAAATGTTCTTGAGAAGTGAGCGGTTGTTTTGCCACACACTTTAGATAGGAAGAGCAAATGAGCTGCACACAAATGGAAAAGTTTAGCAATCGAGTTTCAGTGGTTTTATTTTCTGTTCATGTTTGATTTGACTTACTTCATAATAAACTGCATTATTGATGTCTGTAGAGGTTGAATTCATGCATTCAATATTGATGTAGAGTTGTCCTGACTCCTGGCACAACTGAAATTATTATCCTTCAATGTCATGTTGCCTACAAGGAACCGGTGGATCAAATCAATGCATGCATGCACACACACACACACAGCAAACACACCTGTGCACGCTGGCACACGCACAGACACACGTGCACACTTGTTATGTGCGGTTGGGAGGGCAGAGTAGATGACAGATGCTGATGCAGTGGGCTTTTATCTGAGTTGGACCCAGCAGCAACTGGAGCTGTTTGCACTCCCATCCTCTTCTCTGCTCGCTGGACTTGTTTGACCAGCTGCTGGACATTATCCTGCCCCCCCTTTTCCACTCCACACTTCTTCTCAATTAATTCCACTCTATCCGCAATGAGGTGTAAATCACACGGTTTCCATAGGTCCTGTCTTTCTCTCTTCCACCTGCCTTCCAAACATAACTCTCCCCCTCTTTTCTCTCTGCCCCTCTAGTTCCCATCACCACAATAATCCCATGTTCCATACAGACTCCAAGCTGGAGAGTGAAACTGTCAGGGCTGTGAACTGTTTTGACGTCAATTTCATGTTCACATGGAAACCACAATGGCTGAGGAAACAGCTGTTTTATCAAGACTGGGATTCCTGGGACACTGTCAAGTCAATTATGACTGGATGTGAGGTTAAGATAGAGAGAGCAGAGAGTCTGTGTACAATTATATAGTTTAATTTTGCTATTCTTTATACAGAAAGTTATCTTCTTTCTTTCATTTGTGCTACACAATTCAGACTAAAATAGTTTTGCTCTAAAATGTGTACTACCTTCTTGAAAGACGGGGAACCGTGTGACAGACCATCTGTCTGCTCTATATGCTGTTCAAGTGTTGCAGTTATTTTGCTGATCCAACACAGCAGCCACGTAGCGCACTTAAAGCTTTTAAAAAAATAATTATAAAAATAACTGCGGGCATGGAGGCAGAACAGGGGACTGGCGCTCTGAGTCAGCTGTGAATGAAACTCAGGATTCAAAGAGAGAACAACAGGGGAGATGGAGAGAACAGCACAACCGCAGAAGAGCACAGCAGAGCTTGGGGCAATACTGTGAAGCTCTCCAATCCTTCCTGTACAGAGAGTATTCTTCTCTCCAGATACTATAATACCCCTAGGGTTATTCTGGCATCCTCAGGAGCAATGTCAGGGCACAAATCCATTTGAAAGATATGTAGCTGTGCCCCTTCTATTTACAATAGAAATAATTTACCAGCTGTTTTTTGTGGTTGACAGATAAACACTGGAATCCTTAATACCTCATAAAATACAAAGCCGATCCCCAACATCACCAAATAAACGGACATAAAGCATACAAAGGCAATATTTAAGGAAACAGGTTTTCAGTATAACTGCAGCCATATATACAGCAACTGTTTCCCCAGCTAGATATAATATGCTATATGCAGCATTTATTATGTATTTATTCCACCTTTAGCATCCCCGCCACCCATCGCTTTCCCCCACCCCTTTTTTCCTTCATTAAATCTGACATTTTTTACATTGCAATTAAGGCAGTTAATGGTTTGTCTCTTAATAGTGCCTTCTAGTCATCCCTGCTATATTAAAATGCAATAATGATTTTGAAGAAAATGAGAATCACAATGGTTCACCATTAATATTAAAGATCTCTGACGGTGGTATCTGGATATTGATAATCCATAATTGTAATTATACTGGAGCGTGTAAATGGTAGATTTGCGATTATTGAGTATAATCAACAATAAGAGTCCCCACAGTCATTTTGAAGAGCAATTAGCAGTACTTCACTGAACACTAACTCAAACACAGTGCATTTACTCCAACTCCGACTTGCCCTCACCCATTGAGCTGTCCAGACCCAGGAAATGTTGAGGTACAGCATCTCTTGTCCTGGCCAAAGTTCTCAGCTGCCCAAACTGCCATGTTGTTTTACAATGCTCCACACATCTTAAGGGATTGCTCAGAGTGAACTGTGAGAACTGTGAGAAGTGATGCAGAAATCATTATGGAGCTATTCCCCCCCTGGCTCATTACTTTGTCTCCATAAAAGGCTTAAACCGTCAGCATAGTCCTTGTATTTACTTTCCATTTCATGTTTGGGATATTTAAGTGCAGCTTGTGAGCAGAGCTAATGGGAGGCACGGTGCTCACGTGATAACTTGCCTCATTTCATTTAATCTTTTTTTTAAAACTGGAGGAAACATTCTAAGGAAGTACACATTTGGGATGTTAAGTTTCTTCAGTTGGGTTTAAAGTTATCTGCAAGGCAAAATAGTTTTCATTCTCCAGAGGCAAAATGGTTGATACTCACAGTCATAATGTGATAACATAGTGCGTGTGTGTGTGTATGTGTGTGTATCCCAGTACTGTCTGTGTGGCTCTTGGGATGCTCCATCACCTCCACACAGTGCAGATTGCAAAGACTTAACCCCAGGGCAGAGCATTAATGCCATACATCCATAAAGGGATGGATGGATTTACCCAAAGATAACCGAGTGAAGCAAGGCATAAATAGTGGCCTAATTCTGTCTGCTATCAAGTGGTCTGACTTTATCATATCCAAGCTTTTCCATTACGGAGCCCCTGGTTCCCATGGCCTTTAGATTGCCTGTTGCCAGCCCATATCACAACAGGAACTGCTTCAGAGCTGGTAGAAACTCTAGCTAATGAGCATTTAATCAAATCCCTAAAGTAAGCCATTAAGTAGCCTGCTTGGATTAATTTCTTTATAACTCATGACATAAGACGTGCACATTATCTGGGCTATTTGTCAGCTAAGTAACATCTTAATAATGGAGGAAACAAAACAGAACATTCGGAGAAGGATTCTCATGTGGCCATACAATGTTTACACATGCCTAAAAGTGAGTAAACAAGTGAAAAATAGCTTAGTACGAGTGACCTGCTGCATTTCAGAATTCATATTGCTCCTATTGTCTACAATAGTCCAATTAATACATGGAAACATGAAGAACTCTGTGGAAGAATTTATTGTATCTTGCGATTCTATTGTATCTTGTGATTCTATTGTATTTTGCGATTCTATGTACCCTTATGATTCTAGTTAGCATGACATGATGAACTGTTTAAATGCCTCGTGTGACTTAGATCATGTATGCATCATGCATGCTTCATTAACTTCATGTTCCTAGATGAATATATGGATTGTGTTTAGCTGTAGTGGAAGGCCTGTCCCGTGAGAGACAGAGGAAAGTCTTTCAACCGTGCTTTTGATCAGAAGCACTCTCACACAGATTGTTGAGACTAACGATTAGATTAACCTTGCAGGTGTAGGAACTAGCCCCCTTGTCCTCCATTTATTTATAATCTCTGTTCAGACGCTTCAATAGCAGAGATCTGTGTCGTGGAAGAATCAAAGAGAGACCAGACCAAGGCTGTCTTTGTGGTATTTTATTAAAGCTTTTGCAAAAGGATCTACACAGTTAGTGGGTTTCACCAAAGTGCAGATGAAGCCCACCCTCAACATGAAGCTTTTATACCTTATCTAGGTGCAGGGGGTATCTAGGTAAGGGGGGCTATGTTACTTCAGGCCTCCTCCGACCGTGCTTAGTACCTCTGTACTCAGCAATGACGTGATTGCATGCTTAGATCTTCCTGTTTCCTTAGAAGACTCTGAGCGAGTCTCGCTCCCCTCTCATCCTGGGAGCACGGGCTGTCTCGCTTTGGTACAGGTGTCAGGTTAAAGATAAGGTTAAGCACACACAGGAAATCTGCACAGCAACAGCATCTTCTCCACACACAGGTGACTACAAAGCATACATGGTTATATAATATAGCAGCATAGGTTATGCGGTTACATGATATAGCAGTATATGAGATAATAAACATAAGCAGTATATGAGATAATAAACATAAATGTAAATTTCCACTACAATCTGCATGCCCTACCTTGTGTGTGTACCACTCTCCTGAGCTTTTTGTCATTAAATATACTTGACTAAATGTTGACTAAATGTTGACTAGATGTTGGAGATCTTCTACCAGTCTGTTGTTGCCAGCGCCTTTTTCTTTGCTGCCGTGTGTTGGGGCAGCAGTATCAGAGCCAGCGACACTAACAGACTTGATAAAATCATCAAGAAGGCTGGCTCTGTACTGGGTCTCAGGCTGGAGACTTTTGAGACCGTGGTGGAGAGGAGAACGCTGAACAAACTGTTATCCATCATGGACAATGATCAGCACCCTCTCCATCACACAGTAGACAGACAGCGGAGTACCTTCTCTCACAGGCTGCTCCAGCTCCGCTGTCGAAGGGACAGATACAGGAAATCTTTCCTGCCACATGCCATCACATTGTACAATAACAGCTAAAATTCTGGTCATAACATACAGTCACTATGCACTTTATATGTTTTTACACAACTCTGTTCACTGCACCTTATATTTTATTTTGCACTACAATAATAATGCTTATTTATACATTTTTATATTGCATTCTATATTGCCTTTTTAATATGTCTAGGTTTTTATTTTTTTAATTTTAATTTTGTATTCATTGTGTTGTTGTTATTGTTTCTGTGTGTAATGCTGCTGCTGCACTGCAATTTCCCAGCTTGGGATCAATAAAGTATATCTATCTATCTATCTATCTATCTATCTATCTAAATCACGACACGACTTGACTCTGAATCTTTAGTTAAACATATTTATTCAACACTCCCAAACCCTTGAAGCTAGGATGTCATTAACAAGGCTGAAGCTGCTCCAGAGACAATGAAGGAGTTATTCATTTTGTAGACCCACATTTTTTATACCCAACTGATCTATGTAGGAATAATATGATTTCTTAAACAAAGAGTTTGGAGTAGAAATATGTTACGTCATTACAGCAACAATTTCATTACATTAACCATCTTTTATTATCAAAAGACATTGTACAATCCATTGTCATAGTTATATATTGCCATGTATTGTTTTCTCCACACAGTGAGATATAAAGATTGCACATTGTCGGCCATATAGCACTAAGCGGTGCTATCTCACTCATAGTATACTAATGCTGAAACAGTTTTTCAGCTCCATTTGCAGCCCAGTAGGGGCTACCACAACAACATGACCATCAGGTGGCCCCTACAGTTTAGTACCACAGTAGCAGTTCAACATTGACTTACAGTATTTCTCCATTGGTTTGGCTCATTTCTTGAAACAGAAATTACATTCTCAAAACTCTAAGATCATTTTGCAAAACAGTCTTACAGTTCAGCACACCACCATAGCTCACTTGCAAAAGCTCATATCTCTCCCAAAACGGTTCACTCATGCTTCAAAACTAAATTCCTTTCCCATATAAATAGTCAGTGCCACCAAAATGCAAAAGATCCTTCTCAATTGCTTTGGCTCATTTCTTGAAACAGACCGGACGTTCTCAACACTCTTGGTGCTTTTGCCAAAGTAACCTGGATGGTTCAGCACAACACCATGGTTCACCTGCAAAAGCTCATATCTCTCCCAAAACAGTTCACTCATGTGTCAAAACTAAATTCCTTTCTCATATAAATAGTCAGTGCCCCCAAAATGCATCATCCCTTTGGCATTGTGTAAGCACTGCAAGTCAAAATGTTTAGATGTTTTGTCACTATGGCAGAAGACCATTGAAATATCCCTCATGTCCACCTCTCAGTCTTAGCCCAGTCCTTCATTGACAATGGTTACTGTACTAGTTTTGTTTGTCTAGCTAACAGAATACAATTGTGTATAAAACTGAAAAAAAGTATTTTACGGTAAGAGTAGCCTCCAAGGTTTGACATCACACATTGCACTCATACTGCCAAGGAAATTGTAACCATTTCTATTCACACACATCAAGTAACTTCAGAGTAAAAAGAAAATGTATACAGCATAATATATTGTAATATAAACCCATAAACAAAAAACAAGGAAAATTATATGTAGCCTACAGTGCTGTAAATAAAGCTGGAGTTTCACAAGTAATACTTCTTCACTGGTCACTGTCCTCATCCTCACCCTCCTGGCCATCCACACGCTGCTGTCTGTCTGGCCACAGATTCTCATCCACATCACAGCGGATATTCTCCCTTGTGATGCAACGAGGGAAGAAACGGCGTGCATGTCGCAACCATCCCCTACACTGATCTCCTGATCTTCACACGCAGCGTCCATTGCATGGAGCAGGGACCTCTGATTTTGAGCCTGATGCTCATACACTCTCCACCTCCAAGCGGAGAAAAACTCCTCAATAGGATTGAGGAAAGGAGAGTACGGTGGTAGGAACACCATGACCATCCTTGGATGAGTAGTGAACCAGGCCCTGATGATGTGTGAAACTCCTCAAGTTAGTTTCACCTGACTGTCAATTACTGTAATCAATGTATCAAATGTTCCAAGAGATTCATAAATGGTATTCATGGTATTATGTTCTTGACTAATTTTGACAATTGAACAGACTATTGTGCATGTGATGACTTATATAATGAAATGATGCTGACATGTTTTGGAGAGAACAACCATTAGACTGAGAATCAACTGATCAGTTTAGATCAACAAGATGTATTCACTTGGAAATTGTGCTAACTGTAGGCTACCTGTACTTAATCATTTGCAAAGATGTACTGAGACATTGAGACATGTACTAAGACATTTGCAATTTGATGAAATGAATGAGAAATGCTATTCTGTTGTGAACAATTGCAAAGTGGTTTAGAGGTTTGTCCATGTTATTTTCAGAATGTAATTTCTGTTTCAAGAAATGAGCCAAACCAATGGAGAAATACTGTAATCAAAATCCGTACATTTAGATGCTTGCCAGCACTGCTGCCCTCCACAAGATCCCAATAAAAAAACAATCCCTGGTAACATGTTCAATGGACTGTCCACTTAACGGGCTGAATGGTGAGTAGTCAATGTTTTGTATTACATTTCCCCACAGGACATAACGGTGTCCAATACAAAGAAACACATACATTCTTGGAATAAGGAGACATGATGTCTGATCATTAAACGTGTAGTACAGAACATTGCTGTATACCCCAGACGCTACTGTGGATAAATGTTTATCGTGGGAATTATCGTGGCCTGCTATTGTGCTGAATAATATATAATATATAATAATAATATATAAATATATGTTAGCTGATGTATGGTGGTCTAATGGTATGAAGTAAAGTATAAAATGGTATCAGTGGAGTCAGTGGAGACATAGAGAACTTTGCTCTTTCACTGCCAACTGCCAACTGCCAAACTGCCATTACCATTGATGAACTGCTCCCAAATGTCATCACAGCAATTTATCTGAAAGCCCATTGGGAAAGTGAGAATTACGGCCAGAAGATAAATAGACACGGTTAGAATGGATGGATCTCCCAACAGACTCGGCTGACCTTATGTGCATCCAGGGGGTTAATTGCAGGCATACAGTTTGCAATGTGCACTGGGGGTCCTGGATCAGTCATGAGACAAAGATAAGTGATGAGACAGAAACTACTTTGCGTGCAAACAGTTCATTAGCAAGACATTGGTACTTGGGACTTGAAACGAGAGATGTGTTACTGGAGGTCCTCAGCTGTTTTAACTTCACTCATTCTGCTGACCCTCCGGCTTAAAGCTGTGGTCACCTCCTCAGCCTGATCTGTGCTCTTGTCGTTCAAGGTTCTACTGGCATTACAGGGCATTTTTCAACTTTCTGTCAACTCTCGTTAGTACTCACATATTAGGAATACTCCAGGATCTATTCTCTGCGGTACAGAGGTATACATTATAGAGGAGATAACCCTAGTGACAAATACAAAAGAAAATATACAAAAGAAGGGTCAAACAATATGATCTAACCATTGACCCTTGATAGTTTGTCAGGAAATGACCACACCAAAAGTACAAAATCACTATAGCACACGATCCTGAACCCCCACACCCCACCCCCCCTCCCGCCTCAATAATATCATGGACTACTTCTGGCAAAATTGAGTATATATCTCGAGTGACACTGTTTCCATGTGCAGTCTGTGAGAACAAATGGCCCATTGACGCTTTAGATGTTTTGCTGATGCAACTCATCCAGCGTGACTCCAACAGTAGAATAAGCTTAAATTCCTAGATCGCCAAGCGTCAGAGCTGTAATGCCCTGACAATATTTCTGTGAACATAGAATGAGAGTGTAAGAGAAAAGTGGGAGGAAAAGAAATAAAATAAGAGTGGGCTGAGGAAAAAGACAGGAGGGAGTTTCTTTTCATAGCAACAACAGTGAGTACAAGAAAGGTGAAAGATTCAGTGGGGAGAAGGTTAAGCAAGGTACTTCTTTAAGTTGTCAACTCCTCCATGTGTTTTGAACTTGAGCTGGTTGCTACCACTCTCCTGCAGAAATTATAACATTGACATTAATATCCACAACTATTACAGTGACTCATCTCTACCCTGGTGCAGGACCACCCACCACCAAATGCCATGCTTTAAAAAAGAAAAGAAAAGAAATGCTAATTCTAAACTAAGTAGATGTGTGTTCATTTTCAACTGGACAGATACACAGACAGGCTATGCACCACAGTAATGACCCACATTAATGTTGAGTAACACATACATAGGCAGGGTTGGGTTGATGCAAAGTGCTATTTGAAAGATGTTGTATCCAGCTGCAACTGTAGGTGGGATTTGGGTAAACTTCTAGATGACTCAGACGAGCAGACTGATCCTTCCTATTCCTCAGATAGACTAAAGGCCTCTGGGCTGGCAGCAGCTACTAACCACAGGAAGAGGCTCTACAATGAGAGAGGGACCTGTGGTCATGATGGGGTCTCCCTCAGAGGATGTGGCTTTGTGGTCTGGGGGCGATAGCTGTTTTATATTCTGGGGTACATATACTAGATTGATTACAGAAAGAAATGCGAAAGGACTTCGAGAGGATGTTTTTTCCTATTTTCATAAGAGCGTCAACAATTCAAAATTCTAAGTGAAGTTAAAAACTGACAAGCCCTCGGAGAAACTATTGATTGCCTTATAATAGCTGCTCCTTTTAGATAAAACATTTGAACTGGTCTGTTGATCATGGAGTAAACATTTTTGAGAAAGGCAAAACAGGTTGTCTAGGCTAGGAAAGCAATATCTAACTCTTCCACTTTGGCCCTCTGCGTTCTTGTTTTTTAATTACCTCATCTGTCACTCTGGAGAGCAGAAAAATCCTATACAGGAATAACGTGAAATACAACATGGCCTCTTCTTAGACTCTTAGACAGGCTATCTCTTTCTGCAGCTGTGAACACTTCTCTCCCTAAGTAGCACCGGGGATTCAACACACTCATGGGCCATTGCATGTGTGGTGAGGATTAGCATGTGTGGTGAGGATTAATGGGCAGGTATCAATTCAAGGCAGGCATGTTGATGTCTCTCACCAGAAACCACCTGCCGTGTAGATGATCCAAATCCAACAGGAAATCTGTGAAAGTTAACAGTTTCTACGAGGGGGTTACACCATCCTACTCCCTCGGTATTCAGTGAGCATGGTGTCGAGTAAATTACTGTTCATTGAGCCTGAGAGAAAGTAATCCCTTGGCAGCTTCTGTTCACTGGATGTGTTTCCTTTCTCCAAGAAAGCTCTGGCCGCTGCCGGGAGCAGAGCAGCATGGTGCTGATATAGTTGCTCTCAAGGCTCAGCAATCTCACTATCTCTATCAAGGGATACGCATACTGCAAGACCAGACATAAATGACATATGTCCCTCCATTCATTCTTTCTCTCTCTCTATCCCTGTGTCTCTCTCTATCTCTCTCTCTGTAGTTAGTAAGACCACCAAAGCGGCCATGAAACCTTCAGCAAGAAGGTTCAGCGGTACAGTTGATCCTTCAGGCAAGGGGAGGATCCATGGATGTGACACTCTAATAAGCAGATCTTACTCTGGTTAGACAGCCCCATTAACAAGGTCACACAGGTGTCAAGCCATTCACTACTGGTCACAAGGCATATTGATTGTAGGTAAGAAAATCCATTTGAGTCAGGGTGATGTTGGTGGCTCTCTTCTGTACTTCCACATCCAATCCAGGGCTTCTAATGGTGTAATCCGGTTAATAAAGGGCTGATGGTGCTATAGGTAGATATATACTGTAAATGGTAAAAGTATTGGGACATTTAGGTGAAATTTGTTTTTTTGTTGTGTACTCATGAAATTTAGATTTTTGATTTCAGCTGTTGCATGTCAAGTTTCAAAATCTCACCTCAGCAAGATAGATAGATAGATAGATAGATAGATAGATAGATAGATAGATAGATAGATAGATAGATAGATAGATAGATAGATAGATATGATATGTCTTTCACTCTAGAATAGAAGATGGTAGATACTTCACGGTGGTTGGGAAGATTGATGAGATTGATATATATATATATAGAGAGAGAGAGAGAGAGAGCATTATTGTGTATCAGGATCACAAAGGAAAATTAGGGTGTAAAAATACCAGAAGAATATCATAAATTGAGTTTGCATGCAGATGACTTGGTATTATATATTACAAACCTGGAGAAGTCATTGCCTGCACCCATGCATACTATTAATAATTATACTTTAGTGTCAGGGTAGTTAAATATGCAGAAGTGTGAGGGGTAATACAAATGGAAATGTCAGGATAGAATTAAATATTTGAGGACGGTATTCCATAAACATGAAATAATTATGTAAATTCCATTCTGACTCTCTGGATGCTGAATGAAATGCACTGATGATGACATGGTGTCAGCTGTGCTCTTGGCATGACTTAAGCGTCAACCACGTCCCATCTGCTGCACAGCTGAGACAGAAAGTTAGGGAATGTCCTCACCCGACACTCACCACGCTAGAAAATTCTCTTTCTACAAAATACGGCTAATAATTGCCTCATTACTCATTGGCTTGAAGAACTGTTACCAGTGTTGTTCTAAGTGGGCACGGTTTGCCAGGACGTGCTAGAGACAAACTTGTGGCTGTGTGAAGGAGGAGAGAATAGGTGTGAGTCACACTGTCTGGGGTATAGGCGAGCTTTAAGATGCAGCAGAGGAGCGATCAGAGAAGAAACTGAGACTGACTGAATCACTGACAAAGAACAGGTACTGCTGTTTAGGGCGGGGACAAGGTTCAGTCAAGGCACAGTGTCTAGAATGAGCCAGTCAGCACTATAAGGAATATTTTGATATTATATCACAATAACAGATGACCCTTAGTGAAAAGCAGTAGACATCATCTATCAATCGTCTATCGTCATCTATTGTCAAATGAGGTTTTTTCCCCGAAAGGGTTTGTAGGAGTTTTCCTCCGTGAGGGTCCAGTGAGGGTCCAAGGCTGGGAGGTATCATGTACCACCATTTATTGTTTTCACACTTTGTGCATTGTGAAGCCCTTTGAGACTGTAGCCCTGATTAAGGCCTATACATTAAAAACATTTTCCTTGTTTATCAATGATGGGCTGACAATATGTCAATATGTCAATAGCCGTAAATTGCACTTGTGCAATGTGTATGATTATTACAGGCATTTATCTTGTATTATCATGTATCTTTTGTATTAACAAATTGCTCAAACTTTGTATTGGCTTTCTTCGGATTTTTAACAGACAGCCTAAAATTGAAGTGAATTAGTGTCTTTCAAATAATAGCAAGATGAAAGCAATTAAAGGCACCATTTTATAGTGTTTGTCAAATTGCCTTTCTGTCATCACCATTATGATTTTGAAGCAATTATTACAGAAGTCACATTTCCATTCCTGTAAATGATCCTGAAGTGTCCGGCTGTCTATTTTCACCCTAATGTCCTCAGGAAAGTAAAGTGCCAGAAAAAGATTTCTCCAGCGTTACTGTTGCCAGTAATTTCAATGAATATGTTTATCTACAAATGCAATTAATAGTGCATTTGTTGATGGTGTTAATTCAGAATGAATGTCATCTCAACATGCTTTAATATCATTGTTTCATTAAGGTACTGTTTGGATGATGACTAGTTTTGCAACTAGTTGATTTTGGGTAAATTTGTATAGTATTTTATTTAATTTTTTAGAAAATTTGATAGACCAGCATGGGATGGCATTGGCCTTTTGTTCCATTGTCTGTTTTGAGCGACTCTGCTGACCACAGTACCCATGAGATTAGAACGGTATTCTGCATAGAAAGCTCTTGCCTCCTCAATCTTCCTCTGAGAGAAGCTTTTGGTTATCAGACTACCATCCAGGCCAGTAAATTTACCCAGTGCTACGTCAGAGACTCTGCTTCAATGCTTCCACTATCTGCAGTTACCACCACACTGTCTGAGATATTAGATTTATTCAGCGTATTCTGTGTTTGATGGCTGTAATCTGATTACACACTCAGTTGATTCAATTTGATATGTTTGTGACCAGACCATGCAGGGGTGTTGACAGACTATTAGGCTGTGGTGAGGGGGATCTCTCAGTGGAGGCTGTGACCCAGACAGAGAGATGAGACTCTGTGCGTGTATGTGTGTGTCTGTGTGTGTATGTGTGTGGGTGTGTGTGTGTGTGTGTGTCAATTAGGGAGTAAGCTGAGAGGTTCTTGATATTACATGGGGATGGTGCAGTGGATTGATTAGTAGATTTAGTAGATTAGACGATTGGGTTACTTTGACCAGCCCAGAGTGTGTGTACCCAGGGGGACAGATGACGACATGGCTTCTCAATCACAGCTAATGAGCTATAAGAACCTGACTGATGATGCTCATACATTAACCAAGCCAACGAAGGAGCATCTCTCTGGTCTCCTCTCCTCTCCACTCCTCTCCTCTCCTCTCCTCTCTTATCTGTTAAAAATAGTAAATCATGCTAATTTATGTATCCACCATCTGTCACATCCTCATGGAACTTTGCAAAAAAAATGCTAGTACACATTTTATACACGGTTCTCATCACACCCAGAAGGATCCTTCATGAGGATAGTTGTTGTTCCAAATGTCTCCAAACGAACGCTATATATATCATGTATATACAGTACTGTGCAAAAGTCTTAGGCACGTATAATACAAATCCCTACAGCGAGGATGCTGTGATGCCGCCCCATCAGATCTGGATGTCCCACCAAAATGAACTTTCATATATTGTGTATACTCTGCTTGCCCAAACTCGGCATCTATTGCAGCCCAACCGTCCTCGTAGGGGGATCCCTCTCTGAGTAGCCCCTCCCAAGGTTTCTCCCAACCTTATTTTCCAATAAGGTTTTTGTGGGAGTTTTTCCTTGTCCTCTGTGAGGGTCTAAGGCTGGGGGATGTCGTGTACTAATCATTTTTACATGTTGGACACTGTGAAGCCCTTAGAGACTGTAACGGTGATTAAGGGCTGTACAAATAAATGTGATTTGATTTGATTTGATTTCAGAAATAATGAAATTAAAAGTTCCTAAATATCAAAATTGTACTATAAAGAGCAGTAATGTAAAGAAAAAACAAAGAATAAATAAAAATCTAGGGCCAAATTCATATTAACAAATCTAGGGTGCCTAGGACTTTTGCACAGTACTGTATATCTATCTTAATTAATCTTAATCTTAATAAATTGGCTGTCCTTGGAAGTAGTTGAAGTGCTGGTTGTGTGCCGTCTAAGCAACAAACGCCACTGAACTACGTATTACTGCATTTTGTTGGCAAGAGCCTCGACTGGCACTGCCCCCTGCCCACTCAGCATGGGTGGACTTGTGTGATGAATGGGTGCTGCCTGGTAAGGGGACTTGGAAGACAATAAAGGGACTGGTAATTGATGACCCTATAGTGTTTACGGTGATCAATAGGTAAACCAAGTTAGCACAGGGCAGCTCAGATATGCTCCAGGGTATTTAATAGACTGCAGTGCTCTTTGCAAAGCATAATATAGCAAAACAAAGGAAACAATCTCTCCCTTTGTTTTTCTTTCTTTCTTTCTCTCCTTCTGAGAACCTAGAGAGAGAGAGAGAGAGAGAGAGAGAGAGAGAGAGAGAGAGAGAGAGGAGTAGGAAATAAACAATTACTTCATAAGAGGGGCCTTCAATTCCATATGAATCATTTTACAGTTTCTACAGTTACATATGATTTTGTGCTCTGGGCAATGCCATTACTGTAGAACCAATATTTGGGAATGCTCGCCTATTACAATGTATTATGTGCACTGATTCTGCTGCCCCCGAACACAGTCTCATGTTTGGGAAATTAAATGCGACCACTTCATTTTCACACTTTTACCTCAAGAAATGAAATATGGCAGGGCTGATGTTACCATCCATTCATGCATACTTTTGTTTGGTACTTGTCACTTATCATGCACTTCACAATTTAGGCAATGGAAGTCTTTACCCCAACACTTGTCACAATTTTCTCACAGTGTTAAGTCATTTGATAATTGTTGCATGAGGCGTTCAGACATGCTTTACAGTGGCTTGGTACCCTGAGTTATGTGGATGTTAAATATTCATACACAGTAGCAGAGAAAATGCACCTTCACATCTTACCTCTCCAGCTGTGGATCCCGGGAACCAACGATGGCAGGAGAGAAATGCAGCGCCCCTGAAAGCCTGTCAGGAGGGGAGTAACTCACTGACTTTATGGTCCAATCACACAAGATATATTTGTCCTCATCAGCACACAAGCCCGGCTAAGAGGCCTCGGAAGAGGGAAAATATAAACACTACATATGTCAACCTTTTCCCAATACATTTACTCTTCATGCAATATACAGTACAGTAAGTACAGTGCAAGTACAGAAAGTACAGTAATGAGGCTGTTTTCCCACACATCATCTTCTAAGAGACTTCTAAGAGACAACGTCAAGCTGTTTCATTTTGATTTAAAATAGAGGTACTCCCATAGCACCTGTAGTATCGGAATTGGTGCCGATCCAGCTACCGAGCGCTCCTACTTGGATTAAGCTGTCCTGATACTGATACCTTAATGAGCTGCGCTTTGGCGCAATAAAATACATTTCTGTCAGGAATAAAAATGTCAGCAGACGATTCTTTGATCTCAGTGAAGCAAAGTGCCAGCTGTGGTACATCTGGTGTGAGTATCGACGTGGATTATTTTGATTCCATTTGAGATCAAAGAGGTGTAAGACCAAGATCAAGCATTTTGGTGTGTTGTTCACTTGTCTGGCAGTAGGAGCTGTGCACCTTGGGGTGGCAGTTTCTCTTGACATTGACATCTCTTGACAGGCCGTAACTATAAACTTCATGGCCACCTCAGATGCAGATGCTGCCAAGCTTAATAATTGGCAGACTAGTTTTGGAAATGGTGAACGAAGGAGTACCTGCCTGACCTACAAGAGAGGCGAAAGTGACCCCATCCAAGAAGAAATCTCAGTACAGCTGATAGACGACTCTTGTGGGTGATGGGACGAGTGGTCCATGTTGAGGAGGCACAAATGTTCTCATGTTTATTACTGCAAAGAGCCATGTAGCACCCTTTCTACACGTCACCCACGCGATAGCGGTAAAGGCTGTTCTCCAATGGAATTCTATGCTAGAACCTCTGACTCCACACCACATGCTTTTTGTGTTTTTCTCCATTCGAACCATTGACTCTTTCTCACTCAAAATTATTCCCAGAAATGATGGATGGTTATTAAGAGACTTCTAATATGGGCTTGTGTTCTTGGTAGTTATGTTCCTCTTGAGGTTTGGTTTATGGCACTTCATTAATAAGTAGGAAGGTAATTGTTTTGTTAGCCACAAAGACAATTAGGGGCCGGTTTGTTTGTTTACATTAATAGCTTCTTTGGGATAAGACACGTGAGCTTGGAATCAGGCAATATTTGCCATGTTTGATGATTATCTTCTATGTATGATGCCTATCTGTGCTCTATTTCAACCCCTGCTGGGCTTTGTCAGGGCGCACAACATTCATTTATTATTGTGTGTCAATGTCACAACATCTCTCCTGCTCTGCAAAACAAGGAAAACACTGTAAATTCACCTCGGAGCAACAGCAGCACCACTGTGTGCATGATGCACCCTGGGTATTTCCTATCTCCTGTTCTATTACGATCCTTAACAGATGTTCATGACAAATAGCCTCACCCAGCATTAGCCCAATTCAGCACAGCACCTGGCTGAGGAGAAAATCAAGAGTGCAGAAAAACGGGAGACATTATCTGGACAACATGCCGCTGTTGCGCTCTCATTTAGCTCTGGAGTACTGAACAACATAGAGCACTCACACTGAGAATGGCTTCCAGAAGAAAGCCTTATATGGGCATGTGTTCTTGGATTGTCCTGTGGTGTGTAATACATAGACAGAGAACTGATAGAATGGGAATGACTCAGGGTGACCTCTGACCCCTGTGCTCTGTGTGCAACCACTTCTATTGGTTCATAAGTCATCCAACTACAGCCAATGGAGAGGCTCCAGCATAGCAGCTAAGATGGCTCCGCTGTGCCCCTCTTCCTGTCACCGAAATTCCACCTTCGTGGATGCACACGTTCATACACTCATGAAAATATATTTGTACACACACACACACACACACACACACACATGGCGTGCATGCATAAAATTATTGACAGCAATCAAATAAATCACTTGAACAGACACGTATACATACAGTATTTACCAATTATAAATTAACATTGTGCAAATAGTCATACATACAAAGTCAAGCTTAGTTAGACCGAACAAAATATAACAACTCAAAGGATAATTTATGTTCAGCATGAGCTTTATCTTAAAATAAATGCTATTTTTTGTTCCCTCGTCAGTACTGGGAAGGGTTTATGAGCACTGTATTTCTCTGAAATGCTTGTTAGAGAGCGTCTATTTTGTTCCACTTTCAGGTTGCAGGGTTTTGTTCTAGACATCCACAGCTCATGCGGACACGACAAGGCAGAATAATGGACTACACTGACTTTTTGGGTAATTGGCTCTTTGGCCAACTTACTCTGGTAGATATCCCTGTGCTCATGCTAACACATTAGCATACAGTACATTAAGTGCCCGTTGGCAACTAGCATTATCTAACGCAAGATAGGAATCCAGAGTTGATGTTTTTTTTCTGCCAATCCTCTCTTCACATAAAGGGTAAATTGACCAATGGGCCAATTTCCCAAAAGGTCAGTGTAGTACTTTAAAGAGTCTGGAGAATGACAAATAAGCTAATCTTATAGAGTTACTTCATAGATGAAGTCTAAGTTTACATGAAAACAATGACATGGACTCTAGGGCGCATGAAGTCATAGCAGGGTCTACTTTTGGTCTCACTTTTGGGGTTCAGAGATACAGTGCATGCTAGAGCCCAATGTGACACATGGCTCTCAAGGGCAGGCATCGCAGTCCAGTGAGTCACACGACTAAAGCTTACTACATTTACACAATCGGCATGCATGACAGAAGGGCTATATTCAACATAGCAAAAACACAATTCCTTGAATAGAGAGCTACCCTCGTGCCAGAGGTGACATGTTATTTTGAGTCACAGTGTTGGATTCATACTTTCTGCATTGTATGCCCTTAGAGTTCATGTTTATCTGCTAAGTATTTTTATACTTGATTCGAATGCACAGTTTCCCATATCAGCTTTCACCTCAGGAGTTGAGTGGGCTACTGTGATGTGATGTGTGATGTTCATATAGTCTGTGAATCACATAACACCTAGAAAACACACCTGGCACATTTACACATTTACATTACAATATACAATATTCCAGATGTTGGGCTTTAAAAAAAAACAAAAAACGATTTCTGATTATTGTCAAATAACTCAGTAAGTCAAGTGATGGTCCTTTTAGTAGTAGGTAATTTTAGCATGTCTATAGGTAAGCACGAATCAGCTGATAAGAGCAGCTGCCAATTTCTCATGGGTCCTGGACGGGGGCGCTTGAATGACAGAGAGAACACTGTAATGACCTTACAGCATAAGGTACAGTCAGCAGAAAGCTTCTTTTTTTTCAAAGCGTAATAGAAATAATGTACAATTGTCAAGGCATTAAAATGTATTCCCTCTATTAGGCCTGCCATCTTGTTTTGCGTCATTTGTTTGGTCTTTACATTAGTTCATGTCCATTTTGTCTTTTTTCTCCAGTACCACAAAAACACACACATTTAATACACAGCACAAATCAAATCAGAGGCTCAAGCAAAGACCCTGTGTGTTTTTTTGTTATTTGAGGTTTCAGTGTTTTTTTTTGTTTTTCTGGTAGCCGTATTATTTACATCAGTTGCCTTGAGTTACTGTTGTTGACGCAGTGTTCAACATCCAGTGTTTTCCTGCACTGTCCGACAAACATCTACAGAAATCCATTCATGAGGCTCACAGCACATTAGACACTTCAACATGGATGCCTGCCGTATTGTTCTCTATTCTCGGGCTGTGGAGAGAGCCGAGTGCTGCTCTCTCTCCCAATGATGCTGATCTTGGGCCAAGACCATCCTGACAGATGACTCTATCAGCCCAGCTCATACTGCCAGCTCCTCATCACAGCCGCTCCGGGCAGTGCGCCAGAGCCGGATGAGAGCTGAGGGCCCTCCAACTTTCTTCAAGGATTTCTAGTTCCTGATGCTCCTCATAGGTGGCTCTCCACGTTCTCTCTGGGAGCCTCATAACACTGTGCCTTGTCCGCCAGAGAGATATCCTCCACAAGGGTGCAGTTGCCGATGGCTCCCTCATGCCGTGGGGATGTGCACCGACCAGACCCCTTATTGCGGCCCATGCCGTTGTGGCAGCCGAGCATGTGCTTCTCCTCGGGGCTGCAGACCAGGGTGGAGGTGGTGGAGAGGTCTTGGTGGTGGGGCAGTCCAGGGCCGTGGTTCAGGAGGCTGCTGCTCTTGATGTGAGGTGGGTTGCTGTAGGTGTGGCGGTACTCCTCCTCGATGTTCCGCCCCAGCTTCCAGCGCTTCCACTTCTTCAGGACCTCCGACTGCACCTGAAGACAGCAGAGAGACGACGTGACTCCAGGGAGCATCGGAGAAAGACAGCCTGGAGTTGACAGTGAAGCGTGTCAAATGAGGAGACTCACCTCTTTGTTGACAAAACAGTACAAGATGGCCACCAGCAGACCCTGTGGAGGAAAGCAATTATAGTGAGAGTCAATCCCCTAAATCAACTGATGATCAGTGTCATGTTCCATCACAGGATGCCCACAATGCAACATCAAAAAAAGGTGCAGAGGAAATGTATTTGTCTGTCATCTTCTTCATGTTACTAAGTGATAGCTAGTCTGCAGCACTCATCTGTGTATGCAATGCACACACCTTTTGTCACCACGTTTGTCACTTTAGAATCAAACCACTCTGTCAGTCTGTCACTCCCCCACATTGAACGTCCCTTGGCAGAACTCTCTCTTTCACTTTAGGCTTCTATCTATCATATTTTCTCTCTTCATCGAAGCAATTCCACTGATGGCTTGACTGCGAACTTGACACGTGTCAGCTGCGTTCCCTCAACACAAAGGTTACTGTCGTCATGTCGCGGCGTGAGTGTCAACCACTTAGCGGCTTGGATAGCACATTGTGTTAATGTAATCTCTCCTGACATCTAATAAAGCACTCCGCTATTGTCTGGCGGAGGAGAAACATCCACAGGACAGACAGGAAGACGTCCGAGCAACTCACTGAACAAATTCACATACTACGGCCAATATCTCTATGCCTTTGTTCAACTGGATGTTTTTTTTTAGCGTCTGACCTGGAAGGAAGTGAAGAAGAGGTCGTTGAAGAGCTTTGTGAGGCGCAAAGCGATGGTGGACATGGTGGACTCGTCTGTCACAAAAATAAAGACCACCTGATGAATACCCAGCAGAGGGATCAGGGTTAGAGTCGACTTGGCCAACCTGAGATGGAGGGGATGGAGGGGATGGAGGGGATGGAGGGGGTTGGGCAGAGAGAGAGGGAGGTAGGGGGAAGAGAAAGAGATGTTACAGTGCACAGAGAGACGCATAGAAATAGGAAAAGCTTTTTAATGTCCAAACTCACCTGAACTTGTAGTCTGTGTATCTCATTTGGTGTGCTCGCAATTTTGACACCAGGATTTTTATAATATGGATGAAGATGAGGAAGTTGATCTGTGAAAGGTAGGACACGCCGATGTTTAAAATAATAGTTTTGCATTACAAAATACAAACAGACATCAATCAAAACATCATTACACACAGTAGACCATCCTAAAACACTTCATTATCAGAGGATCCTGTTGGCATTTTAACTAATGGAAATCTCAGGAATGTGACCTTTGGGTTTACATGTGGAATTGTTAACATGTAGGTGCTTGGAAGAATAACTCGTCTTAGCAGCTGGACCTGTTTCAAATACAATTACAACCCCTCCACAATATTGTACAGTTTTTTTGTGATGGTTGGAGACAAAACTGTTTGATTTTGTCAAAACTTGTAATGGAGCTTGTGGAGCTTCAGGTGGTCTTTTCCAGTAAAATTGCAGGAATCCGGAAACGAAGTCAAGGAAAAATGGCAATAAAGTCGCACTAAAGAGATAACCAAATATGTGTTTGCAACTAGGCTTCCTCCCATTTATAAAGTGTCATATATAATCACTTCCTGTGGTATTAAGCATACTGGATATCACAACATATCAGACGACTGGACATACTGATCCTACACACACAAATCTTCTGGACAGAATAAAATGGGCTCAATATTATATTTTATATATATTATACTATAAAAGGAATTGTTGACGAATACACCTTCAACTCAACTTCAGCATAGTAAGCACAAATAAAATCAGACCAGTTGAACGAGTCCATGATTATAAAAGTGTATAGTTTCATTTGAAAAGTGCCTAGAGGTAGACTTTGTGATCTTCTGGCTAACCGTGTATGAAGCAAAGGCTCAGAAAAATTGCAAGGTCTTGAAAATATTGCAAGGATTGGTTGACTTTGTATTAATCATTATGATCACAATGTCACAACTTCCTGGAGGCAATTTCTTCACACATACACTAAAAGTGTATGAGTATAGTTTCTACTCTGCACCTTGCACATGGGGGAACCATGATAAAGAGTGAAGCAGTGTGTCTTGGGGGCTACTATATGTGGTGTGTAACTAGCAGGAACCAAACCTCCTGTCCCTGCAAAAACTCAAACACAGGAATTCCTGTGAGATACAAGCCACTTAAGAGGATGATTAATGCATGGAAAATACCAAGACGTCTGTGTAACTGGTCTGACAAGGGCCACATGACAAATATGACATTGATATAAGGTCAGGTTTAATGAGCAGACTTACAATAAAGGGCCTGGTCACGGTACGGATAGGGGGTGATGACACAACATTTCACAACATTAACATTCACATTTTAAACTTGCCCTCGAGTGCCAACATCCTTCCCGGCTGTTAAGCCTTCAGCATTGACAGCCTTTTACACTTCATGCATAATAGAGGTCTCTTTAATATTGTATAGTGTGTGAATAGAGAGAAAAGATGGCAGATGAAAAAAGATCTGTTAATGGGAAAGGGCAGGGGGCTTACATTTGGGGTTAAAAGGACAACTGAATGAGAGTTCAGGGGGTAAAGGAGATAGAAAGAGCGACAGAATGAGAGAGGTAGGGGGAATTACCACAACTGCCAGCAGTATGGGGGAACGGATGATCCACCAATAATGCATGTTTATATTCAGCTCCCAGCACCTATGACAAAAACAATGGAGGAATATCAATGACATATGACAATATCAACAATCTTCGCATGTTTTTGGAGATGGCTGGCTCCGTCTAACATGTCCAGTCACACTCTTTATGGACTCTTGCTGCAAACTAAAACTGTGTTCTCCGATCACTTGGCAGCTAAACATGATAGCCAGACATTTCCTCTCCAAGGCAGAAGAAACGCGTGAGAGTGAGAGCCATGCTTTATATAACAACACATGGTGTCAATGGTTTCAAAAGTAGTTTCACAATCCCTCTGCGGCTGAAGTGTGTACATAATAGGATCTTTGGTTGCTCAATGTTAGAATGAAATATTAAGAACACTATTCACTTGCATGCAAAACTGTGTGCTGAGATGGTTTTCTTATTTGGCTCCCTGTGAAAAGCTTGGTTGCAGCCAATTGCACATGCTATAATAACGTGTCTGATTGACCATGAAGTAGCAAGTAACACTGCAGTAATTGATATGCTTTGGATAAAGAGCCTCTTCTCACCTCTTTTTGATCGGTCTCTCTACTATGAGTATGGAATCAGCTAAAACTTAAAATTGCAAAAAAGAAAAGAAAAATGCAAAAACTGCCAATTGCATCTTTATAAGTTGCACACTCTTTACCTCCTCACTGTGTCTTTTAATGAGACCCAATGGGCCTGCCGAAGGCATTCATACCAAAACGTTGCTCTTCATTAAAAAACACAGTAAAGACAAAGAGTGTGCGACTTCATTTTCCTTTATTCCGTACTAGTTTTCCTGGCAAAATTTTGGGTGTGCGTTCACTTTTTTTGCAATAAGCCAATTACATCTTTTCATTGGTGGTTAGTTCAGAACAAAGTGAAGAACGGACCGGATTGAAGGTGAGAGAGAGAGAGAGAGAGAGAGAGAGAGAGAGAGAGAGAGAGAGAGAGAGAGAGAGAGACAGTGCCATTGGAAAACTTACTTTTGATTTTCATATAGGTATTTAACTATCACCCAGGGCACAAGGAATATCAGCGGAGTGCCTGTCAAAAAAAACAAGAGCAGTCTAAATGCAACACAGTCATCAAAACTTGGTGATAGTCTTTTACATTTATCTGGTCTGACTTCATTTCCCCAACAGCATGTAATTAACTATCACCCCCCACTTTGTTACACCATCACACACACACACACACACACACACACACACACACACACACACACACGCACATACACCAGGCCAGCTCACCCCAACCGATACACAGGTAGATGTTGAAGTAGTTCTTCTCAGTAAAGACAGTGATGACCAGGAGGTTATGGAGGTAGATGCCTTCCACCAGCAGCCAATAGCTGTTGGCCATAATACTGTACTGCATCATCACCACGGCGATGCGACAGGCAATCGTTGTCTGCAACAGACAGTGTTGACGCTCTCATGCATAATGGCAAAATGATCGTGATATTATTATTATTATGAAACAGTTCTGGTCAGAGCGGTTGTAAAATACCCAGTAAACACACACCTGTGACTGCAAAAGTTAATTTAAGTTACTTCGGTTATTTCCCAGAATGCCTTTTGACAGCCAACTGCTATTGAAATATGAATGTGTTCATACAGCTGAAAAATATTTTCTCTTATATTGAAAGTGGTTGAAAGTAGTTTTTCCTCTTCCACTAATCACAGATATATTCTTTAATGTGTAAAGTTATTGAAGGTCGAAAAACAAATATGCATAGATTATCCAATATCACACACACTTTGATAAAGTTTTTACTTGTAGGTGGTGAGAGCAATAGCAGTAGCGTTAGCTCTTGTTGCCAGTGGAGAAAAAGGGAGTCACGCTCCTTATGTCTTGTCACTGCACTGCATTCTGGTCTACTGAGGCTACTGTTGGTGTCTCTTCCCCTTCTACGTCGGTGAGTCTAGAAAGAAGCCCTTGCTCTTGACCGACACCAAAACGTAGCTGATGTTTTAGGCCGTTGAAAAGTTTCTGCTATTAAAGTCTGTTTGGTCAATTAATCACAGAAATACAAGCTACACTGTCAACAGCGTTTTCTTTTGTTTTCTGGTGGATTTTTCTTCGATCATTAATAACCTCGTTGTTGACCATCAGCTCCATTGGATGTATCGACGCCCTGGAGAAGCCCTGCTCCTGGTCACTGCTGATGTCATGTGATGTGATGTTGAGAGCCGGGGTCTCCATCAGAGCATCTTTGATGAGGATAGACAACGCTCGCAGGATGAAAGAGGCAAACAGGTTCATATGGATGTTGTTCCTCATGCAGTGTAACTTCCTGGTTAATGACAGACAATAATACAAATATTTTATTCTTGAGGGTAAACTGTCTAGGATTTTCTTTCTTAAATATATCATTTTCAAATGAAATTGCAATAGCAGCAGAATTGTTTTCTTAGATTGTACAGGAAATTGCGCCCCAAAACTCCCACACTGGCCAAATGAAAGCAGAAATGATAATGGTTGCTATTTTACTATCCTTACACTATGTGCAAATCACTAATTTCACAGTAATGTACAGTATTCATGAGAAAATGGTAAATGGACTGCGTTTATATAGCGCTTTACAATGTATGCCTCTCATTCACCCACACACTCACACACTGATGGCAGTGAGCTACCATGCAAGGTGCTTCCTGACCATCAGGAGCAATTTGGTGTTCAGCGTCTTGCCCAAGGACACTTCGACATGTGGACTGGAGAACTGGGGATTGAACCTACGATCTTCTGATTAGAAGGCCAACCCGCTCTACCTCCTGAGCCACAGCCAACACGTAAAGAATTTAATTTCACCTGATGATCATTATTACCTGAAGTATATGAGAATGCCGAGTGCCAACACCAGAGCGACCAGCGATAAGGAATAGCCGACTGTGTACATGATCCAAAACTTTTTGAGGACCTCACCATAGTGCTGCTGCAGATACAAACACGTACAAATACACACATACCCATGTGACCCATGTGAGCTCAAACTAATTTCATGCCGACAAAACATTTGTATTTTGTTGTGCTGTCGTCTTTGCCACCTCTCCCGCCCAACCTCAGTGACAAGAGAGGCAATTCTTACCAGACTAGGATCATTAGAGTCACACTCGCTGGTATTCCTCATGGTCCCCCACTGGCCATTTGCGTCACATTCCTGATACACCATGCCGTGCTGGACTAGAACACACACACACACACACACACACACACACACACACACACACACACACACACACACACACAATTTACTGGAAAGTCCACTATTCCATTATCCTCTGCAGTATATTTTCAGTGACTTGGATTACCTTACAGTGTGTGTCTCCTCTAACCCACATTGCACCCTTACCATTATGGTGCCATGGCAGATACCATGGACATGACACACTGACAGTGGTGTTGGGGAGTCCATCGGGCCAGCAGGCGTAATTGTCAAAGGTCCTGTTGCACACTAGGCCTGGGAAACAAAGAATGAAAAAATGGGCGAACATGTCCTTTACCATCAAAGCCCTCGCTCACTATCCTCAGACCTCTGACTTGGAGAGGCCTAGGTCACAGATAACTGTAACAACTCTTCTTTGAAGTGATGGCTGCTGATGAGTCATGCGGTCTTTCATCTTGACTTCAGAGCAGAGGCAACCCATTTTAATTCCGGCCATCGCTGACCTTCAGCTGATGCCGCATCTTTCGCTTTGTCCAGAGTGAGTGTAAACAGTGCTCACCGTTAATGTACGTATGACTGGATGGTCAGGCGTATGGTTTATCCCGTCTCCCATATCTGCCTCCTCTACTCATGCTGATACGCTCTTACACTACAGGATGACGTAGTGATTAGTGAGGCGCAGGGCCAGGGTTTGATGCCCAATGTGGCCTGAGCTGACGAACTATCCTTGAGCAAATACTTAACCCCTACCTGGTCTGCACCTCTCGCTATTAATCACCTATATTGAAAAAAAATACCAACGGCCTCCCTCCTTAGCTCTTTTCCTAGCCCTTCTTTCTTGCACTCTGACTGCTGCACTCCTTAATACGTATGTACTTGCTTGCTTATAATGTTAGTGATGTAGGAATTGACGCTCATTCTAATGTTGCAATTTTTCTAAGTTGCTCTAGATAAGGGTGTCAGCTAAATGCCTGAAATGTAAATGTATAGAGGACTGGTTGATGTTAGTGTATGGAGGACTGGGTGGTCGATGTGGAGGACACACAGTGCTCACCGGTGCTCGGGGGGGCTTGGCTGTTGTTGCGGGTACACTCCCCCATGTACAATTTCCATCTCTCCACCACCTTATCGAAGATAACGGGAGGGGAAACCTAAGGAAACAGTGGAGCACATATAGGGATATACTGTGTGTACGTACAATGTAATGCAACAAGGTCCGCTAACACTGGGAAGGTATACTATTGGTAGTGTAAACAATAAGACAAGGAAAATGAATAATAGCTCCAGAAAAGCACATGATGATAATAGGTGCACTTGCTGAATTTGTTGTCAATTTCATGTTTAAAGTGAATGTAAGCAACCAATCCTCATGTTGGGGATGCAATCCGTCAAGATAACACCGTGTCTCCCTGTAATGTGCGGGGGTTTGCGGCAGGCTGACACATTGGACACCTCGCATGACGCTAACACGCCAGGGACAGACTTTGTTTTTAACATCATGTCTCTCTGGCTTTTCTCAGAGAGCAATAGGGCTGGAGAAACCCTCTCCCACACTCAGCTAGCAATTGATGGGAGCTAACAGATCTGTTGGAAGATTTTTTTCTAATGGAGAAAAGTGTGTGTGTGTGTGTGTGTGTGTGTGTGTGTGTGTGTGTGTGTGTGTGTGTGTGTGTGTGTGTGGAATGACTTCTTGCAACACCGGCCGTATGATCTTGCACCCACTACACATGGTCACCTATCACTGTTCATGTGCCAAAGTACTCTGGTTATGGTTAGGCAACTAAAACAACTTTAGTTAAGGTTAGGTTTTGGTTAAGGTTAGGGTAAAGTTTTGGTCATGGTTAGGTAAGTTGGTTGGTTAAAGGTTCAGCAGAAAACGTCCACTGGTCACTTTTGACTGCACTACTTCAATGTCAACCTACTTCCTGTTTCAGTTATGTGAACTCTGCCTCCTGTTTCACTTGATTCACTCAGTATCAATATCTATACTTATAATGTGCTTTTCGTAAATGTAACTACGAACTTGATGTGAGAACAGAACAGTGTGTGTGTGTGTGTGTGTGTGTGTGTGTGTGTGTGTGTGCTCTCTAGGCTCACCTGGATGCTGGAGGAGATGGTAAGCATTGCCAAAAGGAGGAACACCCGTGACATCCCTTATTCCTGCTGTTGATGCTGGGAGGGGTTACTGAGGGACGAGGAAGGGGTTTCACCTCATAAGTGTCCTTATCTAGGCTCGCCACACTGCCTGGATGACACAGAGACACACGATCCATCATTGAAAACACACACCAATTACTATGACGCAACTTGGCTATACATAACAAAAGGATCAAAACAGGAAAAGGCCGGGTCATATCTATCACACCGAAGACAATTATACAGCATTTGTATCTGGCTTGAAACCAAGGTTTGAAAGCATGTGGGTCTGAGCTGGAACACAAACCAAAAGCAGAGAGTAGCCCCAATGTCAGTGCATCAGCTCCCCATCACCTTATCCCACGCAGACCCTGTTAATAAACAGCGAAAAAGATATCCACTGTGAGCTGTTGGAGTTTGACCAGCCCCATCAGATCAATTGAGGCCATTCAATCACACCCTGCTGTCTACTATCAGGCATCACTAGCCTCAATTATCATGGAGCACAGCTGAATGAAACAGAGGGCTGGAGCGCACAGACCCAATCTAGACTGCCCAGAACATTGGAAAATCCTGGTGGGGAAGGACCATCAATCCAATGCCAAAAGCCTCCAGGAAATGCTGTTCGTCTCATCAGTGAGACAGCTGTGGCTCAGCAGCACTGCACTCCTTCACGGAGTCACAGTTGGCTGCTGTCCACCTTAATCTTAAATGTGTGGTCTGTATTTGGTTGAATGTGTGCGTGAGTGTGTGTGTTTGTTATGCCTTGGTCTAAACCAGAGGTCACTCACCTGTGCATCGATCTGCGCCAAAAACTCCCGGAGAGCTTTGGTTGAAGCCGGAGAACGGAACGAAATCTGAAACGTTTCTGCAAAAAACACCTTGACCATGGTAACATTTTTGGCTAAAACGTTTCAAATTCCATTCTGTTCCAGTCTCTTGGCAAGGAGAAGGAAAGGTTCATGTTGATGTGTTTGGAATGTCTTGTTTTCTGGTGGTATTTCTTCAGTAGATAAGAGCTTCAGATCGGACAGATGTACAGTATGTATGTTGTTAAGGAAGCCTCAGACAATGGCCATGGCCTGACTGAACATGTCAACAAGCTCTGCAAGTCTTTGGTTGAAGCAGCCGCTAGGACGTTCCACTCACAATCTAAATGTCCACCCAACATTACCAAGCTGCTCTGGAAGTCAGACTTCAGATAGTATCTAAACCAAAAAGGATCAGAGCCATATTCTCTAAATGGCCTGTTCACTATAATGACCACAGGATGCAGTTAGCATTAGCTGCAGTACAGACCAACTGATTGCCCTGGGTGCCTGAGGGATCAGAGAGTACTCTGGCCTGGCATAGAATCAAACGAGTGGCCCTAAGAGATGTCTCTACTTGATTGCTGGTATGAGTCAAAACTCCAGCATCATTTATGACTGATTATTAATTCAATTTCATATCATGCATATCATCTTCCTATAAAACTATTATCTTAGGCTTTACACGAAGTGAATGAACAGCCAAGCTAAGCCAATCACAAGCCTTGGTACTGAACTCTACTACACCAAACACCTAATAAGTGTGCCAGATCTGTTCTTACCAGAGAATATGAGCAGGCCAAATTCTGTAAGTGCATTAGGTTTTAGCACGTATCCAGATACAGTAGAGTGACTGGCATGCATGTGGGTGAGCATCAGCTCTTGTCTACAGCATTGGTGTTATGGTAGTGTGTCATAGTTTTACAAGGGGTTCACTCCTTTACTCCCTAACTCTCTCTTCTCATGGAGAGACACACTCATTTCCTAACACACTGCCCTCCATATACCACTTTCTGCAACCAGCAACAAATAGGCACAATGATTAACCCAACCCTGTGCTCTGTCAGGTCCTGTAAGAAAGGTCATGAAAGAGAAAGAATGTGTGTGTATGTAACAGAGAGAGAGAGAGAGAGAGAGAGAGAGATGGAAAGGGGCAGGAGAGTGGGAAACACATAGGAGAAACCTATAAGATTGGCCTGTGTATCTAACCTACTGGGATATGTAGGTGAACACTCAATAACGGCCAGTTGGCCAAGGACAAGCATGTTGAAGCTCATATCGAAAAACAGCCGGTCAAATCTTTGTACAGTCCACAGCCTTGTTACAACACAATATTCAGAAAGGTCAAATAGAGACTTACATAATCACCTGCAGGCAAACCTGTGAAGTCAGTCTCATTCTATTAAAATGATCATCTACATTTGAAAGAAAAATAATTTACTCGACATAATGATGTTCGCTCAAAGTATCAAATCTTTTCAGAAACCTATATATCTCCTACGAGTAAAAAAGAAGCCTATTACCAGAGCGAACATACATTAACACCTAGAATCAGGGATGTAAAAGGTACCCAGCAATTATACTTAAGTTGAAGTATGGGTACTGGTTCAAATCAAATCAATTACAAGTCAAAGTATCTAGCTAAAAATACACTTGAGTAAAAGTCAAAAAGTTTCTACTTTTAAATGTAAAAGTCTCAAGCATTAAAAAGTAAAAAGTTTTATTACTGCAATGGAAAGACAATTCTGGAATTAAAGACTAAATTAAAGACACTTGTGTCATCACTAATGCCAATTATGGCTTCATTAATGCCAATTTTGACATCACAAAACCCAATTTTGACATCACTAAAGCCAATTGTAACGCCCCAAAAGCCAATTGTGACATCACTAATGCCAATTGTGGAATCCAAAAAGCCAATTTTGGCATCACAAAAGCAAATCGTAACATCACAAAAGCCAAATGTGATATCACTAATGCCAATTGTGACATCACTAAATTTGAGATTAGTTTTGTAATGAATGCTTTGAAGGTCTTTTTTTGTCTCGAAATTGTAATTGAGTAAGTTTACAAGTATACAAACTTAGTAACACTTGAGTAAAGTACAAATCCCCCAAAACACTACTAAAGTATAGCAACAAAGTACAATTACTCAAGTACTTTACACCCCTGCCTAGAATACATCCCCAGGCCAGGGGTGAAACACTTGGGCAAGGCTGTCCAT
Source organism: Hoplostethus mediterraneus (assembly GCA_034670385.1). Classification (NCBI taxonomy): domain Eukaryota; kingdom Metazoa; phylum Chordata; class Actinopteri; order Trachichthyiformes; family Trachichthyidae; genus Hoplostethus; species Hoplostethus mediterraneus. The sequence goes on from JAXDDW010000058.1 coordinate 562,386, forward strand.
TTCAGGGTAAATAACACCAAAGGAAACAGCACCAAACAACCCAAGAGGTCCCACTGGCTCTCAGACTCTTCACCTGCGTGATTCTTAGCCAACATGTCACCTCTTAAATCAGATAGGGAAAAATAATGGCCTAAACAAACCAATCGGAGTAGTGATGGAGGCTCTGGGTTATTCCCTTGGACAGAAAGTTACAGGCAGCTGAACAACACATGTTCAAAAGGACCTTAATTTGTCTGGATCCTTAAAGGGCAGGGGGATTCACAGCTAAGTGGATGCCCAGAGCTGTAGCTGCTGGCAGGCAGGGGGGATGGATATCACAACAGCAGAATATACAAGCCTAATTAGTAGCCTGCTACAAGGCAGCCTCACACCTCCACGCCCATTAGTTTCACTCCAGTTCCAACCAAATGGCTAGTGTGATTCCAACCCTTCATCAAAGGCATCCAAGCAGACACATTTTATGTGATAGATCCACACAAATAAAGCACGAGAGTTAGGAATGTATGTCTTTAGGGCGTGTATATTTAAAGCTTCTCTTATTCTAGATTAGTCTTTTTGAGTGGTATAAGCAGTACAAGCTTTGAAGTTTATGGAAAGACAGACACGCAAGGTGAGAACATCATGTGACAGCAGACTGTTGACAGTTCAAAAGAGAAAGAGAAACATGCCATGTAGAGTAATGATGTTTGATATTTTGATCAGAACTGATGTCATTCATTGTAGCTTGGCCAAATATTGGACAAATTAGATTTTTCAGCTCAATTTCAGCTCAAATAGGTGTTGTGCATCCTTTTGATAACAGAAAAGATAGATGATGCCTGTTTTGATGATAGTCACTTTTCTGCATTCCTCTCAGAAGACCCCAGAACACAATGAACATCACAACTGCATGATGCAATTTTCCAGAATGTCCCAAACAACATAAAACATCCCTCTATGTTCAAGTGCATTTCGGCTGGCACAACACAATGGCAACCAACAATTACGGTTGTTTGTTGGAGGGTACTTACCTCTCATTTGATTACAGCGTCTAACAAATAGAATCACAAAGGGGATTATGTGTGCATGAATGCGGGAGGAGGGTAGCAACGAGAATTAAAAACAAACCTCTTGGAAAATACAATAACTGTTTCTGGCTCAGAGAAAGTCCCTGAGCACCACCCTCTCAAACAGCCTTCAAACGAGCAGGCTCTGGTTAAGAGTTACGCTTAGAGTGAAGGTAAAAACATCCTGCATTAACCATACACAGTTTAAACCCTTTGCAATTCCCTTTGCCATTGATAAAACCTCTTTGCGTGTAGAAAAATCTTTGATTTCAAGTAACCTTCATTGGTCTAGCTTTGCTTGTTCCTGTCTTCCTGTCTTGATCAAAATCCATCAAGATTTCAACAAAGCTAAATGGTGATGACTAAACCTTATGCAGCGCATCTCTAATTAAGTTACTCCATCATATGTTAACGTGAATTTCCCCACGGTGGGATACAGTTTATCTTATCTTATCTTAACGCTTCCCATGCTGTGGCTGTATAAGTCAGCAAGGGCGCAGCCATATCCAGATGAAACATTGAGCATGACACTGCTGGATGACTGCCCCTGTATCTGATAATAGGGTGACGCAGAGTTCAGAAGAGATAGAGTGTCTTGCTCCAACACGCTCTGAGAGTTGGCTTTCCACAATGAAGAAGACGACTGAGAACGAGGCATCGCAGGCGGCTTGACTGACCTGATCTTGGGTCAGATTAACACAAACACACACGTATGCACGCACGCACAGCCCACTGTATCTATTCTTCACTCTAAATCTCTAAATCACCTGTGGTTATTTGACCTTTCTCTGTCAACTTCCAAAACTGCTGGCTGTCATGCCTATATTGTTTGGTAGCGTAACTGACAAATCACGTTTCTCAGACCTGAATACACTCACTGTCTCTCACTCTGCAACCATTATCTGAAGAGGAAGTACAGCAATGCAGGGATGCCGCCCTCAACGGAGGCTTAAGGAAAAGACATTTCAAGTACAAGATCAACTGTACTTTATACTCTATTCAGATCACGGTGACCAAACAGGAAATGCATACTGACTCTGACAGTTTCCTGTCCTACTTTACCAAAAGAAACTTCAGCAAATAATTAAAGAAAGCTGATGAATTGATTCTCTTTGATTTGGAGGCCAAAATGGTGAGATCAAATTCAGAAGGGAAGCTTTCCCTCAGGTGCTCATTAAGCTAAGACTAACAATAGCAGCCCACTTTTTCCGAAATGGGATGTGTCTGTGTGTGGCAGTGTATATGTGTATGTGTGTATGTGTGTGTGTGTATTAAGTGTCAATGTCTTGCTGTGTGAGGAGCGGTGTTGACCATGAAGAGACCTTTTCTGGAGGAAGCAATAGCCTGGTGGTTTTTGAAGCAAGGTAGTGACGGGATATGTTCAGGTTCTCATGCCGAGATCATCTGAGGAAACCTGGGGAGAACACCTCAGCTAAAAAAGGCCCATAACCGCCTTCCGCCTTGTGATCGTCTCAGTCACAACAGTACCAGTCTGTGGTTGTATTGGGTGGTGTTTGCATGTGTGTGCATAACTGCAAAAACCAATCTGTCAGCCTATTTCCACACAGCCGTCCCTGCTGAGTCACTGGCGTCAAAATGTGTTCAGTGCTGGGATGATCAAGCCCAACTCGTTATCACACATAAAGACTCACCATGAAGAAAGTTTTGATAGTACCTGAGCACAACATCAACACACAGAGGTTGAATCAAGGAGATTATTATCTGAATAATCCAAGGTCAAGACCGTGTGTTCACAGGCTTCTTATAATCTGCTCATCCGTGCTGTCGCCTACCTTTGCTAATACCCCACACCTAATGCTCTCAGTAAAATCCTTAGTAAAAAAAAATATCTCATTTAAAAAAGAATACATGGGAACTCAATTCTAGCCTCCACACCATAAATTGAAAGCCACAGCAATGAAGAACAACAGCGCTCAACGCCATAGTAAGTAATGCGTTTGACAACCCCGATGCGCGATGTGAGGTTTCTAAATAGGCAGCTGTGTCTCTTTCACATGTCTACATAATCCAGGACATCCCTGCACAGGATGGCACCCCTTGTTAAAGCATACTGTATATACACTCTACAGTAGATACCACTCAAGTCGCCATCCCCATCATAACCATAACCTAATTTGGTCACTCTGTCTCTGGGTTTCACTAGTCAGGATTTGTTTGGGGATCTGACATGCGGCTAATCATTTGCCACCCACCAGCCAGTCTGCAGGAGCGTGTCTTCAGGGGCGCTGCTGTCAAGTGTTTGGAGTATAGGGTTTTACTCATCCTCCGTCATTGGTGTTACATCGGAAGAACCTCACAGATTATGCAGACTTGTACAGTTGACGCTCTCCCCGCCTCAGTGAGTATGTTCATTTGCACTACATCTTCAAACACTTCAATATAGAGTTGTATGTCTTCTTCTCAGTTCATTAGGCAAAAGAGCAATCAATGCTCCTCGTGTTTTGAGAGCAATTACTAGTCGCAGACAAACCTCAAAACATCTTAAATCAAATTTAAACTCAGACTAGATCTTTAAATACAAGAGATTACATTTGTACAAATACAGTGTATCTCCTAGGGTCAATAACATATAGTAGAGGTGTCCGGTTATTCATCAGCACACCAGTTGTCTCCACAACCCAGTCTCCAGAGATGCTATCTCAGCAGGGAGGACAACCTATTTGCAGCCACCAGTCCATATATAACATGGCTCTGCATTAGCCTTATCACACATACTTGTTATGACACCTCACACTGTTTTCATGGATTACCAACGGTGTGGAAGAGGACATTAATGTGTTTTGACTCAACTCATGAGTAATTAGTCTAACAAGAAAACATGCCAGTGTGTGCCAGACATGACAAGAGACAAGAGGAACAGAGCCCACCTAAACCACTGGTTGAGTTATAGCAGTGGGGTAATCTGGTTTACTGCCCAATATGTTTACCGCTGACCCTGTCACAATGTGGGAGAAAAGAGGGTGACTCATTTGTTGGGATACATCCCCAGTGACCCGGAGGACGGCTGCTCCGAGCGTTCACATCCTCTATTCTGTGAGTGGGAGAGAGTGACAAACTGCGGCGTGGTTGTATAACATATGAGATGTACCTGTATTGTGTGTGTGAGTGTATGGGGATGTTCTTTATTGTATTGTGTGGGACGTGTTTGGCATTGGTTGACTGCTGTTTCATACACTCTTCCATAAATTTTTTCGTGAAGGTCATATGAAGCAGAAAACCTTACAATGAACTTCAGTCCTTGCACTGTTCCGGCACCTTCAGTGGTTCATCATCCCACATTTAGTAGTAGTCCTGTCACGGCTACTCAGCCGTTACCCTCCCCTGAGTTCTAGTCTGTTTGTACTATCTACCTGTGTGTGTCCGTCTCTCTCTCCCTCTCTCCCTGCAGGCTGGTGGGCGTGTCCCTGAGGGCCGATCTACTCAGCTGTATCCAATCCATCATCTCCCCTGTGTATATCAGCTCTGCCCTCACACATGCTTATTGTTTGCTTGTCTTGTATGCCCACCCTTGTGTATCTTGACTTCTCAACTCATTCCCAGTATAGTAAGTCGCTGTCTGTATTTATTCTGTTCTTTTTTACTCTCAGTAAAACCTTGTTCTTTCCTGAGAATGTCTGTTTCTGGGTCCACCTGCAATCTAATCCTGATACTCCAGTAGAAAGATTTCCATGTTAAATAAGCAATCAACACACACAGTGGTAGTGTTTCTGTGGTAATGTACCCACTCCCACTCCCTTGGTTCAATTTAGGTTTTAAAAGCCATGACGTTGCCCGGCACAGGGGCCTCAACGATAATGCTGAACCCGCTGAGCAACAAAATGAGGGCAAATGCATAACCTGAACCCTCAGCTTCTACAAACCTGAAATAGCTGCTGAATGGCTTTATTAGTCAGGCAGCATCTTAATCTACAGAGTGTACTCGAGGCACAAAGCAAATCAAGTACTTCTCTAGAGAATAAAAACTGGCTGCTTTGTCACAATAATAAATCTCACATTGCGCCCTCAGAGGCAGTGACATTCACAGCATTTCCAGGGATTTGGGATAAACAAGAGCGCAAGGAGTGAAGCAGACACAGCAATTGTATCTGTCAACACTTGCAAGTCAGCATGACGAGTCAAACACGCCGATTCACCTCGGGACTGCTTTGACAAGAAATCACACCTTACTGTGACATTTAGAAAAAGCATTATCGGTGCCAAAACAGCGTGTAATGCATCCTGTATTATAAACTAGACTTACTGGCACGCACACACACACATCTGTCCCACAGCCAATCACCTTGCAGACGGCAGTAGAGGACACGCAATGATACAGAGGGGAAATTCATTTCATAACACACTACAGAATGTAAATGAACAGAAGTAATGTTCCATAATGCTAAAGTATTTATGTGAAAGGAGGTGGTATTTTACGTAATTTAGTAAATAGAATAGTGTGATGTTTAATTAATTATTAATACACAATAATGATTGTGTTCAAGCAGCTGAGTGCTTCAGTGATTCAGCTTCAGCTCATTTGCAGACCAGCCTGTCTTTTCCCTAGATGTGAACATTGGAGGGTTCAGCATATCGAGAAGAGATGCACTCGTCAGGACTTGGTCCTAATGAGAACCTGAGTTCGGGGATAGGAGCTGCTGTTTGACTAACAAACAGCATTATCAACACCGTATGATAAACTTACTTCATTAAGTCGAAGTGGGACTGGGTCTGCTGAGGGGAATAACTGAGCCAGAAGCTTACAGTGAGCCAAAAACCTCCTCACAGTTTATCCCCAGAATGAAATGCTGCAACAGTTACAAGCAAGACAACAGAACAGAAAGCATAAGAGGCTGCAGAGTCACAAAGCATAACAGAATGAGAGGCCCAATCGTCCCATTTTCACGCTACATGACTGCATATGGAGAGAATGGACAAGAGTGGCATCGACTCATTCTTACACGGATGAGACTGCTACGCGCGGTGTGCACCGTGTGATCGGCTGATGGGATGACAAGACATGCAGTAAGCACAGAAGAGGGAGAAATTATAGAAATGATGCTCGAGATAGGGAGACCTATAGGGAGGGAGGCGTAGAGAAAGAGACAGAGTAGAGATGGATACATGAAGGGGTGAGACTGTGAGAATGTGGCTTCCCTTCGATGCAGCCACATGCATGGATGTGCCCGTGTACCTGCAAGCACTTTGCTGTTCACGCACAGAAACCAGTGAGAGGCATTTGACAGCATTACGTTAAATCATGATTTATTAAGTGCGTGCAGTATAGGAACTAACAAAAAAAACAACCCAACTCTAACCTCTGTAATGTTTATGAGATGTACAAACTGTTGTCCTGCTGAATTATGAAAGGTCCTCGTGATGCCTTGGTCTCCTCTACCTTGCGTGTTGTATCCACACCCCTCTACGTTCTGCTCTTCTGGATGCTGGTGTTTATGTCCACTAATCCCCCTCAGCTCCTCTACGCTACTCTGCTACTCTGTCATCAGTCTGGAGTTTATCAAACACTTGCAGAGCGGAGAGGCTGCAGAGCTATGTCCAGTAACAACAGGCAAGCATAGTGGACCCCATACATAGCCCTGGATCTTTTAACCCTTATTTAAGAAGGCAGGTTGACAAAGAACACAATATTGTTTGCAGCAACGGCCTGGAGGAGAAGTTGCAGGGGAAGGAAGGGCAAAAAAAAAAAAAAAAAAAAAAAGGTCATGTAGAACGAGGCGTGTTTTAGTGCATTGCTCAAGGGCAGTTGGACGGTAGCTGCTGAGCGAGGGGGAAAGCATTGTTCATTCATTTTCCTCACCCGGATATTCCCAGCTGGTTACTTTCTAACCCTCTGGCTCACGCTGAAGTGAAGCATCTTGGGTCGTGAAAAATTCACTACTGTCCATGTAAGGATGTTGTCCTGAATGCTCAGCTACTTTCATGACAAATGAACTGCTTCAGAAACTATAACCAGCCCCACACACGGGACCATCAAAGGCAGAAGTGTCTGAAAAGTGTTTAGGGGACTTCCTCCACACTCTCTATTTGGAAGCATTAAATAGATTGAGGTGATTTGTCTGGATTTCACTTCCCCACAGCCCCATTTCTTTCTTTTTTTTATCTCTCTTCCTCATCCATGTTATCTCACTCCATTTCCCCCTCTTAGCCTCTGTATCATCCTTGAGCTAAATGAACTCAATTTCTTTCTAGCACTTGGCAGCGCGAGCAAAACTACTTATCTTCTCAGATATACACACATTATACTCCGTCGCTCTCGCTCGCTCTCTCGACTCGAACACACACACGTACACACACCGGAACGACACACACATACAAATACACACACCCTCGCTGTAGGGTGAGATGCCTGGGTGTTTTGAGACGTCAGTGCGTACATTTTGCCTACAGCACTGTGTAATGCTGCCAAAATAATTCAGGTTTGCCAGGGGCGTTTTATTTGTGTGGACTATGTTTTGCTAGTCATGCATAGCCAAAGGTGACGCGCTGCTCACCCAGTTGTGATTTCTGCTCCAGCTGCTTATTCCTAGCAGGAAAACAAGCGTACGGTTTCGTCAAGCTGTGTGTGTGTGAGGCAAGGCAGGCCATTACGCAGGGCCGCAGCAACGCTCAAGACACTATACTGTACTGCAAATATATCTAGCGTCATTTACTCTCCCATGAAGAGCAACGGGTTCATGTGATGCTACTGACCCCCTTATGAATCAATTAACCACACAAACAGCGAGGGTCCCAGGAACAGACGCTATCTGCAAACACAAATCATTGCCTTCACAAGCAAAACAGACATTTGATCCATGAAGCGAACTGTACAGAGTCAACTAGTTCTAGGCCTGGGTTTGTTTTCATTCAGCTAATTAGGAGAGACGTTTCCCATGCCTGTGCATTGGGGACATGGTTTATACATTGCAAAAGGACTGCTTCTCATTATTGAAGAAGACAGTAGCGTCATAATTCTTTCATGAGAAAATGTTGCATGGCCAGATATTAACAGGCCATGCAACAGTGAGCACCAGAGTCAGTGAGGGAAGGCAAGCGACTCAGTAGATTGGTATGATATATGCCACCAATCTTCAGATGACATCTACAGCCATTTACAGTGTATTTACACTATCTGACTTTGTCAGCGCTGCTTTATCAGCCTGCACAAACAAGCCTGTTAGAAACTTCTAGACATGTTAAGTAACTGCAATGCAGGTAATGCAATCAGCAAACAGAGACAAAGTAGGCAATGTGCACAAAACAGATGAGCACACAAATGCATATATGCCTACACACGTGTGCACGCTTACACACACAGACCAATCACTTAGTGGAGACGACGTTATAGTGTCGGGCTTACATACTTTCTACAGAATACTGCTTCTCTGGAGAAATAATATACTCTCCGGGGATGATGACTTGGAAAAAAGTCTTACAAAAGAGGAGAGGCATTATAAACCAGGGGGGTTGTCAGCCTTCATCTTCCACTGCCTGCTCACAAATTTTGCAAAACTGAAAGCATCAGTTCACAAAACACCAGCAAAAAAGCCTGCACTTGCTTCTGCCGTGGTGCAGTGGAGTGTTACTCAGCCCTGCTGCAGAGATGGATGGATGCTGCGCGAGGCCGTGTGGAGCTCTTGACGGAGCCAATTCAGCACAAGGCAGCGGAGAGCATGAATAATATTCCATACCACCGCTGTGTTAGTGTGCGATGAATGTTTGAAGTGTTTAGCTTATGACGGCTTGGCACAGACAAGGGGGTGGGGGGGGGGGGTGGGGGGGGGCATAGGTAACTGGGATTTCTGCATAGTGAATGGTAGCTCTTTAAAAAGGCAGGGAGATGTGACGGCAGGTTTGACAGCAGAGAATCATACTTAGAGGTATGGACAGGTCATGAAAGAAACATAAATGCATCAACACCGTCCTGAATTCTCCTAGGGTCGACAGCACTCAATGAAATGCCATCGGACTGAACAACCTTGGGGTGATTCGTCTCGCTCATGGGGGGTACATGAGCGAGACAAATCACCCCTAGGTTGTTCGCCCCTACAAGTTTGGTTGTTGTTTTTTTTCTTTTTTTTGTGTTTTCAAGAATCTATTATGAAACCCAATCAAATGAAACCCATTAATCCCATTAAACCCCCAGAAATATGGGCATTTACACGTATTTAAGCCAACAGGTCAGCCTTACCTATATCGTATTTGTAGGTACAAGAAACACATTTTTGTTTCAGGGCTTGTAAAGCGTGATATGTGTGCAGAATGTGTTCAGATTTTAAGATCATTGAAATTCTTCTATTATGGGCTGTTATGTTTAAGGATTTTTCAAGGTGAGGAATGTTTTCAATGTTATACATGATACTGCATGTGTTGGTGATTTTGGACTAAAACAAATGCATTACTGTTTCATGAGGAACGTATTGGCTTGAGACAAATTGATGATCAAATAGTCAGACAAAAACAACTGCGTAGTAGAGTAGTAGTAGTAGTAGTCATAATAGAGACGGCGGGGCTTAGATAGATAGATAAACTATATTGGCAAAGCAAGTGAAACTATCGGTACTGTGGCTCTTTATGCCCCATTAGAACATTGTGCTTCATGCATTTACTACTGACATGTCGATATAACATGAGGGCTTGATTGGATGACTGAAAACCCTTATTGTGATGCTCTGCTATGACAGAATGTCACTGCTGTGTTGCATGTTATTTTCAGTATTTGTCAACCGATGCCTTTGCACAGGGAGTTGAATAACTCACTAAAGCCATCACTCTAACTTAAGGATGGGGTTCTTGTGTCGGTGGCTGTTAACGGACTCAGCCTTCAGCAGGCAGCGTGTGTGTGTGTGTGTGTGTGTGTGTTGACGTGTGGATGGAGGTCAATGTCTCCCGCTGTGTACACAGCAACTGGAGGCCCAAGGCGGTCAGAAACACACTGACATCAGCAGTCCCTTGGGTGACGCAGGTGGACATGTTGTTTTTCAACACCTACTAAGTGTCACCAGCGCTGAAAACGGAATAGAAAGCCCAATTCATTGAAAGGTAACCCAGACAAAATGGCCTTCTGGAAGATTTTAGTCTGATGCTATGTATGAACCTCAGTCTGTTCATTTATGTGCATCACTGTGATTCATGCTGATTCATATTATTATATGTCTGAAGTCTGAGTTGTAGACAAATTATGTTTTCACAGGCTACAGACTCCCTAATATGAAGAATCCTATTAACAGTATAATGGCTAATTCACTTATTTTATCCATACTGGATCAGCAGCATATACTAGATATTTTTATGTCCTATATTTTTATATCTTGAATGTAATGCGTAATTATGTACTTGGACAGTTCAGTCTATATTTGAGAACATGAATTTCTACCAAAGCTAGAGGAAAAGTGAGCCAGGACTCCCTTGGTGATGTCATTTTACAGGAATATGGGCACATTTTCCATTTCGTGATTGTTAGTGTAAAAATAGACCAAAGCTCATTTGGGTGCAAACCTGTTCTCACAAACCTTCTCTGATCCAGATCCGCTGTCTGAGACGGCATCATTCCGTCTTCATGCTCATTTAATCATTTCACTTAATCTTTCTTCCTTTCACTTAACTCTACACCCACTTGGAAAAACTGAGCATAAACATTCAAACCAATAGAAAGAGACAGTAAAGTGCCCACGGCATAAGAAAGACAAAAAAGCGCTCTACAATGAGCAGCGGATCAGAATTTGCAGATCATTTGTTTGTTAAAAGTTGTCATGTGGACGCCGTGCGACCCGAAGTCCATGGTAAAGGCACGGTTGCGACAGTTTCCAGTTGAGCAGTTGTTGAGATAGAGTGAGTGTTGTTTGTGCTCTGTACTGTGATAATAGGCTGTGTTGGGGAGCAAAGGGAACTACACTTGACCCTCGACCCACACACATTGTGAGAGAGGAGGGGGTATTTTTAGTGCTGCGCCAACGTGGGTCTGAACAAACACAAAATGGCTCAATATTGTTATCTCCCCCAGGGTTTACAAAGCAGTTTAGAGAAAAGCAAAACCTTGTTGTGTACTTTTATCTCTTTGATCCTCTTCAGCGGCTCTGCTGTTATCGATTCTTCCGAGATATATCTTTTTGTTCCAGTCTCCAGTTCCATCTCCGTGCTACATGGATGTGTACCAGCGTGCACTGAAGAGGAATTGACTTCCCCTAAGAATTACAGCTCCCCCACTGAGTGAGGGGCGAGCCAGAGATACAGACAACATGAGGACCACAGCCACCCTTTAAAGCGTTCCACCACTTGATCAATAATGACCTCTGAAGGATAAAGTTCACATCTCCCCCGATTCCAGTCAACATCGATGTGTGTAGGTGGCTCATTAGCAAGTAATCACATAAGTCACATTGAGACTGATAGTGTAATTCATCTTGAGGCAGTGCAGTAAGGTCAACGGATGTGTGTCCACTTATCTGTGACCACACTGATAATGCCCAGTCATGACCTTCTGCACATACAGCTATCTCAGACCATCTCCTACACGAAGCTGTGATACAAGTGGGCTGACTGAATTCCTTTAGAATGCGTTTTTCTCACATAGCAGGGTTTCTTAGAAGTTAAACAGCGGAGGTAAGCAGCACTATCGGGACACGTCTGGTCAAAGATCAAAGATTGTTGCCGTCGCTCCCATACCGTGTTTATTTTTTACGAACATACGGCGATGCTAATATGCTAGACTGAAAAATGTAGTTTGGGATAATTCATTTAGATTAGCATTTAGATTTAGCGTTTAGAAAAAACTAAAACATTTGGTGCATCATGAACAGTTTCAAATGACAAATTTGACCAATTTTCACCAGCTCGCTTTGTGTGTGTTTTACAGTCTGTTAGAGGAAAATTCAAAAATGAATAAAAATGAAAATTGATTTTTTTTTTAAATGAATTTGTATTTTACCTAACACTACTGTTAGGTAAATGAAGTACTGCATGTTGCAGTGACTAGGCCATTATTGTGCTCATGTGAGGCACAAAGTGAAAATCTCATTGTGAGTACGCATGTAATGTGTTGCTGCTCTTAGTCAATAATAGTCAATAATAATTAGTCAAAGCTAATTATTCTATTAATTAACACTCAACATCAAAGACAATCTGTGTAATAACTAACAACAAAGAGTAACAAAAAAAATCATTATTACTGACAGCAACATTAACAGAGGGGTGGTATTGACTCAAAAGAATGAAGTAATCTCTGTATTTGTGGTTTTGCTTTGTTTATGATAATAACTTTCCTACGTTAAGTATGTATGGGAACTGGAGCAATGCAGATGTTTTCTGTTAGGCAAAACACACCAAAACACACACACACACACACACACACACACACACACACACATTGAAACACAAATATAATCTGCTCACACTTAAAAAACGTTTAAATAATAAAACTGTTCAGCACAACTGTAGCACCTGATTTTCAAACTGTTTCAAATTGTTCACAATGACAGCAAAAGTTAAAATGCTGATCTGCCTAGGAGCAATTTAGTCTGGTGATCGTGAAGCGACACAAGCTTCTCGTGACACGTCAGATAGATTAATCTTGCATTTTTCCCAGAGCGGAGCAGGCAACTTCAAAACATTGTCTGGATTGGTTCACAGGGCCAGGAAGGTAAACTGTTGGCAGCCACCCAGTCACAGTAAGTGATGGAATGTGCTCCCCGTCAAATCTGATTCTGGTCATGGCACGGAGCGGAGAACATGGAGGAGAGGCAGCAGACGCTAGGCCAGGCCCGGAGAGACACTTCAGGACAAAGTTCAGACGGCCTCAGAAGGAAATCGTTTCCAGCAAACACATTGCACATGCACATGAAATTGAAGAAACGAGAACACATTCCACTCCTCCAAATCAAGACAGAAAGACAAATAACCATGGCTGGAGACAAATGAACAAAAAAAAAAGCCGATACTATTGTGTGTGGGTGTGTGTGCGCGCATGTGTTTGCAGCCACTCACGCACCTAAGCATATAGACTTATTTTGTGTGTGTTTCATAACCACAGGTGGTGCTCTGTTGCTATAGCAAGCGTGCCTGTTTATCACCCTATAAAAAACAATAAGTAATGTAATTTTCCTCAGGAGGTTTAGAGCTCTGCTTGAAGAGGTTTCATTAAGCGTAGGGACAGTTGCCCTGCTACTCGCACTGTTGCATGTACTTGGAAGATTTAATAAACTCTCGACTTATCCGTTTAACTCAGCGCGTGCCTGAAGGGTGGGCAGCGTAATCACCCATCAAACAGAGGCTAGTAGCAACATGGGAGTCGATGTCAATTCAATAAAGCCATGGGTAAATGTTTCCTACTGCTAACAGGAAGGGATTGGTTCTGAATCTGATCCTTCCCATTCAATTGCGTATATAAACAGTGTGTGTGTGTGTGTGTGTGTGTGTGTATGTGAGAGAGAGAGAGAGAGAGAGAGAGAGAGAGATGGAGAGAGAGAGACAGAGAGAGAAAGAGAGAGAGAAAGTGCACGTACACAAAATCCTAAGTCATTTAGTCTACTAATGAGTCTTAAAATCGCATTTTGTTCAAGTAATAATCTGCAACGTTTTCATGTAAATAAATGTCTTTTTAATCTGCCGCACAGGAAGTGATATCCCCGTCTCTGCAGGAATGGTTGTTTCGGAAATTGTTTCGTTGTGTCATTTGTGGTCGCTTCAGTGTGCAAAACATCAAAGTGATGACCATCAAGAATCAGAATCAGATCATCACTTTAAAATACGTGAAAACAATTTGCCAATTTCACTTGTTTCCACTTCAAATGAACTTGTTGTAAGAATTTTACTCAAGTGACATTATTTTGATAGTCATCGACTGATCGGCCTCATTTTAAGATATTGTCACTGGATTCAAGATTTTTTTTTATTAAATCAAACTGCAAAACAAGTGAGAGTATCTCACCCTGCAGATGTATTCCATTCGTTTACAGGAACATAAAGATAACATTTTAAATCTAAATACATTAAGATGGCGATAAGCTTGTCTCTTCTGCGGTGTGTTTTTACGTGCTTGTGCATGCGTGTGTGTGTGTGTGTGTGTAAATGCATGTGCGTGGGCGAGGTTGAGTTGGCAGACGCACGCAGCTGAGTGGAGCCCGGCAGCCGTATCCAGACGGACCCTTATCGTCAATCTGGTATCCCCTCTGTGGAAATCCAGGCTGACAGCCTATTGTGGTGCAGGCTATTCTTAGCCCCTCAGGGTCCATCAAGGGGGACCGTTTGAACATGAGCCACACAGGGCAGCCATGTTCACTTGATGGGTGCTGACACCCTCGCTTTTCCTCACACCTGTCCTCAGCGCTGCCATCCAGCTGAGGCTCATCTGAGGCGCTCTCTCTTTCTCTCTCTCTTTATGAATTTCTCTTTCTCTCTCTCTGTTCTAATCTATTTGTCTCTCACACCCTCTGTTGTGTTTCAGTGTCTGTTTCTATCTGTCTGTCTGTCTCTCTCTCTCTGTCTCTCTCTATATATATCTCTGCCTGTCTCTCTATCTCTCTCTTTCCGTCTCTCTCTCATCTTGTTACTGACCAGTACTCAGGGAACCACAAAAGGCAGCGATAAGTAAGTCTCTCTTCGTCTCTCAAAGATGAAGGCTTTCTTTCGCCTCTCTTTTTGAGGTTAACTCAATCCAGCACCGTGCACAGGCACTTACATGCTGCACTATAAAGTCACGGACTTACAAAATGGATTTTCAAGTGTTCAGTAGACATGTTGCTTTTCTTTTTCCATGTTAAATATTTGATAGCCTACAGTAACATAGTAAGTGACTGTCCAAAATGGAAGGAAGGCCTCAGGTGCATGTAGTCTGACTGTAAAGATAAATGCCAAATTCCAGAGAATCAAATTAGATTCACCCCCCGTCATTTTTGACTGACACACTTGATCTATCCTTAACTGAATGCCTTCGCCATGTTTCTCCAGCGGCTACCACAGTTACCACAGACAGTCAGCTGCATGTTTACAGGCAGGGTAACTCTTGTCTTGGCAGCCTGAGTACCAACTACTCACCTCCTCTCTCCTCCAGATTTCATTGACAGCACATTGCAGATCAAAGAGCTAGAAGAGAAGTGTTTTGTGAGCAAGGAAAGCCTAAAGTGCTGAGCAGACAGCAGTCTTCCTGGAGGGATATCATCAATTTGACCTGGATCCGACTGCATGACTTCGCTTCAACGCTGACTGAGTTAGGTTATCTGTATGACAGCTGGCGAAGAATAGACTCTCTCTTACGGCTGTCATCGGGTATGCCATATGTGTACAGGTCTATTGGAGCCACCTTGTAATTACTCATCTTGGTGTCTTACTGCTGAGATAATTGCCTTTGTATCCCATCTGGCTTTGGGAACATAACGCCTCATTCCTGACAAGGCAAATCGGCTGCACTTTCATAAAACCCTCACAGTAGTGGCGATTTGCATGATCAAGTATTAAAGGTGGACATAAAAACATCTTGGACATCTTCCAATGTATTTTTGTAGAGGAGAGCGCTTTTCACATTGGCCACAACAATCACTCAACCCCCAATTTCCTGTCTGGAGGGTCAGGGCTCTGTAACACCCGTCAGACAGTGGCATTAGTCAAATGTGAGCTGCAGCTACACTACGCTCCCTTTCAAAGGGAGGTGACTGAAGAGACTGAATATCCATTTACACCACAGAACTTAATTTTCAAGCAGGACACTGTTGAAAATGAAACTGACACTGATTTCCTCCAGCCATAAAAATTACACTAAAGGACACAGAGAGAGGGGTGGGGGGTCAAAATTGAATAGCAGTAAAGCCCTTCCCGTATCAGCTCAGATTCATACCCATATCCAACATTGATATAGCCCTGAAACAAAACACACACTGAACCATTTGTGAAACACGATGGAGCAGCCTTTCTTTGACAGACTTTACAGTGAGATGCTGGAGCTGAACACTCATACGGCATACAGTATACTCTGGGGGTCGGGGTCATCCACGCGACACTGCTTTCAGTACTAGAAGGCAGTCTGAGTGAAAACATTTGGCCGGTTTTGCGACTGCGCAGTGTGCTGTGTATGCATATGAGGGTCAAATTCATATGTAACCTTCTAACGAATGCAACCTATAACCCGACGTTTTCATCCACGCACATAATGTGAGCCCATAACGACTGAAAGGGTCACCGTGCCGACTGCTAGCAGTGTTTATAGGGCGGAAGATTACGCCATGCATCACAAAACTGCGCTAATGTGTATTTTGTATGTATTAAACATTAAACATTAAACAAACATTGACATCCAGCCTATGCATATAGCATAGGCTGGATGTCAATGTTTGTGAATTAACTCTAGAAACAACATACAGGGTTGCACCACTTATTCATTGAGTGCACCTGTATGCATAGGGAAAACGCAGAGGAACATGCAGCACTTACATCACGGCAACAGATGTGCTGTGGTGGCAATGAGTACATCTGTTTAGCTATCTGTAGATGGAGTTTACAATAGGTGCCAGTGTTCGCCCTATACGTAGATCACCACAGTAAGACCATAACTCTCAATGCTCCCTTTATGTAAACAGGTAGGCTTTGTGTTCATTTTTCACATAGCAGTAAAGTCGATTTGATCTTAAATGTACCCTGAGTCTGAGTCATATCTGCTCACAGTGATTTTCTGACGCAATAACACCGGTTCTGAGGTGAAATCTTTTTTTAAAAATAAGCATTGTCGTCCCGGGGGAGGATGCGCCCTACACGATATGGCTTTGCTCTTCCTTCCACCACATTTGGAAAAAAACAACATACTGCAACACTGAGGAACACTGCAACGTGCACAGGAGACTGAGAGCCCACCTGCTCTCTCTCTCATTTTCGTGATCCAACCCAAGTGGGCCTAATTAGGACAGAATCACTCTCTGACAATTAACAATTAATTTTTCATTTTCAGTGTTAACTCATACATAATGTGTCAGTCAGGATCTAGTCTGTTGCAGAGTGAAAGGAAGCTGTCAGCTGTCTCCTTTATCCACAGTAACATCATGGAACACATGGGATTCACACTGGTAACCTGCTGGTACTTTAAAATTTAAATTATAAATATGTCAAGGTTTCTCATCCTGAATAAATCAGTCAGTAGCCTATATACAAAGTCCTGTCTGGGCTTTATTTTGAAGGTCGTGGACATGGACGTAGTTTGGCTTGATGTTGTCTCAGATCAGGTCTTGCAATTCTGCCCAGGATCAGTGAGTCATTCAAACCAGTGTTCTTTTGTCACAGGGTCTTAGGTTGACAGGTTAACTAAGACAAACAAACTGTAACAGAATTTTATTTCCTCAAACATCAGTCACCTCCACCACCATTCTGCAGTTGTGTTTCTGCACCATTTAATGGAGCTTGAGGCCTCAAGGCAGCCTGGAACCAAATAGAGTCAGAAGCCAGATGAGCTGATGTTTTAGGATGTATAGAGAAACAGTACTCCCTTTACAGTTCTGTTCAGAGTCTTTTTGAGTCCAAACAGGCTCCATTTACCTTGACGTCCACCTAACGTGAACATGCCTCTGCTGTGGCAGAGGAAGGGCAGGCAGCCTACCAAGTGTACATTCCAGATAGACAAAGTCAAAGATAACAGACTTTTTAACAACAACGATAAGTGACACCAACTACTGTTGCTGCTCATTTGAAAATGTGCCTTGAAATTCTATCATATCCCAACACACGACAAATCACTATAATATTCCTGGTGACTTATAGTGAGTCTGACTGAGTATTCAGTAACGAGTTTATAAAGTACCCCTGTCACAGTCGTATAATACTCTGGGATATCTGTATCATGTGATTCTAACATGTATATGGGATTACTATAGTTTTGTCTTGGTAAGTGGTGGCATTCAGTTTACTTGAAGCACAGTGTGGAAATATCATCATAATAGATAGTTGCTGTTAATAAATAAATAAATAAATAAATAAATAAATAAATCTTTACCATTGACAGTACGGGGTTCCGCTGGTTTCCCCGGTCTTCACTTCACTGCTGCTCATCTTTTGAGCGGCATCTGCCTGACAATATTTCCTCTCAGTTCAAGTGGGGCGCCGTAATCCAACTTTTAAAATAAATAGCGCCTGCGTATGTGTTGCAGTCGTCAAGAAGTCCTTTCTTGCCAGCAACAGTCAAGAAGTCCTATTATTGGATTAAAAAGCTTAAAAAAAGGAGAAAAGGCTTTGCTCTCTGTGTAGTTGGTACCGGTGGCTGTCTGAGCGCGAGCCGCACCGCTGCTTACTTGTGGTCTTTGTACCGGTGTGACGTCACGGGGGGCTCTAAACCTAAGACCGGCGATATTGTGGGGGGGTAAACTCATTCATTCAGATTATACATATGTAGCATCAAACTAAAGTAAGTTTCATGAGGATAGAGTCTTTTTAAAGGGAAAGCATGAAGTAAGTTTTCTGAAAATAGAATTGATTTGATTTGTGAAAATAGAAATAGATTAGATAGATAAATAGATTTCTGACTGGACGTCATAGTTTACTATCACTGTAATATTACAAGAATATTCCTTATAATTTTACTGTGATGTGTGTATCGTATCCTTTTAAAATCATCAGTGTGTGTGTGTGTACGGGAGGGTGTGTGTGAATGTGCACCTTCCTGAGAACAAGGTTTCCAAACTTCACTACAACTAAACAATGTATTGGCTCAGTGACCCTTGTTGCCGCCCCTGACCTATCATACCTCCCCTATCTCTTTTCAATTGTTGCTCCCAGTTGTTATTTAGCAGACTATTGTGCACCTTTACTCTTGGCTGGGCCATTTCATTCTCTGGAGAAAGAAGTGAAACCTTTATTTAAAGGTTGGTGGTGGAAGGGGGGGTGTACTGCAGCAAATCATGAATCAGGTTTGAATTCTGTATGATCACCGCTGAAATTCCAAGCTGAAATGATGAACGCCCTCTTTGGGTATGATCCTCATTTGTGAGTGAATGCTGCTTATTACTTCGAAGATAATCCAAATTTATGTTTTGAGCAGAGAATCCATCAAATAAGAGACGTGGTGCTGTACCTAACATCAGTCTTAGCAAGCTATTGAAAATGCATTGAATGCTGTCAGCCATTTTAGGATTTATGGGGAAATACTAGTTTCCCCCCAGTGCCTAGCCGTAACACCAGGAGTCTGGTATATTGTTTCACAACCAATCAGTCATCTCTCCTTGGAGCGACTTTGACTGGAGAGCCGATTGTGAAGCAAATCCCTATAACCCTTTTCATTGAAAAAGACTACACTAACTCTACTTTGCTGATGTAGCAGTAAATCGCTCTAACAAAACACAATGTTTTATCTTGCAAAATCTTCACTTTCTTTAACATGAACTTTGCCCATACAGAGTTCAAGGACCTTGTTTGATATGTCAATAAGCTGCGTGTCATTGTGGGCACAAGCAATAATAAAAAGTGCTTTGTAGAATTCTCAAAACAAATGTAATACTTTAACATTATCTGTCATTTACAAAATACATCTTATATTCTATTCTCAATGCGTATTGCACAGAAATACACACCTCTGAGCATGTAGTTCAATGCCAAATTCATATTTAATTCCCTGCTCTTGATCTTTTGCACCTTCATCACGTCATGATTATTTCATAGGGAGCGTAGTCCTTGACCACGTAACCTTTTAGCTGTTTTTAGCTTGTTTCAAAGATTTTTTTGATCATTTACTGACATGAAAAGCCGTGACTGCCCACCAGCAGTGGACTGTTTTGGCAGATAAAATTTCTCCACCTCCACCAACTTTTATCAGGACAGCCATGTGCTGTAGCAGCTTTTGTTAGGCAAGAGATGGCTGATAGGCCAATAAGGGAGTTTTGTCCCCTTGATGTGAAACATATGACATATTTGCAGGCGTAAAACTTAATGGACCAGTGATAATAAAAGTGCCTCCAGCCGCCACGTTTACATCACAAAGTAGGTCCGCTGTCTGATCCAACCAGAACCCAACCCTGAAAGCAAAACTCTCTCTAATGACCTCAAATAGGACAGAAGGTTTTAATAGAAGACACACATTTTTAAGACGTCTATTGGAGACTCTAAGTGAATGTGAGTGTGCTTATCTGTGTTCGCCCTGTCCAGGGTCTTTCCCTGCCTTCTGCCGAACACGTGCTGGGATCGACCTTTCTGTGCTGTGGCATTGTCACAAAAAATGTCACTTCCACACTGAATTACCAGCCAGACAAATGCTCCGTCACTGTCTCTATCTAATGAAATGCTTTCAAATCAGGTGGAAGAGTTTGATGAAGAGCTGGATATAGAGCTCCTTGTCTCCTGGCTGCGTGAGACATCAGATACATCTGAAACAGCGTATTGGCATATTGCAGTCTATAAAGGTTAACTTCACTCCCACTAACAAAGGCCTCTTGCTAAACTGCTATTTGATAGTCACACCTTGTTTATCTTTTCAAGCGGGACAGAAGAAGCATTCAGAAATCGTTGATAATTTAATACCAATTCAGGAGCAGTTTGGCTTAAAATAGAAAAAGTGAAAAAATTACAAAATGACAAAAGTGAAAATGTGTGTGTGTGTGTGTGTGTGTGTGTGTGTGTGTGTGTGTGTGTGTGTGTGTGTGTGTGTGTGTGTGTGTGAGTGTGTGTGTGTGTGTGTGTGTGTGTGTGGTGGTTGGAGGTGGGGGGTTGCTTACCAGCCTCTACCACAAAGCATCCAACAGAGGGAGCCAGTGGTCTGATGCTCAGACAGTAACGAGAGATAGAAAAGACGGCAGATACAAATACACTAAGATATTGGTCTCATTTTCCTGGTGTCACCTCACTCTCCATCTCCCCTTATCTCCCTCTTTCTCTCTCTCTCCGTATGTCTCCGCAGGCTGTTATCCCCGTAATTATTCTGTCCACTGTCTAATTACATTAAAAGCAGAGACCTTCAGGACTGTCAGCGAATGTAAAAAAAGGTAAATATTTGAAGAGAGATTAGCGTCTCTGCTAAAGGGTTTATAGTTAAAAGAATGACACAGCCGAGATAACTATAATGCTTTCAGGTTTTGGAACATGCCAGAACTACACAAACAAACTTCCTAGCCTGGATAACAAAATACATTTAGCTAGATGTAGATAGATTCAGAGTTTTGTCTGGCTGAGACATTCAGACCTGAGTCACAACAGATTCTGGACCATAAAAATGAGGCTAAACCCAAAAAAGTCAAAGCAATACAATAATTGCATGCGTACACGTCTGGTATTCATACATCCAAAGTACAAATAACTTTCCTCCTGTCCTCAAGATGTTCGGATGAAAAGAAATTGCTTATGCAGATTTCACCTGCAGCGCTGTAGCAGGAAATCCAACCACTACTCAGATACTGCAGAATGTCACTGCGAGACATTGTTTAGCACAGTGAAAACTCGTGTGTCTGTTCAGTCCAAACAGTGGAAGTGTGAAAAACGCTGAAAAAGCGAGAGGGCAGCGGGGCACAGAAAGGTCGAAGGGTGTTGTGTTGCTACATTCTACCGCCAAATGTCTGTCTCGCTTTCCTCTCCAGACAATGAGAGCAGTAGTTACGGCAGCACACCGACTTCCTTCACAGTTACAAATGTGATTGGTTGGATGGTTCTGCTCTTTATTGTGATGTTAATTACATTACATTACATTACAGTCATTTAGCAGACGCTTTTATCCAAAGCGACTTACAATAAGTGCATTCAACAAAGGTAGGTAAGGAAACTACTAGTCACCAGAAATCATAAGTGCATTTCCTTCCTAAACAAGCAACTAAGAGCATAACTAGTGTTAATGTAAGAGTGCAATAAGTCAGCAACCTACTTATCTTAACAAATGAGACAAATAGAGAATCGAATAAAACAAGAGCTAAGACAAATAAGTGTATCCAAGAGCCAGTAAACAAGAGCTAAGACAAATAAGTGTATCCAAGAGCCAGTAAACAAGAGCTCAGGCACATAAGTGACGTCAAGTAGTCAAGGCTAGGAGGAAGGGTCAGGGTAGTGTCTCCTGAAGAGGTGGGTTTTCAGCCTGCGGCGAAAGATGGGCAGCGACTCTGCTGTCCTGACATCAGTGGGGAGTTCATTCCACCACTGCGGGGCCAGGACAGAGAAAAGCCGTGACCGTGTAGATCGGCCGCAGGGCCCTCTGAGCGACGGGGCAACCAGTCGCCTCGAGGCAGCAGAACGAAGTGGTCGGGCGGGGGTGTAGGGCTTGACCATAGCCTGGAGGTAAGACGGAGCAGTTCCTTTCACTGCCCTGTAGGCTAGCACCAGGGTCTTGAACTGGATGCGAGCTGCTACAGGGAGCCAGTGTAGAGAACGGAGAAGGGTTGTTGTATGGGAGAACTTGGGGCGGTTGAACACAAGTCGAGCCGCAGCTTTCTGGACAAGCTCCAGAGGTCTGATGGCCGACGCCGGGGCACCAGCAAGGAGGGAGTTGCAGTAGTCCAGGCGGGAGATAACAAGAGCCTGGATGAGCACCTGCGCTGCCTTGTCAGTGAGGAAGGGACGAATCCTCCTGATGTTGTAGAGGAGGAATCTGCAGGAGCGTACTTTACTGTGATTGGCCAGACCCCTGTCCCAAGACAAATGGGTCCATGCAGTGTAAGGTTACATAGAATGCCATGCTATAGTGAAGGCATGCTTCACCTCATCACTAGTCATCACATTATGTTTGATACAAGCAGGCAGGGGGTTGAATAGGTTGGGCTTCAACTAGGGCTTTGTTTTGAGTATGCCTATTACCATCACGGCGTGTTCAACGGATGAAATGGTAAACGGCTGCATTTATATAGCGCTTTTATCCAAAGCGGTTTACACTATATGCCTCTCATTCACCCATTCACACACACTCACACACTGATGGCAGTGAGGTCTCATGCAAGATGCTGGTCTGACCATCGGGGGCAATTTGGGGTTCAGTGTCTTGCCCAAGGACACTTCGACATGTGGACAGGAGGAGCCGGGGAACGAACCGCCAACCTTGTGATCAGTGGACAACCTGCCACTGGGCCACAGCCGCCCCGAATATTAGAATTGAAATTTCTCAGATTTAAGAAGTTGCCCATGACCGAAATCCATTGGTGTTTCTAGTGTTAATGTTGCTCTGATGTCAGATCAAAAGGTTTGTATATGTTTTCAGTCATTTAAAACAATAATTCAGCTGTACATTAAAACTTGAGGCTAGCAGGAAGTTCTGATATTGACCTTTAGATAAATTCACCACTTCCTCACTTTTTAATCTTCCCTCTGAATCAGAGAGAGGAAAAATGCCGCTAATAAAATGGATGAACTTCCACCAGTTTGACTCTGAGAAGAAATAGAGCCCAAAAGGGAATGTACTGTAATGGCATGAGGTAAGTCACCTGAATGGCAAAGCAATAAGTAATGGCATGCCACACATACATTCCCACTACACACCTCAAGGCATCATATAAATTCCTAAATTCCTAATGTGTGTGTGTGTGTGTGTGTGTGTGTGTGTGTGTGTGTGTGTGTGTGTGTGTGTGTGTGTGTGTGTGTGTGTGTGTGTGTGTGTGCGTTTCCATGCAACCGTATGCATGTGCTCATGTGACGGCCTGTGTGTTCTACAGCCAGATCTCCATCAGCGGTAATGCCGGGGTGTTCGGTGAGGTGATAGATGTACAGTCATGCTGAAAAGCTTTCTGAGCTGTTCTCACCCTGCCAGCTCTTCCAGGGAGCCGGCCAGAACACGATTCCCCCAGGGAGGCTGTTACAGTGGCCAATGGGGGCAGGACATCTTATCAGACGTCCGCTGTCCGTCCATAGGGTCAAGTGAAACTGTACCCTCTCTAGGGGCAGGCTAGACTCATGGCACCTGACATTTGAAACTTGGAGATGGAGAGGCTTCAATCCAACATTATACATTACTTTGATCGTGAATTTTTCATTTTTTTGAATCCCGCTGTTAAAGGTTAGATGAAACATTTTTAAAACAGCCAGTATTCTTCATAAATTGGCAGCGGCAACTCAGGAACCAGAAGGCAGATGCAGCAAGATAAATCATGGTTGTGTAATAATCAATCAGGTTGCAAAGGTTCTTTGACTTGAGAGAGTGCTGCGCTCACTGACAGGACGACTCAAACAAACTGTAGTGTGTATAATCACTCTGAGAACAGTGGCAGGTGTTTATTCTAGCACAGCACTGAGATACAATAGCAGCAGCCCAGCAGCTCATGTCACAGACCTGGACCATGTCCCTGAGTGTAAAAATAACCTTTTGGCGAATGGTGTTATCTCTCTATACACACGACCACTGACTGACAAAACCTCACTATCACTCACTCTCTCACCTGTATATCCTTCTTTTATGCTGTGAGCATCGCAAGTACTCTTTAAGTCAAATCTCTAAATCTCTCTCACACCAAGCGGGTCTCTCCTCACAGAAGTGCAATTGAATCAGTTTATCGCTTTGTCAGGGCTGAAGAATGCTGCAAGGGATGTGAGAGAGTAGTTAGATCTATCTTCAAAGACTGGCAAAGTGGTTAAGTGTTTACAGCCCAGTACATGATCCAAACTGATGAAAGGGCAGCCCAGCACAAGGGACTGGAGAGATATCGTCCCTCTCAAATTCATCAACAGAGCCATTAATGTAAGAACCGGCGGCATCTGACAATTTAAATGTACTATGATTGATATCATTCTTTAAATTTGCATCGCTTGTCAACAGCTTTGCATTTACCTGCATTTGGAGTTATGAAAGAATTTCTGAAAAGATTATTTTCATCTGTAAGTCCTACACCTACAGCATGGACAAACTGCTGTCCCGGGGGCCAGCCTGGACCCAGTGAAGGTGGTGGCTGAGAGGAGAATGTTGGTCAAACTGCTGGCCATCATGGACAACGTCTCTCACCCACTTCACTACACTTTTATTCTTTATTTTTATTATTCCTACTGTCATTTTTATTCTTAGTGTTATTCTATGTCTTGGCTGCTGTAACAGATACATTTCCTTTTAATAAAGTACCTACCTATCTTCACACATGTACTCATGAAACACCTGTGATGACTTCATTCATCCCAGACTATGCATCAGTTCCGGTTACGTCTTGTTATTTCAACAGTAGGAAAACATTAGACACATTACATTGCAGTAAATCTGTGGCATTAAGAAATGGCTAAATCTATAGACCTTTAATACAGAACAGGTTAAAAAGGCACAAAATCCTGGATGGTGGCTTAAAAGTTCTTTGTGTGACAGGAAGAATAATTTTCTCTTGGAGACTAGAGTGCCCATTGACCTCTAGGTTAGGGTGGTACTTCCTGTTAGCTTAGCCTCATTTCCCCTTTAAAAACGGCAAGCAGTTTGGAGCAACTTGGGTGCTTGTAAGAAGCATTTGTTTAGCTCGTAACCCCTTCTCCTTCAGTTGGGTGGCTTCAGCGACGGGTCCCTTTTAAGTGTCCCAGGTGCATGACTGCAGTTTGGAGGGATGTAGACTGTCAGTCAGTTATGCATCATGCAGTTTAAGTTGTTAACTCTCTCTTCCAGCAGTGTCTCCAAGTGCCAGTGAGTCCCACGCTATAGAAGCTGGGAGGCTTAACTTGCCATAGGCAGCGTTCCCCGAGGAGAACGGAGAATGCTTCCTCTCCTCAAAATGATTTAGTGTTAATCTGAGGCTCGGTCTCTTGTGTTAGGTTGTTGATCCTTTTTGTTTTGAAATTGCTACTGCCCGACTGAAGAGTTATTTTAGGTGAGTTGCTGTCCTCACTGCACGGCGTGGTAAGAATAACGCGTGCACGGTTCGAACACATGTACTTTCATTGCTTTTGCATTGTTGCTGTGTGTGCCTTTTCCAGCTGCATGTCTTTGTGCCAGCATTTCAGTCACAAAGTGTCACCGGTGTCTTGGTGACCTTACTGCCCTCACCGTTTTTGTGTAAGTTTCCCTGCCATCCTGAGTTTAGTTTCCTTTCAAGAGATTTATTTTTACTGCCTTGAATTACATTTTTCTACTAACCTCTTTGTTGTTGTTTCAGCTTAATTTTAGTTTTTACCCCTACAGCATACATTTCCTTCCAATAAAATGAGTTTTGAACTGGAATGCTGTCTTGTTCTCAGCTGTTGAACCTGTTACTTGCTCTTCATTTCACCCGAGGACCTCCCCTTGTGTATAAAAGAAAAGGTGGCACAGTCTACTAGTTTACCCATTTAGGCTTATAGCCCCATGCTGCACTTGCTGCACTGCATCCTTTGCGATCCATCAGGTTCTGTAGGCGTCATGGCTGGGGAGCATAATATTGATGTATTGACTCGTGTACTACGTGAAGAGAATTCTGGGGACCTATTTTGTGGGTTTTATGCATCCACAATAGCTTGTGTTGCAGTGGGTTGATGACAAAATTGTTTCCACATTAAGTGAGAAAGTTAAAGGATCAGACCTCATCGTATCCGGTTGTCTCTGCAGATTAACACCTGTTATCCAATCCAGTTTATTCAGCAGTGTTTTTTTAATGGATTTTGCTTTGCACTCAAAACATCAAACATCAAAAAGTTAGTTTGTGTATGCTGGTACTATATCGCAGCAATATTAAAGTGTATTGTTCCAACATGTTAATATCTAAGTGGTTCATATAAGAAGCTGGACTACCAGCAGTGACTGCGGAAATGGCTGAACTGACCTTGTACCAGCATTGTAAGGGCATATCCAAACTCTCTGCTGATTTTTTCCCCCCAAGCAACTATTCCCCAAGTGAGATAACATAAATGGAAAATATACAGTACGTTTTTCAGAATGGCTTTGGAGGCGTAAAATCTATTTCAATTCCGGTTCTCCCAGGCAATCGATGGGGCAGAAGTTGTGATTTGTGTTTCACTACTATTTTCCAGTCAAAGCGTCACTCTTGATGAGCATCAGTACTGCATGATAGCATCCACATGGTCCATGATAATTTGATTATTACAACATTTTATTGACTCTCATTGCTACACAATATCCTGCTTTACTTGGCTGGCATTTATTGTGGTAACCACATGAACATTTTCCCCTGATGTGAAGATTAGTAACTCTCCTCCAAATCCCCCCTTGCCCAAACAGCTTGGCTTAACTGAGCCTCTGCATAACTTAACAGCCTGTGTAAATCGGATTACTGAGAATGTAATTAGGTGCAAACAGTAGAAAGGATGAAAGAGAAAATTGGGTATTGATGATTAATTGGATAATGAAAAGATTAACACACTGTTGATTGAAAAAAAACATTTGATAATGTAAAACTCAACCGAAGAAACAAGGGCAGCAAACACTGGCAAAGGAGATACATTACACTTTATTGGCACTAGTGCAGAAACCTCAGTGTGATAGATTTATGCTGTCAAACGCTTAAAGAGCAAAAGCAGCAGGTTGCTGTGATAAGTCATTTTCTATGGGGATACTTTCATAACTAACAGGGAGCCAAACAATAGTACATAAACAATCGCTTTCATTCTCTGTCTTTTCTTTCTATTTCTCTCTCTCCCTCTTTCTTGTGTGCAGATGTGTAGAAAGAGAAATTGTGTTCCAGCCTTTACAAGTGCACCCATTTAAGTATTTTCTTACAAGTGTTCTGCCGTGAAACAGGATTACAGGTATGCATATGCTTTATAATTGCTCAACAGATAATCGCTCTATATTGTATTAACCATGTAATCAATGTTTCTCTTTAATACAATCCAGATTTTAAAATGTAAATGTTATTATGCCAAAAATCTCTAAAAGCACCCTGCCTTTCATTTATTTACCAGGAATAAGGCTGTACTCCCAGAGCAGTATTTTGTTCATGTAAACATTGCCAGAGTCTTTGAATTCTCCAGAGTTTTAAAGTTGTCTGTTATCAAGAGAACCACTATCTCACAGGATCAACAGCTGAGTGTATAGTACAACCATTCCCTTTGCCTGGACATGAGTTGGCTAACTGGATTTAGCTGCTGATATATTGTAACACACTAAGCCAAAGTACTAATGCTGCCTGGTAGTCTATTTTAGAAACTAAATAATGCTTAATCACATCCTGTTGTTTCATTAGATAATTAACTCCATTAAGAAATGATTGCCAAACGAGATGCAGGGTTGTTTGTTTGTCAGTTAGCAGTCCCTACACTAATGTCCATAATTATGGTAATTGCTTTATATTTAGAGTGGCGTAATTGTAATAATAGGTAGAAAGCTGTTAGGCTGCCCACTGTTAGACTGCCTATCTTGGCCATAGGCCATATGTACGTCAATGTCAAAATCCCATTAAAGAGAAATTGGCACAGTAGTAGTTTATCCAGTATTGCATTCCACTCAGGGACAGCATAGGGAGCCCAGTGTCGCACATGCAGTTTGTGCTCACGTCCCTGTCATTATAAAATTTAAAATAAACAGACTGATGTTATTGAACCAAGTCTGGCATGACGTTGGATTCATTTGTATCTAGTCTGGAACATGTCTCGCATTCCATTAAAGCAATTAAAGAAGCAAGACCTTGTTCTACTGTATATCTTGTGCTCCAGCTATTCACTGTGAGGAATTTAACAACAGCCATAAATAATAGTTGAATCATTTCTTTCTGTTTTTGTCGTCATATTTGTGTGTGTCACTTTGATTCTATGTTTTATCACTCTAAACGAAAGCCAACTAAACTTAAAAAAACCCTGAGAACCAGAGAGCCCAGGTGCTGCTCAGTGATCAATAGCCACATGTTAATAAATAGTATATAGGCTCTGCCCCCCTCCCAAACCCCCTTCTTGTTTCTTTGCCATATTTTCTTCTTTCATGTGTCTGAGGCAGCAAGGTTTTTGATTGATGATGCTTTTCTCCTCGGTGTGTGCTTTTTCAAAAAAGTTTCAGTCCTGTTTCTAAATCCAGCTCTCTTTCTCTCAACTCTGATGAGGCAAATAGGATTCTGTTAAAGCCAATTTCATCCCTCACAACCATTACACAGAACGGTGGAAAAGGGCCATAAAAGAAATCAAGTATTGCACAGTGTGAATAATGTTGCATGTTTCTATGCAACCATATGAGGGAGTCTACCTGTTTATATGTTTATACCTAGTGATATGTCCAATAAGACCAATATCATTACAACTATATTTGGTGTAACTCATTGAGGAGGAAAATGTTCCTGTTCCTTTTGAGCATCTGGCTGAGCTGCACACTGTGTAATGTGTTTTGTTGCTGGGTGTTCTTCTTGGATTCTTTATCACTTCCCTGCATATGATTTCAGTAATTAGACCACTGAGGGTGGCTGCAGCACAGCGCTATATTCAACCGCTAATTTTGTTTGGGAAAACAATGGCAAAAACCAAAAATCGTTTAAAGTTCAGTGTTCTAGCAAAGTGAAGTATCGCTTGAACTTGAACACTTCAGAGAGCATACTATTACGTCAAGTACTATCTTGTCTCTTGTGAGTGTGTGTCTTTCAGGTGACATTGCAGAGTGATGGAAGGTACCTGTGTGTGTTTGGGCTGGGCCTATATAGGAAGCCTTTCCCTCCCATTAACACCAATTAGCACTTCCTGTGCTAATGAGTTTGAATCTTTTTTGCATGTGGAGTTGAAAAAGATGAGGGCGAGAAAGGCCTCAGAAAGTATTTTTCTTCTTACTTCACATTGACTTTGATTTTTTATGTTTTTTCTTTTATGATGGGATGACTGTGACCCATAAAAAACATGTTCTGCCCTCAGCCTTGTGCAACAGTGACCCCATGCTTACCTCCAGCTATTTGAGAGAGAGAGAGAGAGAGAGAGAGAGAGAGAGAGAGAGAGAGAGAGAACTAAGGTAGATGTACAAAATAGGGAGAATAAAAGAGTGTAGTTCTGTTGTTTTGACATGAAGAAGCTATACCTTGGTATGGTCTTCTTTCTATTCCTCCACCAACTACTGATGGGTCAGAGTGCTGCAGTAAGACACTGGCCTCTGGTTCTTATGCACCTTCATGCCAATAAATGGGCTGAAACAGTATTCACAGGAGGGTTAGATAATAGACAGCCTATCAGTGCAAAAACTATTGCCTGGGAGAAAGTAGACCTGGCAGACCTCAGACTGTATTGTGTATACAGTGAATTGTGTATAGTGAATTTAAGTTATAATGTGAAATGGTATTTCAATTCAAAAGCTTCTTTTTGGTGAGAACCTGCCCTCCTCGTCAAAGGACCCGTCTGAAATACAGACCACTACTGCCCCCCTTGACCAAGGAGAGCTAAAACAACCAAATTAGAGTAATAGTCTGTTCTTTCTGTGTCTGTCTGTCTGGCCATCCTGATGTACGTCTGTCTCAATGTCTGTCTATCTGTCTATTTCTCTCTCCCTCTCTCTTCCTCTGTTCTGTACGTCAACAAGGCCACGGATCAATGTGGGTTTTGTCTTTGTGTTCACATGGGAACAGAACATTGGGTTCTACCCATCCAAATAGAGGGTAAAATGCAATTAACCAACCTGTAAAACAATCAATCCAAATACACTTTGACACACACTCACACGTAAGCTTTGCACACTCGGAATTGTTCCACCTCCATGTGTTAACTAATGAACACTCTACACCTCGTGCTTCTCAGCTATTTTCATATAAAACATTGAAAGGACGATCCAATAATTTCATGTGCAAAAATGTTATGCAATATGTAATATAATTGAAAAAACACTTGATGATGAAAAAATATCTACAAAAAATGTCAACGAGACTATCAATGTGGACATTTGCTCCTAGGCGGTCAATGTTGTTTTTGTGCACCTGTGTTCACCGTCTCCAGATAACAGGAGGAACAGATGAGGGGCTGAGTGAGGATGACACATATCGCTCCAGGAAACCCACTGCATCACCAGAGCCAGTCCCGTGATGTCCCTCCAGCCCCTGGATCCACATGTCAAGCCCAGACAGCACACCCAGAAGACAACATAATGAGAGAGTGGCAAACACAACCGTAACTTCTAGCACAAGACTATATCAGGTCTTCAGCATCAGGTCCTCAGAAATACTCATTAAAGGTTTTAACCCTAGAAAATTCTTGTTCAGAGAATAAAACAACAAACACTTTAATGGCACTGTCATCATGAAACCGAATAACATTAGTCTTTGTGATTTGATTTTGTGACCCACCTGTTTCATGTCGCTGCTCATGAGGGCATCTTAATGAATAAGCTTTGATTGGAAGAGTCTCCATTCCCACGGGATATCAAAAACTCCAGGAGATCCTCCCCTCCTGATCACCACCAAATCCCCAATGCTTCAGAGAATTTATAAATGAATCCCTCCATACAGACATCTCTGTTTGATACACACTACTTGGCACCTAGTACACTGTACAGAAGAGTATTCCACTCTGGTAAGTAAACGATCATTTTGACTCACAACGGTCCTAAAATTTGAAATGTAATTTGTCTGGACAACAGATGTTACAAAAAAAAGTGACTACAACTCTCCATTGATAATTTCATTTGCTAAATTACTTGTGTCTTAAAAGCATAATCTCTAATTATAGCTAATAATAGTTAGTCCAACCAGTGAAGTAGTGGTAAATATAAAGTTGGATAAATTGTGACATCCAGTCAGTATCATTATAAGGCAAAAATCCACCAATATAAACAAAAATCAATTATATTTTCAGAAAAGCATTAATTAATTTGTGCTTTTTCCCATATCTTCATATCAGTTTTATACTACTTACTATGATGTATACCATGAATTTAAGATTTAATTCAAGATTTATGTTGGTCTAAAAATGTGGTAAATGTAGGTGGGTTTTCCTTTGACTACATCCCTTCCCAACACTAAAATCAAGCCGTGTAATTGAAAGCATTTTTAGATTCTCATTGATGGACAGAGGTCGGACTATATTCAAGTGTTTCCATTTGCAATGTTTTAAAACAAATCTATTAAAAACACATGAACCTAACCTAAAATAACCTGACATTAAAGATCTTAAAATACTTTGACTTGGGAGACTTTACAAAAGCTGCAAAAAGCAATTATCCATTAATTGATGAGGTCAAAACTGAAAACTGCAGATTGGAGATTTATAGAATCACCTGTAAAATCAGTAGATCAAAAAGTTACGACTTAAATCTATAAATCTATAAGATATATATATACACATGACTCAATATAAAGAAACACTGAACCCCTGCTCAAATATATATGACTCAAATACATAAAACATTACTTATTAACAGACAATGGAAATACATACTTTTAACCATTTATATTTAATGGACATTCACTCAAGTTTTCATTTTTACAATCACAGGTGGCGACAGAAAGGTTATTTGTCAAAATCAGTTTCCAGCTTTTAATGAAACATACATTTCAATATTAGAATGATCTGATATTTAGAATAAACTCTTTTCTTTTCTATTTCAACAAACAAAATGTCAAGTAATGACATTACGAGTCCCTTTTTTATTAAGTTATTGGGGTATTGTGGGCAACCACACCAAAGTACTGAAAATATTCTGTTTTTTTGTTTTTTTCAGTGGATATGCCTGAAGAAAAACACAATTGATTAAGTCTGTCATCTCCAGAGACGAGCATCCCTCTTCTCTCTGTGTGATTAGTCCCACAGAAGTGGGTGTGCCCTGGGGTAGAGCCAGCAGAGGGAGGTAAGAGACACAACCTATTTAGGGAGACAGGAGAGGTGCACTTTGAACCAGAATAGGCCCCTTGATGGCTGTAAAAGGGATGCTCCCAGCCTCTGGCTCCAGTAATATAAAGCAGTCCGTTCAGTGGAGGGCTCTCAGGTGCATTAAATGTGAAGGATGTCTCATTTTCATAGAGGTTGGGCAAATCAGCTTTAATCAGAGCCAGTCCAAGTAGTCCAAGGGCCCAGAACAAATCTTGACGTTAGAAAAACTGAAAATAACACATTCATTTGTGATCCTTCTGTAGGGACCCCGTCAGGGACACAGAGGTCAGGGCTGCCCATCCTCACAGCGGCTCTGACCTTACTTCATGTCTGACTCCTTGGCAGTTATCCATCAATCCAGCCATTATTAAATGTATGTTCCTGGTTTTAGTCCTCCTCTGAATATAAATTAGCTTTCGGAATAGCAAAATGTCAGGAAATCACATTTGAATGCTCCAAGAAATTATAAAATTTCCACTGCCGTTACAAACAATAGTCTTTAGCGATTGTCTACAGGCAGAATATGAACTTTGCCATTTTAATTCGGAGCTAGCTGCCCTTTTATCCTGCCAGGAAAAGGGTGGTTCTTTTAGCATGTGTCCCCTAAGTGAGTTACATGTCCCTGTGCATTCAGAGTCAAGGCTCCCCGAGGAAAGTCCACCCTGACACAATAACAGGATAATAGCCTGCGGTGATGCCCTGACGGTGTGTGTAATGTGTTTTTCTGCCTGGGAACTGTCACACTTGACTCTGTAGTAGGCTTAACTCTGCTGAGACTATAGCTCTCAACAGATTTGAAACTAGGATTCTAATAAACAACCGTATGTTTGACATGGTAGGGGCTGCAGAATTTGTGCCTAGGTAGAAAACAACCCTAATTATCAGTCCCCTTAATAAGCTAGCTGACTCTAAATGGGCGAGGATATGGTTAATACCATTTAGTCATTTGTCTTTGCATATCTGTTATCCCACAGAAGTAGAGAAGAGTGCAGTCAAGGAGATAGCAAAAGTATTGTTTTTAGATCCTCATCATGATCATTCTGCTTCCTTTGTTCCTGCTGTTTTAGAACCATGGCAGAACATGTGTATTCAACACTCAACTCCACCTCCCTCCCGACTCAGCTCCCTCTCAATACCACAACTGATATCATGGCCAATGCCACTGTCAAACCATTCAGCGTGTTTGAAGGGTGTGAGATGATGGCAGAGGGCATTCTCTTTGACCTGGCCATACAGACCATCAATGTGGTCCTGGGACTTCCTGCCAACCTCCTTGTCATTGCAATCCTCATCCACAATCGCAAAGACCCCTCCACATCAGATATATACCTGGGCTGCCTGGCCTTCATGGATGCATACTTTGGTACCATGGTCCCCATCAGCTTTCTTAACCTCTACCACTGGCACAGCAAAGAGGTGTGGTCCGCCCTTAAGTTCTCCTACGGTGTAAAAGACACCAGCGGGCCTCTGTTCCTGTCCTGTATCTGCCTGGACCGTTTTGTGGCTGTGCTCTTTCCCATTGCATTTGGCCAGCTTAAAGACATGAAGTACAGGATAGGCCTCTCGGTGCTGGTACTCTGCCTCACCTTTGCCTATGCCTCAGCCAAGACTGTGGGAGGCTTCCCCAACTTTGAGAAGGTGTTCACTGGTGAGATCCTGGCAGCATTTACCTGGATGGTTGTGTGCAACTTAAGCATCCTGTGGGCCCTGAAGAAGTCCCGTGCGGGAAGTGATGAAATGCACCCCATGAAGAAGAAGGCCTTCAAGGTGGTGATCTTCATCCTGGGTATCATTGTGTGCAACTACCTGCCACCTGTAGCACTGTTCCCCTTTGAAGACTACTACTCCTCTGATGTATTCCGCTGCTATGTGCAGCCTGTGGGCTTTGCCTTCATCAACATCAGCAGCAGCATCCAGCCACTCATCTACCTGTCTCGTCTGGAGAAGGTGCCCTTCCTCCCTGAGGCCTGCATTAAGGCGTGCTGCACATGTAGCACGGAAGAGAAGAACAAAGACTCGCTTGTGCAAGCCCCACCTGCCTAAATTAAAAAAGGTAGAAATATCAACTGCATATGCTGAAACATAAAGTCTACAATTTATGGCAAAACAAGAGGTATAAGAGTAGGAAGTTGTTCCTAGTTCCTACATGCATACTGGTTGGTTTTGGTTACTTTTGATTTTTTGTATGGTTTTTTATGCATGATATTCTCATGCAATTTAAGAGATATTTCTTGAAACTAAAAATAAAAAATGTCAAAAACCTCCTTGTTGTCTATGTTCTATATTCAGTTATATTGTAGTTAAATCCTCACCATAGCCATTTAATTCTGGTTTTGCAAGACTTGGGCGCCATCATGTGTACAACAAGAAAACAACACACAAAAGTCAAGACCATTGTGCATACCTTCCCTGAGACAAAGTAGCAAGCTCATTGTGTGAGACCTACCGTGGTGTCTTTGTTTTGAAGGAAGGCATTCATTTAATTTATCAAAACAGCATTGAGATGGCATGTTCTCGCATTATTTACTACTCATCTACGCAATACTGTGACAAATACATTCTCTGGCAGGATTCTCAGGGGATGTTTGCTTTGGGTATAAAAATATGGAAGCAATGTTTCTGTGAATGTGTGTGTAAATGCATAAAGGAGTGTGTCATCAACGGAGTCAAAAAACGACAAAGTCCCTTTGTCATAATCCAGTTGCACTTTGATTTGGTAGGGCTGTCTTGACACTGTCAGGGGGGTGGGTGGCGAGGTCATCGCCCTGATCTCTCCGTCCCGGAAACACAACGTCCAGAACCCATTCTCAGGCCGAGCAAAGATGTCAGCATCCCTTGGAACAGACGAAGTGGCCACGCCCAGGAGCCAGTCCTCGTTACTTCCTGTTTCCACGATCCAGTGATGACTTCCTGAGCCAAGAGAAGTCATGCCTACCACTTCAGCACTGATGTGGAAGCGCTCTGGGTTGTCGGGGCAATAGTTGGGGCGGCTTGAGTAGTGGAGGGAAGTGAGGTCGTCAGACAGGATGAGGCGTGGGTGTGCTGTGTTTGGGTCCAATGTCACAGGAGCTAACAGAGAGGAAATTGGCCAAAGACAAAGTTGTACATGGTGCACAGAGTTTGGGTCACATTATGCTACTGTTTTAGCCTTTTAACCTGAGGAAAATTACCATGCAGACTATGTACTCACTATACTCAACATGGTCCTGCATTTTCTCCCAGATTCTGTACTTGAGGTTGCACAGATGCTTGGTCACGTCGATCAATACCCCAGACATGTTTTCTGAACCGGGATGTACGCTGTTACCTCTGCAATTACAACAAGCACCCCACTCTGAGAATTTGTCCCACTCAGCACATCAAAGCATAAAGTGTATAAATCCATATCTACGATGACGTACCTGTCCTGAGTGGCTTTGAAATTCTGGAAAATAAATAGACATGTCAAGTTGGGAAGGTGAGGTGAACTGTAATTAAGGCATTCATTGAGTAAATTGGACTAAACAGACCTTCAACAAGACCATGTCATCCTCTTTAATTTCCTTCTCTATGACAGTGATGGTCTCTGTGAGGGACAGCATCTCTGTTGAAAGCTCTCTCATCTTATCCTTCATTCCTGCGATCTTCTCTTCTTCCTCTTTTCTCACAGCGGCTAGTCTGGCCGACTCTTCATGGTGCAGGACCTGATGGAGTTGCTCAAACTGGTTCTTGATCGATTTCTGTGTTTCCAGTGCTTGATTCTGAGGGAGACAATTGTAAAGTCTGATTCATTTGAGCTAATTTCATTCATTAGCAACGAAAAGTAAGATATCTCATCTTCACAGGTTACCTTTATGTGCTCGAACATAAACTCGGATGTCCTGCGAATTCTTTCGAGGTTGTCCATTTTATCTCGCAAGCTCTTAAGGGATATAGTAAGTTCATCCTGGAACACATTGATCACATTACATTGACTGGAATGATGTTTTAATGCTTTTAGTGCTTTGGATGTTTTTAAGCACTCACTGCCTAGTGAGTGTCAGTGTCAGTTAGAACCAGGACAAACCTGACAAACAGCATTCTACCGCCACAGTGGAATGCTCCTTACAGGTTAAAAATATAAAGGAGGACAGCAAAGTCAATTTTAGATAGTTGAGGTTATTCTGTTATTGAGAAACAGACAGTTGTGTTAATCTCTCTCACCTTGCAGTCCAGCACTGCCTCTTCTATAGGGGAGCAGTCGTGGTTCTTGTGCATTTTGGAAGATTGGCACACCACACAGATGGGCTGTTTGTCAACCAGGCAGAAGAGTTTGAATCTCTCCCCATGGAGATTACAGTTTATCATCTCGTTCACCAACACTGACTTTTTTGACTTTTGACTTCTGGCCTGTAGAAAAGCTTCACAGAGATTCTTCAGGGCCAAATTGCAGGGAGGGTTGGACTTGGAGGCTCTTTTCCTGCAAACTGGACACTCACGCATGCCTGAAGTGTCCCAGCAGCGCTTTAGACAGCCCCTACAGAAGCTGTGGCTGCATGACAGCAGGACGGGGTCTACGAAGATGTCGCAGCATATGGGGCATGTAAGGTCGTCCTCTGGGAGAGACATGATCATCAGCTTGCCAGTGACAAAGTACCGTAACTCAGCAGTACACAGCAGCTTAAGTCCTCAGGTTTAAATCATAAAACATTCCTGTCTTAACAGTTAGAACGCGATTTGGCTATCCGGGTTAAGCTTGTCTCCTGAAAGCCTCTTAATAAAGGGCAAAACTGCTTGTCTATTGTTCTTGACATGAGACGGCAAATGCTTTTGGTTTTCCTGTGTCTGACTTCTGTGGGAGTCCCTTAAACTCATGGAGCAGTGTGAAACGACACTGTATGTAGCCGCCCTGGGAAACAGGAAGTAAAGCCCTATTGGCCAGTAGATATCTTGGAACTGTTTGGTAACTTGTTGCATGTTTGGAATGTAATCATACAGGATATGCATGAAATGTTTCTTAGTGCAAGTTAACACCCAATGCTGTATACTAGCCAGCCTTTTACCTACTTTAATTAGATTAGATTAGATTAGATTCAACTTTATTGTCATTGCACAGAGTACTGAGACAACAAAATGCAGTTTGGCATCTAACCAGAAGTGCAAATAGCAGTAAAATGCATCCATGAAAGTCAATCCATGGTGTGCTGCACTAACCTGCTCAGCAATTCCCAAATCTTTGTGTCAAATATGACAAGTTAATTCAGGGATGGGCAACCATGTGCCAGGGAGGGCCAACACTACAGCAGCTGGTTTCATTGATTGGTTCTTCCTCTGTGGTTGTGCTTGTGAAATCAATTGCTGTAGTGTTTGGTCGGGATGATAGGGATGAGGCTAAAATGGCTAGTGTGTGTTATGCATTGCAATAACTGCAATAGTTAGTTCAAATAATAATAGTCCAATTCCTCCACATTTATGTGAAGGTCAGTGAAGTCATTTTTATGAGATGAAAATGTGCACAGTAAGGAGCACTCTTCACCCTCCCAAATCCAGATGAAAACATGTTGGGCCCTGTTTAAACTGTTTACTGTTTAAATGCAGTTTTGTTTTCCCCTTTTTCTTTTGGGGAAGGAGGTACCGGTATTCCTTTTCTCATAACTTTGTTTGGTTAGGTTTATTCATTTGTTAATTTTCTTTTACACAGGGGACTGGAGCCTATCCCAGCATACACTGGGTGTAAGGCAGGGAAACACCCTGAACAGGTTATCACAGGGTGAACACAGACAGACAGACAAACATACACACACAAAGCAGAAACATTTATATCTCTGTATGTGTGTGGGCGGCAGGGGTGTAAAAAGTACCCAGAAATTCTACTTAAGTTAAAGTATGGGTACTTGTTCAAAATCTTACTCAATTACAATTCAAAGTATCTAGCTAAAAATACACTTGAGTAAAATTCCAAAAGTTTCTACTTTGAAATGTACTCAAGTATTAAAAAGTAAAAAGTAAACGTTTTTATTATTGCAATGGGTAAGCAATGCTGAAATTAAAGAACAGAGGACTTCTCCATCGAATTTGAAAAAACATGTTTAGGTAAATTAACATGGACAGCATTCACATCACAGCCTCCAGTTCTAAAGTTGGCCAAACTACAGCCAAAAAGTAATGGATAGTTTTTATACTTGGGTTCAGTATTGCACATCCTAAGGTTCTTGTCAAAGAGTTGAAAAGCATTTTTAAATCGGCACTATGGTTACTGAAAAAGTCCACTGGAAGCTTATTAGCATTTTGTAGCAATGCTAGCCGAAACTAGTGATGTGTGGTACCCGAATGAACGATGGGACACACGTCTTTTTTTTTTTTTTGTCTTGTTTGTTTTGTAAATAAACACAAAACAGAATGATAGGACAATCCTATAATTAATTAGTTCAATATAATAAATAATAGTAATAGTACTTTAGAGCCAAACCCAGCCAGAATAGTGAAATTCTTTACACCGCAATTTAGGAGCGAGCACTTCTTCCCGGAATACCTCAAAATAAAAGCCCACAATAACCAAACATACTTCATACAAAATAAGAGTCTTAGATTACAAATTCCCAACACGTAGCTGCTTGTGATGAACGCGATTTCGAATAGACTAAATAAATTGCAGTGAAGTTATTATTATATCACATGTTATGTGTTCTCTTGTGACGATTGTATGCAAACATTGATTATTTTATGACGGATTAATAAATGAATCAACCAGTAGGCACATTTAAATCCTGAAAAAAAGCGAGACTATATCAGGAGCAGTAGCAGCAATCATTTTAGTCATGCAAAATAAATTGAAATATATTTATCTGTATAGTGTTGTGGAATTATTTATTATCCATGCTATTTCATTTAATTTCACTATTTAAATAGTGTGCTATTATTGTTCGACACTAGGATATTTATTCTTGCCATATCTCGCTTTTTAACCAGCAATATGACCTCGAACATAGTTGCACCAAATGGGAAAGTAACTAAGGTATTACTGTGTAGCGGAAGGATGTAACTTGTTACTACTGGGCGGCGAGCACAATTGTGATGTGCACATACCAAGGTCAAATATGGCTTAATTTGGCTGACTTTAAAAAGCTTGAAATGCTACTGAATGAAGAGCCGTTTGGGAGCCGAAAGGGCTGGCTCTTATTGCTGAGCTGAGAGGCACACATCACTATATAATAAACAAATATAAGGAGAACAAGCTGTGTAAAAAAGATCCTAAAAAATATACAAAAAATAAATATACAAAAATATACAAGTAGTGCAAGGGACTCTCATTGATGACTGATGCATCTCGGCACCCTATCCGCCATCTCCACGGGCCTTGGTTCCTCCCTCTCCTCCGGTCTTTGGTTACCATGGGGATGACGTCAAGTTGCACCACCGATTCGGCCCAGTAGACTGTCTAAGAGGCGGTGCAAGGATCCCCGACAGTCGACTGCAGGAACCATCCTCTGAATCTCGCCTTCTCGGTTTTCTTGTCCTATTGTCGCCTATCTAACTGTCCACTCATCCATCCATCCAAGATGCGCGAAATTCTGCATTTGCAAGCCGGTCAGTGCGGAAACCAGATCGGAGCCAAGGTATCAGCCTGGTTTTATTCTCTATTAGGTTTTTGCAATCTATACAGTCCTCCAGGAATTCTGTAGAAACCCAACGCGGGGCCTGATCTTGTTGCAAGCGCCATGCAAAGAGGGGCCTATTTGCTCTCTGATATTATCTTCATGGTGTGCTTGAGATTACTTGCATTGAGTTGAGCTAATGCAACAGACAAGACAATAGATTCGGTTCATTCAGTTGTAAACGTATTGCTGCAAACCTATAAACGTCAAATAGCCCTTGGTTTTTCTCTTATTTTCGAGGTTTGCGGACAATCAGGTGTGCGATCGGGCTGTTCTAATAATATAACTGCATTGTCATTCACCTCTCCCTACCCGCTCCACATACAATAGACATGACCTATTTTAAGATTCTTCTCAATCCAGTTGCTGTTGAGAAATGCTCGATTTAAAGCTTGAAAATCAACCAGTTTCATGAAAATGCTCCATTCGAATGGGGATTAATCACGTAGCCCCTAAAAGCTGGAGAATGTTCCTTTAACTTTGAAGACAGTGTTATTTATCAGATTATTCCCATCTGTTTACTCTGCATTTAAAACTAATGGACTGCTCAATTATGACCTGTATTCCAAGGGAGAGAAAATAGGCTGGCTTGCTGGGTTAATGTTTTAAAATAGCTTTCCACAAATATATCATTATATAAGGGCTGTGACTCTATTAACTATTTACTATTAACTTTGGTTCTCAGCATTCGTTTATGAAAGACTCTTTGCCATGGTTTTAATTCCCATCTATCCATCCTTCCTTTACTACCACGCCTATTTTTTCTCAGTTCTGGGAGGTGATCAGTGATGAGCACGGCATTGATCCTACTGGTGCCTACCATGGAGACAGTGATCTGCAGCTAGACAGGATCAGTGTCTATTACAATGAGGCCTCGGGTAAGCTACAAATTGAGCTAGGAAATAAAGAGAATATCGCTCTGCCCCTCCCCCACTCGCCCCGCTTTAGTACCATGCAAAATGTTTTGCATGTGTAATGTTTTACATAACAGGAATCATGCTTCTGAGATTTATAGATGATTTAGTACAGGATTGCTGATCCATTTCACGTCATTTCAGGTGGAAAGTATGTGCCTCGTGCCGTCCTGGTGGATCTGGAGCCGGGCACCATGGACTCGGTTAGGTCTGGTCCCTTCGGACAGATCTTCAGGCCCGACAACTTTGTCTTTGGTAAGCTCTGAAGTCACTGAAGATGCACTCATCTGTAACCCAAATCAGAATTGAGTGCATTGTTTTTTGTTTCTACTAGTGTACTGTAAGAATACCATGACTATGCTTCCAAACTCACCAACTCACTGAAATGTGATTCTCTTGAGGATAGGCCAGAGTGGAGCTGGAAACAACTGGGCCAAGGGCCACTACACTGAGGGAGCCGAGCTGGTGGACTCAGTCCTGGATGTGGTGAGAAAGGAGGCGGAGAGCTGCGACTGCCTCCAGGGCTTCCAGCTCACCCACTCCCTGGGTGGTGGTACCGGGTCTGGCATGGGAACGCTGCTCATCAGCAAGATCCGTGAGGAGTACCCCGACCGCATCATGAACACCTTCAGCGTGGTGCCCTCTCCCAAGGTGTCTGACACTGTGGTGGAGCCCTACAATGCTACGCTCTCTGTTCACCAGCTGGTAGAGAACACAGACGAGACCTATTGCATTGACAATGAAGCGCTCTATGATATCTGCTTCCGCACCCTTAAACTCACCACTCCCACCTACGGAGACCTCAACCACCTGGTGTCCGCCACCATGAGCGGGGTGACCACCTGTCTGCGCTTCCCCGGCCAGCTCAATGCCGATCTCCGCAAACTGGCCGTCAACATGGTGCCCTTCCCCCGTCTGCACTTTTTCATGCCGGGCTTCGCCCCCCTGACCAGCAGGGGCAGCCAGCAGTATCGCGCCCTGTCTGTGCCCGAGCTGACCCAGCAGATGTTCGACGCAAAGAACATGATGGCCGCCTGTGACCCCCGTCATGGCCGCTACCTTACTGTGGCTGCAGTGTTCAGGGGCCGCATGTCCATGAAGGAGGTGGATGAGCAGATGTTGAATGTGCAGAACAAGAACAGCAGCTACTTCGTAGAGTGGATCCCCAACAATGTCAAGACCGCCGTCTGTGACATCCCACCCCGCGGCCTCAAAATGTCCGCCACTTTCATCGGCAACAGCACAGCCATCCAGGAGCTGTTCAAGCGCATCTCTGAGCAGTTCACTGCCATGTTCCGCCGTAAGGCCTTCCTCCACTGGTACACCGGCGAGGGTATGGATGAGATGGAGTTCACCGAGGCAGAGAGCAACATGAATGATTTGGTGTCCGAGTACCAGCAGTACCAGGATGCCACAGCTGAGGAGGGCGAGTTCGAGGAAGAGGGAGAGGAAGAAGTCGCCTAAAACCTCAACCCCACCCAGCTGCCAAACCTTGTTTCACCCCGCCCCCACACCCAACTCCACCCCTTTCAACTATCACCCTCAATCACTGATTGATGCTAACTGTCGTCGTTTTTGTATGTTGTGAATGCCATTAATTATGTACATCCTTATATCTCGTCACTGCCTTGACAGATTAAAAAGCAAGTCATTTTAACTGTGAAGCCTTGAAGTTGGAGACTGATTAAAAGTTTGTATCCGAATAAAGGCCACTTCTACTGTCCCTGTGTTTTCATTGATTCATTTGATACATAAAGTATGTGATCTGTCAGTACTATGAACCAGGTTACAATGCTTCAATGTCTTTTCTGCAACACATTGACCAGAGGGCAGTAAGCACAACAAGCAGAAGTTAAGAAGAGTCACTAAGAGACACTTAAATGTAGTCAGTGAGAAACGTGGTCTCTTGCCATAGAATGAGACGTAGCCCTGACTCATACTTGGAAACAAGGCTGTGAGGTATTCAACATAAAAGCACAGATCATTCTATGTGTGCTTTTCTAATGGAGTTGCACTACCAGGCACAATTTAATTATCTCTATAGTTACCATAACAAAGTGAATAAATGTTTAGTAGTTTTGATACATAACTGCTGTTATGACCATTGGGTTGCAACAGTTCACATAAACGTGTTATCCAGATATTTCTTCTCACTAAATATGAGTCATGTTTCTACAGAGCTCTGACTCAGTGACTGACCCAAGGATATTATTAGTGGATGTGGATAAAGTAAATGCCAAATTCCATTTACCACAAACTATTATCTGTATATAAGCTAACTGGTATGGTATGGTATGGTATGGTATGACTTAAAAGTACTTCAAGAATTTCAACATGATCTGTGATTTAAGAAAGCGAGGACCTTTTTTATTCATTTCACACCATCAGAATCTATTTCAACTTGATCTGAGGGAAATTTTACTAGGTGAAATTTA
The DNA here is from genome assembly GCA_034670385.1 of Hoplostethus mediterraneus. Classification (NCBI taxonomy): domain Eukaryota; kingdom Metazoa; phylum Chordata; class Actinopteri; order Trachichthyiformes; family Trachichthyidae; genus Hoplostethus; species Hoplostethus mediterraneus. The sequence goes on from JAXDDW010000058.1 coordinate 605,972, forward strand.
TGTGGTGGCCATCCCAGTTACAATGTCAAAACAAGGCATTGCAAGTTCAAACTAAATTAGTCTGAGCTTTATGAAATAAACAAATTTGCTAATCACTATCTGTGTGTTGGCATGATCGGATATATGGCTGTGTGTTTGAACGTTTAATGCCTGTTATTTTAATAAATTAACAATCCGCTCTGAACCAGAAAATGTATGTTAAAGTCATGCCAGATTATGTTGGTCACTTTTCCCATGGTTCCCAAACAGTTTCATTCTTATTTCATTTCCTTCATATTGTCATCATATGCGTCTTGCGTCATATATTGGCGTTCATGTTTCATTTTTGCATGTATTTAGCTACCACAGATAATAGCAGCTTGGTTCTGCATAGACCGTATCACATCATATACAGTTACATGGTAGATGGTAGGCAACTGAAATGTGAACAGGTAAAATATGATCATCAAGTGGTGATAAAATACTGCAGCTCATCTTTTATTTAGTGCAGAACACGTCAACAGGTCGCTGCAGGAACTGAACCTGTGACATTTTGGTTATGGGCTAGTTTCTCCAACCAGCCTGACTGCTTTACTGTACTACTGTCTTACAGCAAACAAACCCCTCCAGGAACCTTGTTAAGCATAGAGGATACCTTGGGCTGTTTCGGCCTTTAATTTGGACATTTTACTAAATGAAGGCATCTGCATGAAATGAAATGCTTCCCTGGCATAGCTGAATCTCATTGTGATTGTGATTAGTGAAGAAAATCATGCCTTGTTAATACCTAGTGTTTTCAAAAAGGTTCATGAATTTGAATAGGGTGAAGTGGGGCCTGGAGGTAGCTTTAAATTGTTAAAACAGGCTTACAGAGTTTAGCTACTCAATTACTCTATCCTAGACAAACATTCTGTTATTTGAAAAAGGCACAGATACATTCTACGACATTGTAAAACATCACTCCACGATCACAATGTAATATGCTCTGGTTGATCTGAAATTAGAAATAGTTTGACTACCAGAAGTGTAAACAAGTATTTTGTCTTTGCTCAATATAATTTTCCAATAACTTATTTGTTGTTGAAAATCAAGAGTTAGATTTTCCCACTGGGAGATGTTTAATTACACTTAGCATTAAATAACACACCGGTCTCTGTTTCAAATGCAATGGACTCATCAGGGCTCCCAGTAGTAAAAAAAAAAGAGTCTGGGAAGGAGATAAACATAGATCAGTATAAGCTTTGCCAATGAAATTATTTCAAAATGTGTAACTAGTGTCCTTGTTGTCTGGAGTTCAACCCAGAATAATGCTGTGCACATGCAATACATCTTACGGGAGCATGTACATGCATCATTCATAGTTTCATTTTTGCATGTCTTTAGCTACCACAGATATAGTAGGTTGGTTCTGCATAGACTGTATAAAATCGTACACAGTTACATGAATGTAATATGGTATATTAAGGCAAGTGAAACATGAAAAGGATGATTGTCAGTGGTGATAAAATACTGCAGCTCCTCTTTCATTTAGTGCTGAAGAAATGTCCAAAACATCCTTGAATTGTTGGTCGGTGGTATCCGTCTGTCTGATAAATCCAGGTGCTTTTCCTCATAGCGCCATGCAGGAAACAGTCCGAGCTTGTTGAATTGAAGTAGTAAGTGAATGTATCAGGTTTTACATGTGCCCCAAACCTGGGCAATCTAACCTCTCTCAAAATCCTCCTCCATTACTCCTGGAGAGATTTTGACCTTCTGTCATTGATCAGTTCAAGGGAAAGAGCTTTGTCACACAGGAATGCTGCCATGCATGCATCTGTAACCTGCATCCCCAACAAATTGACATGATTTTGTGGGAACATAATGTACAGCAACTCAAATAAGTCTTTCCTCCTTTGGTAACTTAAGTGCATCTGGCGTCTCCACACTGCGTGTCCCAGACTGTTCCTCGGCACTGGGCCGGTAAGTCCCCTCAGTCTGCCTCTTCTTTTTCACCACGCAGAGGAGCCAGGCAAGAACACCCAAGGCTATGGCCAGGAGACCCAGCGTGACGGTAGGGGCCACAATAGCTGCAATGTTGGGTCCCTGCAAACGGAGAAACACAGTACAGTGATCCATTTGTAAACACCGGATACTGTCGGACCTTATTCACTTGACAAAATATGAGGATATTCAGCTCTTTACTTACCATGGTTTCATTACTACGGGTGCTGCTTGCAGTTGCAGTATAATTCCCTGTGGAAAGAGCAAAAACTTTACACCTTAATCAGTTTAACACTGCAGTAACAACATAACTTCTTTTAGTTGTGCAAGAATTTGGAATTCAAAATCTAGAACAAAGTGCCAACTAAAGGGATACATACAAACAAGTGCATGAAGAGCCAAAAGTATGGGTGCATTTTAATCTCATGCACACTGCTGTGCAACAAAATCACTTGTAAGCATTTAAGTCCCGTCAGTCCAATGTTCTTTCCAGCCATCTTATCCATAACCAACCATGTGATTACTCAGTGACATCGTGAAACTACACAGTAACTACTTGACCAGGAGAATGGAGGAGGAGAAGGAGGGGCACAGGCTAAGGAATGCAGTCGATACTGCAGCTATGATCAGAGGACTCAATCAACACGTGTATCAGAACTACGGAGAAAACTGATCAAAGTTGTCTCCAAGTTGATCAAAGTTTTTTGTTATCAAGTATAGTATTAAAAAAAAATCAATGTGAAGAGAATGTTTTATTTTGGAAACGTAAAACCCCACTAAGGGTTTACTAACTCAAGTCAATCATTCACTATGAGCAAACAGTAAACTTCCCAAGGACAAAAGTACACCTTGGTAATAAAAAGCTTGCGTTGAGAGAGAGATCGTTTTTGCTCAAAAGGGAATGGGAACAAATACTTGTATCTGAGCAGGAATTACAGTGCACACATGAATCCCGTAAAGCAGACTTTACCACCAGGGTACCAGCAAAATGTTTAAAAGCGAGAGCAAAAAGCGCTATCTCACTCCTCTGTTATTGAATTTGAAGATATGAAACGGCATTTTGGCCTTCATTGATAAATAAAATCTCGTTTGATAAGACCTCACATGAATATACTCTTAGTCATATGGTGGAGTACATTATTAATTCACAGTTCACACTATTTGTAGTGTAATACCAGCAGCTGGGACTGCTTGTGTGTGTGTGTGTGTGTGTGTGTGTGTGTGTGTGTGTGTGTCTCAGTCAGTCTGTGTATGAGTGGTCAGAGGGATTGTGTGTGAGTGTGAAGGCACGGTGACTGACTCACCCCAGACAGGATTACTGCCCAGTACCAGCAGTAAGACACCCCCAACCAAGACACCAGGCATCGCCAGCATACCCGGCAGCGCTGCCATCTCTACCCGTGACCGGGAGGGCCCAGTAAGGGTAGACTGGCAATGGGACCGCAGGGCATCAGCTCGGGCCCATTTCATTGGGTCCAACAGGTCCAGTCTGTTTTTCTAGGCCCTTTTGAAGAGAAAAGAAGTATCTTCATCAATACAGCTTTATAGAGTCCTTTAATCTGAGGCTGAATCATTTAACTAACAATAGGTCAACACCACAACACCCGCAATGAGTCAGCCATGTAGCCTGATGTTGAATCACAATTCCCTTTATTGTAGACTAAAACCTGCTCAGAGTAAGGGGAGGTAATGGGCTATTAATACGCCTTACAGTCAAAACAACTTGAAAATTGAGGATTAGATTAGCAGTTCCAGTCCCTCTCATTCGCAACAGAATTGAGAAGGAGTTTTTTTCACTAACTACATCAAGAAATGCTGGGGTTTACAGAAATACACCTTTTACATAAAAAATAAGATCCATTAAGTTACATACCCTTTGATTAGGCTGCTTTCAGGTGATCGAAGCAAAAGGGAACTGGTCCAGGTTTAATTCCTCACGAATGCACCATGTTGCTTCCGCCTCACCTTGTCAAAAATGAAACCGCAACAAATGGTACAGATGAGTCGGTGACGCCTCGCACACTGAAACGGATGATGAATAAACGTTTGCCGTGTTCTCTGCGGCACTTGTTTCCTGTATTTACTGCACTGCATCGCAGACCGACCTACCTGTTGGTTTCTATGTAAAGAAGTTTTGGTTTTTTTCAACTCGTCCTTGGTCACATGGCTCAGTTTCATGTTACATTACCTGAGCGCGACGGCTACCTGCAGCGGACAGATCCCCCTTTGTTTTGAGTCTTTGCGGTTCAAAGCCGAGGAGAAATGTTTAGTGGAGCAGCGGAGCGGACCGGATCCCCCCTCTCTCCGCAAAAAGTCATCAAATAGAGTGAATCACCTCCAAAACACAGTGCAAATCAACTTTTGCTGTAAGATATACAACCTGCGCCCATACAGCCTAGGCGCCTCAGTTTAAACTCAACCTAACCTGATGTTGCTTAGTACATATGCCAGGTTTCATTCATTTGCTCTTTCTCACCAGCATTAACCTGTGCTGGTGTGCAGTGTTTGCACTAAATCGCCTGGTCAGATCTAGCCTAGCAACCTGGTTGAAGGTGCCATGAAATAGCGCCTCCTCCAGGTCTCCTGTTTCCCAACGTGAGAGCGGATATCAACATTCCTGAGATATTTCAGGATGAATACGGCGGCCAACTGGTCCAGTGGACTCTAATCCTCACCTAATCACCCACCTCTCAGACACAGAGTGGCAAAGAAAATGTGGGCTGCTGTAATCTGTGGTCGTCAGTTTTGTATTGGTCAGCGCGACAAGACTATGGCTTTTTTGAGAAAATCACTCTGACAGTCACATAATACTTCTATAGTGTGTCCGTAGTACCCATTTCTGAGTTTATCATCCTTTACGGTATTTTTAATCTCTTGTGGTATCGCTGTAATGTTCCTTATAATATGATACTTTAGATAAGGACTTCAAGTTTTGCTGTAATTTATGTATGGAATCCCCAGAAATATTATAGTAATTAATAATGAAAGATTATGTAATCCGCCAAGGAACGGTTAGGTCTGCTACTCAAACTCGGTGGAACAACCTGTCAGTGTAAAATGAACAAGGGCAAATAATGATTCTACACAAAAGTTACATTTGTGAATTACTTGAGTTATTAACTGGGTATTTTATTTAATTGTGTCATAGAATATCCGCTTGGACAACAAATTCTAACATGTAATTATGCTATATTTCGTTGTAAATAGCCAAGGCATGTTAGCACACAAGCAATTATTATTCGTTTTGACCTCCCTTTTATGGTTTCCTTCATGTTTCTTGCCTTGCTTTTATTTTTATTTATTTTTTTACGTTGCTTTCATTGCTTTATGTTGTCGATTTTATCTATTATGTTACAAGCATGTTGCATCATGTATGCAAAGTCTTGGGCTAATTGTTATTTGTGGTCCTCTTAGTCCTCTTAGTAAAATATTGGCTTTGCTGGCACATTGACTCAGCGGTAACTGAAATACATTTCCAGTCCACTTTTTACAGGTTTGACCACCGGAGGGCAGTAGCATAAAAAACATTAATTTTTAGATGTGTTCCTTATCTTGTCCAGTTATAATAAAAAAGTAACAGTTATTTATCATTCAAACATCATGCAAAAAACATACAAAGAAAAATTGTATCGGCATGTAGCAAAATAACTATACATGGTATGTACACAAGGCTTCACAAACATCAAGGGTTTTTCTTGCTTAACCATTTCTTATATATTGCAGCATTTTTAGAATATGTCCTATTTCTGTCTTAAAAGGGAAAAACATGTATTTTCCTTTTTTTCCCATAGCCTATTCTATGTAGTATTTTCAATATATATTTAGTAAAGAGCTTTATTATTAATTATTATTGTTTTCTAAATGTTACTCAAATAAAATAAAAAAATCTTCACTATCGTGGTGAACCTTTAGAACAGTAGATCTAAAACAGAATTGTTCATGGTTCACAGTTCATGGTTAAAGAACAAGCTAATTACGTTTTAATTAAAAAAAATAAAAATAAAAATAAAAAATCACCTTAATCAGTTTTAAATCTTGGGGAAAAAATGGACATCGACATAACCTGAGCTAATCTGTGTACTGTTTATACTTTTATAATTATATCACACAGTTGTTGTGCCCAAATTGTAAAATTGTTATTGGTGGTTCTTCCACTTGGGGGCGATAGTGCCGTTATGCCTTTCTCATCGTAAAAGCGGCTCCACCCTCGGCACACCGCTTGCCGTAGGCGCGGTGATGCCTGGGTAGCTCTGTCAAAGCGGCGGGAGAGGAGAATCAGGTCTTCTGCAAAGATACAGTATATGTAAGCTAGTAGTACTAAACAAAAATAAATAAGTGCAGTTAGTGGATTAACTAGTAGTTGAATTCAGTAAAAAACAACAGCAGTTGTTTGGGCTTATATTATTGTTATAATTTATAACTGATTGTTGTGTCGTAGTGTTGCCGGCAAAGGATTACCCGGGAATTGTATTTTTGTACGCTGTTTTTGGCTAGCCCGTTTTAGCGCCTCTGCAACAATGGCGAAGGTACAAGTGTTGAATGTCGCTGTTCTGGATAACCCGAGTCCCTTTGGAAACCCTTTTCAATTTGAGATCACGTTTGAGTGTATGGAAGACCTGCCTGAAGGTACGTATCATCATGACATCGCTGTCATTTGTTTATAAGTCACAGCGTGAAGTTATTGCTGGCTCAGTCTACATACTGGAGTTAGCCAATAGCTAATTAGCTACATTGGCTAACGTGGATAATGGGACAGGCAGTCGACAAACTTGTGGAAAAGTACGGTCACATTTTCATCTGTGGGATTACTGAAAACCATAGAAAAGTATTACGTAGATTGACTGACTATATTTCCCATGTTGTATAAATCTGTAGCTGAGATCTTTCTGTGTAGCTAACATGTCTACTATGCATTATTCATTATGTTGTAAAGATTGGGTGGATTAATTTTGTAAATTGGAAGTCGTTTCTACAAGCGTTGGAATGTAAACAGGTACCAGAATATAAAAATATATCAAGAGCATATATACTTGGTTATATGTATCCTACCATAATTCTTTCCAGTTAGAATAGGGTTTCTGAGGTAAATCTTGGATGAATTGTAGGAGTCCAATTTATTTTTACAACATGTAATTTAGACCAAAAATGACTGTCAGTGCTACATGTACTTTGTGAGTCTGTGGGGATTATTGTATAAACATTAATTGAGGTATAAATTCGTCATGCCACTGGAGCCAGTTGGCCGCAGTGTATTTTATAGTTAATGGTAATAGGAGCCCATATGGTTAGCAAACAGAAAAAGTGTCTCTTGTTTACATACAGGCGTTTTTTGTATAAACTAATCTATACATCAGCATGATCCGTGCATTGTCTGCATATGTGAATATTGTTGGACACATTTTTGTATCTTTTATTTCTTCAAGCTATAAATATGTCCTGATAATGAGGACAGACAACACACGTGTGGCATCTCCACCTGGTGTTTTTCATAAGTAATGTAATGCACATATGCAAACCTGCACATTGTATACACATTAGCTACATGTGTAAATTAAATACATTGATGGGGTGAATAGTTTTTACAGTACACATTCAGGCCATGACACTGTACATATGTATATCTGTCTTCATATTCTTCTCATCTGTTACATATTGCATATGTATTGATATTTTTTAATTATCTTCATACTGTGTACAGTGTTTCTCACGGGTTACCAGTTTACTTCAGTAGCCGGTGTAGTGTACAAAATGTCTATTCAAAAAAATTATGGACTTGTTTGTTTATCCTGTTTTTTGGGTCTGTATATATCTAAGCAGGTTATATTTTGTCTACATTTTTATTGACATTTCAAGTCTAAATTCTGTAATTCTTTTTTTTGTAAACTACACCCAAAAAAAACACCAAATTTGAATGCCACCTTTGTGCATCACAGCACGCGAAATAAATCTAAAACAAAGATTTTCTTCGGTGCGTTTGTATTTGTTAATATCTGGGCAGGCCAGCCAAATATAATCAATATATGGAAAAACATGCATCTTTCTAAAATTATCTCTATATTTTCATATCATACATATGTTTCTTTCATTTCTTTGTCTTGTTCACAATAAGAAGAAAAAGTGACTTCATATGTTTGCAATTTCTGACTTATTTCCTTGTCTTTTTGTGTTAGACCTGGAGTGGAAGATCATCTATGTTGGCTCAGCGGAAAGTGAAGAGTATGACCAAACCCTTGACTCTGTCCTGGTCGGCCCAGTACCAGCTGGGAGGCATATGTTTGTGTTTCAGGTGCGTTTGTTTGGGTCAAAACAGTTGAAGCAGTGTTGTATGTAGCACTCACCACTTTCACAAAATATATGTGCCCATAAGGCCAAACAGGGCTCAGAGGCATAGTAGGTAGGTAGGATCAGCAATGATGCTCATTTAGTCGACTTACAAACCCAGCATGGTGTGCAGAATTAGTACTATCTTCAAAAAATTCAACAAACATAGAAGACATTAAGACTGTGTAATTTTGTTATTAGTTTGAAAATCTTTGGTAATTATTCCTACTAGGTAGACTTAGCAGTGCGAAAATCTGACGTTCGGATAAACTGGGTTATAATGTATTTGCAATGACCATACAGGAAACTGAAGTATAATTAGTATAATTTATTTGTATAATATTGACAATGCCATATCATACTTAATCCATAATGGTCAAATGGTGGTTCAGATGTCTGAAGTCCAGACAAATAAGGGGCAACTCTATATCTAAATCTTATTGTGTTGTGTTTCTCCCAACAGGCTGATGCCCCAAACACAGGTCTAATTCCTGAAAGTGATGCTGTCGGCGTTACTGTAGTGCTGATCACCTGCACGTACCGTGGCCAGGAGTTCATTCGCATTGGTTACTATGTGAACAATGAATACACAGAGCCAGAGCTGCGTGAAAATCCACCAATCAAACCTGACTACACACAGGTCAGACAAATGTAGATTTTAGCATAATCTGGTCCTATGCAACCACCACTGCCCAGTGTTTATTTCACTGGTTTTAAGTAATACTTTGTCATATTTACTATGAAAATTGAAAGAACAAAGGTAATCATGTAGATCTGCATGGTGCGCTAATGCATTTTAAAATTGAATTGAAAATGCTGAACATGCTGAACTCAAAATGTTAGCTGATTGCTGAGTATTTAAAAAATGACAAGTGATTCAACTGAATTCAGCTGATTATATAATTGATTTAATTCAACTGGTTATATAATCAGAATTGTTACTATTTTGTAAGTAGGGGTCTTAAAATAGAATAACTAATAATCCATAGTGAGCGGCTCTACAGCTGCTATTGATGACTCTTGAGGATAAGCAATTACAAAATAAATACTCACAATGAACAGGTAGAATAGTAATAAAGAAAAAATGCAGCATAACATGCCATAGATAATGCTGGCGGGGACCTGAACCTTTTGGGTACCATTTTGCAGCAGGAACCTCGAGAGTTCGATGTCGATTTCCTACCATACCAAAGTACCGGGGAGATTATGGTTTCATACGTAATTTAGCAACATGATAGCCCCCACAACAACAGCACCAATTTCAACACTGCAAACGGAGGCAATTCAAGCAGCTACAAAATAAAAAAGTTGGTCAATGTGTAGGAATTGATCTAAATCGATCTGTAACGCTGTGCCTGAGGTGTGCAGGTCGTTACGTTCTCTGTCGGGAGACTAATCTAGCTGTCGGTCACTTGGCTGTTGTTTGTAAACACACTGCAGGCACATACCCTTGAATGAGACAGATCAGTAGACCAGTAGCATCTCACTCAATCCAACAGAGACGCCCCTTGTGAAAACGAAAGTGAAGCTTAAAATTCTACAGTTTACTCCAACACTGTTGTGGTATGAGCATGATATTAGAATTGTATTTGGAAAAGAGATGTGGCGAAGTTGAAGCAGAGATCAAACAAGCCAGTATTTAAAAAATAGTATTTACTATTTTTGTGTAGCTTTTATTGACCAATTAGTGTTGTTCAGTACTGCAACTTGGTTCCTGGTCCCCCCAAAAGTACTACCTTGCTAGCAGGAACTTTTTTTGGGACCAGGAACTATCCAAGAAGAACCTTTTCAGGGCTAGTTCACCCGAAACGTTCCTGGAACTAAGTAGTACTTAGTCCCTGGATAGTTCCTGCGCTCGGAAAACAACATATGTTTACAAAATCAGCTTTATTTAAAAAATTCTACTACGGCTACTCTTACTACCATGTAAAAGTGTCATTTAAATAATTAAAAAGGGGGAGGGGGGGAAGTAATGGCAGGGAAATATGTAATTCGCAAAGGTATCATTATGAAGTAAAAATCTTTATTTTGTCACGTCATCTTTGGTCCACCATACTTCTCAGCCTACATGCAAAAAGAGAGAGAGAGAGAAAAAGAGATGTGTTTACCTGATGCCGCTAAATAATAACCATGCCCCTATTAGTAAGGCCTTCTGTTCCATCAGCGTCATGTCACACCAGTTAGTACAGATCTTTCCCCTCTAACTCCCTCTAGCTTTTATGTTGTATTACAATGTATGCTTTGTTTGAAATGGTAAAAATGGATCGATTGATTTGATCAAATCATAGTTAATTGACGTGTGAAAATAATTGAAAATGCCCACTTCTATAAAATATGACTACATGCTGATCAGATTTACCTCATGAGATCAGAGTATAGTAAAATTGGAAAAACTGCAAAACGCATAATGGTAAAATTTACTGGCACGCACCATTTATCTGTATTTTTCTTCTTCTCCTTTCAGCTCCAGAGAAATATTCTGGCATCAAATCCACGGGTTACAAGATTTCATATAAATTGGGAAGGCTGTGCGGAACGAATGGAAGACTCTGAAAATGTGGATCCTGCCTCAAACTCCATGCTCCCTCCGTCCTGTCTTCCAGGCAAGGCCCCGCCCCTGGGGCTACTACCAGACAACTCTATGGACTGCTTATAGAGACTCCCACTGTCTGACTGGTGATCACTCACAGCACTAGACCTTTTTTTTGTTGAAGAATGCCCATGGACATCCTAGCGTGGATGTACAGACAGCTTTGCCTTACAGCTGCCCTTATTTCCCTTCAACAATAAACTCACGTTGGACTTCAGAGGAACATTTTTTCCTGTGAAGAAGAGAAACATCTCACTGGCATAATCATCACTATAGCTGGGGAGTTGCTTATCATGACATTGAGAGCAATATTGCAGTAGTATGTTAACTCAATTAAAGTCCATGGAAGGGCAAACGGTGACTTAGAAATCAGCTGAACTGATTAACCACACAAAATAGAAAGCTGTTGTGTGATTCAGCTTCCTTCTTCCCTTGGTGCACATTGGATTTGTAACCATTTAAGAAGATTTCAGCACTGATCTCAGCAGGCAAATAAATAATAATTTGCTGTCCAGGAATTTGATAATCTGCCATTGTGTTTCCATTCAGATTCCTTTTGCACTTAGAAAATACCTTTTCCCACATAGTTTGCAGAGACTTGATGGGTTATATTAGTCCCTATGTTTGTTTTCTTTTTGTCTGCAATTTTGTGTTCAAAATAAAAAACATTGTATTTGTTAAAATGTATAGATGACTGTGATATTGAGAGCAGTGTTCCTCCAAAGGTGTCAATTCAATTTCTCTTCACTGGGTTCCTAATATCAACTGTATGGTAAATCACTTGAATGCCTCTGCTCTGAAAACTATGACATGTTTTTACTTTTGTCAGGGATCAAGTGTACCACATATGCACATACTTTTATTTCACCTTCAACTATGAGGGTATATATGACACATACTGCCAAAATTGTATAACACATTTCTGGCGGTATTGTGTGTGTAGCCCCTTATATTTTGGCATTTTTACTAAAAATAGAATGTCTTGACGTCACACCCAATCACTGATCGGTCGGGTAGAATGGGTGGCAAGGCTAGAGCACTAGCATACTACTCAAAGGAATATGCTTCAGACTTGGTGGTTTTGATTTGTGTTGTGCACTAAATTCAGTATACTGATGAAAGCAAACTCTTAATAATCATAGACGGTTGATAAATTAAGACGAGAGAACGATAACAGTTACAATAATGGGCGTATTGGCTAGAAGCTAGTCTGAGAGGCGGGATAAAGGCTTTTGACAGACAAATCACATCGCTACAATGATTGGATGTATCGATGCATATCCAATCAACAGTTGTCTTGCGATAAATGTCACCTACGTATTGGCCAATCAGAGATAGTCAGGGGAGGGCTCCAGTGGATGGATGGCTGGAGTTACTCGCTGTGGTCTAAAGATTAATGGAGGGGAGCTGTTGATCTTAGGAATTGAACATTAGATGGTTGTTCCCAAGAAGCCATTGGACTTGACGTCTGCTTTAGAAACGAAGAGAATGATATCTATTTGAAATCACCAACAGCACCAGAAACGGATAGATACCATTTTTTGTCTCAACTGAAAAGGCCTGACTGCATAGAGATAGCACCTGGCTAGCTAGCCAAGTTGTGGCACAGGCCAGGGTACGACAAACGAGAAAGACTGACAGCTAGCTAGCTAGTTTGCTAACGTTCGTTAGTCTGGCGCAAATAAGAGGTTTCGACGTCCTGCCTGATGCTCTGGACTGGATTGGGAAAAGTGAAGCCACCACAGGAAATAAAGGAAAATCGACATCTTGATCATCCGGCGTTCGTTTGGAAATTGACAAGCTAACGTTACCTAGCTACACCAACTGGTCTGGGTTTGCTAAGAATTAGCTTGCTAGCCTAGCTAACCAATAACGTTACTGTTACCTGAAGACTTCGATACATTAGCTTGGCTGGAGTTTCCCAAACTCATTGAGGAAAAGTAGTGGGGGAAATACACATATTTACACGTGTGAGTCAATAATGATAGCTGTTAGCTAGTAGCTAGCTAGGAGCTTTATTCAGCCCAGCGACGACATTAACAGAACTTAAAGCACTTAAAACACAGCCCGAGCCTAGAGACTCCACCATCAGCCTGCAATCATGGGCAACACGCCCACCGCCAAGAAGGGCAACGAGATGGAGAGCGGTAAGTGCCGTTGCCTGGACCTACAGGAGCTATATCTAACTATCCATGGCTTAAGTCTTTTAGCAGGCTGTAGTCATTTCCTGTTGGCTGTAATTCTAGCTAAGTATAAAGGTGGACGGCTGTGTGGTGTATCCAGGCCCAGAGATTCTCCACTATTGACCTCATACAATAACGTTTGTAAAATGTCCTTCTATTATGGATGCAGAGTGATTCTGTGGAATACGATAAACTCATCTAGGGGTTGCTTGAAGCTCTTAGGATGCCACTTGACGCACGCCCTTATCATTCAAGTCCACACAGTATTGTAAAAACTTCATCCAAACTTAATTACTGTGATAACACAATCGTCACATCCCAACAGCAGAGACATTATGCAGGCTCTCAACTGATTCTGTGGGATAGCTCGTGATGAAATGCCCCAGGTTATTATTTTCAGAGGTACAATTGATGATGACACATAGCCTGATATCACAGTCCTAGGTTTTTGTCTGGTTCTTGTGTTTTGGCTAGTTTTTTGACTCGTAAGATTTTGACAGGCTGCCATGACATTGCACATCTAATAACTTGCTGTGAAATCTTTTTTTTATTGGGCATTTATTAACAACAAAGTGGATTCAGGACAAAATAATTGTGTGTGTTTTATAAAGAAATGGATTTGCTGAAATGAGATTTGATCTGTCATCCCTAACCAAAATGTCAAACTCAACATTTTTTGCAAGAAGTTTATGTAAGTGATGTGGTGCTCATGGGAGTCTTAATGTAATGTGGTCATGAGCTTTGAGTCCCACAGACTGTGTTTGACAGTAAGTGGGGTGGGGGGGGGGGGGTGTTGTTATCCAGAGTAGAGTAGGAAAAAGCCACTAGGGCGGGGTCATATGATGCATGCAGTGTGATCCTCTTCAGGCAGAACCTTGAAGTCGAGGAGTCTCTTGAACATCATGTGATGAGCAGCATTTAGAACAAGAACACTTGTGTGTGTGAGTGTGTGAGAGAGAGAGAGAGCAAGAGAGATGCCCCAACCTTGTTCTGGGCTGCTGCTCCCCTCAACTTTTCTGTTGTTATTGTTCCACTGCTCTCCACTGCTTTTCTCTCTATATCTTCATAGTGTTCTGTGTTGCCTTTGATGATTACCACCTCTCACCTATGTAGTTAATGTGCAAAAAGTTGTAAGCGTGTTTCTCTAAAGTTAACTACTGAAGGAGAGAATCTTTCATCCTAGTTTTCCATAAAATGCTAGTTTGCCCACTCCAAACATTTGGGAGGACCCAGTGTTATGTTTTCATCCATAACACACCACAATGCTCAAGTGGTCTGAGCAGGTATCTGTGAAATGAGCCTCAGCTCCTTGTTGCTGGTAGAGTGTGGGTGTGAAGAGTGGCCTCCAGTCGGTATGTAACGTTAACCCCTGGCTGGGATCTACAGTAACAAGGCCTGTGGCTCTCAGTTGTCACAGCACTGCGCTTTGTTTTTTAAATGCTCTGGCATTAATGGAAAAGGGGGGATTAGTAGGCTATAAGCAGGGTCCTGCTAGTTGGAGGTTTGTTCACATGCCATGCTTCACATCCTTATCAGCCTGATCGCTGTGGGCCCGCCCTGATCCCCAGAGACAGGTGCAGACCAGGGGTCCAGAGGCCCACACCCGTGAGCACTACTTTCCACAGAGCAGCTGGAGAGTAAGGACAACATGGCAGCTTGTTTTGGTTCTTAGGGAAAACGGACAGTTAGTGTTCAGGTGTACCGGGACCCTCTCCTCTGTTCATTCTGACTTGGAGCAGAAAAGCAGAGAGCCGCTGCAGTAGTATGGAGAGCTGAGTCCAGGCCCACAGGAAGGAGCAGGGCGGATGGACAGTGTGAGCTGCAGCAGGAAGTGGAGGAGTGGGGAAGGTCCAGCCCAACCTTGGCTCTGCACAGTTGGTCTTCTTCTGCACTTCACTGTAAATTCACCACAGCCAGGATAGCTTGGCCCTCAAGACTCAGTCTGTACTACATATTCTGGATTTCACATTGGTTAGAGATTCCCAGGACTTACTGCAGTGTTGAGACTCTGCTGTTACACAGCCTGTCAGCTGCCTACCTCCAGCCTTGTGTGATGTCTATTCTGCACAGGCTGGCAGGGAGGCTGTTCCAACGAGCAGGGCCTTGTCTGGGGGACACAGGCAGTGGAGAAGGCAGACTTTACCAACCACAGGAGGAGCTAGAGGCCTACTGCTGGAGTGAGTTTTCAGTCTGGAGTTAGAGCTGGACACAAGCATGGGTAGGGGGTGGAGCCCTGGCCCGTGCTGAGACCCATCGGTTTGTCAGATAGGTTTAACAGACAATCAAGCTATCTTGTTAATGTGTGTCACTAAGTTCATCTTTTGAACTTTGAAGTGTGTGTGTGTGTGTGTGTGTGTGTGTGTGTGTGTGTGTGTGTGTGTGTGTGTGTGTGTGTGTGTGTGTGTGTGTGTGTGTGTGTGTGTGTGTGTGTGTGTGTGTGTGTGTGTGTGTGTGTGTGTGTGTGTGTGTGTGTGTGTGTGTGTGTGTGCGCGCGCATGTCTCTGAGATGTTCATACTTTTAACTAAAAGTCTAGTTTTGGTGGAAGGGTCTTTTATGTCGGCAACCTTTTGATTGTACTGGTGTGTATGGCCAGCAGCATGGACATATGCGTGCACACACACCATTCTTTTTCAGCCTGTCCTTTGTCTCTGCTCTGTTGCCTATTGTTTTCTAGTTACACTAAAGTTTCAAGGAAGGCATTTGTCTGTTACTGTGGAAGTGACTGTCAGACACCGTGCTTGACAGCATGACATAACAAACCTATCCTCAACACACACATACTTGTGTGTCACTGTTTGGTCAACAAACCTCTTGTTTCATTGTCCTCCTCAATGTAGCTCACTAGTAAGTTGGTCTAAATCTCTAGCTGTTTGATAACATGAAAGACTTGCGTGCACCTAATCAGTCCTTTAACATCTGAGCAAGGAAATGCTCACCCTGGGGTATGGCATAAGGGATCGTTTTATCAGGTCCGGTGTGTTTTGAATTTTGCCATAATGAAGTGGCGCCCTGTCAAAGTGCAACTTTCGCCCTGTCTATAAATATCTCTGTGGCTCATGTCCTGCTCCACGCGGCTGGCTTGTGTAACAGGGGCCGGTTTGTGTTTGTATCATGCAGTGCTTCCTGTAAAAGGGCTTTGTTAGAAGCGTACTCTGATCACCAGTGGACCTCACTGTTAAAATACCCATCAGCGCCCTCAGGTAAACCTGGACCTAAACCTAAACTGCCGCACTGGCAGGTTTTGCTGACACACTGCCAGAGAACTGAGTTCTGAGATGCAAAATACAGCAGTAAGCAGCACAGAATTGAGGGCAGAGTTTAGTCAGTGGGATAGGATGTTTGCTTAAGCAGTAATTTCCTTTTGTATTCTCACATTAAGAGGCGTGGTGGTAGTGTGCATCCTCAGTGTCTTTTGGGCTGCTAAAGCCTAGGCCCCCCCATAAGTGATTTTAACACAGATTCTAATCCCGACTCGACCATCCCAACCGTCGGGTGAGTCAGAGCTAGGGGATCTTGAGCCCAACGGTTGGCGCAGATTATCCTGTAGTGTGAACGGGATCAAGACTGCCAACTCTGGCCCTTTGGCCCAACATGATGTTTGACTTTATCAGGCTGAGTCTGGTCGGGCTTGTAGAGTGTGAAGCGGTCCAAGACTCACAGACTGAAATCTGAGAGTGACCATGGCAACGGCCAATGGGAGTTTAGCTCAAGCAGGAAGAAAAAGAGCTGGAGAAGTCATATTTTACAACAGCGATCTACAAATGTAGATTGTTTAACTTGCTCCACTTTTGATAAGTTGCTGCACAATTTATTTGGAGGAATAAGTCATGTATCAAATGGTATAAAATGGCAACGTGCTTGGATCAATCCATATAAATATGCAATCACAAATTAAGTGAAAGAAGTCTCACACAAAATTCTCCATTAATGTTGTCACTCCAAAATACTTTTGTAATGTAAAAGTAACCTGTAGCTTCTCCGTAAGGCAAGAAACGATAGCCTATTTTTGTAATTGTATTTACAGTGAACTATTTTGGACGAATGGAGAAAATGTTTTTGAAGGACAGAATCAGGTAGTGTGTGATCCCTCGTCTTTGTGTGTGACATCCCATCGACATCCCATCTTCATCCCATCCTGACGTGTGAACTGCTACCTCTGACCTAATTCTTACTATAGAATATAAGGTAACTTCTTATTGATGGTTGGTCGCTAACTGCTAACTCACCAATCACAGCAAAAACATCACCAATGTTTAGCTGTTGGCTATTATTAATTTACCACCATATACACGTATGTACAAACACACTCCCAATGTGTATGCAGCTCTATTTGCCCTCTGACTGTTTCAGATGTGTAGCATGGGGCTGTATGCAGTCTGAACAAGGCCTGATGTGGACTGGGACTTGGTTTGGCGGGCTTCACAGTTAAATGTCGGTCAGCTCGCCCGAATATAACCCCCCCCCCCCCGTTCCTGCGTCAGAGTGGGCTGGTGAGGCCCAGGGGAGAGATGTAGGATTGATTTTTGGAGGATCGATTCAGCACTGGCACAGCAGAGAGTCGGGGGTGCATTTGGGCAGGGAGCAAAAGTTTCTCTGTGGTTTGTGTGTCCCTGCTTTGCTAGTGTCTCCTGAGACAGCCACTTTTATCTTTTTGAAAACACCCAGTTCAACTCTGAAAGTGTTTCATCACAACTCTGGCATCTGATTGGTTCTACTAATGAGAGAAAGTTTTGGTAGCATCTAGATGCCTCTAGTTGATCTCAAGAGTCTTGACTTAGGCCTAGTTTTCCATAGGACTTCTTCTCTGGGTTGGATAAATATAACATCTAGTGTTTTGGAGACGCCCCTCTCGTGTGTGTGTGTGTGTGTGTGTGTGTGTGTGTGTGTGTGTGTGTGTGTGTGTGTGTGTGTGTGTGTGTGTGTGTGTGTGTGTGTGTGTGTGTGTGTGTGTGTGTGTGTGTGTGTGTGTGTGTGTGTGTGTGTGTGTGTGTGTGTGTGTGTGTGTGTGTGTGTGTGTGTGTGTGTGTGTGTGTGTGTACAGGCAAGGGAACGGCAGAGAGTACTCTGTGTGCAGAATAAATATTGATACAAACCAAGCGAGGGGTCCAATTGATCTGTTTGAGTGTATTGGGAGCAGTGCTGCTGTGGGCACTATGCTTGACTACACCCTGGATGGTGGATGCCACTTTCTGAGTTCGGTGGCCCAGTAAACCGTCAATCACAGGACAGACTGAAGTCGCCCTGCTAGCAAGGAGACTCGACTGCTTTCTGTGAATGAGTGGCGCTGCTGATGTGACCAGGGGTGCTCTCAGAGAGGGGGGAATAGGTCATGAGTCAGTGGCTGTGAGGAAGAGGACAAGGAAGAAGAAGAGTGGAGACTTTGCAGGGCTAATGTGTGACAGGAAGAGCTCCAGGCGGCATGCAGGAAAGAGGGAGTCATCCTCGCACTCCAGTGAATCAGGGTCGCGCTCGGCAGAGGCTGCAGCAGCAGAGGTGCCCATAGTCATCCCAGATGGTAAGGACTATGGGGGCGATCGGGAAACTGGGCGCCGAGTTATAGTTGATCACCTCCCACCCCCATGGTAGCCTCCATCTAGATCAAGAGAATTCCTCAAAGACAGCCCCAAGCAAGGTATGCAGTAGCACCCTCTGACCAGTTCCGAGTTATGACAGGAGTAGTTCCATACACGGCTTATTCTGCTTGGAATTGGGAATTGGGCAACTTTCAGGGGAAATGTTTTCTCCCTGGTGACCAATCTGCTTCCATTGCTCTCTATGGGAGCAACATGGTTCTAGACATGTTTATGTGAACTTTGGTCTTTAGCGTTCTTGCTGGCTTTCTCCCATCCTATTGTTGGAGCAGCTGGTCTCCAGAGAATTCACAGGAAACCGCATTAGCTAGATCTGTATTAAGCTTTTGTTTAGTTTTATTTGTGCGTGTGTGTGTGTGTGTGCGCGTGTGTGTGTGTGTGTGCACGTGTGTGTGTGTGTGCACGCGTGTGTGTGCACGTGTGTGTGTTTTGTATTTCTGTGAGAAAGTCACACACAAGACTACTTTTTGATGACCGCTATTCCTGTCTAGATTGTGGACATGTGTTTCTTGTATGTTCATTTTCTAATTTCCTACACTAAAAGCCCCTTAGTCTGAATGAACATGTCTAAAGTTGGTGAATTAATTTGCTATGCACTTCCACTATTGACAGTTGACTGGCTTAATTTAAATTGTGCCGTAGGCTAAAGGCTATAGTTTGCGTCGATGACCCAGGCAGATACACATTCCATAGGTCTCTCGTGGTAATGAGAGACTTAACCTGCTTTATGTTCCCACCATTGTTTAATATTTCATAGATGACTTGAGTATAAAACTCACTATGGTAATTATTACATAATTACAGTATTCTTGCTTTGATTTCATTCCCACATTAATGAAACCTCTTCTAGAAAGCAGAGAAGACAACATCCTCCACAGTCTTGTGTCCCAGGCTAACAGTGGAAATAGCAGTGCTCCCTCAGCTGCTATGGTAGCCAGCGTCCCTAACACAAGCACACAGATAGCAAGGAAGGAATGAGGAAGAGCTGATTATCTGCATGTTCCCACAGAGCACTGTGATTAGCCCCATAAAGATAAGGGCAAGAAAAGTGAACTTCTGCATATCCCGCTGTTTCTGCCTAGCTTTCAAAGTCTGTCCACCATCGTGTGTGTGTGTGTGTGTGTGTCTGTGTGTGTCTGTGTGTGTGTACAACCCAGATCTTGTTGGAGCAGGCTTAGTCTAGCCTAACCCGAAAGGCCTCGGCGCAATTCACTTGCATCTTTAGTTGGAACGCGAACAATGTAGAACCTGGGGAAATCTTGACCACATACCATGCGGCAAGAACGGGCTGGTCAAAAACATGTTCTGAGGGTGTCCTGGTTGCTCAGCAGGCTAAGGCGCACGTGGCTGCCACATTTGAACCCCAATCGTCCCTGTCTCTCTACTGCCCAAAAAAAAAATATTTTTTTGCATTGGTCACACTCGGACTCCCGACGAAAGGAAATCCAAGTGAATGACAGTGACATCTTGAGTCCGTGCAGAATAAGTGTAGCCCAGACTTTGCCAGGATAAGCATAGAATTTTAGAACATCCCTGGCCAAACTGGTACATTATGAAATGGGGCAATTTTTGCCTTTGGATAAACCTTAGGATCACCCTGGGCTAAGACTGCATTGTTGAAAATCATTATTGTGTATTTTCAGCTGCTCTCACTCTTAGCCTTTAAATTCACAAATTCAGTCCAGTGCTATTGATTGGTTTTCTTGTGTACTGTCATGAGTGGAATAGAAGCATTTGATTGGGCAGCACCATTGAACTTAAATGGGTTCTGGCTGAGGAGAGTGAGATGAATGGAGACTATCATAGGGCGTTCACACATGTTTATGTGTTTGTGCACACAAAGACATAACTTCCACACTCACTCACTGGCAGATCAAGTTAATTCCTCCACATTATATTGTAGAATATTAATTTTGTGGAGAATAAGTATGGTGGCCTGTTGTAAAATATATCTACAGTCTAGCTAGAATGAAACAAATGAACTTGCTCTAATATATTGGCCCTTTGTTTCTAATTACAGTGAAGGAGTTTCTTGCCAAAGCCAAAGAAGATTTCCTCAAGAAATGGGAGAATCCAGCACAGGTGAGAGAGAGATGGATGGAGGGAGGGAGGGAAGGAGGTGTGATGATTAGTAACTGCTGTTTTCACATCCTAGTCCCATCCATGATCAGATTTTTATTTCAAAGGGGTGTTGCACCCTCTGTTGGACTATTGTGGAATCATTTTTATTTTGATTATGAGTGTACTTCTAATGTAGGCACATGGAACAAACAACTTGTATAATTCACCTTAAAATAACATGGTTGCTTTTGTAAATATCTTTGCTATTTACATGATACTAAATATTAACTGAGGTAATATTTTGTGGTATTATGTGTGTATTATGGGTATTATGTACATGGTAGGTTGTTTAATTTCAGTTTCCCCCTTTACTTTCTGCCCTTCAGCAAACTGCGGCATTGGACCACTTTGACCGTCTGAAGACCTTAGGCACTGGTTCATTCGGTCGAGTCATGCTGGTCAAGCACAAAGAAACGGGCCAGCATTTTGCCATGAAAATACTTGACAAACAGAAGGTACACATTACATACATTCTGTTTATGCATTTAGATGCTTCAATTGAGCAGTCCAGCCTGTCTTTCTGAACATGAAAATCTCTCTTAGCTCAATTTAAGAATTCATGTGTTATTTTTATAGTCTCGGGAGGCAGGCAGCCATAATGGGTATTTGTATGAGCAACTTTTTAGTGAAGCTAGAAACCAGAGAGCCAAGACTTATCTGCAGTGACGTCATACAAGTGTACAGCATACAAAAAGTGGAGCTGCTCCATTGACCACAGACTGATTTTGTGGAGACATATAGACCTAAAATAATTTTTCATTTATTTAAGCTTTATATTACAGTAATAATATCAGTTCTGAACCAGCAAATATACGCTTATTATTCATCCTGTTTACTGTCACAGTTATTCCTGATCTGTGATGCTGTACCAGCAAACAGCTTAATAGAGAATGGATATGTGACTGTTTCAGTGCCAGCAATGATTTTTGGTTGGTTATTTGTACATCTCCTGACTGAGAATCAATAATACTAGAATAGTATGGAGATCGTAAAAGTTCAGACAAATGTCCTGTAGTGCCATGAACATTGTTCCAAGTTCATTGTTAGAACAGCTCCAGGCTATATGTCTTGTTGATGTTATACATCAACTCTGTCTTCTTGAATTCTTGCTTGGGATGGAGGTGCTCATGTTCAGCTTCCAATTCAGGACAAAAGAATATCATCAAGTGACTTCTTGAATGAACAAGCTTCTGTCCTGATTCCCCCCAGGTGGTGAAGCTGAAGCAGATAGAACACACTCTGAATGAGAAACGTATCCTGCAAGCTGTCAACTTTCCCTTTCTGGTGCGATTGGAGCACTCTTTCAAGGTATGCATTGAATAGTTAATCTTATCTTCTGTGCATGTTCACCTCACTTTTTTTTGTGTATGTGCACAACGGTAACATTGAAACTTTGCTTGTCTCTCTACAGGACAACACTAATCTGTATATGGTAATGGAGTATGTTCCCGGGGGAGAGATGTTCTCACACTTAAGGAGAATTGGAAGATTCAGGTGAGAGATCTTTCAGTTAACCCAACCTAAATACTTCTATGTGCCTCCAGTTGACCGTAAATATTGTGGCTCAGGCCTGACCCGCTGACCTGTCTTGCAGTGAACCACATGCCCGCTTCTACGCAGCCCAGATTGTACTGACCTTTGAATACCTTCACTCGCTGGATCTCATCTACCGAGACCTGAAGCCCGAGAATCTGCTCATCGACCAGCAGGGCTATATACAGGTAAAGGATTACATGTTCCTTTTTTCAGCTGTCCCCAACAATCACTGGTTCATAGGTTTTTAGATTTGTGCTTTAGCAGTATGTGGTCGGTGCTCATAGCGGTCCACCTGTGCTCTAGGTAACAGATTTTGGATTCGCAAAAAGAGTGAAGGGCCGAACCTGGACGCTTTGCGGGACCCCAGAGTACCTGGCGCCAGAGATCATCCTCAGTAAAGTAAGTGTTCCACGAGGCTCACATTTATGGACTTCATCTCACTACAGCTTGACATAAGCTAACATGGTACATGCATCGCTTACTGTCCATAGACCCTTTCTAAAGTTGGTGAGTTATTGTTTGGGGACATATCTGACTGCCCTCTATTTCCTTTCTGTGTCTCCCAGGGTTATAATAAAGCAGTGGATTGGTGGGCTCTAGGAGTGCTGATTTATGAGATGGCTGCTGGCTACCCCCCCTTCTTTGCAGACCAGCCTATTCAGATTTATGAGAAGATTGTATCAGGGAAGGTGAGTGTGTGGAAGTCTACAAGAGAAGTCCCTTTTTTATTTTCAGATTAACTTTGATTCTGCAAACAGAGCAGAGGTTTGATTAAACAAGTACATATTCTATACAGTCCTGCTGGTGAATTTGTGTTTCCAACCTACAGCTAGCTAGCTAAAAACATTTTCAAAAACAAATATAAAAAGTCATAGTCCACAGGGTTGTGGCTTGTGACCAAAAACGCCCACCTTTTAGGTACATAAAATGTATACACCAATCACCCATAACATTAAAACCACCTGCCTAATTTTGTGTTAGTCCCCCTCGTGCCACCAAAACAGCTCTGACCCGTCGAGGCATGGACTCCACAAGACCTCTGAAGGTGTCCTGCGGTATCTGGCACCAAGACGTTAGCAGCAGATCCTTTAAGTCCTGTAAGATGTGAGGTGGGCCTCCATGGATCAAACTGGTTTTTCCAGCACATCCCACAGATGCTCGATCGGATTGAGATGTGGGGAATTTGGACCTGCCGTTTTGGAGATGCTCTGACTCAGTCGTCTAGCCGTCACAACTTGGCCCTTGTCAAAGTTCCTTACGCTTGCCCATTTTTCCTGCTTCCAACACATCAACTTCAAGAACTGACTGTTCACTTGCTTCCCAATATATCCCACCCCTTCACAGGTGCCATTGTAACGAGATAATGTTATTCACTTCATCTGTCAGTGGTTTTATTGTTGTGGCTGATCGGTGTATATTTCCATCAGTATACATCCAAAAGAGATTTTTCCACATATGTTAACATGAGTGGTCAGTGTGTATACAGTGTGGTTCTTTCTGAATACAGGAAAGGTATTGTGGGTGTTATGTGAAAAATGTACTACTAAGGTGTAAAGAGACATAATTGAGGTTACATTTTCACAATAATGGAACTCTTGCTTCTTGAATTAAATGGATTCTACTCGATAAACGACAAATGATTCATACAAAATAATTTTCTCAAGTGACGTGAACCCTAATGTAGTTTGATTGCATACAGGTATTAGAGGAGTGAGGTCTGATGCCTGATTGAGTGACTGTAATTTACCTCTTGCTGCCCATGGTGCCTTGGCAACAGTAACATGGGAAAAATTCCTTTGTCCCCTTCATTGAAACACCCTCAGATTTTCTTTGAATGATAAAGACAAATTAGCCCACTGTTTCTCAAACAGTCTGAGCTTGGAATGAGGCTCTATCATACTTTAATTTAATATTATTAATCTATGAATGTTACTTTACATTACATTACAGGCATTTAGCAGACACTCTTATCCAAAGCAACTTACAATAAGTGCATTCAACATAGGTAGGCAAGAGAATTACTAGTCACTAGAAATCGTAAGTGCATTTCCTTCCTAAACAAGCATCTAAGAGCATAACCAGTGCTAAGGTAAAAGTTAGCTATCTACTTTTTAATTAAACAAATGAGACGTAAGTGAAGCAAATAAACAAGAGCTAAGACAAATAAATGAAGACTATGAACATGTAACATGAAAATCCCTCTTAGCTCAATTTAAGAATTCATGTGTTATTTTTATAGTCTCAGAAGTCAGGCAGCTGTAATGGGTATTTGTATGAGCAACTTTCTACAAAAAGTGGAGCTGCCCCATTGACCACAAAATGATTTTGTGGAGACATAGACCTGAAGTAATTGCATCAAATTTTGCATTCATTTAAGCAGTTATTTAAGTAAATGCCTCGTTTTGTGTGTTTCCCATCCATGCGTATTCTGACAACCCATTTTTGACAAGTATGTTACTATCCAAGCTACCTGCCACTTGTTTGTTTTGCACATGCTTCCTGTTTGGATCCGCATTGAAACGTTTTTTTTTCAAGTTCACGTACAGTTGCAAAATTGTGTGAACCCTTTTGAATTACCTGCATTCCTGTATAAATGGCTCCATAAAATATGGTCTGATCTTCATCTAAATCATAAAAATGGATAAAACACAATGTGATTTAACAAATAACACACAAAAGTGTTCTTTTGCCAGGTTCTTTTACATGTTTTTATTGAACATATTTAAATGAAATGACATACAGGTCTGGGTTAGAGGTGTCCTGATATATAAAACCCCCACAAAGTTTGGTTACCAACAGAGTCTGCTCTCGAAAAAAATACATTTCAGGGAACCTCCAGAGAAGAGGTGTAGAGGCTCATAAGGCTTAAAAAGTCTACAAAGGCATTTCCAAAGACTTGACCTCCATCAGTCTACAGTCAGACAGATTGGATACAAATGGAGAAAATTCAGTGTTCACAGCTGCTCTCCCTAGGTGTGGGCATCCAACAAAGATTACCTTAAGAGCATGCTGCATAATGGTCAAGGGGGCGACAAAGAACCCAAAGGTCACAGCTGACCTGAAACCAAAAAATCTTCACAAAAAATATTGCTGCCCGTCTCAAGTTTTTCAAAGACCTGGATGTTCCACAAAGCTACTGGAACAATGTTCTGTGGACAGGTGAGATGAAAATTGAACTTTTTGCCAAAGGGGCACAACGACAAAAAACACTGGATACCAAAACCTCCTTCCAACTATGAAGCATGGTGGAGGGAGCATCATGGTTTGAGGCTGCTCTGCTGCCTACAGGAGAATATCAGGATAACGGTCTGTGATCTGAAGCTTAACAGAGGTTGGGTCATGCAGCATGATAATAATCCCGAACACAAAAGCAAATCTACAACAGAATGGCTTAAACTGAGGAAAATTCATAAGGGTCAAGTCCTGACCCTTAACCCTATTGAAATGTTGTGGCGTGACCTGAAGCAAGCCGTTCATGCAAGACATCCCAAAAATCGAAACAAATGAGAAATGGTCTAAAATACCGCCTAACCTTAATGCTGAACTTTGACCTTAATGCTGCTAAAGGAGGTTCCACCAGCTACTAACTCTTATCGTTCACATAATTTTCCAATCAAACTGTAAACGTTTGATGTTCAATAAAGAAAATTTCTGTCTGTTATTTGTTAAATCACATTGTGTGTATCTGTTTTTATGACTTGGATGTAGATCAGACCATATTTTATGGTCTGCACGACCATATATCATGCAGGTTATTCAAAAGGGTTCACAAACATTTTCTCGCAACTATATGTACTATATGTTCAGCGTATTCTCTCACTATATGCATGGCATGCATTAAGCTTCAGCTGTAGAGAGGTGAGAGTCCCACAATACATTTGAGCAACATACCATAAGATAGTTGGATAGGTGGAAATGAATGAGTGAATGAATTGGGTAATTTCTCTAGGTAATGGTTTGTTCCAACTCAGTTTGGCGGAAAAGCTACAGCATTTAAACTTATTGAACACTTCACACTGTATACCACACAATCAAACATCCCATTCTATTTCCGTTCCTGTTTGCAGGTTCGCTTCCCCTCCCACTTCAGTTCAGACCTGAAGGACCTGCTGAGAAATTTGTTGCAGGTAGACCTGACCAAGCGCTTTGGCAACCTCAGGAACGGAGTCAATGATATCAAGGGCCACAAGTGGTTCGCCACCACTGATTGGATTGCCATCTACCAGAGGAAGGTAAAACAGCCTGCCTTCATATAATAATGTATCAAAATACACTTTCATGCCATCATAAAACAGCTATTGGCAATGTAGATATCATGATGTCACATTGAGATATTTCCAGTGCAGTGCAATTTTCAGCTATCCCTCAGAATCAAAGAGCAAGGGCTTCTTTCTAGAATCACCGTTTGCAGCGACGTTCAACAATTACACAGTGGGAAATCCATCGTAGAAGAGGCAGAGATACCAATTTCTCCACCAACAGTAGCCTCAATAGACCATAATGCAATGCACACAATGCCACAAGATCTGTTGATCTGATTCTGGGAAATGTAGGAACTCACTAACTGAAGTAGATATAGATGACGCAGATGGAGGTAAAGTGGATACAATAGAAAGTTATATTACAACACAACAAAATAACTGGAATGCATTTAACATCACCGATGTCCCAGTGTCATTTAGAGTTATAGCCCATTTCATACTGTCTGCATCTAGTTTAAATTTCACCCACTTGCTTTGCAATGCATGCCATATGTAATTTGATTTTTTTTCTATTTACTTTTTAAATACAAACTTAACGGTGTCAAACCTAGCTTGAAATTAACTGCTGTCCTGGCTAACATAGACACCCCAAATAAGAAGACATGGATGTGACTATAAAGGTTGCAAGGCGGCATGTTTTTGAGAGGTTATTTCCTGACAGAAATGTCAATTTCTGTTAGCAGAGTGTGAGGTCATCACAAAGGATGTCAGTGATTGGTGAAATGTTTTGGCAACATCCTCTGTTTACATTGTTACATGCACGCCCTCCGGCCTCGCTCATCCAATCAAAGAGCCTGAAATATTCTCTGGACCAACAGGTCTCTGAACACGCTCACTGATATATAAACATTCAACTCTGGCACAATGAAATGATGATAAAACAGAGACTCTTTGACAAAACCAAATTAAGGCTTCATTTTTATAGTGATGGATTATCTAGCTCAGGCAATTCAAGTCTGTGGAAGTTGTTTATCATATTGCATAAAAAATGTATATCAGTAAATGGCTTCTTCTGTAGGTAGATATCTCCAGCTACACTGACTGTGCAGACACCACCAGGAATAATGTAAAGGAGAGGGGCAACCTAGACAATTGGCACAAACCTCAAGGATAATTCCAGTGGGGGATTTTTAACATGTGGAGGAGCTGGTCAACTTGTATTATGCATTTTGTTTGAAAGTTAACATAATGATCACGTTTACTCCGTACATCATAAGCAGCTGTGCAAACATCTTGGCAAATAGTTGCATATTGCACTATATTGACTAATGCATTTAATTTTCCTGTGTGTTCCAGGTGGAGGCTCCCTTTATTCCTAAGTGCAAAGGCCCTGGTGACACAAGCAACTTTGATGACTATGAGGAAGAGGAGATCAGAGTCTCCTTTACAGAGAAGTGTGCAAAGGAGTTTGCTGAGTTCTAGATCCAACCAGGAGTAGTGGAAAGAGACAGGGATTTAGAAAGTAAAAGGGGGTCTGAAGAATGAAAATGCAGGAGTTAGGGTGGACTGCTAACTTGCTTATATGTAATGACGACAACAATGTAAAATCCCCCAATGGAGAGGTAGGCAAAGCGAAGAAAGATCCAACAGAACCAGCAGTGTTGCCTTTTCTGATTGTTTCTCAACTGTTACCTATTCATTTTATTTATCCCTCTTGTGTTTGTGGCAGGGGCTCGAGGAGAAGGGGCATAGGTCCTGGCTGTTCAGTTAGTTTTGTATCTTTCTGAAGGTGTAGTGACACATTTTCAGTCTTTGCGGGTTGAGGCATTGACGTTCTGTTAAGGTACTGAATCTGCTAGGCTCCCTTTAAATGGGTCCTCTCTACAAGCTTCTCAAAGAGTGATTGTCGTATCTTGTCACCCTAGTTCCCCCTCCATCTCTCCATCCCGAATCTGTCCAAGCAATACCAAGTCCAACAGACGTGCCTATCATAACGCCAACTCGTTGCAAAACCGTGTGGAAAGCATTGGTGCAGAGCTTTGGCTATGGTGGCATTAGCCCTTGTGCCCATTTTGGTTGAAAGCTTGACACTCTCTGCACCTGCCTTTGCCTGCTCGATGTGGCATGATTATTGGGTAGATGACACTCTCATTGCTCACAGTTGAGGCAGTGGTGACCTCTTTGATCAGAGTAAAAATGATTTATCACATTAAACTTCATCTAGGTCTTACTCTTTTTTTTGGGACCTGTGAGAAATGGTATACATGAGCTCTGCATTTATGTCTGTCTTTCTCTTAGCTGAATTTATTAGAGCGTTTTCAAACCCTTTGGTGATCATTTTGTCCTTTTTATGTCAATCTCTGTGCTTGTGTGTTATTTAGTGCTCAAGGGTGGGTTAAAAAGCTGTGATTTGGCAGCAACTAACATTGTGGTCACACACTCCTGACTATTGTTTATTTAATTCATAGTACATTTATTATATATAAATATAAATATATATATAATAGAGATCATGAACTATCCATCTTTTTCAACATTGTCTCATAGCTGTGAACCTGAAATTAAGATTTCATAAATAAACAAGTATGAATTCTGCCAAATTTGCAAAATGAGGACATTGCAAATTTACTGTATGTAACTATGATGGTGGTGGATTTTAATACGCAAAAAAAGTAGCAAAACCTTTCAATAAATTATGCATGTTATTTTTGTACAATATCACTTTTAAAGAGAGATGGCAGAGCATTAAACTTTATTTGTGTTGAGGTACCTGAGATTGTGGATAACGTGTTTACTATTGAAATGGACTCTCGGGCTCTATTTTGAAGATGGAACAAGACCCAATTAAATGTCAGAAATCTAGGGGCTTTGTTTATTGTTCAGTTTTAGGGGCGACAGTTTGCCGGTAATTGTCACTACACTAGTTCTTCTCACATTGAAGATTGCCCCCTCCCCCTCCCCTCTTGTATATACCCTTACATGTAACTCCTTCAAATCGACTTGCAGTCCAATCACATTTTTGGGACTGTTGATATTGGATTTTTTTTCCCTTTTTCAGCTTTCTATATAACAAATTTAACTAAGGAGACTATTCTAAAGCTGTCACCTGATTTTCCCTTTTTGCCAATTTTATTTTCATGGATGCAAGACAATCGCAGACCAAATCTTATGGCTGGTTTGTTGACTGAACACATTGTTTTGGTTTAATGAAGGATGTACGCTTTTGCCCCCACCCTCCATAAGCCCTAGGTGCTAGACTTTGTCCATCTCACTAAATGCTTTTTTGTGAATTGTTTGATGTGCATCAATCTATTTGTCATGAGGTCTTGTAACATGGCTTATTTTGAGAATGTTTTCCAGTCTAAATGATTTGAATAGGCTTAAGTAATTATTTTGGCAGTCTCGATGTAATTTAGATAAAATGCAGGATGCCTTTGAATGTCTTTAATTGTCTGATGGAGATGTTTCAATGCTGTTTGGAAGCAAATGATGTGTATTTTTTAGAATTCATGTTTCTCTGAGGAGCTTGGTTTTTCTTGCATGTGGTAAAACGACCTGACAGCAAGAGATCCCCCAGACCTGGGACATGTTTGAGAAACCATTCTGTTTCCACAGCCCACTTATATTTTGCTAGTCTCATCGCTGTGTATTGTTTGGTTTGTTAGAACATCACGATGGACGGTGGAGTGGATCACCAACAACCATTTCCACAGTCTTTTGCAAATACTGAAGCACACACAACCCTTTTCAAATCATATATTTAAAAGATTTATGCTTGCATTATTGAGACTTAAGTCATGATGTAATGCTTTGAAGAGAGCACATGTAATATCCTTGGTCTTTGGTTTATGTTCTGACAAATGACTGAATCAGTGTTGGTGGGTAGAAGGCAAAGCCACTTGATCCACTTAGGACACTGAGGCCATCATATTGCTTTGTTGTTTCCCATACCCAACCTCTTGTCAGTTGTCTGTTCATTATTTTTAAATACCCCTTTTCTATCAGCTTAACACTATCAACTGCTCTGTGCTAATCTGTTTTTCTCCTATGTTTGCCTTCTGTTGCATTCAATTTCCACATGCTCTACGTTACTTTTTACATCTGAGACGTTATTTTGCGTTCATATTTTCTAATTGTATTTTCCAAAAAAACAAAAAAAACATGAATCTTTTTCCTCCTGACCTGGGTACAGTGATTGTGTAGTCTATTGTACCTTTTGGGAAACAATACTGTATATCTCTGCCTTTGACAGTCTTAACTATCTCACCCTCTGGAGAACTTGACAGATACCCTTAGAACACAATGAGTATGTTAAAAAATATACATAAAGTAATATTTTGCAAAATGTATCATTCCAATAAAGTTTTACTTGTTAAGACTAATATCTCTGGCTTATATGTATGCTCTCACTTCACCTTGCAGAACGTCTCTTGGTTACATTTAGACCAGTCATATTTAAAAAATAACAAATACATTTTAGCAGATGCTTTTAATAAAATGTGAATCTCATTGCTACAAGGGAGAGTTATTAACAATTGCAACTAAAGCCTTTGCTACCCTCATAGCCAGATCAGAGGACCATAATTGTTGGTAGGTCATGGCGGATGCTGTTTTCATAGTCCTGCCTGTTATGAACATTTCAAGAGCGTGCTGGTGCAGTGCTGTATTTGTCATGTCACAGTAGGGGATCACTTACCAGCCAGCAGCTTTCAGCACCCAGTTCTACCTTCAGACACAAAGCACTGAAAATTAAGGGGGATATTTGGGCTTTCATCCATTGTAAGGCTGCATCTCTCACCATAGGTCATACCACCATAATAAAAAAATCACAGAAATTCCAATAAAGACTTAAAGCACTACATAGACCTATTGGGAAACTTACCTTTTATCTTTTATCTTGTGTGTCTCTGATAGATATCCCTGTCCTGTGCACATGCTAACACATTAGCATTCAGTAAATGAAGGGCCTGTAGGCAACTAGCATTATGTAATGTAAGAAGATAGACCTTTTAGTAACCCAGAGGTTGTGTTGGGGGTTTTCTGTGAACCCTCTCATCATATAAAGGGTAAGTTGAACAACGGTCCAATTTTCCCAAAAGAGTGTAGGCCTACCTGTGGCAAAATCAATATTGAGTTTATAGTGACCTTAGTGTTTTTCCATCTTCTATTGTAACACCAACATATTTCTTTAGGGATGTATAGTGTGTGTGGTATTCAATAGTGAGACAATACCATAAAGTATGATAAAGTATCATACTACAATATTCGTACAGCCAAGTGAGAGGGACCATAAGAGATCTAGTTGTATCTTCAGCAGAAGATCATTGATTACTGTTGACTTCGCTGCTTAGTTTCTGTAGGCCTTTCTAGCCCTTAAGGCAAACTGACATCCTTAAATGCCAAACCCTGGTGGAGCGCTCGCTCGCGCCACGAGTGTAATTTCCACCTTAAATCCCTCTTGTGGTGAAACTTTTTATTGTATCTTCAACGGGCTACCTTAAGCGCACACGCAAACGCAGGCAGGCGTGCAAGCAAGGTTTCCGCTTCTCAGCCGGGCTCGGACCGCGACTCACGAAAAACACCGTCTGTACAAGGTTGACGCACTAAGGTAAAAAAGAAGCAAACGAACCCACCTACCGAAAAAAATGTCTGAGTCCAAGTACCGCGAATGGATTTTGGACACTATCGACTCGCTGCGGTCGCGAAAAGCCCGGCCGGACTTGGAGAGGATTTGCCGAATGGTCCGGAGACGACACGGGTCCGAGCCCGACCGAACCTGCGCAGAACTGGAGAAACTGATCCAGGAGCAAACCGTGCTGAAAGTTAACTACAAAGGCTCAATTTCGTACCGAAACGCCGCCAAGGTTCAGAGGAGAAGCAGGAAAAAAGACGATGTAACGACGACTACGAGAAGGAGCGCGGTGGAAGAAGCCAGTCATTCTGACTTGAGCAACGGGGACAGCGCACTCGGTCCCGTTGACCAAGACGAGGAGACTGAGGATTTGGAGGTAACGTTAATGCGAGGAAGCTGGTGTTTCACCATCTCACATCTCATTTTCCGGTGTTTATCACAGTACACCAAAATAACAGGTGGAACAAACAGGGTACGGGTTGTGTACGATTTGCAAAAAAATACGTGTTTCCCCACACGGGGAGTGGTGAGGGGAGTGATTGCAAGTGCACCCAAAACTGCCGCAGACGGGGAGCGGCGGTTGGACCTCGCTCGAGCGCTACCAAGGTGGAGAAAAAAAACATCAACCAAAGGTGCGTGTGCGGTGTGGACTGTTGTACGGAGTAAAGGTAAAATACCACTTTAAACGAACGGTGGTAACGAACAAGCAATACATGGGAAAAGTTGCACAGTCTTCTCCGTCGGCAACAACCCAAGCCACCATTATCAGCGGCCGAAAGCGCTTTTCAAGCCCCAAACTCGGGGTTGAGGGGAGGGGAGGGGGCCGCGTCAAGCCCACGAGCGATAGGTAGAAAAAGACCGGAAATAAGGCAATTCTGTTTTCAAAATATAAGCGTTACTATTACACAAAGAACGTTAATATACCTCATACAGACGTCATCGTCGTTAAGGCTTTTAATTTGAAAGTTGTAACAGGACATTTTATGTTTATTCTGGTTGACTTGACACTGTGGGAGTGGGTGAAGGGAAAAAAAGTCTCCCAACCACCGCGGCTGTGCGAGACCAATGGGGGGACGGTGGGACGTTGTCGGATTGTCGGTTGGGGGTATTTTCTGGGAGAAACGAAGGCGACCGTCCAAAGTGAAAACATACCCAACGTTACGCGAGCGATAGTTGGAGACATTTGTGTCTCCCCTGGCGGTATTTCATCCCTTCTGTCTACTTTCCGATATGCCCAGCATATTTTCTTTTCTCTGTATATCCGCAGAAATCACTGAGTAACAGTGTCAAAGTAGTTCTGATCAATTAATGAATCGTTCGTTCATGCAAAGTACATATATGTTTCGTGTGATGGACGATTACCGACGCAGTGCATAAAACATTCCGAGTCGACCCCCTAGATCCATTATCGGACACACTGCCAAGCCTGGCCGCGGCTAATGCTTAGTGTTTGGTGTTGTTTTGGCCTTTCCCGGCCCATACAGCAATGGCATCACTTCATCATCTGTCCACAACTATTTGTGGACAAGATATGGTTATGGGCTACAGCACTGCGCACTGATACAGGGCTTAGGAGCCGGGACAACACAAGTAACCACGACCGCAAACTGTTCGTCCAGCGCTAGCTTGGACGGTTGCGCCTGCCCCGGTGAAGCAGATATCAAATTGACTTTTCAGCAAAACGTGTGTGTATCGTAGCAAACGATGGCACGTGCATTGATAAACCTGTTTGACTACTTTGGACCGGTTTGCAGGGGGTCGTCGTCTAAATTTTACGGGAAATGGAAACAAGCAACGTCAGACGGGGACGTGTCCGATGATGGACGCATATACTTTAGTCTTTTTGTTCCGCCGCTGAGAAAATGTTGACCCGGTGCAAAGTCAAAGTAGGTTTGTTATCGAGGCAGCTGGCTTGCTCGGATAGGAATTCGCTACATCGTTGTGTGTGCCGCGGCTCGGCCCGGGGGAGCGCTCCGTTAAAGACCCGCGAGACAATGGCAAGGGCTTTACCGCGGCTCCTCAACTCCATGCGCACTTTGGGAGGAAATTTGAGAAAAACAAAAAAAAACGCCTCCCCTCGGCCCCTTTTTGTGCTCCAGTGTTAGAATTAACAATCAAGGAGGCCTCTAGACAGGAACGCACCGAGCACATCGACAGTTTTTTATGAGCCGATATCAGGATCATGTTTGATGTCGAATTAACGGGGGCATCAATACCGCGGATCTTTTTGTAGCTGTACCTCAATGAAAGTTATGTGATATCTAGTCCGATGGCGAAATGCCACACGAGCGGCTCTTTTTCAGAGGTGCGGGGCGGGCTTAGTTGCGCTCTTGCACTCGGCTGGGTCTTGGACACGCAGTCGCACACAGGCTCATTTTTACTCCGAGAATCATCGACAACCCCCCCCCCCCCCCCCCCTCCCCCTCCAGCAAATGAAATGAGTGTTTGTCTTAAAACTATTTACGCGCCGTCAGATTGCGTTGATTTCACTGTTTCATAAGAAAACTCGATTGTGGTCGAAGGCCTCGTAGATTCGCTGTGGAGCGAACATTGTGTGCACCGCGGAGAGAGACGAGGCTTTCAAAGGCAATTATTTACCACCACAGCGGTCAAATTGCGACATCTGTACGAGCGTGTTTCATGTGACACACTCAGCGTACCATTAGTACTCAGTCATGACAGCAATCCCTTGTTTCGGGGTTTTATGGTCGAAATAAAGGTTTTATTATTATCTAAGTTGTTGCAACCAGAAACTGAAAATGTATCTGTGTCTCCGTGTGGGCATGAGGTAATGATAGTGTCTAGCTAATTAATAATTTGCGTTGTAGTCACGTCATGAACTTGATTTTTTTCGATGGTGTGCTCTCTCCCATATAATTCAATTGCGTTTCTCCCCCCCCCCCCCTCCTGTTGTCACCCATGTGTTGATCCAAACAGATTAGGCACTGCTTAGCTCCACACCCGCCTAAAACCTACTTCTGATTGCTTTTATGTGTATGGGATTATATCATGTAATCAGTGTTGGAGAGCCTTTTATCAAATCTAAAGGTTGGAAATCTTATGTTGCCCCTATGCTGTTGTTTTGTAGGCTGATGGCTCTATGGCTATGGACACAGACAGTAATGCAGAGGAGGAGGGGGCTGATGAGAGCCGGGATGGGCAGGACAGGCCCTCTCCTGGCCGCACGTTTGAGGATGCTGCTGTGCAGTGTGCTTCTGACCAGGTCGTCTCTGCCCCCTGCTCTCCCTCTTGCTCTCTCCCTGGCCCCAGCTCCAGCCCCAGCCCTGGCTCGGTTCTGGACTGTGTCTCTGCCCGGAAGGCTAGCGAGGGGCCCAGCTCCTTGCCCCCCTCCAGCCCCAGGGCCCTCATACACAATGACTGGGCTTATGATTCTGCTGTCTGCCCAGCAGAGCGCCAGCACCCAGGAATGCAGAGAGACAAAGGTATTCACACTGGCCAGACTCTGTCTATTATGTACACCCGACATATAGGCAATTGGAGCATTCTGTAATGTTTCAAGTGTAACTTTTGTGCTTAGATTTTGTACCGGGTAATGTATGAGATAGGAATGGGAGCTATGAGCCAACTGGATGGGTGATATGGTGGTCCACAGTCGAAACACATGGCTTAATAGTTGCAGGAGAAAAGCACTACATTTCCATGGCTCATCCCTGTACAGTTTACATAGTATATTCAACTAATTTAGCCATCAATGTATTACATTATAATACACACACAAAAACACATTTTCACACATTTTGTTTTTGGTGGTTTTCTATTTTTGGGCTAATGATTTAGACTGAACTTCAGATGTATTAGCATTAGAATTAGTCAGTATTCCCACTCCTAATGTGAATGAGTCATTTTTATGTGAAGTGTGACGGTATGGTATGTTGGTGTGTGATTCAGCTGGTTCACTCTGTATTAGCAGTGGCCCCGAAGCCAGCAGTGCAGCCTGTAACCACCAGCCCATGTGCTGTGAAGAAAGAAGATGGAGGGAGGATAGAGGACAGTGGCCTTTCTTCTGACCAGTTGGTCCCAGACTCTGCAACAAGACTGGTAATTGGCCTCCGCTCCTCCGGTGACAAACAACAACACGTGTGTCTCTGGCTTCTTCTCACTCTGCTTCCAACCTGACATTTTCATATATCTTCTCTTTCATTCCTTCTGTCTGGCCAACAGGATGAGACCAGGAAGGTTTCTGATGGACGACCACAGACACTGTCTTTGCCATCTGACAACTGTGAGTTATAGATTCTCTTTGTCTCTTTTAGCCTTTTGCATGGTTTCTAATGGTTTCACATGTCCACAAGTCCATAACTACAGCTTATGTTTCAAAGGTCATCTGAGCAGCTATTTT
The DNA here is from genome assembly GCA_034670385.1 of Hoplostethus mediterraneus. Taxonomy (NCBI): domain Eukaryota; kingdom Metazoa; phylum Chordata; class Actinopteri; order Trachichthyiformes; family Trachichthyidae; genus Hoplostethus; species Hoplostethus mediterraneus. The sequence goes on from JAXDDW010000058.1 coordinate 642,468, forward strand.
GCGTTTTACTAGTGGATGCACTGTTCAGATTTTTTGAATGCTCCGCAAGCTTGTCCTGCTACCTGCCACACAGGTGTTGCACATTCTCGAGAGTGTTTGGGTTGGAAGCTGCGGCTCATAACAGTCTTACATTCTTTTACTACATGACTGCACAATAATCATAGAACCACAAGACCATCAAACCTTTGATTGTACAGAATCTGAACAATTTTAACAAATACATACAAAACTGTACGAACAAATACAACGAAAGAAACATTTTTTTTGTACATTGATGATGAAAAGGCAGAATTTTTTTCTGCTGCCCCGAGTTACGCTGAGTTCTTCCTTGAACATGATTTGCAAGAGCTGCGTTATATGAACAAAGCTCCCCTTCAGTTGTCCAGTTTACGTTAATACCCAACATGGTGTACTTCAAACGATTTAAATGGATGACGCGGGAGGAAGAACCAGAAGGAAGCAGAAGGTGAAGCAGAAGATGGTTGCCACCAGAATCCTTTTGGATGGTTTTACAGCTCAAAGGGCTTTGTCCTGGTAAAACCACCGCCACATATTAGAAGTGAGATGTGTTTATACATATATTTAGATCTTTGGCATTTAAAATTAAGTTTATTGCAAGCAATGTCTCTATGTTTCTGTAGTAACAGATTAATACCATCAATCAATCATTAAATCAAAATGCCAGTGCCGGTTTTACACTAAAGGCAAGGGGGGGGGGCCCAAAGCAGACATAGCCATGAGAAGCATCATTACATGTTGAGGCAAGAAGAGATGCTATCTGCGATTGTTCATGTGATGTGGAAAGTAACTTTGTATCAAGCACACACAATTGTGACTGCAATTTTTTATTTTTTATTTTATTTTTAGCACTATTATTGCACGGTGTTGCTGCTTGTGCACTGCTTTGTTCTCACCCTGTGGATATCCCAGAGCCAGGCAGGCACATGCTGATGTCTTTCCCCTACACATTAATAGAAATCAAGTATCCAGTTATACTTTATGTTTCTAATAATGTGTTAACTTCCACCCGGGTCACAGGTGCTACATTCAAAAAGATCGATATGACCTCCTTCACAACAGATGAAGACAGTCTACTGAACGGCGGTAAAAGCGATGAAGTGTGAGTATCCTGTCGTAAAAAGACATCATTGCATCCTCTACTAGATCTCCCAAGATTTTAGCAGATCGCATACTCCCTCCGCTCTTCATATTGGTTTGATACACATATCCTCCTCTCCTCCATTAACAGAAACATGTCACCCTCTCTCCTTCCTCCACTCTCTTAAATAATTCAGCTACATACTTCTAAGGCACACACACACACATTTTGACTGACAAGTTGGCTTAAAGAGCTAAAAAGACGACAACAAAAGGAGGCACTATTTTCATAATTTCTTTTAATCCCTTCCTCCTCCAGCTTGGTGAAGAAGGAGAAGATGAGCCAGAATTTATTGCAGTGGAGTGTAGCAGATGTGGCCAGTTACTTCTCTGCTGCAGGCTTTCCGGAGCAAGCTGTGGCTTTTCGAACACAGGTCAGTGCACTACCTCAAGCTGCCTCAGAGGACGCTGCCCATACACTGAAAACCTAGCTTATGTACTGCTCACCTATCGCTGTGTGAAAGTGAGGCTGTTAAAATCTACTTGTTGCACGGTACAAAAAAAGTGTATGACATGGCATTCTCTTCCTGGCCCAGCAGGAAATTGATGGGAAGTCCCTTCTCCTAATGCAGCGCAGTGACGTGTTGACCGGTTTGTCTATCCGACTTGGTCCTGCCCTAAAAATCTATGAGCGTCATGTAAAGGTGCTGCAGAGGACCCACTTCCTGGAAGATGAAGACCTCTGAGGTGGTGATTCACCACCGGCGCTCACATGAAAAGCGGACGCTGCTCTATCGACCCAACGTGCATGCAGTGCCCTCTCGGATCTGCATCCTACCACCCATCTCCACAGTATGAAGGAGGTGTGTGGAGAAAAGGACACAGTGGAATTCACTTTTGGCTGTGAGAATGACCAATAAGTAAAAGACAGTCATCCTACCTCTCATTGTGGTCTTTGAGGAGTGGTTTTTCATTTCACCCATTTGGTCATGCGATTGCATTGACATGGGAATAGACTTCTATGTTCTGGATTTGTTTTAAAGTGGAGGAGGGCTGACCTTCCTGCAAGGGCAAAGGGAGGATTGGTGCAGCCTGTTAAAGGGACTCAACCTTGCAAAAGTGGACCACCTGTGGACTAATGGACCCACAGAGAGATGACTGCATCGTGCTGTGGCTGCAGTGCTGTCACAGTCGTAGGCCCACAGGAAGTGTTGGACTCATTATGGTTCTGAAAGTTACGTTAATCCCGATGACTGGTACGGCACTGGCACCTTCTCTTTGTTTGCTCAGAAACAGTGTTTCTAAGTCACGCAGGTAAACGAAAAGCACATCTGTTGTGCGTTTTCCTTTTTTGTCATATGAGTCATATGAATTTCATCACAACGTGTCTGGTAAGTGAGGTTGTCCATTTCATACATCAGTCAAGTCAACACAGATTCCTGACTTTTTCATAATGTAACCAATAGCTGCTGATGTTGATTTGTATCATCAATGTCTTTTGTGACGTTGCGATATAACCAGTATGAAATACTACTACCTGCTGACAAGACAATATATTTTGTTGTTGTTCATTTTTTCATCGTCTTTAGATGTGACTGTGTTCCAACTTAATGTGGTTGTATTGAGAGGCACAATTTCCAGTGGATATGACCAGAAAATATGCAGCCTAATGGATTCCACCTGCATACATAAGCAAAACAAAGTAATAATATTGGGGAAAATACTGAACATATTGTTTTAAACTTAATACAGCAGCTCAGTGCCCTTTTTACAGAGCAGATCTTGATCAAATGCAATATTTTGTTATCATCCATTCATAATTTGTCCATTGTGTTTGTGTTGTGATCCAAGCCAGCCATGTAACATTCCATATAATGTACCATACATATCTAATGTATCTCTTTTCACATTTTTATGTTATGTTGATACTGCTTCCAGATTCATAAATAAAGCTCTTGTCTCTCTTTTCAGTCACTTGTTGTATGATATTTATTAGCCTTATATCTTGCAGCCTGAAAATACAATGCACTCACAAGCATCACTCTTTGAGGGTGTGACAACTAGTGATACCCTTCTTCAGGGTCAATCAAATATTGTGAACAAACTGGACACTGCAGATACAGGTCCTCTACACGGACAACATTTTCCTTTTTGTTTTCTTTTCAATAAAACCAAAGTTCCTTATTTAATCTCACATTGATTGATGTAGTGCATTCAATGGTGAATGCTAGTGAATTAACTTTTAAATTTGTTACGTGTTTTGAATTCTCATGCCAGAGATAAAATTAATCTGGAACAGTGAGCATTCACTACTATCTCTGATGGACACAAACAAGAGAAAAGACCCTGGATGGAAAATGTGTACAGTTAAGTACATTTCAATTAACTGATAGCACTACCAGAGTATAAAGCACTTTGACGTAAAGGTTCAGACAAACACTATGTGAGGCCAAAAAGTCAGTCTCCCATTTATTGTCAGCTCCAGGCTGTACACTGATTTGACATCACAGATTAGGGTAGTTTATCTCTGGTTATGTTCAGTGTTTGGGCTGTCCTAAGCAATGGAGATACCGTGAATTCTTAAATTAAATGGCATTCTCCATCAAACAAGTTCCCAACGTAGCAAAACAAAAAGACAGATTTTTCTTCAACCTCTTGCTCTTTAAGATCACAGCCACATATGGCACTTTTCATTAAATTAAGACTTTGATGCATTTAAGTCTAAAGGGTTCCTGTAGCTCTCTCAGTCCTGCGTTCCCCAGTCCAACGATCAGTTACTGTATTTGAGATGGCCAGCAACTCCTTATTACGGAGTGACAAATCAAGCACACCTTTCATGAAGTCCTCATGATCCCCATGTGTATGTCCTGTAAGTCCAGGACACACATTCTGACAACCAAGCTGAGGGGAGGCCCCTTACTCAGCTAGCAGTAAGGGACTTGGTCAACGAGGGAGGGGTTGGTGTGTGAAGTAACTGGTCTAGTCTCGTCCTGGGTCTACAAGATAAAGGGGAGTATAGAGGAGCGCAGGGTGGGGTAATCTCTGAACTCCTTTACGTAGCCGCGGTGCTTGCCTTTGGCCCACACGGTCATCTGGATGAAGCCCACGATAGTGAAGAAAGCCACAGGTACGCACTGGGTCATCACCGTGAAGCCGATCCAGGAGCCCAGCTGTGAACGAGAAGTTAAACATGTACAGTAGGACATAACCAGTAGATGGCAGCAATAGTGCTTCTTAAACTGCAAGTAGAAAGTGGACTGGATTGCACACTGTGATAAGAGTTACCCATGCACATTGCAGTGTTATTGCATACTTTGTCTTTCACTGTAATAAAAGTTTCTATCAGCTCTTTGAAAAGCTCGTTCAAAGTTCTCTTTTTACTACCTGCGACACATGAATGATAACCAAACTGCAAAGGGACAGAGTTGCTGTATATGTTCCATAATCTCATATCTGACTGATTGTGAAACCTACTATACAAGTTCAGGTGCAGGAGATGAGAGTACAACTTCTAAGGCTAAATCTAATATGTAGGTGTGCTTTTATTCTGAGAGAGGTTAGTAATAAGACATTTTTGGAGTAATGTATCACCTCACCTCGTATGTATAGTTTGGACAGGAGACCAGGGCAAAAATCCATGTGAATGGATTCTTAGTGGGGTAAGGAATCTTCTTGACTTTTGACCCTGAGATGATGGGTAAACACAAATGAGACATGTATTTCCTTGAATTGTAGGCTTGTTATTTTCATTCATGTGATGATGACTTAATGAGGAAAATGAACTGTGTGTATTGTTACAAGAAGCTTTTCTCTGCGGTAGCTGAGACAGGGAGCTCACCTGGAGGTTTGAGGTTGCGAAGCGCAACATGGATGGAAAAACTCCCTAATTGACAGAACTGTGGGGATATAGACATCCAAAGATGACTGTCTACATGAGAATAGATTCAATAGGCTCAATCTTTGCTCACAGATCTAAATTGCTCATCCTAAATTGGAAATTTCTCTCCTTGACTAAGAAGTTCAACCCATCTCAGACTTACCAAGAAAATGTAAAGTGCTGATTTCACCTGCTGCTGCCCGTAATCTGTGGATATGTGTCAGAATAAAATGGAATGAGATGAAACTGAAAGTCAATTTAGCTTGATGAGTTGAACTGTTACAGTGGTCAGCACTTACAGGGTGGGGTGTAGAGGGGGTGGTTAATGTAGTAAGCCATCCAGGCTGCAAAGCACCAGTAATAGCCACAGTTCTGGAAGAGAAGTGGGACTATATTAGGTCAAACTGTCCAGATAGATTTCCATGTAGATTTGGTTTTGCGTTCTGAGAGTGAGAACAAAATTTTTCTGTCACAGCACCAAATAATATATCACACCCAAAGGTCAAGGTATGCAGCTCCCAACACAGTCTCCTCACCTTAAATATGTTTCTGAGAGGCATGGTCCCGTGGGAGATTCGATGGACAAATAGTGTCTCCAGAATCCTCTTGATGTAGTGGAAGGAATGACACATGCAGGCCAAGCTGCAGCAGGACACATAATATTGCAGTGCAGCCATCATAGTTACATGTTTAGCTTTGAGTAGTACATTGCCCCATGGCAGTCTATTCGCCTTGGCTATAAATCAATGTCAACATACAATATGCTTCACTGCTGTTGACTGTGTTAAGGGGCTTCTGTGCAAAGCCTGGGATTGTGTCATGCACCGCAGCAACATCACAACAGATCCATGAAGGCAAATGTAAGCTGACACTCACTGTACAACCCAGAGTTTGCTGCTGGTGAAGTCATATTTTGGAGGGTAGATCAACGGCAGGCGCAAGTAGAACATTAAGTAGATGAGCAGTGGACCAACACACTCTGTCAGGAACACCTGAAAGTGACAACCAAAAGCAAACTTAAAGCAAATACAGTCTGTGTAGTTTTCCTCATCTCTGTTTGCAGGTATTCAGTGTGACAATAACAGTATGCAACAAGTGCCCGAGAGCAAATTAGAAAGCATGTAATACCAGCTTTCCACAAATGAAACGATCAAGTACAGCTGCACAGCTGACGGTGGACTTGTGATGAAATGGATCTCTGAATCAGCACCTCCACCAGAGCCCTGGCTCAGCACGGCTGACTGATGGCTACTGGTGGTTGGGGGTTGTATTAGGGTGGGTTGGGGCAGGGAATGCAGAGGCTGAGTGGGCAAGGGTGTGTAAAGAGGCACTGCCAATGAAAGGCGAGTGAGCGGTCAGAGGGATAAACACCTGTGGGAGAAATGGGGCCACGAGATTATGTGTCCTAGTACAGAGGACGGGGTGCAGGAGGTGACGAACTGCAGCACAGTGCCGCTATCTGTCACTGTGGGTAGATATTTATATGCTAGACTACGACTGATTGAGCGGGTGAGGGAGTGCTCCTGTTTATATTTAAAATGCAAGAATCCTAATACTGTGTGTATGTGTGTGCGTGCGTGCACGTGCAAGTGTACACACAGTTCCCCTTGTGACCTGGGCCCCTAGGTCACTGAAGTAGAAGCTGGCTGTGGTTCCCACAGGAAGTGTCTGCAGAACTTCCTCATCCTTCAGACACTTGCCCTCTAGGAAACATGGAAGAACCATTAGATTACACCGGAGACTATTCACCTCGCCTGCGATTCATCAGAAGTCCTATCATTCAACTCAGTCCAATAAATGCAGAATATATTGTGAATGGATTATGCTGACAAAATTACTTGTATCCAAATGCAAGGATTGTCTGGCTGGATACCACTTTGGATCTGACAGAAACAGAAAGGGACTTTACTGTTGGCATGCTGCAGAGATTATTGTTCAAAAAGGAGAACCAAGCAAAGTGAAAAGTAGTTTTCCTCTTTCGAACGTACTCACTTGATTTGTGAAACAAAGCCTTGATATCCAAAATAGTGGCAGTCGGCTCCACCTGCATCCATAGACAAATATAAAAATAAGATCTACTCGACATAACGTCATCACCAACATTTTTAATGGGTTACATGAGTGTAGAAACTGCCACATCAACATTTTCCACTGGGTGATAACATATACAAAAATAGAAGTCACTGGCATTGAGTTTCACCATAGAAAATTCCATTTCTTTAATGATTTTTTGAGACTTTGAGACTTTCCATTTTCAGCTGCGATTCCTGATGTTTTTGACACAGCTCTGCACATTCACACAAGCTACTACACATGTGTGTCCGCCTGCTTACAGGCCCAGTGGAATACAGGCATGTACTGTAGCTGGAGCAGAACATTCCTGTCAGATGAAGGGGGAATTTTCACCTCCTAACTGCAACCCTGCCTCGACAGAAACCCAAGTGATAATGGCCGCTCTTGACCGTGCTGTCTGTGAAGTAGATGATTGACTGTAAAATAACCCGTCTGCTCAAAGCGATGACTCTCTAGTCTTGAGCTACAACAAACATGTCTCCTCTGACTTCATTACAAAGTAATTACTGCCTTTGCATGGGCTATTTTTAGAACAGACTTTGGATTTTAAAAACAACTTTAAAAGGAATGAATTGAGAGGTGATAAACTGTGGTAATTGAGCATCGATGAGTGTGTCCTGTAACATCATCTCTCTCTTCTAAAATCATTATGTTCAGTATAACGTGTGCGGTTAGAAACCTTTATTCAGCCTGACACTCACCTTGTCCAGCAGTAGGAGTTTCTCCTTAGTCTTCAAGTCCACGATCTCCACCTCAAAGTATACTATCCGTTTGGCCTTTTTGGGAGGTTTTGGTTTTGGCCGTGGTGCAGGCTTCTTTTCAGTTTCACCGCCGGCATTTGTACTCTTTGCCTCTAATGCGAGTGTATCCATGACCCTGTTTGATCCCACCTCAGTGGCCTGCCAGAGGGTGAAATATTCCCCTGTGTGCCCAGAGACACTCGCTATCTATCCACTGGTATGGGTAGCAGCTCTCAGCGCACCTTCAATACAACTCAATCAGCCCAACCCTGCTATGTCTTCCTTCCCACAATCTGGACTCTCCAAATAGCCTTTCCCTTCCTGAAGAAGAGTGGGACAAATCCGTGAGACCGTAAACACTCGTTGCCAGATGGAGTGTGTGTGCAAGAGAGCGGAAGCAAGTGAGAAGGAGAGGAAGAAGGAAAGGCAAAGGGAGCGCTTTGTCTTCGAGGTGGTCCAGGGAACGAGAATGAGATGTCCACCTGCTCATCACCTGAATAGCTGCCTCCCCATGATCAACAGCCCTCCTCCATGCCACAAAACCCACCGAAGATGAAACTGGAGAGCCCCAAGACATAATCCATAGCGCGCCATTCACAAGGCTAAATATAAGTCGCCCCATTTGCTCCGCACTAGCTTGGTAACCTTGGTAAGCCACGCACAACCCATTGACAGATGCCAATGTGCTCTCATTAGACCTAAGACACATCTCCTGTCTGCTCTGCTCCTCAGTCAGTTGCACAGCAATAGGCCCCCCAAAAGCCTGATCCAATGGATGAAAGGCAGTCAGACCAACACATTCCCCTCCCCCAAACCACCTGTGTCCCATGGCTGGTATTCTTTTCGCTCCCTGACCTCCGGAACAAAGACAAACAGGTGTTTATTTCAGTGCCTTTGCGTTTCAAGGTTTGTGTACTATATGGACAAACAGCTTTACCCATAATGTTTTCTACCGTAAGTACTTTAAGGTGATTTTGTGGTAGGAGAATACCAGCGGCAAGCAGCACTGTTCATATTCCAAGACTCTGAGTCTTGAATGAGAAAAGTCCTTCCGCAACAATTAGAAAACACTCAATCAGTTGCACTGTTTTATCAATAATTGTCAATGCTCAACTCTTTCTGCCCTTAACTACTCCAGATGAAACTGCACTAGGCTGCTGAAAGTGAAGAGGCATTTTGAGAATCACTTTATTGATAGCATGGCATGCCATTTTAAAAATATGGCTGATAGTCTGACCAAAGGTAATCATACAGTTAACAGTGTGAACATTAGATGAGTATAACAGATGTAGGCCTATGTTTAAAATAGTGTTCACAGGCCAGCCCCAATAATTGCATCTCAATGCAGTTTGGCAATTTTGGCTTGACATTTTATCTGCACACACATTGGATAAGAGAAGGAAGTGTCTTATGATTTTATGGAGAGGATGAAAACATGCATGTGGCCTTAAATGCTCAATGCTGACTAATGTAAGCTCTTGAAGAGCAGTAAGGCATGTGCACCAGGTTTGAATGGCCTGCATTTAGAGGAAATAACAGTGGTATAAATGATCTTTACTCTGGTTACATACCCAGTTTAGCTTAAAGCTCCTTTAAAGCCGCTTACTCTATCTCAATGTCTCAATCTGAAAAGTGCTCCCAGCACAAAAAGGTCAGGGGCCGCCTATCGTCTGGTATAATATAGACAGATATTATCTCTTCTTTTCTTTCTATCTTATTTTTGCTGATAGAGGCAGGCCATATACTTGGTATCATTGGGCTCTGTGATCCTTATGATTGAGGTTGTTGTTGCCCCCTTGTGGATATATCGTTACACTCACGATTCAATTCATATACCCAAAGATTCTCTAACATGCCCTGTTTGTCCACATATCACTGAAGGTTTGACATCAAAAGAAATCAATTTTTTTTCTATTTTCGAATGCCTGTGATCTATGATTTTTAAAATCAACATAAGCCATTAGCTCTTTCAAATGTAGAAGTTCTGCTTATGTTTTAACTCATTATCTCGAGAGTACAGTACATACAGCCTGCTTTAAGCGGTCGGTAGCTGGAGGCGTGATTAACAAAGTAACATGGGGGGAGATTAAGGAGGAAATGGGGTGTTCACAACATTACACTAATGAAATCAACTATCAGGATAGTTCACATTCTATCAACCTAGAGAAATCCTTGTCCTCTAGACCGCAACTGCGTTGGGACAGGAAACCATCTCGCACATGCGTACAACTGTCAATAATTAGACTACGACTGAAGAGTAAGTTGGCATGATAGCTCGTCAGTTTGTGCAAGAAAAACGTAACGGATATTCAATCTACACGAGCTCCTGCTAAGCAAATTTGTTTTTAATGATTTAAAGACATGTCTATGTCTCATGGTGCTAGCAGTAGCGTACTAAGAGCTCCAATATGACGCTGTTCAAATCAAATCAAATAAGATTGAAATGATATAAAACAATCAAAACAATTTTAGTCTCTCTGCCACGGGAATAAAGCGAAGGCGGAAGTAAGCGGGAGATAAACCTCTTGCTTCATTTGGATCCTCTCTGACTACACACATCAGCAGCACCAGCCTCTTCCAGAAGTTTCCTCGCACGGTTGGCGGTTTGGTGCCATGTCTTGGCCTCTGTTCTAGCTGGAATAACACATAGTTGCATTCTATATAGTGTCAATAATATTTGCGCGGCTCATTTTACTATCATCTCAGTAAAGATCACACTGTTGTGCACGGATTGTAACAAGTAGGAGTGGTAACCTTGCTAGCTAGTTGCTAGCCAGACCGCTAACATTAGCTGAATTGACAGCTGCAGCAAAGCTTATTGCATGTTAACGCCAGCACAGGACGTGTTTGTTGTTGGCCTTGAACAGCGACTGAAGTTGCCACGCTAACAATGAGCTTATGAAGAGGAAGAATTGACCAGTTTTGTAATGGGTAAAGATTATTACAAAGTGTTGGGAATAGCCAAAGGCGCATCCGAAGATGAAATAAAGAAGGCGTACCGAAAACAGGCCCTGCGTTATCATCCTGACAAAAACAAGTCTGCTGGAGCCGAAGATAAATTCAAAGAGATTGCTGAGGCCTACGATGTACTCAGTGACGCCAAGAAAAAGGATATATATGACCGATATGGAGAAGAAGGTAAACTGCATACTTAATGCAATTGACTTTGTGCTACCTCTGCAACTTAAGTTGGCAATGTTCCCTCTAGCTAAGGCTACATCATTTCTTGTCACTTTCTGTTGAGACCATATTTACCAGTAGAGTGAATAAATTCACTTAGGCTGTTATTGTTTTTTTGGCATCTTTAGTTTATGCACCAATAACCAAAGCCTGAAAGGTGTCGTGTCACAACAGCTGTGGCTGGAGAATGTACTGGAAACTTCGCGCACTAACCGCTACGGTCAGACCTCCTGGTGCACTGGTGACACCGAGTGACCCAATTCAGAAGTGCATGGGTTTTAACCTCGGGCTCCCCTCTAAAAGAAAGAGATATGTCAGTAATAGTGGAGAGAAGATGAAACACTTTTTGGTATAAATGATATAAATATATATGACAATGCAGTCATTCTGGCTGCCTGCCCATTATCCAACTATTTGGAAAGAATATGTCTTTACTTGGAGTTGGTCTGAACACATTGATTTATTATTTTATTTTATATATTTTATTTATTTTATATATATATTTTTTAAATTGTTTGTTTATGCTATTGTTTGTAGAGAGATTCTTGGAGCGTATGGTGCCAAAGCGCTGACATGTGTTCATGTTTTCTTGCTCATTAGGACTAAAGGGTCCCACTGGCGGTGGAGGTGGAGGACACAACGGTCCAAGCTACAACTACACCTTCCATGGAGACCCTCATGCAATGTTCGCTGAGTTCTTTGGTGGCCGGAGCCCGTTTGAACAGTTCTTCCCACGAAACGGCGATGACGATATGGACATTGACGACCCCTTTGCAGCATTTTCCATGGGAGGGATGGGAGGGATGGGTAACATGGGTAACATGGGTAACATGGGTAACATGGGTAACATGGGTGGGTTTAGGAGGCCTTTCAAATCCCAGCCCGGGGGCCCCCAAAGAGGTCGAGAGAAAAAGAAGGACCCGCCAGTGGTGCATGAGCTGAAGGTGAGCCTGGAGGAGGTCTTCTCTGGCTGCACCAAGAAAATGAAGATTTCCCGCAAACGATTGAATCCAGATGGGTGCACTGTGCGTAGTGAGGATAAGATTTTGACAGTAGACATCAAGCGTGGCTGGAAGGAGGGGACAAAGATCACCTTCCCCAGGGAGGGAGATGAAACTCCTACCAACATTCCTGCAGACGTGGTATTTGTGGTTAAAGACAAACCCCATGCAGTGTTCCGGAGAGAGGGCTCCGATATAATTTACCCTGCAAAAATATCACTCAGAGATGTAAGTCTGTGATGTCACTCAAGCTGAGTTCACTCATGAAAAATCACAATTAATTGTCTGTTCTTGACAGTGTTAAGGACCTTAATCATCTTTAATAATAATATTTTCCCCATTTTCTCTCTCTCTCTTTCTCTCACTCTCACTAGGCATTGTGTGGATGCACGGTCAACGCTCCCACATTGGATGGCAGGATTATCACTGTGACCTCCAGAGACGTAGTCAAACCTGGAATGAAAAAGCGTATAATGGGAGAAGGGCTGCCCCTCTCCAAGTGCCCTGAGAAGAGGGGTGATATGGTCTTGGACTTCACAGTGAAATTCCCTGACAAGCTGGGCCAAAGTACATGTGATGCATTGGGTCAGATCCTTCCACCATGATTTAAATCAGTTAGGTTTATTAAAACCTCTAACAAATCCAAGATAGCCAGTCCACATTCTCAATGGCACTCTCCTGCCTAGCATCACCTCTTGGCCCGGACCTGCCCCTAGGCTCAGGACAGATTTGTGTGAGTTCCAGTTGAGTTTCTTTTCACTATTTCAAGCACCAAATGTATATTTTACCCCAATATCAAGTCAGTTTAGTGGAGTGTCATGAGACTGGGAAGCCAACAGAACAACTGACCATTACTTTTTGGTGTGCATTCAAAGTCACAGTATTTAGTACCAGCCTGGCGCAGTGTCAGGGGGAAGTATAGAGGCTTATTGGAGCCATGGATGGGATGTCACGTGATTTGAGGTGGTTTGGCTTCAAGGAGTTGGTCTAACCATAGAAATTAGAGTGGTGCCGGTTGTCACGTCTTTAGCAAAACTAGCGCTTTAACATTTAATCTAGGACTGGTCTGATTTGGGCCTCAAACAGTTTTGGAAGTGCTTCCAAGGCAGTGGTTGCAGGCAGACAACTTATAAACATTACCTCAGGTTGAGTGACATGTGCTGGAATGTAGCTATACCTATATTAGTAAACAGGATATGTCTTTCGTTAGTATTACTATGCAGTTAGATACAGTATATGCAGGGCGGAAACCTAAGGTGGTATGCCGAGAATTTGGGGTATTTTCTTTCAGCTTAAGTGGGAAGGGGAAAACCTTAGAATATAAAAGATGGCACATCTTGCAAAATATGTTTATGCTTTTACTCTTTCACAATGTCTTGTTTATCTAGGAGTACACAGCAGAGACAACCTGATTGCGTATGTCAAATTTTTTGACACTTGTGCCAAATAACCATGTGTTTATGTAATTATAACATGCGTGTGTGAGTGTCTCTAAGAGTATGTGAGTGCATTTGTGTAGCCTGACAAACTGTCCACATCTTATGTTTTTGACTTCAGTGATACCCCTTATTTTTCCTTGAGGATGCACACCCAGTTTAATTCCCACAAATTTTCATTTGTGATTTTGTGATTCCTCAGTCTGGTTTGACTTTTATTTAATCTAAAGCCAGTGCAATTTTGAAAACCAGACTAGGTGTTAGACTGTCGTGTCCTTCTAGTACCAGGATAAAAGTCCTTTTCAAGCTGTGAAATTAACAATTTCTCCCCTGACTTGTATTTTTAAAGCTCAGCAAATTCTTTAATATTTGTATTTATCTATTCTGTCCTGTACCTCACTTTACCATACCTTAGCCTCATTTGGTCCCAGACTATTTGGATATGGGTAGTTTCACAGCTCAATGGGAATCCCAGGAAAAACATTGAATCAAATGTTATATTCAGTCCTTCCCAACACTAAAAATATTTTTTGCTATCAGGCACAGTTAAAATGTATGTGTGATTTATTGCTGAACTATTTTATCCTGGTCTGATTGTCAGAGGGGGGAAAATAAAATCTCGACAGTCAATACTTCACTAGTTCATTCCACTCCTACTGGAGTTTTAAGTTTTAACTGACACAAATGTGGTTTAACATGAATGTAGATGGAGAATGGAGATGTGTAATCTCTGTAATGTTTTCCTTTTTTGTTTTAAAAAAGGATATTTTCCTTTTTTGCAAATGTTTTCCTTTTTATGGAAAAAAAAGTGTAAGCATTATTTTGTTTCACCTATTGTCTATGTTTTGAAATTCTTCTTCAGCATTGGGATTCAGTAAATTCTGTTTTGAACCTAAAAGCTTTCATGGATTGATTATGGGAGGGGAATGTTTTTGAATACAATTTTCCTGTGTGGTGACAATATGCATTTCCCCACTGTATTCAATAGACTGGCTAAAAGACTGGCAAATAAATATCTAATAAACTATGACAGATCAGTGTGCAATTTTTTTTTCAACATTAAGGAAATGTTAGGTGTGTAAGTATATATTTTTTGTCTTTCTCTGTAAAATCTGACTTGAACCTATTCAAAGAAAATGTATATTATTAAATAATTAAATATTTACAGGCAATTGATGTGTAAGTGTCCTGTTGAATGACATGGGCATCACGAGGCGTTAGGAGCCTACACTAATAAAGAAGACCGACTAAAAGCTGTCAGCACAGCTTCACGTGTCATCACTATTTTTCTGCATTTAAAATTGTGCTTAACATAGTTTGTGAACTTTTCTTTGTGTTTCATGATCAGGTTAGCAGATCTTGTTGATTTATTTGATGTTTCACCTTGCAACATTTTAATGCACTTACTATTATGTATTCTGAGTTTAAATAGTTAAGAAACATTTGTATTACCTTGAAATGGCGAGTAAATTATTCGACAAAATAGAAGGGTGGATAAAATGAATTTATGCCATGTCTCTGGCATGGCCCATCAGCCTATACTGTACGCTAGATGGAAGCAGTGCATCTTCTTACCATCTCTCGGAGGCTCGTGTTGCCTTCAGTGTTAATGGAGATGTTAATTACCTATTGACCGCATATGACCAACCGGGAATGTTCTATTGCCAGGATGTGACGTTCAGGGGCTGGAGAGCATAGAACCCGTGATGTATGTATATAACTTCTTTTGGCTAATAAATTAAAGGTGCGATAATTAAGATTGTGCTGTCCCATAGCGTAAAAAGGACCATGCCGGGGTTTAATAGGGCTGTTGATCTATATTAATGACTCAATGATTACTTGGCCTGAGGTGGTTTAGCGAGCTAACTTTGGTCTTAACTCTGGCTTTTCAGTCTCACGAAGGTACTTTATAGCAGGATAGATCACCATGCTAACGGAAGCTGCACGGCTAACCTGCTCCGTACAGGTTATGTTCAGGATACATATCTCTCTTTCTACTCTCTGGAAAAAGTGGAGTTTTTTCAATAACCTTTACTGCAAACGTTCCTGTAGCAAAACCAGACATGAATAAAAACATTGCATTCGACAGAACACCTTTACTTTCTATAAGGGTGTATTATGGTAGATATATAATAAATGTGTGTAGCCCACTTTGGCTATAAGAGAGGGCTTTTATAGCGGGTAAATAGCTGGCTATAATGAATGTGCATTTAAGTGCGCTGAAATGTATTAGGATTCCTGACAGAATATATTGGACCCATATTCCATCACAGCAGTCATGGGGTATATGAGGTCAATTTTGAAATCTTTACACACTCTTAATGTGATAACAAGATATTATATCAATGAACAGTATGCCCACTGTGTCTTATGGCGGGCAGTGATGCGCATATTTAGTTACAGTATGTTCTTTTTGAGAGAAAAACAAATGCATAGTAATACATTTCTTTCCCATACGTCCCACTTCTACAGTCTACAGCATAGTCTAATTTATTGATTTCATTGTTTTATATTACAAAATGTCCAGAATATACCCATCAAAAAGCGACTTTTGTTACATTGAGCATGTGGTATTATTTCCTAACAGCACGTGAATGTGACAAGTCGTATTGACGACTTAAGAAACAGGAGTCTACGAGGGAAACCTGAAGGCAGCATCGTTCCACCCCTGCTGGCACCAAGCTAAATCCAAGGCAGCATAGCGATAGATGGATCTTCCTTCCCCTCCCCAATTCTGGTTCTGTCGGCAAGCCAACTTCCCCTCTTAAAAGCGTGGTAGCAAGGGTATAGCGGCACCGAGATATTTGACTTTCTTCCCAAACGTAACGTTATTTTTGACTCTATCAACTCATAGCAGCAAGTACCGTTACCTCTACTGGCTAGCTTAGCCTGCTAACGTTACTTGGCTAAAACTCCTGCTCTGGTAAGAAAGACTGGCCTGCCATGTTTATTCCCTTCTATTCACAATTAGCTATCCTAGTTAAGCTAACTAACCGTAGCGATACGAGTCATGGTCAATGTTAATTCACTAGTTCCAAAATAGGTGAGTGGGATTAACAGTCAGTGATTTATCTTCTTATTTAAGTCTATGCTAAATCACTGGCTAGCTAGATGTTTAGAGTTGTGAATGTATGTGTTGCCAACTTTGAAAGATACTAATGTTTTGTGGGGACTGTCCCTTACAGCTAGTAGCTAACGTTAGCTCTGTCTGGCTGTCAGATATTTCCTAAGTAGCTATGATTTGTCTTGGATAACATTACTTGTAAGAGTTAGCAATTGATAACCAGCATTATTGGGTGTAGGCTGAAAGCATGCAGTGTTTTTATTTTTACGTTAACTATATGAAAGTCAATGCTCTTAGATTGATGGAGGTTATCTCTCTTCGTTTCACAGCTGAAGACAACACATTTCAAGCTACTGGACTTGATATATCTAGATATGTAAGTTGCCTTGATATTTGGATTCATAAATCCAAATAGTGCCTCAAATAAATGGCAAGCCTTTAACCCAGACTGAAAGACTGTGGTATTACAGTGAATATCTGGCTAGCTACGGGTGAAAAGGTGTATGCTGGCCTGGACCATTGTGTAGCTCCCCAACGCAGCAGTGGACCTCCTCCCCTCTGTTCCTTCTCGTCTACCAGTAGGACTACTATGCCTCTGGGTCTGGGAAGAAGAAAGAAGGCATCCCCGTTAGTTGAGAACGAGGAAGCGGAGCCTATCCGTGCAGGTCTCAATGTCCCAGGTATGGATGGCCTAGATGGGGGTGTTATTGGGCTGGGAGAAGGTGCCACATCCGAAGGTCTGCCCCCCCCACCCAGCAGCCTACGACCTCGCCTCATCTTCCACACCCAGCTTGCTCACGGCAGCCCCACAGGCCGCATCGAGGGCTTCAGTAATGTGCGGGAGCTCTATGCCAAGATTGGTGAGGCATTTGGGATCACACCAGCTGAGGTGAGTGGTACTCTTGTGGTAGTTACATCTCATGTATTATGTGTAGCTTTGCCTCACTTGCTGTGTTTCTGTGTCCCTTCTCAGGTTATGTTCTGCACACTGAACACTCACAAGGTGGACATGGATAAACTGTTGGGAGGTCAGATTGGACTAGAGGACTTTATTTTTGCCCACATTAAAGGCCAGCGGAAGGAAATAGAGGTGTATAAAGGGGAGGATGCGCTAGGGTTGACTATCACCGATAATGGAGCTGGCTACGCTTTCATCAAGGTGAGCAATGTCAAAAAGATGAAAACAATTGTTTGGTGTTCACTCATGTGTGACCCAGTACTAAACAAAAGAGCTGATGAGCTGGATTATTTACTTGATTGACTATTTTCAGAGAATCCGAGAGGGAAGCGTGATTCACCAGATCCAGGTGATCAACGTGGGGGATATGATCGAGTCTATCAATGGCCACGGTCTGATTGGCTGTCGACACTACGAGGTGGCCAAGATGCTGAAGGAGCTGCCCAAGGGGAAGCAATTCACCATCAAACTTGTGGAGCCTCTCAAGGCCTTTGGTAGGTGAAGTCATCATCATAGATATGGGCATATTCACTGAAATATGTGGTATATTAAGGCAGTTGTAAATCACTTTCATCTCTTCTCTTTAATCACACATCTTTTTGAAGGCTCTGATATTTCCCACCTGACACAAATAACAGAAGTGTGTCAAACATGGCTGCCACAGTCCACGGTTATAAAAATAATAATCACTAGTTATATACACACACTAGTGCCAATACTCTGAAATAGAAGTAGACAAGGCAGGTTGAGGGGAAAGTGGTTACAACAAAAAGGCAAATTACAAAATGTCATCAAGAAATGACATGGAATGTAATCTCTTACACTGAGGGTGGAATTTTTCTTCATTAAAATAATAAGAAATTGAGATATAGATTTGTCTGCCTGGAGAATGATCGGGGGAACCCAGACGTGTAGGAGGGATCACTGAGTGTGTCTGACCGTACTGTGTTGTGTGTGTGTGTGTGTGTGTGTGTAGACATGATCAGCCAGAGGTCTGGAGGGTCCAGGTCAGGATCAGGGACCCAGCTGGGGACAGGCAGGGGAACCCTGCGTCTGCGCTCTAAGGGTCCCGCCACTGTGGAGGAATTGGTGAGTGTGACGATGGCTTGTTCTGGGTTAATATCTGTTCTGTGTACTGTTGGAAAATGTATTTTGCCTTGCATCTCCTAAGTGTGTTTGTTTTTCCTCCAGCCATCTGCATTTGAGGAGAAGGCCATCGAGAAGGTGGATGACCTCCTTGAGAGCTACATGGGCATCAGAGACAGTGAGCTTGGTAAGTGTGTGTGTGTGAGAGGGAGAGAAAGATTTGCTTCATGAAGTTGTCTTTACAAATGTCATCATTTGCTTGTGCCACTTGCTGTTGTGTGTTCGCTGAATGTTCTCTGACCTCTTTCTCTCTGTCAGCTGCGACCATGGTGGAGCTGGGGAAGGACAAGAAGAACCCTGATGAGTTTGCTGAGGCTTTAGATGAGACCCTGGGAGACTTTGCCTTCCCAGATGAATTTGTTTTTGATGTCTGGGGTGCCATTGGCGATGCTAAGGTCGGACGGCTGTAACCACGGAAACCGGGGGAGCAGCACAACCTGTGTGTGCGTGTGTGTGTGTCTGTGCGTGTGTGTGACATCCGCAACAAACAGCACTACTAGGAATCACTACACTACCGTCATGAGTTTGTTTTTATTCCAGTGTACTCCTACTATTTTAATGTAGAGTGTACTCTTTGGGAGTTTCTCTACCTAGAGGAAGAGGATGTAGACTGTTTATGGGAGAAAGAAGCTGACTGCCTTTGTGGTCCCACCTGTCTTACAGTGTTACAGGAACAATCACCCAATCAGACAGATGAATGCAAAGGCTGGGGTAAGTATGTTCAGTCAGCAAGTGCTTTTAAATGTCTTCCCGGCTTTTTCCAGAAACCAAGAGCACACCGACGAGCATTCCTCTTGACCCACATCACATGAACCTGCATGTCATTGCTGTAGTGGAACAAATAGAGCACAAGTCTCTAGTGTGGGAGAAATGAAGGACCATGGCTGATGCAAAGTAAATCTTGGTATTTGCTTAGTAAAAAGAAAAAAAAAAGTTTTTCCACATTGCACTGTGTTGCACTGCGCTGTAAAAGGAAAACAAACAAACAAACTGCACTGTACCTCATCTGGGGAGCCACCACACTAATTTCACAGCACTAGACCTCAGCATAGACTGCGCCCTTCTCAGATGTGGATTTAGCGACTAGACTGTCCCAGGCCCCGAGGTGCAGTGTCGTTCTGAACCACTCTGTGTTACAGTTATTGATCATGAGTCTTAAAAGCATGTGCTGTTATGTTTTTATCTTCCTAACGAGTTCTGTTGGTTTTATGTTCTGTTGTTGGTCAGTGAAGAACTATTGTGGTTACAGAAGGATCATAGTAAATTGTAGCTCTAAAAGGTCAGCGGTGTTTGTTCAACATTAAGACACTCCATGCTGCATGAAGCTAAACTGTACAGACAGAAGCACATTCCGGTCTTAAGGTCATACCAATCGTTTACCAGTGTTAAGAGAATCAGTGTTAATTTACCCTATTAAAAGGATATTCCATTGTTTTATGAGAACGAGGAGCAGAACGGTGCCCTGGTTTGCAGATTGTGCTTTTGCAGTGTGTTTTTGGCAGGGTTTTTATATGAAGTGATGTGATATGTGCTCTTTTGAAGGTTGTGTAACAGATGAACAATTTCATCTTGTGTTGAAACGTCTTTATTGTTTTTAAAGCATTACAGGAAGCAGTATTCAAGACTGTTATGAGATGGAACCAAGTAGTTGGAGAAAAGATTATGGATCAGAAATGTCTTAAATGTTTCCATTTCTGCACCTTTTTATATACAATTAATACATTTAAAAAAATGTATGCATTGAAGAATCTGGTGCTTGGAGCAGAATGATAAGAACGATACCAAACTACTTCTGTCTTGTGTCAAGGTGACTTGACAAACACTAGAAGGGAAGAACCTGTTTTGTTGAGTTGAAATTCTAGAAGACACCTACAGCTACTACTCAACATAGTTAAACATGTCCTAAAATAACGTTTTGGTGTTACCTTTTCAGTATCCTCACAATATATCCAAACATATGAAGCTGTTATGTAGTAAATGGATTGTTTTGTCACTCTTTAATGCTGATGAATATCTGGATGGTCTATGTAATGAGACTGATGCTAGTACACTGTAACACTGAGAAGGAACCATTATTTTGACACCTTTCTATTACACTGTTGTCAATGTCCAATTATAATGCAATAATAATGACATCGGCATAGCAATTTTCTCTCTGTCCTTTCTTTGTTACATGGTACATATTAAGTGTTCAGCTGGGGAGTACATACAGGCGTACTACACTGAAAAATAAGCTGGTTGAGGAGAAAAATGATGTTGCTCAAAAAATGTTCCTCAGACTAACTCAGTTTGCCTCATGGTAACTGAGAAGCCCAGCTGTGAACTCCTGGACTGTTTTCCACCATTCATAAAACACACCCCAGTTAAATCACTCCTCCCTAGTGTCAGCGGGCAATCAGAGGTAATGTAATGCGATATACCATGGTGAACTTGATATCACTTAAGCACAGGGCAGTCACATGTAGGGCTCACATTTAAATGGAGGAAGGTGCCACTTAAAGGGGAATGACACCCATTTCAACAATTCGCATATTTGTGTGCCCAACAACAGTTCATTGTTTGTATTTGAACCACTCTTTCCTAAAGCTAGAAATCTGAGAGGGAACCCTTGAATTTGTGATGTCAATAGGATGTGAAATCAGGAATATAGACAATGAATAGGGCACAGGTTTGTTTTTTTTCAGAGCCAAAATATGCTAAATTGAGTTCTCACACCACAGTTAAAATTATATTCCAGCATTACTAACAAGTATGAACCAGAATTCAAATCTCTTCTGTCTGCACAAACACAAAAGTATAATGGGTCGTCCAAGTCAGTGCCCCGCTCATTGTCTACGGAGCAGTACAAGGGTTATTTCTTCAGTTTCTAACTGAGGGGAAAGCAGTGGATGCTCACAAATATTGACTGACCTCTCCCAGGGCACAGAAATAAAAGTGGGTAGCATTCCCCTTTAACGGAAACATCCCAATTAAACCCAAATGACCTTTGCACTATGCAGTGTGCTAGAATGGATTTTTACAAAAGTGTTAGTCTGTCCCGTTCAATCCCATTACTAAAACCTCTGCCAACATACAAGTGTGCTGACTGAAAACCACAATAGCAGTTGTCAGTTCACATTGGCGCCCAGCATAATTTATTGACTTTTTCATATAAAGGAGGAAACAAGAGTCGCTATGGCCAGGCTTCATGGAATCCTAGTGTGGGCTGGTAGGAGAGGGCGGGGGGTGTCCTTTATTTACTAGAGGTGAAGTAAACCGGTTCTTCAAGTCTCTGTTTATCTACAGCCCTGGTCCCTCATGTACTGTGGCCAGATTGCTCTGTGCACTCAAAACGACAGCTCAGTCTCTCTTCCCCGTCATTGTGAGGAGCGAAGCTGAGAGCAGAGTGCAGGTCCTGCAGTTCCCCTGAAAGGAACAACCACACCTATAAAAGAATCCCCCCTGCCAACAGGAACCGGCCATGGCGTTGCGTCCACGTGCTTCCTCCCAGCCCGGGAAACCTTCCTTCCTCCAGAGTCCCAAGGTAGGTTTGGCCCTTCGACCACGGGCTGCGTCCTTCGCGCTCAAGCTCTATGCTGGAAGAGGAGCTGTCCTGTCCCATCTGCTGTGAGATCTTCAAGGAGCCTGTGGTGCTGAAGTGCAGCCACAGCTTCTGCCGGGCCTGTCTGCAGCAGTTCTGGAACAAGAAGAAGGCCAGGCGTGAGTGTCCCGTCTGCAGGAGGAAGTGCTCCCTGACGGAGCCCACGGTCAGCCTGGCCCTGAAGAACGTGTCCGACACCTTCCTGAGGGAGCAGGAGCGCCAGGCGGCCACAGCTGGCTCAAGGACGGGGGCGGGTGTGACGGGGGACCTAGCGGGGATGGCGGAGGTGAACTGCCTCACACACGGGGAGGTTCTCAAGCTCTTCTGTCTGGACGACTCAGAGGTCCTCTGCTGTGTGTGTCATACCTCCAAGAGGCACC